>CM067319.1:26275688-26908188 GCA_034231615.1 Meghimatium bilineatum
TTCTTTATCACTGTTTTACTTAGGGTCCATGTTTCACAGCCTTATGTTGCAACCGGAAAAATTAAAGTTTGTAGCATTAGCAGTTTCGTTTCCATTTTATTGTTTTTCCATGTTTTTCAACCGTGCTATTTTACAATATGCCATTGTCAATCTCTTCCTTATCTCAGCCATGAAGTCTCCTGCACAGTTGATGTTTGCTCCTAAGTATTTGAATTTATCCACACATTCTATCTTGCTTTTGTATATTCTTATTTTTGGTTGTTGTGTTGTTATATCTGTTGACATATATAATTTACTTTGCAATATTTGTTTAAACTTGACATATAATTTTCCAGATTTGAGAAATCCTGCTGTGATGGCTGTTATGTTTGTCTGTGATATTTCTGTAGAACAGATGAGAAACAAACTTGCAAAAATCAGAATGACTCAAGGTAATATTTTGAAAGAGAGAAGTGATATTCAGATTTGTTAATATTTTGTCAAAAAATGAATGATCAGGAGACTACAGTAAAAATGTGCACCTTATTAGTAAGTAGATATTGAAAAAAAATACAAAAGAAGTGTTAAATAGTAGTTTTAAGTTCAACAATACACAGGAACGATGTTTCAACCAAAATATCTTTATTTAAAAAAGGGACAATCATACAGAATTGAAAAATTGTGTTTGATTTTGTGATTCCTTTTGTGTTTGTTCATGATGAAGACTTTTTGGCTGAAACATTGATCGTATTGTTCAACGTAAAATTGCTATTTAACACTTTTAAAAAAATATTTACTTAACCCTCCGACCGGGTATCCCGCGATTTTCGCGTGCTCCACCTTCTGGCTTAATTTTATGCATCCCACGATGCAATTATTTATGTTTCTTTGCATTCCTATCCCGTGATTTAAAATACTGATAATATTCAGTATTTTGCTTTGAGGTAAGAACAGAGTTGCTATATATGTATTTAAAGGACTAATGAAATTGAAAGGGAATCTGATGATGATAGCGATTACGTGCCTGCCAATACATTTTTTTAAACAGAACTTCCGGAAATGAATACGTGGTCAGAGGGTTAATATTTAGTGGTAATCTGTTATGTGTTCATAATTTTTGTCTTTTGGTTAATGGGTTTCGGGAGGAAAATAAAGAATAGTAACACTGCTTCCTACCAAGTATGTCATAAGAGGCTACTAAAGAGGTTAGGTATTGAGTTGACTACTACCCTATTTTCTCAGCTGTGATGAAGCTTGTTTTCAGAAGATGAGGATATAATCCATGCCATGAGCAGGTAACAGCCCATAGTGTTTCAGACAAAAGTATAGGCCCTCTTCAGTTGAGTAACCGAAGTTATATTCAAACACGTACACTTTGCTGTCCCAGTTTGACAGGATCATCACATCCTACTAGAAGTGCAGCATATACAACTGGACCAACTAGTTCATCATTCTTCTGTCAGATCTGTTGACCCATCTGCAGTTATGGCACGCTTAGTAATCCCTGCCACCTAAGAGTCTGCCACAAAAGAACAATGTTCACTGGCATACATCATTATGTCATCCATGAGTACCATCTGATGGAAGATAAAAGTAAGAAATCTAAACAAGATATTCAGTGACAAAGACTTTTTCACAGGTTATCAGCTCATCCTCCAACTTTCTTTAGTCGCTTCCTATGGCATACCTAGAAAGAAGACTGGCCTTATTATTTGCAACCTGAACAGGATTTCACGTCCCCTCTTCAGTTGTCACACGGGTGAGCTTGTTTTATAAAACCACTTCATCTTCTAATCTTTGTTAGTTATTGTCCCGTTCTATTCTTCCAACAATATTGATTTGTAATTTTATAGTATAATTCTTCATGATGCACACTTCTTTTTCCTGAATATGATGAACTAGTTTTGTGAATACATAATTATTCATCCATCATTTACTTGGCTGTTTCAGTTACATATAGGATAGGTAGTGGCAAAATCAGGCACTTCATATTTTAACATATTCTGACAAATATACTTAACTATGAGAGACAAAACTGTCATCATTGTATAGCTTATCCATCTTACATCAGTGAGGGTATTGAAAACAAACAGTTATGTGTAGACAGTGGAATGATAATTTTGAACATATGTAAAAATAAAACCACTTTGCTCCATCTTATGAGGCAAAATGGTGCAGGCACGAAAATGATACAAACCATTATAAAATTGAAGGAGATTGCCACTGGTAATCCATTATAAACATGTTTAGCCAACCAGCAGTGTGTAAATGTGTGCTAAGAATATATAGAATAAATAGATAGACCTAGTTTTGTAACTTTAATCTAAGAAAAACAACCTTTAAATAAAAAATAGTTTGCAAGTCCCGTTTTAAAGCTAATACTATCTTTGTACGGTTGGATGATGATCATTATAACCATATATATAGGTCTCTCCCAGCTTTATATCAGCAGCTTTCTTATGATATTTACATTTTCTTTATACATTTTGAATGCAGCACTTTGCCCCAATAACATGCATCACTTTACCCCATTGTTATCAACTTTATCACATTGTTATCAACTAAAAACTAAGTAGCCTGACAAGATAAAATGCTTAAGAACGTAACAACACAACATATATTTCAGTTTAAACATTTTAAAAAATCACGATATTAATGATAACAGCAGAGTGTGAGAAATTGGAGAAAAAAATTGATCGGACATAGTGAAAAAATGTTTTTCCAGATTGTTGGAAATTGACTCATCATTGACCCTATCAAACTTCATTGTGTCAAAGAAGATGATGGCGTCTGGCGTAGTCATGTCGTATCAGGAACAACTGACAGATTCTAAATAAACCCGCTGTACCGTTTTGCCCCCACCTACCCTGTTTAAAATATTTGTTTAAACTTCATTTTTTTCCTCCATTATTCTGTGTTTTGGATTTAAATATCTTTTGGAGCATTTTTACAGACAACGGAAGAATGGACATAGAGATCGAGACAAGAATTTTAAAAGTCAGCTATGTAAATTATGAACATACATCAATTTTGTTTCACATATTTATCCTGAAGGAAAACAAAAGGCAAATTATAAATGTCAGACATGTTAAGACGTGTTTAGTACTGTGTGCTGCTGGTTTCACAGCAGAGCTGCGTTATTTACACCTTCTGGCCCAGCACATCCATTTTCAACATAAGAAGTGTTACAAATTGTGAAGATTTTGCTCCTAAACAATATTAAAGAATTGAGTTTTATTGGCCATATAAAGAGACATATTCTCAGAGAAGCTGGAGTAAAACAACAAATTATAGTAAAAATTAGAAGCAGACAATCAAGATTTTTAGGGCATGTGATTAGGGGAAAGTTAAACTTGAACATTTTGTAATCACTGGAAAGATCAAGAGAAGAGACAGAGGAAGACAAAGAGAGAAATTTCTGGATAGGTTGTCACTGTGGCACCAAAAGAAGTCACCAACTGAACTTATTAACAACACAAGAGACAGAGAGTTGTGGAGAAGCATGATCACCTATTCCACTCAGCATGGTACTTGATTGATTGAAAGAGACATAACAGAAAGGAGAAATTAGTACCGGTATTGGTATAGTTCCTAGTAACAAGAATAAAGGAATTAAAAATTTTTAGATATTTCATATTGTTTAAACATGTCCTTGGCTGAAGATTGATAAGTACTCACTGCAGCAAAACTTACATCCAACAGGAAAATCTTGGAACTTCGAACATGGTGCTGTAGTTTTGCTAATCACTGGGAACACATAATAACACACATAAATCAACATTTTGACCAAAAGGCCTTTATCGAGACTAAATATGCAACAACAAAAAACAGTAAGAATGGCACTCTTAACATTTACATGGCAGAGCAAAATATGCATATGTTCCTTGTCTTAAGCAGGTGAAACTCATCCAGAATACAGATTTATTCAGAGAGTTCATAAAGAAGTCTTACTCTTTAGAAAGTATATGTAACATGAGTATTAATGCATATTTATGTCCGGTTGTTACCTGGGTCTGAAAGGGGAGTAAAGAATAGTGACAGTTCCTGCATGTCTTAGAGATGAATGAGGTTTTGGGGTGGAATTAGCTGTCCCATATAGGGTCAAAGTGACCCTGAAGCTATGCTGAAGCAGAATGGTGCTGGTATTACAGCTGAGCTGTAAACCATGAGAACGCACTCCATTCTCCAGAGACTACTGCTAATCTGAGTTCGAGAATGAACATTGAAGAAAAAGAAGAATGCATATTTAATTATGATTTCTTCACAATAATTATCAAATTTGTAGTTCATGAATATTATTCATGTTTCCTCCAACTAACATTTAAATTTCTGTTTCCTCACTCTTGAAAAACACAGGCTTTGACTACACAATAACGAGAAGTGATTTAACATATCTGGTTGATAGAGTTGCTTTCGAAGAATGACAGGAGAAACAGGAAGAAACCAGATTAGAAATGATGACAACCGGAGACATTTGGTACCATATCTGTGCTAGACTTCACCAAGAAATAGCAAATTAACCCTCAAACTGTTTAACAGAATTGACTTTTTCATTATGGTGATTTAGAGCATATTGACTAGGTACTGTTGTCAATACATTTTATAAAGTGCGGATATGTTATAAAGTGATCTTAATACAGACATCCTCATTGAGGCCAGCTCCTTGCAGTGGTGATGGGGATTAGTCCAGAGGCTGGAAACTAAGACTGGCCAGACCCTCCTAACAGCATACAGAAGGTATGTGGCAACCACTAGTGGCCACAATGCAACATTATATTTATAGAAGATGATATGACTGTATGATGCAGCATTTTTAATGAAAACCCCACCAGCATTCTATCTTTACAGTTATATGTTTTTATGTTGTAATGCCCTGTTGTCAATCATCCCTCCTGGAGTAGAAGGCATTGCACTCCATCATAGAAACTAGGTCATGTGATCCGGACTGTCAAGATCTCATTGATTGGTTTAATGTTGTATGTCGAACTGACACAGAAACCAGCTGGGGGAAGGGAAAACCTGAGGTAAAACCATACAATCCAGGACATGACTATCCTACATGTCTTTCCAAACCTGGCAGACATTGTACATCTTGTGTACCGGCAGACTGTAGGTGGCGGGGAATGGAGAGTGATGAAGCATACCCCGGATCCACTACCCATAGAAGGAAGTCTGGGAAGAGTCAAGTCAAAACAGCATCATGCCAGTTGGAAAATGGCGTTCCTGGTCCCAGCCTCTGAGTTTGAAAACAAGCTTCAGAAACATAACCACAACATGAAATACCTAAACAAAAAAAATATCACCTGATGTACCTGTGCTCGTTCTTACTGTGCATTGACCATTGGCATATATGCACTGACATAGGCTTATCAGATGTTGGGGAATGTCACATGTCTAGTGTTATCCATAGTTGTGCTCTATCCATCTGTCAAAGGCTTTCATGGACCAAAAGAATTACAGTTGAAGGGAGTCTCTTTTTTTATTTGTTTCATTGCAATCGATATTACATTTTTAGTTTGCGCTGGGTTAATACCTGGCAGTGACATTTTCTTAGGTCGCAGTTCACACTTTCTTTGCGTTTTTACACTGTGGAAATATTATGTCAGATTGATTATTGATGAATTTTTCAAAATTTGCGGATATTTAACACAATTTTTTCGCATTGGAAGATATTGTTCTTGCGTACACTGATAATGACAGCCATAGTTACAATGGAAATATGCATGATGTGGGTAATTTGCGTATCACATATGACGTGGAAAGTGATAGTGATGTTCCTTGTTAATTAGACCTAATGTTTCTGACAAAGAGATGGAAATTTGTGGTACTAATTGTGGCATCGCAAACTTCGGCGGAATTGATGTAGAATTTGAAAATTTTGTACAAAATGTTGGGTTGTACATAATCGTGATGAGATTGCCACAAGTTATGAATATTTTAGTATCATTGTCAACAAGAAGTTTATCAATTTGCAGCCAATCGGACAAATTTGTATGTAACATAACGCAAAACAAACAAGGAATGAAGACACATGCTTGAACATCTATAACTGCCATTGAAATAAAGTGTCTTTTTTATGTTTATATTATGATGGACCTGTATATTCTACTTGAGCATGGCATGTACTGGAGTACAGATATGGATTCGACATTTCGGCCTTATCAACCTGTTTGGGAGAAATGAGAATATATGTCAAAATTTTCATCTCAATATGACTCCTCTACTCAGCACCCCAAGGTAAAAAAAAATGGTCCCCCACATTATGTTGAATTTGACAGTTTATTTTTGAAAACATATATGTATTAAATTATCTTTGATGTAGGTTCATGCAAGACTATTGATTTTTCTGTTGATCTGCCAAGTCTGAGTATGATATGATGAATAGTTTGAAAGAAAATGCAATTTTATCATCATCATATCCATAATTTGGAGTTGTGCCCCTTGCCTTAGGGATCAGGGATTAACAATTGGGAAATCTCATAGGGGTGAAAGGGTTAAAAATGCCTCACCATACAGTTATATCATCTGCTTGCTATTGGTTGGTTGCTGAACTAGCGGTCCATGGGCTCATGTCCTTTGACCCAATGCCATTGTGTGATATATGCATGTGTTTGTGAGCTGTTGTTTTGTTCCATATAATGTGTTATAAATAGTTTGAAAGAAAATGCATTTTTAACATCATCTTATCAACAATTTTAAGGAGTTATACCCTTTCTCTTAGTGATGGGGGATTGACAATAAGAAAATCTCATAGTGGCGAAAGAGTTAAAGAAGGTGTATGTTATAAACAAATTGTGCTGAATGCATGCATCTATTAGTTTATGACAGTTGTTGTTAATCTTGTTTTTTGTGTCGCCGAATGGTTCTTTATATTCCACTATTCCTTCTCTATTTGTGCCAAGATGTGTGTTAAATCTTCCAAAATATATAGGTCATCTTCATTGTTTCTGTTATTTATTAATCTGTTTACATCCTCAAAAAATTTATCTTTCGTTTACATTGTTTGGTGTGTTACATCAAGTATAATAGGACTGAATAAATGTTGTGTTTACATGATATATTGTAATCGTGATCTACAATATCATTCAATCTGATGTGTAACTTGAACTATGTTCTTAGCGAATATCAAGTCAACGAAAAAGCCCACTCCGTTCTTTGCTTTTGAAACTGGGTCAACTCCACTTTATAGGAGTATGTAATTTTGATATAGTTTCGTAACTCCTTATGTCCACCAAGCCGCTAAAATCTATTTTTGGAAGACCCGTTATGCCGGTAAGGCGCTTAAAACGAAATTTTGGTACTTATTTACTATCATGAATTATAAACATCGCTATGAATGTAAAATTAAACGAACAGTTAATATTTCCGGAACTTCCGACAGGTAATAGGTCTATTTTCAAAAATGTGCCAGAGTCGAAAGTCATAAATTGTGATTTTGAAAGTTTTTGTGAATTAAAAGGTGTGTTTAGATTTTCATTTTGTCTAAAATTTTGCAATTTTATTTGTAATAATGGAATCTAAGCCCCCTTCGACGTTTGACAGCTAGTCATGCTTTGGAAATGTTCCAATATACACAAAATTCCGATATTAGCGTGGATGACGATAGTGATTTGAGTGATGAAGAGTTTTTGTTACAACATGATGTAAGTTCTGACTCACAGTTGAGTGGTGATGAATCTGAGTGGGCGTTTCCTCAACCATCAACTACTAGCACTGCTAGTACTAGTAGTACAGGAGAATCCAGTTCTAAAAAAAAGAAAATATACTGCAAGCAGTAGGAAGCCTAACATTAATGACTAGATCTCATAATTGGAAATGGAATGAAGTGGACCCATCACCAGATACAAAAACCATAAATAATTTTACATTTGATCCAATACCAGGATTGAAGGCCCCTTTTGATGAGACATCTTCAGCACTAGATTGTCTCAGTCAGCTGTTGACAGCAGATATCATTGGTAATTTAATCATTGATATCAATGATTATGCAGAGTTTAGGATCAATGAAAGGGAAAAAAGGCTGCTTCAACGACTGACATCAAGATCTATATTCAAATCTTGGAAGCCTGTACCCCGAGATGAAATTTCTCGATTTTTAGCATTGTTGATTGTTGTTGGCTTGGATAAGCATCCACGAATAAAGGATTACTTGACAAAAGCACCAGCATTTTGGTACACTCCATATTTTTTTCAAATCTTTCCTAGTAGGGAGAGATTTGAAGCAATTTATCATTCTATGCTCCATGTAGGTGATGTCGGATCACAGTCGAAAGAAAAAATTGAACCTTTTCTTAAAGCTTTGGTGGCGAGATTCCAATCTTCCTTCTGCCCATTTCAATATTTATCCATTGATGAAATGGTAATTGGATTCAAAGGAGGATGGAAGCATAAGCAATATAATGCTTCCAAGCCACATAAGCATCGCATAAAATCTGACAGGCTATACATGGGATATACTCCTGTGTTTTGGAAAACTGACGTCATATGCTCCTGAAGCAGATAAAGATGACCTTCAAGCAGTTTGTTGTTTGTTTTGCGTTCGCTCCATTGTAACCATCACGGATATCCGTGCGATTTCCGCCGGGAGCGTGATTACGTTGTGCCACCGTTATGCGCCTTGTAGGCCTAGCACATCTGATTTCGGCATGCCTTGACAAATCGGGTGGGCTACCCTTAGCCTGTGACAGCCTCTATATCTGTCTCCAAGCACGCATAGTGGTGACTCTTCGCCCAGACGATTTTTGCTCTCGTCTGACTCGCACGAGGTGTTCCACTGTCTATGAACTTGCCTCGTGTAATTGGACGTGCTGTGCCTGTGCCCATTGGGTACTGAATCGTTTCTCATCCGTGAGCCTGGTTCCTTAAGGAGAAGAACTCAACAGAAGAGTTGGACCCTGGCTCTTTCGCCCTCTTAGCCGAGGTGTCATTCACCGACATCGTGTACCCCTTGTCCAAGTTCGAGTCTCACACCACGCATTTGGGAGCAAGGCGTTCTCGAGCTGAGCGTCCTTGTCCCAATAACGCCTGAGCCCATCAGGTACTGAACCCTTTCTCTCTTCAAGTGTATTTCCAGTGTAGGAAAACCTGACAGTAGAGTTGGGCCAGGACTACCATCGTTGTCCCTTTCTTGCCTAAGCCCATCGGGTACAGAACCCTTTCTCTTCGCGAGCATATTACCGGTTTAGGAAGGCTCAACATTAGAGTTGGATTAGGTCTTCTTGCTTTACCAAACGCCAATGAATGGGTCTGGGTCTCTGCCTGTAAGGAACACAGGTAACTAGAAGCTCGTCTCGAGCTGACGGAGCTTGTAGTTCCCCTTTCCTAGGGACTTTTCACTTTCTATTTGCAGTTCGCGCTGCCCTCTAGCGCTGTTCTGCCCTTTCATTGTTTCATTGTACTCGGTATGAAATCTATTTGTCTCTCGCCATGCATCTACCTTTACGTGCATTTTACATTGGCCGCCCCTCCAATGTTCGGACTGGACTGACTAGCTTCTCTGTATGTCGCTATATGTGGTGATGCTGGTGGTGTCGGAGATATTGTCTGTCTCTTGTGCAGTCAAATCTCTTTCCATCAGCTACCTCCACATTCTCGGACACGATCCCCAAATGATTTGGCCAGAATCAGCTCGAGCTGCTGTATTTCTGTTTCCAGGGTGCACCGCGTGGAGGTACATTTGGGATCTTGGTTATCTGCTAGCCCTGGGTCCGCCTAGAGCAATGCGTTCCCTTTGCATCCCCTTCAAACAGTGAAAGTTTTTCAAACTCTGTTGAAGGATATACAGAAAGGGCACACAGTGTATGCAGACAGATACTACACCGCCATGCCAGTCATAAGTTACTTACTGGAAAGAAATATAAATTTTACAGGCACTGTAAATTCCGCCCGTAAGGATTTTCCACCAAATTTGAAGACCTTGAAGCTATAGCAGAAACAGGCAAAGTGGTTTCTTGATAAGACCAAAAAGGTTATGTGCATGGCATGACAAGAAGGCAAAGAAACCGTGCATCTTGGCTTCTACAGCAACATCAGCAGAAAATGTCCCGGACAAGGATAAGCCACTTGTTGTACATATGTACAACCAATCAATGAATGGTTGCGACAAAGCTGACCAAAATATTGCCTACTATGGTAATTTTGAGCGCCGTTCAAAGAAATGGTGGAAAAAATCTTTCTGTGGCTGCTTGAATTTGCACAGCACAATGCTTTCATCCTGTACAAGCTGTCGCATCCAGATGATAAGAAGCACACATTCCGCGATTTCAAGTGTGAACTTGTGAAGCAACTCACAGAAGGCAGCATAGCACAACATACTGCTGTACCAGCTCAGCCAGTTCACAATGTGCGTGTTAGCAATCCTGCTAGTGCTATGCATTTAGTGAAATATGTTGATAAGGACCGCAACTGTGTGTATTGCAGTACACCAGCAAAGAGGCTCCGCATCAAATACATATGCAATACATGTAGTGACAAGCCTTATCTGCATCCAAAAACATGCTTTTTGGAATATCACATGCAGATGTAAATATTCAGACTTTTATATAAAATTATAATAACTTGTATATATATATATATCCAAGGATATGTACATAAGTCAGGAACACTAAAATATAAATTTAAATTTTTATTAAAATTGCATATTCTGTATGCATTCTTAAAATCAAGACATGGTGACATTTATAAGAAACAATGTACATATCAATACTCATGTGTATTTCAAACTTCTTCTGGATATACGTGGATGTGTTTTATTTCAAAATAAATATCTATCAGATCTTGTTTCTTATTTTTTATTCTACAGATGTTGATTATAGCAAATTTAATATGTTTTTTTTTCCATTGTTGTTTAATATTACTAGTAGTTGTCTTCAGAAAACTCTTCCATTTTACTACGAGCCATTGTGTTCTCACTGACGGTTTGCTAATCCTGTCTCATCGTTGTATCAGGAAATTCACATGGCTACACCACGATCTCTAACACATATAGAAAGAAACTACATATTCCATGCGAATAGTCTGAAACATTGAACTGGTCTTCCATTTATGGTCACAAGAAATAACACAGCTGTCACTTCGCGCCATTTTACCAAAAGTCATCAGGAAATTGGCAACTTTTTACAATCTAAAGAAAGATCAAAACCAGCAAACACTGCACTCTTTGATGAAAACTTCACCATTCATGAACAAAAATGTTCAAATTAAACCCAGTGGCACAGTAAAAATTGTATTATTTTAATTCTGAGTGCTAAAGGTTAACATGTCATTTTTTTAAATATATATATATATATATATATATATATATATATATATATATATATATATATATATATATATATATATATATATATATATATTATATGATGATTAGAATGATAACTCACTAGTGCTATCTATTGTAATGTATGGTTGTGAGAGTCTGACACTCACTGCTGATATGGAGAGATAAATACAGGCTTTCGAATACAAGTGTCATAGACACATTTTGTGAATTTTCTATAGAGAGTATAAGACAAGTATGTTTGTAAGTAATAAAGTAGAGAATCTTGCAAGTTCACAATAATCACTACTTTCAATAGTTAAATTAGTTTACAAATTGCATGATTTGGACATGTATTCAGGCATGATTCCCTGTCAAAAATGATCTTGCAGGGAACAGTTGAAAGTGGAAGAAGCAGAAGAAGTAAAAGAAAATTAAGGACAGACATAAATAACTGAACAAGTTGGAATTTTTCCTCTCTCATCCGCATTGTTAAGATATAAATTGCTGGAAGACTCTATTGATATCTAATGTGTTAAACTCTACAACCTAGACGGGTCATAAGTTTATGCATTGATGTACTTGTTATTGGTAAGACTTTAGTAGTTTTCCTTTTTCCCTACATGATTTATATCCTTTTACTTATTTCCCTACATAAGTTATATCATTTTGCCTATTTCCTTTCATGATTTATATCCTGTTACCTATTTCCCTACATGAGTTATACCCTGTTACCTATTTCCCTACATGAGTTATATTCTGTGATACTAATTTTCAAATGCTTTCACAGCCTAATAAACATTTTGTAAAATCATGTGTGTACATTCTTCATGTCTCCTCCAGTGTGACAAAATTATCTCCTTTCATAAAAATGTCTGACTGGCTTGTCAAACTGTCATAGCCTTGAACCATACATCGCACTATATAGTCTATCACATGCTTCCAACTATCCCTGACTTCTGGTATGAATTCCTCCCCAAGTTCCATCTCCCAGACTTCCAACAAACACTTGCTGTAAAAGCGGAAGTATTCTGGATGGTAGCCTTCGATTGCAGCATGTCGTGTCCCCAGCTCTACCAGGTGAGGCTGTATGACTTCAGGTTTATCCAAATGTTCTACAACACTCTCTAAGACTTCCATAAACTTCTGTGCATGTTCACAAAATGCTGGATGGTGGTGAAGATTCTCTATGTCGTTGAATCTAGTAAGGATAAAAACACAAAATGTCATTGGGAACGCTTCATTATTTGTTTAGTTTATTATAATTTATTACTATTATTTTTAATGTTTGTTCTCTGTGTATCATGTATTTTTTCTTGATAAAAACCTTATAGTTGAAACATTGATTTAGTCTGTCTTGTATAATGTTATCTATATTTGTTCGTACTCGTTAGTCTGCTTCTGTGTGCTCCATAAAACAACTATCATATGTTTTTCAGAATTGACTTGTTATACAGTTTTACTGCAGTCTAAAATAGTGATTGTCGTATTAATTTATTGGCAGTCTGCATTCATAAAAGTAATGTCACAGCTAATATACATGAAAAATCAGAAGATGGGACGAATCAGGTCCCCGTTCATCGGACATCTGTTTTCCTCACAATTTGAGTCAATGTGCTTTCTTCAACTCATCATATTATGCTGTGACTGTGTTCATTATAAATTCCTTTTGGTCCAAATGTTGATGTGTGTGTCATGTGTGCTACCAGTGATCAGCAAAACTTCATTACCCTGTTCCAAGTTTTGCCTGTTGGGTTTCAGTTTTGCTGCAGTTAATACAAATTATCAAATTGCATGCAATGCTTTGAGAAGTCTCCTATTATGCAGAAAGCATGTCCCGCCATTGTGAAGCAGTTGATCAATCATATTAAATCAAGCGAAAATTTTCTGGTATCAATGTTGGCCAATTTGGACTGTACGGCCCACATGACTGCTTGGCTCCTTATCTTCGAAAGGCCGCTAGTTGGTTGGTTGGTTGCTGATCTAGCGGTACATGGGCTCATGCCCTTTGACCCAATGCCATTAAATAGCATTATATTGCTGGGAAGTCTGGATTTTCGGCCCGGGCCAGAGAATAACTATCACACCTCCAGGAAGGCAGGTTTCAACCTATGCACTGCTCCGAGCCACTGTAGCCAAGATAGAGTTCACTGTGCTCATTCCCCATCACCAATTGACTACTGGTTATGCCGAATTTCTCTATTGCTCCAGGCATGCAACCAAATGTTCACGGCAAAAGGATTGTCATGTCCTGAGTCACTGTGCCTCTATGATGGATCTCAGCCATAGGAAAAAACAGTGCGGTCAGTTTCCTCTTCCCCAGTGCTGCACAGTACATCTCTGGCTCCCTCCCAACCACAGAGGGTGCATAAATATGTTCAAGCACACATGAAACACATTTCAACAACAAAATAAAAGCATAATTATATAGATGACGTGCCATGAAGCTTCTATAAGAAGATAACCTCAATATAACAGCATGTCATCTACTAAGGTTTTATGTTGCATGGGTGGTTTGTCTAGTGGGCCATTGGTGAGACCCACAGACACAACCACATGCGTATCGAAAGGCCGCTAAAGCAGCAAGTTAAACAAACCTCATTGGTTAACGCACCACGTTAAGCAAACCTCTTTGACTGCTAAAACGGCACGTTAAGCAAACCCCTTCTGTCGCTAAAGCAGCAAGTTAAGGAAATCCCTTCTGCTGGTAAGCTGTTAAAATATCATTTTTTATGTTACTTCTAAATACATTATGTTAACATAGAAAAATCCGTACACAGATAAAAGAGTTTATGCCGGCCAATTGTACTGAGTGAAGCACTTCAGAGTTTGTAGGAGTTAGATCTTTAAATAACAAAAGAGAGTATGAGTATGTCACTCTTCTCATTGTGCCAGGATACAGAATTTGTTACTATGATCGCAGTCCAACTCCCGTTTTCGTTCTTGTTTCCCATTAGTGCCTACCTACATATTTTGTGGTTAATTTATCTAAATATTTATCAATAAATAATTAATTGAAATATTATTTTTTTAGGGTTAGGGGTTAGCTATATTTTACATAACTAATCCTAACACTAACCCTAAATATAATTATATTTAAATTAATAAATGATAAACATAAGCAAGGGAAATAATTACACAGGTAGGCACTAATTGGCACAATGGGAGTTGGACTGCAATCATAATACCCAGAATGTTATATTCAACTCCAAATTGGCATTAATGAGGAAATCTTTTTGCTAGTTGATAAAATTTTAAGCCAATAAAACATTTTGGTACTATGATATCGGTCCCATGTGATTATTTCCCATGCCTGTGTTTATCAGTTTATGTTTAAAGCCACAGGAGTGACCAGAAGACACAGAATTAGAAACGATGTCATAAGAGAAAGAGTGGGTGTCATATCAATTCTAAAATACATACAAAACTAACAGATACAATTGTTCGGTCATCTAGAAAGAATGCCGTGTGATTCATTAGTTTATAAAGCTTATGTAAAGAGAGGAGAAGCAGAAAGAAGAGCCAGGGGTAGACCTAGAGTACGCTGGATCGACAACATCAAAGAGACATTACACGAACACCAAATAACATCTGAAGCTGCCAGAAAAGCGAGAACAAGAACATTGTATCTCCCTCGACACCCGTAAGGGATAAAAGAGGAAGGAAAGAAGAAGAAGATTGATATAATATTTAGATTAATTAACCACAAAATACGTAGGTAGGCACTAATGGGGAAACAAGAATGAAAGCTGAAGTTGAACTGCGATCATAGTATCAACAGTTTTTTTATATACCAATTAAATAGTACAAACTATTTTTCTCTCTCTAAAAATCATATAGACCTAATTAACCAGGGTTGATCCCAAAATTCTTGTCAGTGTGTTGACAAAGGATGGGGGTCAAAATTTATAAAGAAGTGCGGATGTAAAAGAATCAGCCCAAATGTTTATCTTTTGATACGAATAAACTAGTGGTAATAACTGTTAAATATGATAAAATCAGTTACCCAAATGAGTCGAATAACATTCTGGTTGACGGCACTTCTCTGAAGATTCTGCAGAATATTTCTATGCCAACTCTTAGGAAGTCAGATGACAACACAGGCCAGGTGCTCTGAATGGCATCTATCTGCGTATCAGAAAACTGTATTTCATCACCTTTCGATACACCTGGTCCAACAGAGTTTACTTTGCCAATCTCGCAGCCCATTGAGTAGGCCTATAAAATGTTTTTGTCAGTTGTAGCTAGGATTGTGATTGCAACTTCCACCATAGTCTGTAGATTTATTCACAGAACTCGCTATAAACAGGCTGTAGATTTTGAGTTCACAGAACTCCCTCTAATCAGGCTGTAGATTTTGAATTCACAGAACTCCCTCTAATCAGGCTGTAGATTTTGAATTCACAGAACTCCCTCTAATAAGGCTTTAGATTTTGAATTCACAGAACTCCCTCTAATCAGGCTGTAGATTTTGAATTCACAGAACTCCCTCTAATCAGGCTGTAGATTTTGAATTCACAGAACTCCCTCTAATCAGGCTGTAGATTTTGAATTCACAGAACTCCCTCTAATCAGGCTGTAGATTTTGAATTCACAGAACTCCCTCTAATCAGGCTGTAGATTTAGAACTTATATAACTACTTTAATCAGGAAATATAAATTACAGAAGTTCAGAATTCACAATAATCATGCTGTAGATTTAGAACTCACTATAATTTGGCTCTATGTTTATAAGTTACAAAACTTCCTACCATGAGTTTGTAGATTTATAACCTACAGAACTCAATATTGTATAACAAGTTTTGATCTAGAACTTCTAGAACTCACTATAATCATGTTGTAGATTTATGTCACAGAACTCACTATAATCATTATGTTGCATATTTAAAACATCATAGATCCTTTTATACATAGATTTATTAGTTAACGAAAGATGGGACTTAAAGTCTCAATTTTTATGTTTTCATGTAGGCCCCTATACTTACTATACCTTTCAAGATATAATTTTTTTTTGCCTTATTTGATAGCTCATCCATTCATCTAACTAAGAACAGACTAAAAGTAAACCAACATTTTATGAATTTGTAACAATTTAATAAAATGTATCAGAAATTAAAATGTGACTTTTTGCCCCATTGTAGTGTAAAAAGTCATAACCACAGTGTAATAACCACTGTGGGTTGTTATTATGTACTGACGTACACACGATCGAACATGTTGTATATAAACTAATTGTGATGAATCATGGACTTTTATCTAGAAAGCCGTGGGTGAGTAGATTGTTTTGAAGCTGCCTTTATTCGTAATCAATTAGCAATATATATTGACGATTGGTATCGATTGATAACGATTTATCCATATAAAACGACGGAGAGGTACAGGGTAGAACTATAGTAATCTTTACTGTAGGCAGTTGCACATCTTGACCATTCAGAAAACAGCGGCAACCTACTAAATATATTTATGTTGCCAAGAAAATTAATATTGCCCAAAAAATTCTGGCTTAAGCGTTGTTTTGAAGAGGATATTCTACCAGCTTTCTGTTGTCTCAGCGTAGTATTTTTCACAGTTGCCCACATGCTGACAACAGAAGTACCGGTAGCTCATGGTGTGTGGTCGCATGTAAATATAGAGAAAGCAGATAAACAAGATTAAAAAGTTTGCACAATAAAATGTCATTTAAATTGTTAAAAATATATGTAAAAGCCTACATATAAAACAGTAGAAATGCATTCATTGAGGCAGGATTTTAAGCAAGAACATAGCAGAAGTATTGACATTATGGATGTTTTTGTGCGGTAAATGTACAGATGGCATTGAATATATGCATGCTTTTCAAGCATGTAGATAAGGGAGATTAGAGTGTTGAAACCCCACACCCTCCCTTTAGGAGAGCAGAAAATATTTAGTACGAGAAACAAAAAAGGTGGACAGTGTTACCAGTGCCATATTGTGAGACGAAATACTTGATGAAAGCTGCAGGAATCACCAGGCTCGATAGATTACAAAATGAAGATATCCGGGAAAGAATAGGTATAATACCTTGCACAGAATACATAGAAAGGCAGCAGATCAAGTTGTTTGGCCACATTATGAGAATGCGTCAGGGCAAGTTACCCGTACAGGCATAGGCCTATAACCAAATGAGATCACGGTGCAAAGCCAGAGGAAGAACGCGAAAAAGATGGATAGAAAACGTCAGGGACATCCTGAACAAATAAGATCATAGCACAGCCAAGGTCACACATCTGGCCTTGGACCTCAAGCTCCAATCATCCCTACACTTAATGACAAGATTGGATATCAAACCACCTGGGGAAAGACAATAGACAAACAAACGGTGGGTAATTCCTCCTCCCATTAGGAGAGTAGAAAGAAAGGCCAAGTTTCACACAAAACGAGAGGGAATTGCACACAAAAATGGTGAATAATCTTGTTTGTATTTTTTTAAGTAAAACCCAATCCTCACTGAAAATGTATCCACGGTCTTGGATGAGATGATTAAAAACAAATTAGCACACATTTTAAAATTTTACCCAGGTGTCCAGTGCAAAGGGTCGCACATTGAATACTCAATTTTCCAATTATATCATAGGTGTATCATCAACTTCCTTTTTATTGTGCATTCGTTCTCAAACTGCTCTTTTCATCAGGATATAGTCTAGAGAAAGCTAATACTTTACCTTCAAATACTTAGCATCTTATGAGCAGAGATGGAAGCACTAACATAGAAATACTTAGCCCCCATCGAGGCCAGCACCGTGAAGTGGTGATTGGGCTTAGTTCGGCCATCAGGGGCCGGAAACTGTTGTTCGTCCATCACAAGTGATGATGACCATTTGTTACATCCACTTTTGAAAATTCAATTTTAGTTATGTCCTTGATTATGAGTTCGTAGATGGCTAATGAGCCCTATTCGAGCTGTAAATGTCCTTGGACAGTTTGGACATGGAATAACGACTGTAGACGGATCTTGGTCTATCCGTGACTTTATAGCTGCTCTCCGCTGTTGAGCTGCTGCATTTCTCTTCTTTTCACAAGATGATGCGCTCTTTTTTATTTTAGAACGCCATGTAGATCCATTTTGTGCACGTTCTTCCCATGTATCGTGGTCTATTTCAAAGGCTTTCGGTGAGTTCTTTAACGAGTCCTTGTAGCGCTTCCTTTGGCCACCTTGAGATCGTATACCCTTCTCTAGCTGACCATAGAGATGTATCTTTGGCAGACGATGGTCTGGCATACGCACCAAATGACCTGCCCAACTAATCTGTGTCTGCACCTGGTTCGTGTCAATGCTTGGGATACAAGCTCTATCAAGGACAGTGGTATCTGGAATCTTGTCTTGCCATCTGATGTTCATAACTTTTCTGAGACAATTTGTATGAAAAGTAAGACTAAGACTGGTTGGGCAGTCCCACTTGAGTAGGACCATAGTCCTGCCCAAGTATGCAATGTGCTGAAGATAGGATGCAACTAGCCAATAGGAGCACAATTAATCAGCATGCCACGTGCAAATCACAATGATAGCATGTCTATATCTCATAATAGTTATGGTGCCTACCCTGTGGCGAATTTTCAGGCAGGGATGGTGCCGATCCCTATACCTCGAAAGGACCCAACCTCAATTACTGGAAGTCCTTCTCAATTGCCTCAATCAGGAGGCAAGGGAATGAACTACTGGCCAAACCAACGAACAATAAAAATAATTTACTGGAATGCTAAGGGTGTCAACAGCAAAAGATACGGATACAGTAAAACATTGGAGCTTGAAAATATCCTGTGTGAAGAACAAGTTAATGTATGCTGTATTCAAGAAACACACTTCAGCAGCGATATAGCCTTTAAAATAAGAGGCTACCAGTGCTACCGATCAGACCTAAAGGGTGGAATTCTGACACTTGTTAAAAACATTATCACTGCATGTCAGCTGGAAGTGTATATGGAGGGAGCAGAATACCATATGCTCCACCTAAAGACAGACAGTACAGAATTCCATCTCCTGTACTACCTCGTATTACTGCTCAAGTGATATACCATTGGCACTAGACACAATCCCAGAAAAGAGAAACTTATGGTGTGTGGTGACTTCAACAGCCACTCTCAGAGCTGGGGCTATGATCACATGGACAAGACAAGAGAGGTGAGGAACTTGAGAGCTGACAAGATGAAAATAATCTCATCCTTATTAACCAGCCCGCAGACTCACCAACCTTCTACTCGAGAGCATGGCACACCACCTCTACACCAGACTGGCATTCCACTCACCAGGCCTGGAATGGAACATCACACGTGTCGTTGGAAAGCAGCTTAGAGGTAGTGACCACAGACCAGTATTTTTGGAAATCCACAATGAATTATCAAGGACAGCAGCACGCTCACTAGGTGGAACTAGACAGACTGGGAAATGTAACAGCATTTAACCAGTGTTCTAGTTAAAGACATGAACATGGACAAAGATATTAATACAGTAGTAAGTGAATGTAATAGATGCATACTATATGCTGCTAGTAAAACCATACCCGGAGGGGGGGGGGGGCACGCAAGACCAACCAGATGTACTAATCACCAATCATCAGAAAAAACAGGTGATCAAGTCAATAAGAAAGCCACAAACACCAACACAAGATGGCTATGACATTATGAATAGATCAGTACAAGTTGTAATTCTACGCCTCAGAACAGGACACAACCTACTCCGCAGTCACATGTACACAAAATTCAAGATTGGCAACACGGTCATGTGTACATGTGGACAGGCAGCACAGAGGGCCAAACATATACTTCAAGAGTGTTCTGAGTATGAAACGCTGAGGCAGACATATTGGCCATAGGAAACAACACTGGAATCAAAGCTCTATGGGACACTGTATGAACTACAAAAGACAGTTTTATTAAGGAGACAGAATTACAGATATAGACATGTTTTAAGTGAACGAAAGAAGAAGAAGAAAGCATCTTATATGAGCAGAGATGGAAGCACTAACAAAGAAATAGAAATTACACTTGAAATAGTTTCGGCAGCAATGTACAGGTTAAATATCATATGAAAGAGCAGAATAAGTACAGCAGTGAAGATAAAAATATATAAATCTCTAATAATTTGTCATATTATTTTGTATGGATGTGAGAGTTTGACAATTACTGCTGAAATGAAGAGGAGAATACATGTACAGGCTTTAGAAAACAAATGTTGCAGACGAATATTACGCATCCATTATACAGAACATAAAACCAACATATAGGCTTTATTAAGTGGGAAAAAATACTCTTAAGCGATAAAGTTTAGGCTATATTAAGTTAATAATGACTGTAAAACTAAGAAAACCAAAAAAACAAACAATGTAAAAGTTAAATAATTATAAACAATAATGAGGATTTTGATCTATCCGTGACTTTCCAGCTACTCTCCGCTGTTGAGCTGCAGCATTTCTCCTCCTTTCACAAGATGATGCGCTCGTTTTGACTATAGAGCGCCATGTAGATCTATATTGCCGGGACATGTGGGTGATGGAGGCAATGAAAGAGCGGATCAACTGGCATCATGCGCGATTCTGGTACAGGACGATGGGCAATGGATCGCGCTGACGTTTTGAACTCCTTAAGAGATATAGCACGCGAGAGTGTAACTAGTGTGGACGATGATTCCTTTTCAATGTCCAGGATTAAAGATAAGGATGTGAAATGCGGTGTTTCTAGAAGTGAACAAGATTATTTGGAGGGCGCAGAAGAATGATGGTCAACCAGCATAGACCTGTACTGTCAGCAGAAGTGTTATGGCGGATACACTCAAGGAGAGATCGGAGCAATTATGGACGTGTCCACTTTGCAGTGATGATGATCCGACGATTAACTAACTATGTAGTTTTTTTGTGTGCAAATTCTTCCCATGTGTCTATTTCAAACGCTTTCAGTGAGGTCTTTAACGAGTCCTCGTAACGCTTTTTTTGGCCACCTTGAGATCGTTTACCCTTCTGAAACTCACCATAGAGAAGTATATTTGGCAGACGATAGTCTAGCATACGTACCAAATGATCTGCCAAATTAATCTTAGCCTGCATCAGGATAGTGTCAATGCTGGGGATACCAGATCTGTCAAGGACAGTGGTATCTGGAGTCTTGTCTTGCCATCTGATGTTCATGACTTTACTGAGACAAGTTGTGTAAAAGTGATTGAGTTTCTTCACATGACGTCTATACACAGTCCATGGTTCGCTAGCGTATAACAGCACTGGAAGTACCACTGCTCTGTAGACTTTCAGCTTAGTCTGTAGGTTAATGCCTTTTCTACGCCACACATTTGCGTACAATCTGCCGAAAGTGCTGCTTTCTTTGACGATCATTGTATACACTTCACCATTAACGTTCGCATTTTGTGATAACGTACTACATAGGTAGGCCTATGTGAATCTATTCACAACATTCAGTGCTACGTTTAGGCCCACCTATATTATATGCAGAGCTATATGTGAGATAGCTTTTGCCAGGTGCTGGTTGTAGCATGACTTCTTTTTTTTTTTTTCTGTGTTAATAGTAAGCCCAAAGTCGGTACAGGCTTTGGAGAATCTGTCTATAATACATATAATACAAGTCATATATATATATATATATATATATATATATATATATATATATATATATATAGACCTATATAAATCACATAGCCTATATACGACCATATAGGCTGATGTATAAACAATAGGTATGCCTATATATAGATCATAGGCTATATATAGTTACCACACACTTTATATATAGGCCCTCTATATATATATATAAGTATATACACACACACATACACACACAGAGAGAGAGAGAGAAACAATGATACAATTCGTACTTACCAGTATTCTCCTCCCAGTAACGTTGGTAGATTTGTGTATCTTGTCTCGTAGAGGCAGTTTAACGTCTGGAACTTGTGTCAAGAGTCAGTCGTCGATCTTACAATCAGTACCGAGTCAGGTCACGTGATAGCGTGTATTGCCTATGTCCGTGACCGTCTACTTTAAAGACATTTCAACAGAATTTGTTAGGCCTCCATTGGCAACGTTTTTGATTATTACTGTCATTTCGGTGTGTCACTATTTATAGGCTACACGAGTACAGTACTTATATACGAGAACTTGGAGTCACCAAGACTATTTTTGGCAGGCTATTCCAAGTATACAAATAGTGACCAACGGAAAACACGAAAATAATCAAGAGATTGAACGAATGAAGACCTAATTAATTCTGCGAAGCGAACAGGTCTTGTATGAGGTCGACGGTCTCGCTATGTCAGTGTGGACAACACTTTCAACGCACATTGTCGGCATTATTTTATTTTGAAGTGAAAATACTGCTTCTTGTGATTTGTGTATTGTAATTTTTATGATTTCTTGTGTGTTCATCATTGCCCATCATTACCTACTAGTTTTAGCTATAGTCTGTCGTGTCTCATTGAAACGAAATATAAACCTGTGTTTTACGTAAATCTAATTGTTACGTTTCACGCAGTTGCCTTGTATTGATTACCTTAAAAAGTGTTTTCACTAAGATTTGGAAGTGATTTCGAGGGGAAAAACTCATAGTCCTAAGCCTCTGCGTTGTTATATCGATCCCCAGGAATTATGAGATATGAAGAACTTGTTTCATATGTGACATGGTTCTGCCAAAGACGGATGTATCGGACCATTGGTGCAAATAAAATTTGCGACACAACGCATTCCAGTTTCTGGACTATATCTTGCTGGAGATTTAGTAGTCCTGCTACAAGAGGGATCCAGTGGGAGTTTGAGAATGAACGCTGAAGAAGATATGTGACATTGGGTGGTTTCAATGAAATTTTATTTCATACCAGGAAGATTCCAACTCTCAGTGATGTTCAATGTTTGAGGTTTCTTAATCAACAGGGGGGTTAATTTCAGAAGTTTGGTAGGTTTGTCTACTTTTCCGCAACATGCATAGTTTGAGTCATGAACTTAGTTCCCTGCCAAATATGCTTTTCTTTCAGATATGCCCATTGCAACCCAACTCTAGATAGTGGGATGGGTGTGACAGCGAGCTATGCATTCCAAGTCATCCAATTATTCAAGATTAAAATATTTGCTTGATTCTGGGCTCTCTCCGGTATTTGTCTCATCCTGCACAAAATTTCTTTTCGCTATACCCCATATTTGCTTGATTCAGGGTTCTCCCAGGTAATGGACTCTTCCTGCACAAAATTGTCTTTCGCCATACACCATGTTTGATTGATTCTGGGCTCTCTGGGGTAATTGTCTCGTCCTGCACAAATTGCTTTTCGCTATACCCCATATTCTCAATAAGAAGAAAACTATGGAAATATATCGGGCATGTATTTAGAATGAATGAAAAGAGGCTGCAACTACAATCATTTACAATCATCCAAAAATGGATACCAGATGGCAAAAGAACAAAAAGAAGACCACAAGAGACTATTCGCAGAACAAAAAATGAAAGAAGTATGATTATGGGTCTCAATAACATGCAAGAATTACATACAGTAGCATTCCATCGTTGTAACCGGAGAGCTCTGGTTTCTGCCCTATGCACCATATTTGGTACTGAAGTAAAATAGACAGATAGGGGGATGGATGGATGGATTAGACAGACAGACAGATAAACGTGCTCTGGTTTCTTGGCGCTCTTCCTGATCATAGCCGCTACACCACGTAAGCATTGGCATCTAGGGAAATGGTCACGGTTGGAGCTCATCTAGTTCTCCCAGCGTGATGTACGAAGTATATAGTACAGTGCTGAATTCCCTGAATGTTGCTCTACAAAGGAACACACAACTATACAAATGAAATGCTTTAGGAAAACATAGAAAAACCTCACTATATTGACTGTCATTTACTCAGAGCTTACTGTAACAAAATGGTTCTGACAGATCAAATAGTGAGACCTTTCGACCTTCCACATGCAGAAAATCCCTATATTTCTAAAGTTTTGTTTGTAAAATGAACGGATTGGGAAAGGGGGGGGGGCGCATATTTTAATAAATTGTTTTCTTTTCATAAATATTGTTATATTGTGCTGCGGTAATAGGTGTTTAGCCCTCTAAATACGGACTTGTCTTCACAGTCGAAAACTTGTTGTCGGCCTGCCCAATATATGACAGTCAACGAGATATACATGTAAACAGGGATGAGCTGTAACTGTCAACCTGTTGGCTCATTGTGAATTATCATTCTAAAGAGACGAAATGGATGTTTCCCGTGATTTTCATTTGTCACTCTGTGGAAATAAATGGAATTGAATAGAATTAATCCCCGCCGAAGACGGATGTGTCGGGCCATTGGCGCAAATAAAACGGCGACACAACGCATTTCCATTTTCTGGACTACATCCTGCTGGAAATCTAGCAGGACCATGATCCAGCTAGATCCAGTTGGAGTTTGAGAATGAACGCAGAAGAAGAAGAAGAAGAATAGAATTAATCAATGAAATCACACGGGAAAATGCAAATGTGTCATTATAGAAGGATGCTTTTCAATGAACCAACAGGTCTTATATTTGTCAATGATCATGGGTGAACTGGCCTGCCGAGTCCCATCTCGGTGGGTCGCAATATGTGGATGGTTGTACGTTACAGCGCCTGTAAGCTTTTTAACTTAATTTTAATTGACCCACCATTCTTCTTCATCTTTGATAATTCTCAAACTCCCACTGGTTCTCTCTTGTAGCAGGACAATGGTCTTACTAGATTTCCAGTAACATGTAGTCCAGAGAATGGTAATGCATTATATCGCCGATTCTTTTTTGCCCCAATGGTCCGACACATTCGTTTTCGGCGGTATATAATTTTAACTTCTTCCTCTAGGATCTGTTACTACGCATCGCCAGTCCGGCTTCTAATTAAAGGTGTATAGAAATGGCTTCTTGAGACTAACAGAAATTAAACCAGGTCCGTTCTAACGGCATCGAAACGACCTGTAACTTGAGTAAAAGGATTTATTTTTCATATTTAACTAACCGCATCTCCAAAAATGATTCGATTTTGTCAAGATATGCAAACTGTGTACTCAAGTCACTGAGAACGGACCAATCGAGACAAGGACTATTACAACAAAAAACATCCCGTACAAGTATTGACATATTATCAGGAACACAAACATATAACATCTGTATAATTTCTACAACGGCCAACAGATCTTCTTGTAAACATAAATAACATATAAACAGTACAATTTTGCTTCAAATAATAGCTTATACAAGTAAATTCAAGTAGGAATCAAGAGAATAAATTACAAATTCTTGAGTATAAGGTAACTGTCTTCTTTCCAAGCATATCCTAGGAGGTCAATAAGGTCAGTTGGGGGATAAGCTGACAACCTTTCATCTGTAAAAAAAAATAAAAATAATAATTATTAAAAAAAATGATCATTGCCACATCTTGCCTCAAAATTTAACTTTTTACAAATCAAATAATTCACATGGATGACGAAAGGAGAGGCAGGCAAGCGGACATTGCATCTTTGTCTATTTGTGACACACTCTTGGTGACGGACATGGGTCAACAAATCTGAAATAAGACAACTTGCATATATCACCACTGTATTTTCTTTCCACCATTATCTGCTCCTACTAATAGTTTCTCTCCACTGCTAATATCTGTTCTGTGGCTTCTTATTCTTTCATTTTCTCGTCTGTTCTTGCTGTATTTACATTTTTCTCTACATCTCTCTCTCTCATCTGATCTCTCGTATTTCTCATTTGCTCTCCCATTACGATTGTATGCTAATACTCATTGCCTGTGCCCACTTTTGAGGTAAGTATCTTAATTTATCTTTTTTAATTGTATTTTACTTGCTACTACACCTTATCTATTTTCACTCCTCACCTCCTTCTTTGCGCTGTCCCCTCCTCACTTCTCCTCCTCATACCCTCTTACCATGCTATGCTGCTCCATCTTTGTTTCCTCCGCTATATATTCGCTATCTCTCCTTCTCTTTCCTCCCTATCATAACTACGTTTGTCTCCATGTAAGATTCGTTGTACTTGTATTTTGTTTGTCCTGATGAAGGCTTTTTAGTTGAAACGTCGTCTGTCTCTGTATCTCGTTGTTAGGTTGTTTTATGTTTTATTTCAGTAACACATCTACCTATTCTTGTTTATCTTGATATTTGCCATGTGTTACTCCAGCCACTTACTTCATGTTTAGGGTTCTTACCCTACACTGGAACATTTATCTCTCGTAAGACTGGCTTATTATACTACAGCTGTTCACCGTTCATTGGTTAAAACACTGAACGAATTAGTGCCAACGAGAAATGTGTCGGGAATGTTTCGCAAATAAAAGGCGACCAACGCATGTTTGTTCATTAGACTATATCCTGCTTGAAATCTAGTAGAACATTTGTATTACTATAGGAGAAAACACACAAATCAATCACACCTACCAACCAACGAATAACTCCTAAATTACTAACCAACCAATTATCTCTACCATCAATAAACAAGAACCGTAGACAAGTCATCTGTAAAGGTGGGGGTTTACCTAAACAAAAACAAAGAGGTACTCTCAGTTTTCGTAGAATTTTAATGCTTTTTCTTTTAGAAAACATTTAAGAGGGAATTAGGTGGGCTTTCGGTTTTTGGCTTGTCTCCTAGTTCTACGGCTGGTCATGTTCTGCCTTCCTAAAGAGGGTAGAATGTGAGTTGAACCCCTCAAACCTTATCTAAGGACTTGCAACCAGCATTACACAAAATCCACATTTCAATTTTGAGAGTACAGTAATTAGTAAATGTATGGGACAGCAAAAACTAATGTTAACTATCATGAAACTTCGTAAACTCCGTTGGTACGAGCACGTGATGAGAAATTCCTCGATGACAAAAGTTGTTCTTCATGATACAGTGGAGGGTGAAAGAAGATGACGTGGAAAAAAGGATATATGGGTGGCTTGGGCAGAGTGTGTAGTTTCCACACGCGTCAGTATGGTAGAGGACAGAGATGCGTGGAGATATTTCTGTACCAAATGTCTCAACGTCACACTCCTAAGACCCTTACGGGTAATGGGTGTTATTATTATTATTATTATTACAGTGAAATCCCTCTATAGCACATTCTTTTACAACAAATTTCCATATTTAGCAACACTTCACAATCCCCAATTATTTTTATTCTTTATTGTTTGTCTATACAGGCTTATCAGTAGAATCCTATATCGCATTCTTTTATAACAAATTTTCCTATATAGGCCTAACAATACTTTTTCCAATCTCTAATTATAGGGCCTATTTATTCTATATTGATTGTACTGTATATAGTGAATTTATGTTATTACATAGGCCTATGCCTACATATTTTGTCGGTCCGGACCAAGTTGTAATAATGGGATTCCATTGCATTATTAACGAGTAAACTGGAAGCGCCACGTTTGGCCTGACAACGACATGCTCTTTTAAATGTCTATTGTCAAGATCTCTCATGTGTTTCATATTTAATGACTCAAAAAATGTTAGATCAAAAATAAAAATGTTATTTCGCAAGAGTCGACGCCTTTACATCATTCAGACGGGAAATAATGGAGGCCGGTTAAGTAGTTGATCGATTCAGATCATACGTTTATCATTGGCACGCCCAGAAGGCAGACTGCAATCCTATTATGAGGGAGTTAGTTGTCACTTCATATATAAGCCGACACTTATCTTTCAAATAAAACACCGACCAGGGCCGTATATAGACATATGTTTTCAGTAAACGTGCCGGGAGGGGTTACTAAAAAATAGGTCGTTCGCATGATTTCGGGTTATATCCCATATTTAAAATAATTTAAATATAGAAACAAAAAATAAACGTTGTTTAATAGCAGTTTAATTTACGAGGGGGGGGGGAGACAGAGAGAGAGAGAGAGAGAGAGAGAACAATACAGAATCGACGACATTCACATAATATGAACCACTTAATCAATCGGAAAAACGAAAAATTGTAGTAAAAAAAGTAAAGTAACCCATAGCATTTATTAATGCGGTAGTGGTGTGAGATATTAGCGATCTCACATTTCACAGCTAAAATCCAACAGGTAGATCCAGGGAAAAAGGTAACTTAGTTTTGCGAACACTAGATAACACACACAATGACACACACAAGTCAACGTTTCGACCAAAAGGCCTTTGTCAAGACAGACAATAAACTTAAAACTTATAATAGAAAGCGAACAGTAATAATATCGACGGTCACATAGGTATGGGTAGTCTGGATTGACCGGAAGAGGTAAAATGACACAATACAAGGAAAATACAAAAATGACAACAAACATGTGACACGAAACAAACAAAAACCATGGATAGACTAAATTTATCAACAAACATGTGGCACGAAACAAACAGAAACTATGTAAAGACGAAAGTCATACAAGACGCAGGCGCTCATTAATGCCGTCGGGTTTCAGAGTGCCATATTGATAAATGTAGCGGTTCTCAAGCGCCAGACGAGCCCGGTCATCAGAGAAGCACGACTTAATGGCAGCAACCTGAATGTCCTGGGCGCCCGATGGCCCGTGCCATTAAAGTGGACGTCAACACGCAAACCCGAATGGTTTTTTATGCTGTACAGATGTTCTCAGAATCGGTCTGCGAGCCTCCTTTCAGTTTCACCAATATATGTCATGGCGCAACGCTAGCATATGATGGCATAGATGACGTTGTGGGACACACATGTGAAGCTCTCCTCAATGGCGAAGGTGGCTTTAGGGAATGTGACAGACCGGATCTGGGTGACATAGGCACAAGTGTAGCATTTGCTGCGTTTGCATCTAATGGTGCCAAAATTATTAGGAACATCAGGCTGGAGGTGACTCCGGACCAGTAGATCCCTGAGGTTCTTGTCACGTCTGAAAGCAACAAGAGGGGGTTACAGAACTGGAGAAGGGGAAGGTGACGAAGCAGGTCATGACGAACGGCGGCGGTATGAGGGGGGGGGGGGGAGTGAAAATAAGCTTAGTCCGGTTAGACGAGGAAGACTTCAGAGTGGTCGAGAGGGTGTCCGAAGAAGCTGATGTCCACTTTAATGGAACGGGCCATCCAGTCGTTCAGCCCAGGACATTCAGGTTACTGCCATTAAGTCGTGCTTCTCTGATGACCGGGCTCGTCTGGCGCTTGAGAACCGCTAAATTTATCAATATGGCACTCTGAAACTCGACGGCATTAATGAGCGCCTGTCTCTTGTATGAATTTCGTCTTTCCATAGTTTCTGTTTGTTTCGTGCCACGTTTGATGATAAATTTAGTCTATCCATAGTTTGTGTTTGTTTCGTGTCACATGTCCCCATCGAGACCAGCACCGTGCAGAGGTGATGGGGCTTAGTTCAGCCATCAGGGGTGGAAACTAAGACTGGTCGGGACTGGTCTGACCATAGTCCTGCCCAAGTAAGCAGAGTGCTGAAGACGGAGGCATCCAGCCAAAAGGCGCACAGATAATCAGGATGCCACGCACAAAACACAATGGAAACGTCTACATCTATAAATAGTTATGGTGCCTGCCCTGTGACGGACGTTCAGGCAGGGACGGTGCCGGGCCCTATACCTCGAATGCAGCGAATGACAGTCACCCTCAGTTTCCTGGATAAGGAATATCCACAAGATATATTTGTCAGAGTGTACACAGATGGGTCAGCACTGAATGCTGTGAGGAATGGAGGTGCAGGTATATATATATAGAATATCCACACAAGCCTAGAGATACAATCAGAACACCGACAGGAAAATTCTGCAATAATTATGATGCAGAAATCCAGGCAATTAGTGTGGCAACTAAAAAACTGCTGAACTGGCCTACAGCCTGTAGTATTCCTGACAGATGCAAGGTCAGTGCTTCAAGCTCTTCAGTCTGGAAAACTAACAGACTTGCAAAAACTACTTAGCGAATTGTCGTACCAGTATAGGGTAACCATGCAGTGGATACCCTCTCACTGTGGAATACCAGGAAATGAAAAAGCAGATCAACTGGCTAAGGAAGGTGCTGCCGAAGACCAACCAGATATACCAATCACCTACCATCAGAAAAAACATGATAAAGTCAATAAGAAAGCCACAAACACCAACACAAGATGACTATCACATTATGAACAGATCAGAACAAGTTATAATTCTACGTCTCAGAACAGGACACAACCGACTCCGCAGTCACATGTATACAAAGTTCAAGATTGGCAACACGGCCATGTGTACATGTGGACAGGCAGCACAGAGTGCCAAACATATACTTCAAGAGTTTCTGAGCATGAAACGCTGAGGCAGACATATTGGCCAGAGGAAACAACACTGGAATCAAAGCTCTATGGGACACTGTATGAACTGCAAAAGACAGTGAGTTTTATTAAGGAGACAGAATTACAGATATAGACATGTTTCAAGTGAACGAAAGAAGAAGAAGTGTCACATGTTTGTTGTCATTTTTTTTATTTTCCTTGTCCGGTGTCATTTCACCTCTTCCGGTCAATCCAGACTACCCATTCCTATGTGACCGTCGATATTATTACTGTTCGCTTTCTATTTTATGTTTTAAGTTTATTGTCTGTCTTGACAAAGGCCTTTTGGTCGAAACGTTGACTTGTGTGTGTCATTGTGTGTGTTATCTAGTGTTAGCAAAACTAAGTTACCTTTTCCCTTAATCAATCGGAGATTACATGACTCATAGTTTTATTATGTGTTCTACTTCGTATTTTCCTGTTTATTTAACTTTTCCTTTTTAATGTAATTACATGTATTCTCCACTTCTTAGGGAGTTCCTATTCTGTTTGTCTGTCCATAAATGATAAAGATAGTTTTGTTCGTAACGTCGACTTTGTGTAGCCCCTATTATTTCACACAGAACTGTTATTCAACTATATATATATATATATATATATATATATATATATATATATATATATATATATATATATATATATATATATATATAAAACTATATATAACATTTATAATACAATTACATTTATAGTAGTTTTATAACAAGATTAGCTACCATTTGGAAAAGAAGCATCATCACCGGTGTTAAGACTGACATATAAATCTTTGGTTTTGTCAATATTTTTTATAGTGCTGTGAGACCGGAACTCTAACTGCAAACTTAGAGAGAAGAATGCAGTTGTTTGAATCTCGTTTTAACAACTTGGCCAGGACCGACAAAATATTTATGTAATAACATACATTCGCTATATACAGTACACAATATAGAATACATATAAATGGGAATTTTGAAAAGCATTGTTCTATAGGGAAATATGTTATAAAAGAATATACCTCAGAGGGATTTCACTACTTCTCTAGAATAGTTTTCGCACTGATATCATACAGCTTCGCTTATCTTGGTCCAGAGTATCCGGTTTTTTCCCCAGTGCTTTTCATTAGCTGGCGATATTAACTTCTTGCCGAATTATCCTTCCATGATGCAAAGAGCGGATATTTGCACTTCTCGTTCACATACCTGCGCACCAGTGCAGATAAGAACCATCCACTAGATGATGATATTGAAACGATTAAAGGAAGCAGATTAATGAGGGGGGAAATCATGGTAGAGCAGAGGATGTTATAAAATAGGTGTTCACATTAGAGGAAATAGAACCCGTAGAAAGTGGGTAGTCACACTTTCCAGGAAACGTGACAATGATATTTCAGTGCATATAGATTCAGAAGTCCAGGCTTTCATCAGTGAGAATTCTTCATATGGGTTTGTGGTTCGGCACGTGCACAGTGCGTGGACATTCACTGCCCAATACAGAGGGAAGTGTATTAGAGAAGAAACGGGTGCTTCCTATACAACCACTAGTAACATGACGATGGAAGTGATAAAGGCAATAATACGACTAGAGTCACAGAGTGCTACACGTGTCTCTGTTTTCTGACTGACTCTCAATCGGGCTTTCTACGCCATCTGTGGCTTGAGTAATGACCGTCTCCATAAAGATCTTCAAACAGAATTAATTAGGACCTTATTCGTTACGTTTTTTATTAGTGCTGGGATTTCGGTTGGTCACTATTTATATACTTGGAATCGTATGTCCAAAATCTCCAAGGCGACTCTAATATATAAATAGTGATCAACCATAAGCTCAACAATAACCAAAAGCGTAACGAACGGAGTCCTAATTAATTCTGTTGGATGGTCTTTTATACTTCCCCCTGAGTCGATGACAAAAATTACGAAGAAGAGAGTTAGCTTCAATATTGTACATGGATACGTAGTTGTTGAGGGAATTGAAAGAGCAGAGCGACTTGCCAGCGTGGCCATAGTGACTATTGTCAGTTTAATGAACCGTGCTGATATTTTGAATGCAACTGTGAAGTTGAACCAGTTTGAAGATATTGAGTGTATTTCTAACTCCGTGTGTACGAATAGAATGCATGACCTAGGAGTGAAGTTTGGTGTTGCAAGAAACGAGAGGCTTATATATACAAAGAGTTAGGTTTATTTATTACGCTTCCCACCAAATTCTTGCTTTGGCTTAGTGTATGAAGAGTTATCATTCCCGACGGCATGTTGCTGCCATGCGACATACCTTTACTACTATTAGACAAGACATTCTACGTCGGCATAATTTACAGCTCAGATACGGAAATTCTTGAGAAAACTTAGATGGAAAGCATCTATGCTTTGTTGACAAGGTCTCAACTTCGTTGGGACGATCATATTGTTCGTATGCCAGACATACGTCTTCAAAAGAGACTTGTATGGTAAACTGTGTGCAGGTAAGCGTTCAAAGCCAGAAGAAAGGCCCCAGAGACGATATTCCTCAAGCACTGCAGGTCTTGGGAAACCACAGCTCTTGGCAGTCCAGCTGGGAACAGTCAGGCCCGAGTCGGTACGCAAAGTTTTGAACAGGGTTGAATACTGCAGGCGATTCAAAAGAGGCATAAAACTAACGGTGTTATCAGACTGTTTTCCTTCATCTAAAGACCTACTAAATTTTTGTTCACACTGCAGCAAGTCCTTCAGAGCCCGGATTTGACTCATTATTAATCGTTGAAGACAACAAAGCAAAATTTTACTTAAAACCACTTTTTGTCGCTTTCAAAGAGGTAAACAACCAAAAACATCACAACAGAGACTTCAACAGAGGAAAGCTCGCCAGACACAATGAATATAATTCACAATAATTGCAAGCACTATAATCTAATTTCTCCCCAAACCAGAATTACAGATATAGATATGTTTCAAGTGAACGAAAGAAGAAGCGAGTTGAGTCTTTAATCGTGGCCAGTCATCAATATAAATAAAACAGCACACTTATTGGAAAACAGTCTTCTAAAGTGACTCATTTGATTTTTTCCATTGGTCACTTTCTGTGTAATTTGTATCGACAGCCAATGAACAGCAGTTAAATGAGCCAGTTTAGAAAACTTTCCAAGATCCCACAGGTATAATAGGGCCTACTGTCGATATGTTACGCTTTAATCCTGTAAATAATAAGCAGTCAGCACACATGACAATTCGGGAAACCGACTTAGTATTTACTGTAAAGGAAATTCAGCTATATTTATTGACAACCGACTGTTTTTGTGACACCGAAGCATGCCCTTGTGTATCTAAAAGTCCGTGGAGTGCGGCTCGATGACGAAATCGCAGATTCCGATGTAGTGACGTGTTAAGTGCGTCAGGGGAAGCAATCCTTGATATCATAGGACTTCGTGTGTCAAAGAAAACACTTAGTTTGCCTTAGCCCTACTTAACTCGATTATTACCCCGCTCTGTCACTGGACGTAAAATCTAAAAATCACACATTGACCTTCATACTTCAAAGTAGGCCTATTCCCGGGGTCTTTCTCTCTCCCAACCTTTCTTCCCAACATAATTATCTCTCCATCTCTCGAAAAAATAAGGTAGCTGACAAATCTTGGACCAGATAGTACATATTCGTCTCGCAACTTGAATCAACGCGTTACCGAATTCGACCAATTTGCATCCGTAAAAAAGATTCAACCCAAGCAATCCCGTTACATTGGGGGGGGGGGGTGTTAAACCCCCCTCCTGATATTTAAACTCCACCTTGCAAATATGACATTTTGCACTAGGAATGTAACCAAAAGTTGGGTACCCAAAACTTTAACGTTTTTCACAAGAAAGGTCATCATATTTCTTATTAAAGAGAGGGAATCGCACACAACATCGATCGAATGACTTTTTGAAACATTAGACAAAGTTCCCTCCTTACGGACAACGTTATCTACGGCACTTAAGTCAAGACTTCTAACGTATATAATAGGCATGCATGTAGGTATATTCTAACATAAGAGTAACGTAAGCCACATATTAAACAACTTCTTCTTCTTTATTTTTCTTCTGCGTTCGTTCTCAAACTCCTGCAGATTGAAAACAAATGCCCAAGTACCATTATGAACGTTAAGTGGAGTGACTTTAAATTTAACACTACTATACGAGGTGAAAGTAAACAAACCCATAGGCCTATATCTTCCTTCATTAGACAAAGGCGATGGACGTATATAGGTTATTCTCTCAGAATGAACAGCCTAAGAATTCCCCCATCAGTCACTAACTTGGGTGCCACCGGGAGTAAGAAGAAGAGGGAAACCTAGTGAAACTCTACGAAGAACCATTAGTAGAGAAGGCATGTCAATAAACCTAAACAATACCCAAGAACTGAAAGACCGAGCAACACAAAGACAGAAATGTTAAGCTATTGTTTCTGCACTATGCGCCGACTATGACGCTGGAGGAACATAACATAACATTTAGGCTTATATAGTAATGGGAACTCTCTATATATAGTAGAAATGATAAACACAAATATACCTATAATTGTGGATTTTGAAAAGTGTTGTTAAATAGGGACTTACAAAAGGATGCATTATAAAGGCATTCCACGGTATCAAGTCAGTATGAAAAGTAACAGGAGATCGACACACGGATAATAAGACACACTGCACATGCATGTAAATTTAACGGGAACTGCAAACATTTAACACTATTATGTACTATTACGTCAGTACTACAAGGACCAATTAGACCTGCATGCTATTATAGATAAAACAAACAGAGATCATGTTGCTTCAGATGTAATCTTGGCAATTTAATAATATACATCCATCGAAGACGTATGTGGCGGACCATTGACGCAAATAAAACGACGACACAACTCACTTCCATTCTCTGGGCTACATCCAACTAGAAATCTCGTAGGATCATTGTCCTACAAGATAAATCCAACGGGAGTTTGATAATGGACGCTGAAGAATAATAATATAAGCCTACATATGCCCTATATTATTTTCCAGTGGCAATATATCGTTCAACCGTTATAGAAAGTTAATAAGAATATAATGCACAGGAATAGGAACCGACAAAACGTCCAAAAAGACTTGAACATAGAAGACTGGCTCCTCACAACTACTTTTAAAACACAATAGTTTAGAAAGATGAACCACGGAGGGAAAAGATCCAGTCCAGAGAACAAGAGGCACACCAAGACTACGATGGGCAAAGAATCTCGAAGACCTTCTGAACATGACACTAGAGGAAAACTGACAGCTTGCACAGAACCGAGAGGCAGTGAGAACTACGTTTTGTAAAAGGACATGTATGTTACATATGATATATATTATTTTTCATATTATGGTGCACGAGGTGTTCCACAGTCAGTTAACTTGCCTCGTGTAATTAGACGTTCTGTGCCAGTGCCCATCGGGTACTGAACCTTTTCTAATCCGTGAGCCTGGTTCCGGTTAAGGAAGAACTCGAAATAAGAGTTGGACCTGGACTCGTTTGCCTTCTTAGTCAAGGTGTCGTTCACCGATATCGTGAACCCCTCGTCCAAGTACGAGTCTCACCGCGTCTTTGGGAGCAGAGGCGTGTTCTCCAGCTGAACATCCTTGTCCCATTTGTGCATGCGCCCATCTGGCACTGAACCATTTCTCTCAGCGAGCATGTTTTCGTTATAGGAAAGCTTGACAGTAGAGTTGGGCCAGGGCTTTCTTCGTTGTCCCGTTCCGTGCCGGAGCCCATCGGGTACGGAACCCTTTCTCTCAGCGAGCATGTTTTCGGTATAAAAAAAACTCGACATTAGAGTTGGGTCAAAGCTGCATTCTTAAACCGGGAGTCCACGATTTGTTCTAGGCCTCTGCCCGTAAGGGGCACCGGTAAATAGAAGACTGTCTCGAGCTAACAGGGATTGTAGTTCAAATTTCATTGGAACATTTTCAATTTCTATTTGCACTTGGCGCTGTGCTGCCCTTTCATTGTACTCAGTATGTTGTCATTTCGTCTCTCGCCATGCATCTACCTTTTCATGTCGTTTTCATTAGCCGCCCCTCCAATGCTCTGACCGGCGTCACTGTGTGTCGACAGTGTCACCACATGTGTTGGCGCAGATATTGACTGTCTCTTTTGCAGACAATTCTCTTTCCATCTGCTGTCTCCACATTCACGGACACGATCTCCAAAATGGTTAGCCAGAATCAGCACGAGTAGTGTATTCTGTTTCCAGGGTGAACCACGAGGAGGTACTTTTGGGATCTTGGATACAGACAAGAACTATGTAAAACACTATCAATATACGGAGTACCAGAAGATTTGATAAATATATGTAAGGGCATTTATACTAATAGCCAATTTGAAGTAAGAGCAAATGCAGGAGTGTCCAATAAGTTCCAAATTCAATCAGGAGTTCGTCAGGGGTATGCCCTATCCCCTGTACTTTTTATAACATATATCGACCACATCTGTAAACTAACAAGTACCAACGAAGAAGATAACATGAAAAACAAATTGATGGAACTACTCTTTGCATACCACAAAGTACTAATAGTGACACCATAGAAACAATTGCAAGAACATATGAACAAACTCCACACAACATGTCAACATGACGATTAATATTGAAAAGACCGAAACAATGACAATAGGAAAGAAAGAAATACAAGTATCTCCATCGATAATAAACACATTAAACAGGTAAAGGAGTTCACTTAGGAGTATTATATCGAGTGAAGGGGAAACCCGTAAAGAGATTTTTTTTTAATGATGCAACAAAACATAGGTCTACCGGATGACACTTATTTTTAAGAACAAAAATGTAAACATAGACACTAAAGTTGTATTATACACGACTATTATTATCGCATCACTGTGCTACCAGTACCAAACCTGGACAATGACAGCAGAAATGATATGTCTACGAAGAATACTCGGAGTGTCATCAAGAGATATAGGCCTAATTAGAAACGATAACATCAGACAGATAACCAAAACAATACCAGTATTGGAACACATCAAAAGAACAACAGGTGAAGTGGTTTTCACAAGCTTCCAGACTACCAAGAGACAGCATTCCATAGATGGCCCATGACACAGACAAAACGGCTATAAAGCCAGAGGCCGACCATGTAAAAGATTGATTACAGAAATCAAAGAAGCCACTGGAACAAGCTTACAAAGTGCACATTGGAAGGCCATCTCCAGATAACTCTTCTACCCCTGACGCCGCAAAGCAAACAAGGGCCACAGCACACGAGCGCTTGTGTGTGTGTGTGTGTGTGTGTGTATATATATATATATATATATATAGGCCCCTATGCCTACAGGTTATCTGCTAACTCTGGGTCCATTGAGAGTAGTACGGTATCCTTTGCACCCCTTAACTCCATGATTAATCTTTCCAAAAAATTTTTTTTAAATATAGGCTATATCCGAAAAATGTGAGCATGCTTGTTTAAAAATAGTTTTGTGGAGCCAGTCTTCTATGTTTAGATCTTTGCTGATGTCTGCTTTGGTTTCTCTTTCTGTCCACGAAATTCTTAAGACATTTCTATAACATTTTATTCACATGCCTATATTTATTTTTCATTTCGGAGATCAATCATTGCTCATATCTCACAACCATACGTTAGTTAGTTAGTTAGTTAGTTAGTCGTCGGATCATCATCACTGCAAACTGGACACATCCATAGTTGCTCCGATCTCTCCTTGAGTGTATCCGTCATCACACTTCTGCTGACAGTACCGGTCCTATGCTGGTTGACCATCATTCTTCTGCGCCCTCCAAAATGTTCACCTCTAGCAACACCGCATCTCAATCCCTGCCATTGAAAAGGAATCATCATCCACATTAGTCTCACTCTCGCGTGTTATATCTCTTAAGGAGTTCAAAACGTCAGCGCGATCCATTGCCCCATCGCCCTTTGCCACAATCGCACACGATGCCAGTTGATCCGCTCTTTCATTGCCTCGAACGCCCACATGTCCCGGCACAAAAATAAATGTAACCGCTTTCAAGCTCGCATTTCTCAAGGCCTCAATCCACTGTTCGCGAACGAGACCCACTTGTACCTTCTTAATCAAACTCATAGAGTCACTCAGGATGCAGACCTGCGTTACTTTCTGTGTGCGTAGCCACTCAAATGCCTTGGTCACCGCCATAGTCTCCATGGTCATACTACTCGTAGTGACCGCAAAGGCACCACTTTCCTCCTTGATCGTTTTACCTGCGCACTGAGCTGTAAAGGCCCAAGCACTGCGAACATGCCTAATTACAGATCCATCAGTGTATATAATCACATCCCCCTCTTTGGTATTCTCACTGATTAAAGCCTGCACTTCTTTCTCCACAGCTGTGGGACACCATTCTCTGCATTCCCTGCTAAGTGATATTACTACTCTCAAACAAGTTTCGAAATCTGTGGGTAGACCTATCCACTCCGCACCAGCTGCCACATCCTGTAATCTGCACACGCTTTGTATTACATCCTCAGCACGTCCCATCCACGACCTTCCTCTCTTGAGTCTGCTGCCTTTAACTTTCTGTATTTCGGAATGCAACGGGTGTTCCTTATCTGCATGTATTTGAAGGTACGCCCGTGCACGGCAATACTGTAATCTATGCTCAGCTGTTGGGCAGTCAAGTAGGTATCGCATAGCTCTTGTCAATGTGTCTCTTGTGCATCCCAGAATGATACGCATTGCTGCATTCTGGACTATCCAGTCTTTCGATCTGAGTTTGGCTAAGAGTCAGAATTGCCAGTACATATTCCACCACAGCCACAACCAAACCCTGATACAAAAGAAATAACAATCTATGCTCACACTGCGCAGCAGCCATAACCTTCATTGCTGCTAAGCCTTTGCCTGCCCTTATGATAATGTGGTCAACATGTTCTCTGAAACTCAGGCTTCTGTCAAAAAACACACCCAGATATCTCATTGTGCTAGTTCTTTCTAAACTTTTCCCGGACAACGAAACTTGTGGCATGGGTGTCTTTACCATGTGATTGTTCAAGGAAAACCACGTCACGAATGCCTTAGACGGATTAACCACTGCTCCCGTATCTCGACACAAATTTGTCAGTCTGTCCAGCTCCTTCTGTAGTTCCACGACGCACTCTTCTCGATTTCTGCCCTGTCTATACACCAGGATATCATCGGCATATGACATCGTTCTGCCAACACCTTTGATTTGATTGCCAGCGATATCTACTGTGTATACATTGAAAAGTACAGGAGATAGAGGCGATCCCTGTGGCAGGCCAGGGCTAATAACCGTTGGTGTAGATATCCAGTTACCACACTTAAGAACTACAACCCTGTGCATCAGGGCGGCGCCAACCCAACGCACGACAAAAGGATTAACTGCAAGATTTAACAGCTGGTGCATCAAGATATCCAAGGACACCCTATTGTACGCATCCTCGAGGTCTATTGCGACCGCACATGTCTCCATGCGCGAATCGAACCCCTCAAAAACATCCTGCGCAAATATGGCTGCATTTTGCCATGTCTTCTTTCCTCGACGATATCCTCCTAACAATGTTGGTAAATATTTCTTTCAAGATAACACGATACCTTCCGGGCCACAATTTTTTCCAAAAGCTTGCCAATCGTATGAATGGTCTCACAAGACGCGTGACTATTGCCGATTTCCAGAGCGACGATACCGTCTGGCAGAAAACGGACGAGACAAAAGGTGCGGCATTGCTGGCACACTACACCGCACAAATTGGTCAGAGAAATGTGGATGCATATCAAGAAATCAGGAAAACGCTCACAGACACGTGTAAGAACTTGAGCATGGAAAACCATATGCTAATCACAGTTGAAGAAATCAGGAAGGCACTGAAAAGTACAAAAAATACAGCACCAGGGCCAGATGGCATTAGATACGATGACATTAGTCGAAGAACGGATGAGGAGTTAGGAGAGTTGGCGGACATGTTCAATAATAGCCTTCTAAAGGGCACAGTGAAAGAAGACTGGTTGCACAGCTATTTAGTTCCACTACACATACCTGGGAAGGACCACACCAGGATACATGGCTACAGAATAATAACTATGCAGAATACGAAACCATATGTTACAAGTGAGGAAATATAGCTTCTTAATAGTTGTACATTTGTTTTTCTGTTTGTCATTTGTAATAGATTTTTCATCTGGGGTATAGTGAAAAGTAACTCTGTGAAGCATGTAACAATTCCCCGGGGAGCCCTGAATTAGGCAAACATATTAACCTGCATAATTGGAGAGGCCCCCTAGGATGATGGGAAATGCATAATGGCTGCTCCGACACATCACAGTAACAATGGTGCATGGCTAGGTTACTATAGACATCTCTGACAGGAAAGGATGTTTGACAGTGGAGAGAGCTGAAGATCTGACTCCAATTCTGCATGTTCTAGAAAGGTAGAAAAGACACAAAACCTCTAGAACATCTCCCACCCCCTTTCTAAGTACAAGACTTTTCGAAGCTGAGATGTGTCTTCTGGGTATGAAATAAAAGCTCTGTAGAAACCATCCCATTGCACAAAAGAAATAAGAACTAATTGCTCATAATTTCCGGGGATTGAAACAATATCATAATTCAACTCTTAAATGTAGTGTTCAGGCTAAATTATTTAGAATGAAATGTGTTGTGGTTCACAACTCAAATTGTGAAAAATCTGTGTCTTCCAATTCGATGATGGCATTTTTGGATCCCTTTAACTCACTGAATCTGGACATCAAATTATTGCTGAAATGGTGAGGTGATTAAATAGTGGGGCGATGCAATAGCTGCATTGTGGGGTGATGCAATAGCTGGACTGTGGAGCGATGCAATAGCTGCATTGTGTGGTGATGCAATTGCTGCATTGTCGGGCGGTGTAATTGCTGCATTGCGTGGTGATGCAATAGGTGCATTGTGGGGTGATGCAATAGCTGCATTGTGGGTTGATGCAATAGTTGCAGTGTGGAGTGATGCAATAACTGCATTGTGGAGAAGTAAAGTCGAATTACTGATGCAATGTGGAGATGTAAAATCGAATTATTGTGGCAATGGTTGCATTGTTGAGAGGTAAAGTCAAATTATCAACTTCAACTGTTTTATGTGTATATATAAAAATAAGACTGATTTCAATTTAAAGTTAACAAGTCTACATTATTACTTCCAGCAGGAATTTAATGTGTTATGTTTATTTTGTGAGTTATTGATCATATTTGGACATTTGGTATGCAACATGATTTTTTATTATAGTTTTCATTATTTCTTTTGGTATATAATTTTGTGTGTGGCATATTTTTCAGTTATTATATGTTTCAGTGTGTATACTGGTAACTTTTATTTTTTGTTGTTACATTATTATTTTAAATCCAACCTGAAATCTTTTACATATTCTCAGATTTTTCAAAATGGAACTCAGACATTTTAAACTAAAGTAATGAGTTAGAACCATGTTTGAGATTGGGACAAATTTAAATGTTTTTCACATTATTTCATAATACATTATTTCATAATACATTTTTGTGTGTGCTAACAATCAGATAATCAAGAAATCTACAACAATAAACCGCACTTCCCGCGTTCTTAATTTTGTTATCTAAATTAATTATCAACAATGCTGACCTCAGTAACTGGTGGATTGAAGACAAGACAAAATCTACATAAATATGGTGGTACTCTGCTGAAGACGGATGTGTAGAACCGGTGGCACAAATAAAATGGTGCCACAATACATTTCCATTCTGTGGACTACATCCTGCTGGAAATCTAGTAGGACTATTGTCCTGCAGCAAGAGAAATCCAGCAGGACTTTGAGAATTAACTCTGAAGAATATGAAGAATGGCGGTAGGGATATTATTTGCAGCTTCAAAAATTTAGTAAGTGCAGATGTCATCTCACAAAATAGTATTCTGTTCTTTTTTTGTACAATGCAATTTATTTCAGAAAATAATTGTAAATATTATAATTAAATTACAATTTAACATAATTTAATGAAAGAACATTCTCCGTTATTTCTTATTTTAAATAATATAACGCAATTTAAATATATTTAGAAGTTCCGTTTTATGTTCATGTGTTTCTTCTGGATGTATACAAATATTAGGATTCTGGTTTGGAAAGTGTACTAGCACAATAAAAAACCTTGTAGCGCAACAGCCAACTTTCTGTGTGATGGTAGTCAAGCAATGTGAAAACGAATGTGCTTGAGCTACATAGCACAAATCAGAGGGTAGCATAATATATTTCACACTCCACAGCTGAAACTACACAGAAACTCCTGCTGGTTATCAGAGCGAACGCAGAGGAAATCAAGCACAGATTCATTACTTCTTACTCCAATTGTATGACATACATGGGAGGTTACAGCATTACTATTCTTTGCATATCTTTAGATCACTGACAAAAATGTGAATAATTTTCTGCTACACTTTTCTTAAAACAGTTATTCTGTCTCACGGCAATTCAGAACATACTTACGTCCCATTACTTAGAACATTTGCAATTTTTTTAATAATAATATTTCCATATATAAAAACGTTTTCACAAAGTAAAATTATGACATATCTCTTAAATTGTCAATGTGTCACAATGACTTCCTGTTCGGGTGATCCAAGGCTCAATTTCCAGTTGAAAAATTGTAAAGAACTAATGGTTCTGAGGTTGAACCAGTCTGAGAAAATGGGTACCAGATTTTTTGGGAAAGTAAATGTAGTGCTGACAACTTCATCCTGAGGTACACTGTTGGTTAATGAAAAATACAGGCCTAATACCATATTCTTCAATACGCCTCACTAGAGTGGAGAACAACTTTATTTTCTTTAAACAATAAATGTTAGTCGTTGTCTGAAGATAATTTTAAGTCCCAAGTTATTCGGAGAGAAGAATCATATTTCTTATAATGTTGGTCGTATGCAGTATACATTATTTTAACATGTTGAACAGCCTGTGTAACAACCAGGACTAGGACTTCTAGTTTGTGTGTCATGTGACGTATTCTTTCAAGAATGTAGTCTTCCTTATGAACCTCCTGAAATCTCAGTGGTCTTTTGCAAGTTCTCCCACTATCTCTAGCGATATGCGCATGCATTCCTGAATATCTCTTGTTCAATGACGTCTTGGTCGGCTTCTGCCTCTAGTGCCTTCTATCACCCCCTCCAACAACACTCTTTCCATGCCATCAAGTTTCTTCCCATGGCAGAAAAAACGTTTGTTTGTTTTGCGTTCGCTCCATTGTAACCATCACGGATATCCGTGCGATTTCCGCCGGGAGCGTGATTACGTTGTGCCAACGTTATGCGCCTTGTAGGCCTAGCACATCCGATTTCGGCATGCCTTGACAATTCGGGTGGGCTACCCTTAGCCTGTGACAGCCTCTATATCTGTCTCCAGGCACGCGTAGTGGCGACTCTTCGCCCAGATGATTTTTGCTCTCGTCTGACTCGCACGAGGTGTTCCACTGTCTATGAACTTGCCTCGTGTAATTGGACGTGTTGTGCCTGTGCCCATTAGGTACTGAACCGTTTCTCATCCGTGAGCCTGGTTCCTTAAGGGGAAGAACTCAACAGAGGAGTTGGACCCTGGCTCTTTCGCCCTCTTAGCCGAGGTGTCATTCACCGACATCGTGTACCCCTTGTCCAAGTTCGAGTCTCACACCATGCGTTTGAGAGCAAGGCGTTCTCGAGCTGAGCGTCCTAATCCCAATAGCGCTTGAACCCATCAGGTACTGAACCCTTTCTCTCTGCAAGTGTACTTCCGGTATAGGAAACCTTGACAGTAGAATTGGGCCAGGACTACCATCGTTGTCCCTTTCTTGCCTAAATCCATCGGGTACAGAACCCTTTCTCTTCGCGAGCATATTTCCGGTTTAGGAAGGCTCGACATTAGAGTTGGATTAGGTCTTCTTGCTTTACCAAACGCCAATGAATGGATCTGGGTCTCTGCCTGTAAGGAACACAGGTAACTAGAAGCTCGTCTCGAGCTGACGGATCTTGTACCTTTCCTAGGGTCTTTTCACTTTCTAATTGCAGTTCGCGCTGCCCTCTAGCACTGTTCTGCCCTTTCATTGTTTCATTGTACTCGGTATGAAATCTATTTGTCTCTCGCCATGAATCTACCTTTACGTGCATTTACATTGGCCACCCCCTCCAATGTTCGGACTGGACTGACTAGCTTCACTGAATGTTGAGTGTCGCTATATGTGGTGATGCTGGTGGTGTCGGAGATATTGTCTGTCTGTTGTGCAGTCAAATCTCTTTCCATCTGCTACCTCCACATTCTCGGACACGATCCCCAAATGATTTGGCCAGAATCAGCTCGAGCTGCTGTATTTGTTTCCAGGGAGCACCGCGTGGAGGTACATTTGGGATCTTGGTTATCTGCTAACCCTGGGTCCGCCTAGAGCAATGTGTTCCCTTTGCACCCTAAAAAAAAAAACGTTTAAAAGCCAGCCTTCTGGAACACATTGAGTTTTCTGAGCATGTCTTAGTTCGTCTTTCTTGCTGCCCATGGTACTCTTCTATAGCACTTCATTTCGAAAGCCTCTATTGTCTTGGCTATAGTTTTATTAATTGTCCATGTTTCGTAGCTGTAGTTTACCACAGGGAACACACATGTATGTAACAAACATTTCTAGTTTAGGGTGCAAAAAAAGAAGCCATTGTCTTCTTTCCAGGTTATATCGCAGAAGGCGACTAGGTAACATTAGGGAATAGGCTGACAACCTATGACGTGAAAAAAAATCTTATCATTATCACTGCATGTGTTGTCTAGCTTTCTTACTTTTGTCTTCTGTCAATTGATCCTCAAGGATGATGAAGAAAATGGGACATTACACCTTTGTGGCAGACTTCTAGGTCATGGGGAATGCTAGATGTGTCATTACTGCAGATGGGCCAACAGATCTGACAGAAGAATGATGAACTTATTGGCCCAGAATTATATGCTACGATCCCGGGATAATGCTGCACTGGATGCCTCACTTCAGAGACTAAACATGTGTCATATAATTCCCCCCCCTCTCCAACACAATTATCTCAGAGACAACAAACATTATATGAGTATGAGTCTCAGTTACTCAACTGAGAAAGACCTGCACTTTTGTTAGAAGAGCTGTATGGGCTGTCAAGAGCTATCTTCCACAGAAGACGGATGTGCTGTCCATTGGCGCAAATAAAATGGTGACACAACGCATTTCCATTTTCTGGACTATGTCCTGCTGGAAATCTAGTAGGACCGTGGTCTTGCTACAAGGGAGATCCAGCGGGAGTTCGAGAATGTATGCTGAAGAAGAAGAGCTATCTTCTCACAGCTATAGGGATTATTTCATCATATGTAAAGAGCAATGTACCTTCTAAGGTGCGAGGCCATGCAAGCCATTAGAAGGGTCATTCACGAAAAGTACCACCAGCACACATTAAGTACTAGTGTACGTAAGACCAATTTTCTTTAAGTGGCAGATATCCACAGTGAGATATTCACTGCTCAAACAACTTAGATTTGCTAACGTGAAGAAAATTAGAGGTAATATTGGTCAAAAGCTACCTGCTCACAGTTAAAATTATTGCTTCATCATCATCATCATGTGTCAAGAGATACCTGCTCACAGCTAAAGATATTACTTCATGACCATGTGTCAAGAAATACCTGCTCACAGCTAAAACTTCATGACCATGTGTCAAGAGATACCTGCTCACAGCTAAAGATATTACTTCATGACCATGTGTCAAGAAATACCTGCTCACAGCTAAAGATATTACTTCATGACCATGTGTCAAGAGATACCTGCTCACAGCTAAAGATATTACTTCATGACCATGTGTCAAGAGATACCTGCTCACAGCTAAAGATATTACTTCATGACCATGTGTCAAGAAATACCTACTCACAGCTAAAGATATTACTTCATCACCATGTGTCAAGAGATACCTGCTCACAGCTAAAGATATTACTTCATCATCATGTGTCAAGAGCCTCTTCCTCAAAGAAAAATGGATTATTTTATCATCATGTGTCAAGAGCTACAGCTAAAGGGATTACTTCATAAACATCATCAAGCCTGTAGATGGGGAAAGGATGAGATGGGTGTTTAACCTCCCCCAACCATTCCCAATCAAATCAGAACACATACTAGAAAATTAGCCAAAAGGTGAACCAATAGCCAACAATAGTTCTCTAGGGATTTCACTTCACAAAAAGGTCATCAAATTGTTCATCAAAAGGAATAAATGACACACGAAAATGCACAAATTGGTTTTTCTTTGTCTTTAGGTAAATCCCTTTGAGGGAAACATATCTATGACCCTGATCATCATCAGGTGTTAAGAGCTACCAGCTCACTGTTAAAGGAATTACTTCATTATCATCTTTATCAACATATTGAATAAACTAATCTGCTAAAATTTCTGAATTATCAAGAGCTACTTGCTCAAAGTTCTTTTTTCAAAAACCAGCAAAGCACGTTAAAACACTTTATTTCATGGACATAGCCATATTTTAATGATATAGTAATATGGATGAGATATTTTTTAGCAATATTATTGATGTGGTTGCCGTATTAATTAAACTGCATAAGGAATATCCTCAGTTTGTTACTATGGGTATTTCATTTTCCTTTTGTGCTGAAGTTAGCTCATAGGACAGAGTTCAGGTCTCTCCAATTCTGCCCGTTGAAAGCTATTCTGTGCAGTTCTCGAATAGTATGGATATTGATTGTTTTACTTTCTTTAAGTATTGTTCTTCTGAGTCTACCCCTGGCATTATGGGTATATATATCGTTAATTTAAGAATTTTGAATTTGTTCAGAAAAGTATTCGTCAGAGATGGAGCGATTATTTGAAAGAACAGAATAAGAAAATAAATTAAACTAACTTAGGAAAGAGTAAAACAACTTGGAAAAAGAGAAGGAAGGAATAAAACCATAAAATTTTAAACAAGCATATAAAAACGTTGTAAATGAATTTACCAGATATATATGATGATGGTTATTTCCAATTTATTAATTTTTATAAATTTTAAGTCAGCGCAGGATGTTGCACAAGTTATTGCAATAGTTCTAATTTAGCAACATATACAAATAATTTTTATAATTACTTCTGGTACAATCCCGGCAGATTGGACTAATATATAACTTTTATAAAAATCTACCGCAGATCGAAAATTTTGTGTAATTGTGTGACATCACTGACTGCCGGCCGAGTCCTGCTAAAAATGACTAAAGTAATCTAAGTTTTTTAGAGATGTAGTAGTAAGTCTGTTAAAGTCATGGTTGCCGGATGCAAAGATGATAGCCAAGGGAAATAATGCGGGGGGAAAAAATTTACATACTCCTTGATTTTATTTCATTTCGCTTTCTGCAAAAAATGTAATATCTACCGGTATTGTACCTTACTTCTTGTGCACATAATCAAGAAATGTTAAAATAACAATACATAAATAATTCATCGCTTAAACAAAACTATATAGTGTTTCAGTAAAAAATAATTACAAAACAGAGTTAATAAACTAATTTAACTGTCAACATGTGAGGTTTACTTTAAAATGCAGCCATTTCAGTCACAGTGGTAAAAGAATCAGCAATGGGTGAAAGTCATTGGGGGAAATATTTAACATGATTGGGATTGGTTACAGAGTACCTTGCAGCATCTAAAGGGTTAAAGCCATTCCCTGTGCAGTGGAAGTGTCTAAGGCAGTATCAACAAATCATTGTATCGCCTGTTTGATAACAGGGCCCGAAAGAGGAGCAATGAATACAAACACTGTTTACTTTTGATGCATGTCGTAAGAGGTGACCAAGAAGAGTATGGGTGGAGGTGCCTGCCTCATCCCATATAGGGTCATAGTGACCCAGAAACCACGCTGAAGTCAGATGCCTCACGCCGAAAGGTGCATATATTGCAGAAAAAGCTGCAAATAATGGAACAATGCATTCTTTTCTCCAGACTACATCCTGTTAATCTGCAAGAGTTTGAGAATGAACACAGAAGAAGATAATTATTGTATAAAATTTGTAATAAGGATATATAATAACTGGCTCATTGAAATTTTAAAGAATATTGCAAAACAAAAGGGTTAAAACATATTTTGTCTTTGGAACTGCCTTTTGATTTACATTTCCAATATTGAATATAATTTACAGATACGTTTATGTGTTCTGTATGGTTTCTTCTGTTTTTGTAAGGTTTCTGACAACTTTGCTGTTGGTTTTCTTTACATGTATCCATCTCAACAAGTTAACAGGTATGTATGACTACATGTGTTTATATTTTTAAATCAATGTTCCTACCAGAAATTAAAAAATCAATGCCATCTAATCCAGACTTCCTAAACTACGGTAGATTAAAATTAGGCAGCAGCACATACAAAATATCTGTCAAAAGTTAACTACCTTGGGAATGGAAGCTACTTGATTTGTATTTGGAACGAAACACAAGATACTCATTGTGTTTTGGCTGTTTGGTGTTGCTTTCTTTGCCTGTAGAATCCTGCTGCATACTATACTGACAACATTCTAAAAAAGGAGAACATTGCAGGACTATTATGTAAGAAGGAGAACATTGCAGGACATTTCTGTGAGAAAAAAAGGACAACATTGCAGGACATTTAATTAAGAAGGAGATCATTGCAGGACATTTAATTAAGAAGGAGAACATTGCAGGACATTTCTGTGAGAAAAAAGGAGAACATTGCAGGACATTTAATTAAGAAGGAGAATATTGCAGGATATTTCTGTGAGAAAAAAGGAGAACATTGCAGGACATTTAATTAAGAAGGAGAATATTGCAGGATATTTCTGTGAGAAAAAAGGAGAACATTGCAGGACATTTACCTGTATGTGAGAAGAAGTCTTTAAATTTTTTTGCTGATCAAATTTGACAATTAGGAAATTGCCAGTATTGGCCTATAGATTGATAATCAACTTCATATTGTCAAATATTGTTTATATTTCAGCAACACAATATCCATAGAAATCTATCTATGTAATGTGTCCTTTGCAGAACATTGATCTCACAGCCACTGGCAATCTTGCAAGTTGTTCATATTTTTCCATTATCATGTTCAGAAGGTCTTCAATATCTTGTATCTATCATAGTCTTGGTATGCTTATTGTTTGCCTTCCTGGAGAAACTTTTCTCTCCATGATTCATCTTTTTAAAACATGTCTTTATATGTCCAACATGTATTAGCTTGTTTAAAAAAAATACTTTTTGGAACCCTTCTTCAATTCTTCTATGTTCAAGTCATTTTGGATGCCTGTGTTAGATTGTCTTTCTATCCATGCCATTCTTAGGATCTTTCTATGTATTTAATTTAAAATGTGATATTTTCTTTTCAATTGTGAATGTCATTGCCCAAGTCTCAAAACCATGTGTTGCCACTGGAAAAATAAGCCTCTTAAAAGTTAAATCTTTCTTTTTCTGTTTGCCCCTTGCCATATATTTTTCATCTGTGATGTTTTTTTGTGGGGTTATTGTTAATATCTTTCTGATCTGCAGCAATGGTATTACTAAAAATATTTCATTCAAGCTACTATGTCATTCTTCTTTTGTTCACTTTAAAACTGTCTACCAGTATATCTGTAGTTATATCTCTTCAATAAACTTCACCGTCATTTGCATCTCATACAGGAATCAATATAACTTTGTATTTAGTATTTTTTCTCATCATCTCATACTCAGAACATTCTTGAAGCATATGCTCTACAGTATGTGGTACATGTCCACATTTACACATGGCTGTGTTGCCAATTCTGAATACTGCAGAATATATTTTCATGGTCTCTTGATGAATACTTGGATAATATACTTTTCATGGGGGAATTTATTCGATATGTTGAAGAAAGTATTTTATACTGGCAACCAGCATTATGAGAAATATGATTCAGACTCTTGATATAACATTTATAAATTTCTTCAGATGACTCATTTATTATGATCTATATATCTATTATCATTTCCTAGAGAAGGGTATACGATCTCAAGGTGGCCAAAGGAAGCGCTACAAGGAGTCGTTAAAGGACTCACTGAAAGCCTTTGAAATAGACCACGATACATGGGAAGAACTTGCACAAAATAGATCTACATGGCGTTCTAAAATAAAAAAGAGCGCATCATCTTATGAAAAGAAGAGAAATGCAGCAGCTCAACAGCGGAGAGCAGCTAGAAAGTCACGGATAGACTAAGATCCGTCTACAGTCGTTATTCCATGTCCAAACTGTCCAAGGACATTTACAGCTCGAATAGGGCTCATTAGCCATCTACGAACTCATAATCAAGGACATAACTAAAATTGAATTTTCAAAAGTGGATGTAACAAATGGTCATCATCACTTGTGATGGACGAACAACAATTATCATTTCCACTTGTGCCGTTAAACATCGTGGGGGAGAATTCAGAGTATTTTGTCTTTGGTCATTTGAGTTGCATGGCCATGGTAAGCCAATGTTTCTTAAATTATCTCTGCCTATCAAGTTCTAGCCTTGTAGCCCGATCTTCTGCTGATGTATTCATGAAGGGCTGGTTGCGCAGGTTTCATTTTCATGACGTGACCAAACCATTTGGTTTGTTGCCTCTTGTTGTAGTCTTTCAAGATAGTTTTTACTTCTTTCCTGATATCTTCATTTCTCCTGCAGTTTCTTCTCATGACATTTATAGCTTTTTTCAAACATCTCATTTCACAAACTGTGATTTTTTCAATAGGTCAAGGGCCATGTTTGACATTGGTAACACAGAGTGGGTATAAAAATACTGTTTATCAATTGTTGTTTTTTAGCCATGCAGATTGATGGGTGTTTAAGTATTGGTGACAGCTGATAAATCACAGCATTGGCTTTTTGGCATCTTGTTTTAATCTATTTATTATGATATAAAGTTTAACCTTTTTGTTTAAAGATGACATTCATTATTATATAAAGTTTACAAGTTCCTCATTTATTATGATATAAAGTTTTATCAAAATTCCTGCAGGTGACTCATTTATTATGATATAAATTTAGAAATTCCTTCAGGTGATTCATTTATATAAAGTTTAAAAATTCCTTCAGGTGACTTATTTATAATGATATAAAGTTTAAAACGTCCTATTTATTATGATATAAAGTTTACAATTTCCTTCAAATTACTCATTTATTATGAAATATTGAACATTTCAAAGAGCTAGGACATGATTTTATATTTAAATAATTTGTTCATGTCATTTTCTTCTTTCATTGCTTGGAATTTGTTTATATCTGAAGTTTTGTCTCTAAACTTGACTGTGTAACTCATAAAGAGGTCTGTACAGTTTTTTCTTCCACTGTTGTTTCTCTGGCTAGTGTATTTGCCTTAGAATTTCATATTCCGGGGGCATTCATGAAGACTATGCTGCTCTGGTATCTGTTCACATGGCTGTATTGCTAATCTTGAATTTACCTTCTAAAATGTGCAAGTACCTAAGGGGATAAGTAAGCCTACACTCTTGATTGTTAGTTAGCAGTGTGTCAGCCGAAGACGGATGTCAGGTCATTGGCACAAATAAAATGAAGACACAATGAATTTTCATTCTCTGGACTACATCCTGCTGGAAATCTAGTAGGACATTTTATTTTATATCAGAACAGAATATCATCATGTGATGCATAATAATTAATTAAATTCAATGTGATGTACAATAATTAATCAAATTCAAAGTGATGTACACTGTTTCATTAAATTGAATGTGACGTATAAGAAGTTATCAAATTGAATATGATATACAATGATTCATTAAATTCAATGTGATGTGCACCGATTCATTAAAAATCAGAGGGAAGCAAACAAATTCAACCAACTCTGTTTAGTGGATGCAGCACCTTGCTATGAAAAGAGAACATGTTTACTTACACAACCATTAAACATCTAAAAAATATGCTTTCATTGCCATGTTGTTTGAATACGAATCTCATACGTTACTGAGATATGATCCCAGTCAATACAAATACATCCAAAGCACCAACAAATATTGCACAGGTGTGTAAATTTCTTGAAAAACTCCTGGCAAATAACAATGGAAGAGGATGCCAGATTATCTGGGTCTTTTTAGCGGAGTTGAAGAAGATGACATTGCATAGGAATCATTGAGAAGCATGAGTTATTTCACAGGAAAATGAATAATAAGCAGAAACACAACAGTTCAATTTTGTGAAAGGGAACTTTATATGTAAAAGCTTTTTATTGCAGGCAATGATGGCAACAATGTAGCATGGGTCTAGAGTGTGCAGAGATCAATGAGAAGTCCAAATCCTTCATAGAATCCCCTGCCGCATGAATTTTGAATTTTTTGGGGATCAAACATGGGTCACCAGCATGGCAAGCAAGTATTCTATCACTTCTATCACTTGACCATAATTGCTGTCATAGTTTGATAACATGAAAGACATTTTACGCTAGCAATTGATGATGGTACACTTTGGTATCTTCATAGGAGCTCCCTCTTCTTTCCGCAGATGACTAAGTGTATCTTTCTATAATCCTGTAACCCATCATGATCATAGGAGTACCACATTGAAAATATCAACACACACAGTCTCCAGCGATTCTAAGCTTCTAGGGATACAACATTAAGAGAGAGTATATACATGTAATCACATTGTAAAGTTAACTGGAGAGGAGATAGGCGCCATCAGTTAAACCTTTCACCCACTGAAATATTGCAGAAAAAGGGCATTCATGCTGATGATACATTGGTACATTTATTATATATTTTCCTGGCCCAACTCATCAATCTTCCACTTCTACTATCTCCTTGTGCAATTACAACCTCCTTCAATCTTTTTATGATAGTTTTGTTCAACATGGATGGTGCCCTCACCAACAGACGCATATATAGGGAATTCACAACGTCCCAGTGTAGCATATGGCAGAGAGATTAGAGCTTTAGGCCCAAATTTCTATCCCAGATAAGGACAGAGTTTTTTATGAAAAAAGTGACTAAATTTACAGTCTAATCAGTGAAAAACAAAATAAATGTTTAATACTCAGATACAAATGAAAACAAATGCAACGGAACATGGAAATAAGAGTTACTTACCCTGATGAACACTAGCCTCCCAAATACATTAAAAACTCCTTCACTTATTTTGTTCACGCTATCTTCACATTGACACTTCAGACTTATTTTATAAACCTTTAGATAAAAATAAATGATCTATATCATTATTAAATCATTGGTTAATAGTGATAAATGACACACAATATCTTGGTATTCATAGTTCTCCAGCTCAGATCATATAACAATTCATGCAGATTGTTTGAGAGTGAACGCTGATGAAGGGTAATAGTGGTACCAGCTATAAAGGTAAAGGTAATATGAGTTACGAACCAGCGTTTCCCCATAAATGCTCAGATGTCTAGTCAGTTATTGAACAGAAACCGCCTGACAAGCATCACCTACCACACTTGCTAAGTTGCGATGGCGTCATAGCTTAACCTTTCCAGAGAATGAGCTTTGGTACCCTATTTCCTGGTGGCTGGATGAACCACAGGAGTAATTTTTATTTCAAACCACAAATAATGAGTGGATTTGAAACATGGGTCTGTTGGTCACTGGGTGAATGGCTTACATTACAATACAATACTGCATTAACAGGAGTTGTGTTGTCATTTTTGCATGCCATTATCTTGTTTTTCTTAATGTTTATTTCCATACTATAGGTTTTATAGACGACATGTGCCCTAGAAACTATAAACTGCTACCCATCATCAGCAATCATGGCCTACACTGATGGATCAGCTTTCAAGGTCACCTGTTTTGCAGGATATGGGATCAGTATACGGTACCCTGGTGGATCATACCCTTAAGTTCTGTGACTTGTGAAAATTGCTCAAATTATGAAGTAGAGGTTAATGTAACAAAAACCATCAGACATAGGCATTTTTACAGACTCTATGTCAGTTTTGGAAGCACTTAAACACATCCCATATGAAAATCAAGATATTCTCCACATAGCAAGAGCAGTGCAATCTTACCTCTGTATATTAAATCAGTGTGATCGTGCAATGGATCCATGGAAATAGCGATATAGCAGGAAACAAAGTAGTTGACAGAATTGCATAAAGAGGCGCCTCAAAACAACAAAAGCAAAGACCTTGTAGCATGGAAAGTCAAACAGATTCTCAGAAACAATACCAGGGAAATCTGGCTGAACAGATTATCAAATGGGCTGACTGATCGAAATGTATTTAGTGAAATGATATGGCCCCAAAGGAGAATGACAGCAGAAACAATCCTTTATCTTTCAGTTTCGAACAAGACATGCAAGGATCAATAGCCACTTAAACCGTATCAAACCCCAGTAACTACCCACTTGTAGACACTGCTCTCATCCCAATGAAACAGTGGAACACTTCCTTATTGACTACCTTTACCTTTCAACTACCAGGAAAATCTTCTACATACACCCTTAACAGTCACTAACTTACTGTATGGATCACTAAGTCAACTTCAGAAGATTTGCACTTTTTTTTAAGAATGACATTGTGCTGACAAGAGTAGCATTACTCATCAGCATTTGGATATCGACAACAACATATATATATATATATATATATATATATATATATATATATATATATATATATATATATATATATATATATATATATATATATATATATATATATATATATATATATATATATATATATATATATATATATATTTGTTTGAGAACCCTAGGAATTGCGTTATTAGGTCTTACTTCATATCTGCATTTCAATGGTTTTTCTGAGCTTTCATACCCAGGAGACTTCAGCTTTCAGCTTAGTGCAATACCTATTGAAGGAGCCTTCTATTCAGAGGGGGCCTAAAATTGTATAAATGACATTACAAAGCTACAAAGCTTCCATAAGACAGCCTCAATGTAACAAGCAAATCTACTAAGGTTTTCTGGTGCATGGGATTAAGCTCCAATTCTACTGCAAGGAGTTGGCCTCAATGAGATCAACTGTAGTTGATTTCCAGCAAACTTATGCAATTTCTTCTATTCTTGCATTCATTCTTAAACTTCTACTGATTAGTAATATTGTTTCTAAAGTGAGTGTACAGACACTGGCACTCACATTGTAATTTATCTTAGAAAGAAAAGAAATTTTTTTTCATTTTTACATTTAAGTTTAGTTTGTGTATAAAGTGGCAGTGAATTGTTTTTTTTACACAAAAACAACACCTATTTTTACAAGATATCATCAGATGTTCTTACTTACATGGTTTGCTTCTATCCTCAAGAAATATAACAGTTTCTCAATAATGCCAACCTTGAGGCTTTCAAATCAGGCTCCATTTTGTTTGTTAACTATAGAAGGAAATGAAATTATATACAGTGAAATCCCTTTATAGCGTACTTCTTTTATAACAAAAATTCCTATTAAACAACACTTAAAAATCCGCAACTGGTTTATTTCATTTTTTTAATTTTTCATTCTCAAATTCACACCATATCTTTCTCACAGCAGGACAATGCTCCTACTTTATTTCAAGCAGGATCTATTCCATCCAGAGAACAAAAATGCGCTGTGTTGCCATTTTGTTTGCACTCCAACACATCCAGTATTGGTGGTGTAACTAATACGTTCACAATGTTTTTACTACTTTCACTGAATGGTTGATGTCTGTAACCATATCACCAGTAGAGCAAACCATGTGAGAGAACTAGTTCCCATATTTAGATGCTGGTCACCAACATCAAAGATAACCATGATCAAACTTGCTTGGCCCTTTATTTCACTGCACTTCAAGCCCAAAGATAAAGGAAGCGGGGGGGGGAAGAGAAAGAGAGAATTCAATATGCCCTCCCCCTCCCCAGAAATAAGAACAAGACTTTTAGTACTAGGAACTCAGTCAAAAGGTGGGTAAACACACCATCTCCCACCTCCCTGATTTTCTATAAAAAGGTTTTCAAATAAATATAATGATTAAGAGGGAATTGCACATGGAAATAGCAAAAGAACTTCTTTTTAGTTAAAAACCACCTTCCCTTACTGAAGACGTATCTACAGCCCTGTGCTACTGTCTTGCACCATGCCAGCATAACCACAGTTTATTCCTAAATGTATGTAACCGTACACAGCAAATTTGTATTATTACATGCATGTTTCGTCAGTCCAGATTAAGCTGTAATAAAGGGATTCCACTGTATTTGCTAGGAAAGTTATTGGCTTTTCTTTCTAATCACAAGAATTGAAGAAAAACTGAACAATTCCTAGCCAAGATGTTGTATTTGTTTCATGCTTAACCTGGGCAGTAAATATACAGGAGAGTGGAACAATTAAAGACATAGAGATGTGGTTTTATAGAATTGAGTTTAAGTAACAACTGCAGCAAAACCATAATCCAACAGGTACAAATTGGAAACGGGTTAATTAAGTTTCGCTAATTACTTCTGCATTCATTGTCAAACTCCTGCTGAGTGGCAGGATGTAGTCCAGAGAACTGGATGCATTATAACATGGTTTACAGCTGCGCCACGATATATGCACCATCTAGCCTGACACATTCGACTTCAGCATGGCTTCTGGGTCACTGGCCATATATGGGATGAGGCAGCCATATCCCCCATAGTCACTTCTTATGGCATGCATGGAAGGTAAACAGTATTGCTATTCTTTGTTCCCCTTTTGGGCCCAAGCAACACATGGGCAGTGCTAATTACTGAAAGCGCATTCAAATTTATAATACAAAGAATACAACATAACACATGATGAATAAAGAACAGCATTGTCCATGATCATATAACAGGACTAATTGGAACACAGCCTGTCCACCAATTTGACACTCTAGAATCTTTCGGTCTTAACAGCCATCATTCCTATGTACAGATATCCTGTTGTGTTCAATCAATTTTTTGTTACTTTAGTTTCATCTCTATCCTTCCAGTTTTTACATTTCAAATTATTATTCATACTTTTCGGATTTCCAGCATGTGTTCCAATTAAATCTGTTATGTGATCATGGACTTTGCCATTTTTTGCTTGTTATGTATTATATTGCATTCATGATAAAAAGCCTTTTGACTGAAATTTCAATATGTGTGCATTTTCCTTGTTTCCAGTGATTAGTTAAACTTCATTATCTTGTTCCAAATTTTGGCCTGTCCTATAGAAAAATGCTGAGAGTACCAAGGACAGCTAACAAAAATAATGGAATGTTTAGAGATAAATGTGAAATGTGGTTCATGCTGATCTGAGAGACAGTTAATTTTTTTAGGTTGAAGAAGGTAGCGACAAAATACAAAATTGAAGAAAAGGGAGACACAGGATGAGTATAGGAAAATATACTATCTTTGAATGACCTGGCTGTTTGAAACCATACAGTCATATGGACTGATTGGTCAAAAGTGGCCAATATTGATATGACTAAATTGTTGAAGGTTTTCATGTGATTGGAAGTCAGAAAACAAAATGGTTAAACATGCCTTTCACAAGCACACATAGTTCCGCTCTCAGTTGAAGGCTTTCTTTCAAAGCATTAGATACAGAGACTTCAAGTCTTATGGGTTATAAAAGATCAATAATATGTGATCACTGCCGCAAAATTGACATCCAACAAGCGAAACTTAGAACAGGGTAATGAAGTTTTGCTAATCACTGGAAACACACATAACACCTTCTGCGGTAAGCTACAAGAAATGACACAGGAACTCGATAGATATCAATGGGATATACTAGGCTTAGCGGAAGTTAGATATGCATTAAAGAATAAGTAGAGATTTTGAAAAGTGTTGTTAAATAGGGAATTTGATATCTATATTTAGCTCTTCCATGTGAACGTCAATAGTGCCATTCTTACTTGTCGTTTTTTTTTGGTGAATGTATCCTTGATAAAGGTTTTTTGGTAGAAAGGTCAATTTGTGTGTGTTATTATGTGTGTTTCCAAAGATTAGCAAAACTTCATTACCCGCTTCAATTTTCCCTTGTTGAGTATGAAAGAAAATTCTACAGGAAATCTAACTATGAACATAGGTAACACGAACTTCATTGCTCGCAGCTCCAAAGAATAAAAACAAATAAACATCTTGGCATAACAGAGAGTCAATAATGAGCCTGATTCAAGATACTGAAGGTTAGGGTATCTCCCTAGCATAGTGTTTAAGTTTTTTACCTTATACTGAGGTCATGGATTTGAATCTGACGTGATGTCATGTATACAAAGTGAATATTTTTTTTTAGATCTCTGGGGACTATTGCTTGAAGTTACAGAGTTATGTGTTATGAGTGTTACCCGTTGTTGAGAGGGACAGATTACACACAGGGAAACCAGGGAACAATGATGTCAATCCTCTACACTTTTAAAACTATTTTTAGAGATCTATGACCTAAATGACACAATGCTAGATGATACAAAAAATTACTAATAAAAGTTGTGACAAACTAAAATAAATTAATCACATGAGAAATATGGTGAAACTGATTACATCAATGTCACAAAGCTACATGCGTGCTCACCAGTACAAAGTGTCAAATTAAGATATGCATGTTGATAATTATGTATGCAATAACAATAACAGCACCTTTATTGAAAAAAATGTGTTTCATGTCTTGAAGCAAGTAAATTTTTATCTCTTAACAATTACAATTTCTAAAAATACATAACTACCTTAAAAAAATTTCAGTCAATTAAATTTTCAATATTGTACAGGGTCATAGGGATGTCACATTAAGACATTTGATGCAGAAAGATTTCCATGCATCTTTATCCTCTACCATTCTGATGAATTTGGACACTTCAAACCCTGTCTAGTCCTTGTAATCCATCCATCCAGGTAATGTGTTGGGTAGTCATCTTGTGTTGGCGTTTGTGGTTTTCTTATTGACTTGATCATCTGTTTTTTCTGATGGTAGGTGATTGGTATATCTGGTTGGTCTTCGGCAGCACCTTCCTTAGCCAGTTTGTTAGTCATTATCGAGAAGTAGGCTTGCATTCCATGACATAAAGTAAGTGGGAAAATATTCCTTCGAGTGACTTTTTGTGGATGTGAAAATGACGCACTTGGGATTTTGATTTAAGTGAGGAAGAGTTGTGTCTTGTGACTATTGTCTTCCTAATAGTACTAAGGAAATATTGTTATATCAAATAAATAGCGTTCGTATGATGCAGCTGGAACATTAGATGACATAAGACACTTTCTTTCTTCTTTTGATTGCTATTTGATGTCAATGCCATCAGACAAGTCTTATGAACGAACTCCATATGATTCGATTTGGAACACTTTCACACTTTTGAGAATGGATTGTAATAAAGTAATGACACAAATACTAAAATTTCTACATACTTTAGACTGGATTTATCTGCAACATCCTCTTAAAAAAGTAGGACATAACTAATTCATAGAAACAAAAATAATGGACTAATCATATAATTTAAATAGCCGACCATTAATTCACAGCAATGGGCATGCAATAGTATTTAATCACAGAAGTCAAGAATCAAGGTTACCACTGTTTTTAAAATGAATTTAGCTCTAAACGTCTTATTTTACTTTATTTTTTTAATCTCCTGTGTTGCCAGCCTAAGAGGGGAGTAAAAAAATAGCAATACTGTTATTTGTTTGTTTGTGGGTCTCTTTCATAATGGTTTTTATCTCAACAAACTGATAAATATTGAGCTGAAGACCACATTATTGACAACAAGAAATTATCCCCTCTGTGTGGAAGACTTCTTCTCAAAGCATTGCGCACAGTTGAGAGCTGGAGCCTTCAGGGAATGAAATAAAGTCCAGAGAAACCACCCAATTGCACATAGGAAGTAAGAGCTAAATTGTTTTGTGTTCATTCTCAAACTACCACTAGATCTCTCTTATATCAGGACAATGGTCCTACAAGATTTCCAGCAGGATGTAGACCAGACAATAGAAATGCATTGTGTTGCTGTTTTATTTGTGCCAACAGCCAGACACATCCGGCTTTAGTGTTGTTAACTAATTCATTCAATGGTTTTTCATTGATGACCAACAACTTAAACAGGTGAAATAATTCACTTATCTTGGAAACATCATACCATGAAAAGGAAAAAATGCAAAAGAAATCTAACATAGCATACAAGATATTAGGGCAGATGTACCCCATTTTCAAAAACAAATATGTTAACATGAACACCAAAAGTGCACTATATAACACGATCATCATACCATCACAATGCTGCCAATGTTAAGCATGGACATTAACAACAGAAATCAAAAGAAAACACTTGTTTATGTAGAATGATCGGAATAACAATAAGAGATAAAATCAGAAATGAAAACATCAGAAGACTAACAAACACAATGCCAATCCTGGATTACATCAGAAGACAACAGATTAAGTGATTTTCACATGCTTCCAGACTACAATCAGACAGTGTTCCTCAAAAGCATTACTATACAGGCAATATGGTTACAAAGGCAGGGACAAACCATGGAAACGATGGATTACAGAAATAAAGGAGTCAACAAGAACAAACATATATGAAGCACACAAAAAGTCATCTCCAAAGAACACTTTTACCACTGATGCTGCAAGGCACAAAGAAGTATAAAGTAAATAGAATAAGAAAGAAAAAAAGATTCCACAGTATTATTACTGGTATTATGTTTTATACTTCGGTCTATACACAGGTTTCTGACTTTGGTCACATTTTGAACATTAAAGTTACATCATTGGTTTATATGCAGATTGGCTTATATTAAGAAATATACGGTAGTCACAGATTAATTATTGTTTGTTTATACAATGGAATCATTCTATAGTGCATTATTTTATTTTTAAAATGTCTCTATTTAACAACACTTTTCAAAATTCCCAATTTGGCCTACATTTAAATAAAATATAAAGAAAATTAGTTTTATTATGATTACCTCAGTGTCTAAAGTAGTCTCTTGGTGTTTTCTAGACAGAGAAAGTATGATATCTGGAGGTTCCAATGAGCGAGGTATATCATTGCAGTGTACATCTGTTGTTTCCATTTTGCCTTCTTCTGTGGTAATAACTTCTGGGGACAGGGATACAGGCAATGGTGTTGTTTCACTATCAATTTCTTTCTCCATTGTGATCAAAGCTGGTGGTTCCAGACCAAACCGAGCACCAATTCGTGCTAATTCCATTAAGCAATAAATGACCTGTCTCTCATGATGGTGGGTTACTGCCAAAAAAATAAAGTCTCACTAAATAATGAACACAACATACATTGCTAAATTTCTTTAAAAATATCAGGAACATTTTTGGAGGTATTTCAAATATTTATGAATAAACATCTTGGATAAAAGAATGTATCTCTTTAGCACAGATTCTCATATGTAAGGGACCGTACAATATTGAGTTCTCTACTCGTCAAATGTTCTCTACTCCTTAAATGCAAATACGTTAAATTAGCTACTAATTGGCATTGTATATCTAACTAATTGACTGTCTAAACTAAAACGTGATATCTTTTAGTTGTTACAGCATTCTCAGTAGCTCATCCTGTAAAGCTCTCTCATGTGACTTTTACATTTACTGTTCCATGTAAAATGTCTTTTTTAACAAATTTTATAATTTTTTTTATTACAGAACCTACGTTTTGACAAAAAAGGTCTTTATGGTCTTTATCAAGGTAGGGACAAACAAACACAGACTAGGAATCACTTCATAATTTTACTGCAGTCTTCCATTTATTCTTGTGCTCCTGTCCTATATTTGTCTATATCTAGATAAAGACTGTATATTCAATGTAAAACTGCTGTTGAACAATTTTTAGCTATATTCACTTACCTATTGGACTACAGTTTTACTGCAGTCTTCAATTTACTATTGTGAGGGTAAGAAGAATGAAAATATTTAGCAACGACAAGTAACATACCCAAATCTTCGGAGTCAAACAAAGTCTCATCCGTCATCCCGTAAGCTCGGCACCACTTGAGAAAATTTGCTGTATTGTCTCTGGCATACCAAGTACCAGAACTGGCATTCTCATCACAATGTAGCTTATAGGAAGGCAGTGGCTATAGAAATATATGGGAGTAGTCTATGAAGCTGGGCTGGTAATATACAGGGTAGATACACACAATATCACAATTTTGTGACACCTCATTTTTAGTGGTTATAAACTCTTTATCTCTAAATAGTTTTCCATTTCTTCAGTCATGTATTTAGAATTCATTATAATAAATGCAGGATTGATCATCTATAAAGTACTTCCATAATTTTGTGTATATATTTCACCATCATCCCCAGTGTTCAACAACTCAGGGATTCCCCTGCTTAACTATGTCAATAATATTTAGCACACACACACACCCCCTCCACCCCCTTTCCCAGTATCTTTTAGCAGAAAATTTACTTTAAAAAATTTGTTTTGCTTCACATTTTACCAGACAAAAAAATCCAGGTCATGGTTTTTCGCTTGGCACGATTGTTCCTCCAGTTCCCCCCATCCCCAGCTGTAATTGGGTACCTGGAACATGAGTTCGGGAAAGTAAACACATCAGGAAAGTGAACTGGCCACTCCACCTAATAGTTCCTACAGTTTAGTACACGAAGAGTTATATTCATCCCAGGTTGCTGACATGGGACCTACCTTTCTAATTGTTGATATACTTCATGCACATCCCACTTACTGCTGGCACAGCATTTGGGTCTAAATCTGAGCAACCTTATTAGGTGGTCCATGGGTCAAATTCAGAGTTGTATGATAGAGATTGTCCATAATTGCTGTTCATGGGATCTGAGAAGTGTTTTTTATTCTATCTATTAACCTGTAGCAATCCGATGTCGACATTTGTCACATTGAGGTAGCCATTTGTAGTCATGGACAACAATCTTTCATGTTAATTTCCCATCATGCTCTTATTATAAAACTATGTGCTAAAGTAATCATCCCTGATCTGTATTTTATTTGGACTTCGCATGTGAAAGCCAAACTGTGTACCTTTGTGGCTTGTAGCTTGGTTGTGATAGCTTGCTCTCTGCGTTTGTTCTTAAACTGCAGATCAGCAGAATGTAGTACGGAGAACAGGGCCCACTGTGCCATGGTTTACAACTTAGCTATCTATGCTTTTCAACCTGACACATCCAACTTCAGCATGGCTTCTGAGTCACTTTGACCCTATATGCAATGAGACAGCCAACTCCTTCCAAAAACCACCTTAATCGTCTCGTGACATGTATGGCAGGTATCACCATTGTCACTATACTTTGCTTCCCTCTGACCTAGCAACACATTTGCTGCATAAATTATAATTTAATATTTTGTTAGTTCAGGATCCAAAGTATGTAGTTATTTTTAACAGTCTTGCTGCAATATCTGTTGTCTTTCAGCTAAATGACATCTGATAGAGATAATAAATCAACTTTGCTGCAATATATGTTGTCTTTCAGCTCAATGACATCTCATAGAGAGATAATAAATCAGCTTTGTTGCAATATCTGTTGTCTTTCAGCTCAATGACATCTGATAGAGAGATAATAAATCAGCTTTGCTGCAATATCTGTTTCTTTTCAGCCAAAAGATACCTGATACAGAGATGACAAATCAGCTTTGCTACAATATGTTTCTTTCAGCCCAATACACCACTCTACTTCATCAATGTCTACACCTGGGCCAGACTTACCTATTTCATTTTGTTGTCTGCGATCAAAAAGAGTAAAGTTTCCTTATTCATGCCTGAGGAATATTGGAGAATACAGTGTGTCCCATATTTTTCATTGACCAATGACATAACTAGGCATGCGTGTCAACTAGTATGGATTATCCATATAAATATGTATTTTGAGCACACCCCCCCCCCAACCAAAAAAACCAACCAGATTGATTATTTTTTAAATTAAATTTTTTTAAATTGTTTTTTTAACCTTAAGCACGATTTAGTAGAATGCGTTCAACAACAGTTTACATTGTATAAGATAGCCGCTGACAAGTGTATAAGCCCTACAACGCCTGTGTGTTGCTGGGCCTGAAAGGGGAGCAAAGAATAGCAATTTTTTTTGTTCAAATTTGTTTTTTGGTTTTTTTTTTAAAATGTCTTTACGACTTTCTCACATGTCTCGTATCACACACACAAACAAAACGTACACAAATATATGCAATATTTGATTCTTTATTTATATGTACAAATATTATTTAAATATTTCTAGCAACAAAAATGTTATCACATTTTCAAAACAGCCACCAACTATTATGTAAACATTTTCAAAAACAATCCGCTGCAGGAGAGAAATTACGTAATTGTAAACATAGCATCCTAAAGGTTAAACAAAAGGTCACTTGGTTTTTAATTTCCTAGTAATTATGACTAATGAGGACATTTTTATCTCACACATTCATATTGAGGGACAAAAACATAAAAATTATTGGGGGTTTTTTGGGGTGCTAAATATGGACTTTTTAAAATTGAAATGTGGAAATAAGATTTATGAAAAAATAAATTGACAGCTATGCCTAGGGATGATGTGGTCACCATAAAGGAAGCTTCATTTACTTTACCTCAAGTTGGGTGGACCTAGGAGCTGTTGATGATCTTATAAATGTTTCACGTTCAACTTGGAATTCTAGAGTAAAGATTTGTTAATAGGTTCTCTGGCCCTGATGTTGTTAACTGAGCAGCTGACCATTATGGATCCTGCAATGCTCAGAATTTTGATACCAGTAAACATGGCGTTATTCATCTTGACAGAATGTCTGAAGCTTGTATAATTTGGATTTAAGTAACACAAGTCAAACATGTGTTTTTCATGGCTACAGCTGCTGATCCTATATCATTTAATCTGTTGCAAAAGAAGCATGGTAATGATGATGAAGATGACGATAAAATAATCCCTTCAGCTGTCAACAGGTAACTCTTGACAGTATATAGAATTTCTGACAAAAGCACAGGTTCCTCTCTGTTGTAACTGAGACATTTGGACTCAGGCATGGATGTGTAAGGGGGTTTATGGATGCATGTTTAGTCCCTGAAGGGAGACATTCCAGTGTGCCAAGGATTATCATGTCCTGCCAAGAATATAGTGTACACTTCTGGGCCAACTACATCTTCATTCTTCTGACAGATTTGCTGACCTATCCACAGTGATGCCACATCTAGCATTCCTCTTTACCTAGGAGTCACCCAACTAGGAGTCTGCCACAAAAGGACAAAAATACTCACTATTCTGCATCTCTTTGTCATTCATGGGGATTATTTGATAGAAGACAAAAGTAAGAAATTGAGACAAGATGTCACAGCTTTTTCACAGGTGACAGGTTGTCAGCCTATTCCCCCAACTTTCCATAGCCACCTCCTATGATATGCCTGGAAAGAAGACAGTTGCCTTATTCTTTTCACCCTTAACTAGAAGGCTAGATCACAGTTGTCACATGAAGGGTAACATTCCATTACTGGACTATTTGCTTCTTGCAACTGAGGCTTCATTCTTCCACTCTGAACAGTATTGAGTTCTCATATGTCTTAGCAGTTTTACACAGACTTATTCTCCAGGTTGTTATGTCTAATTTTTTTTCCCATTTGTCAGAAGTGATAACAAAGGCATTCATTGATATTTTTACAAATGCCTTTATATTGCAACTTTATTACTCTAAGAGTTCCCTATACAATATTTGTTTCAGTGTGGAATTGTTGCACATTCTATGAACATGGCCAAGCCACTTGATCCTAGCAAAAATGCTCAAATTAAACATAAATAAACAGGCACAAAATATGTACAGTAATTTAATATAATGTTAAAAATAGACAGAAAAAGAGTGCTCAAATAAAACATTTGGCACACCATCCTCATTGTTAAAACTAAACACAGCAGTTAATGTATTTAAATAGAGCGGTGTCTCATTTTGTAGGATTCAATCAATTAAGTGTCACGCCATGTGTCATAGGCGATCAAGTTCTTCCACAACTGTCTCTTGTGCTGTTAATATTCAGTTGGTGACATCCTCTCATGCCACAGGGACAACCCATCCAGCAACTTCTCTCTCTATCTCTACTCCAATTAGTTTTTCCTGTGGTTGCTAAATGTTAAAGTTTTGCTCTTCTCATCATTTCCTAAAAGTCTTGACTGTCTACTTCTAATTTTTGCTATAATTTGTCTTTCTACTACAAGCATCGCTGAGGACTTCTACATTAGTTTTCTTGGTTGTCCATGGAATTTTTATCATCTTTCTCAAAAACCACATATTAGTAGCATCAAACTCACTTTGAGCTTTTTTGTAAGATTATGCACTTCAATTTAGAAAAATACTTCTCCTTCCAAGCCCAAACATATGGGACAAAACAACAACTCACAAACACATATATATATCACACAATATTACAGTTCTATATAATAATAAGATCATAACCCATTAGGGTTGTAGAAGTGCCACACTGGAGACATCAGCACAAAAAATATCTCCAAAAATTTGTCCTCAGCCCTTTGGAGGGTGTAGAAAAATCATGTCCAGATCATTGCCCAATGTCATCAATCCAGGTTTTTCTTTGTCTGCCCGTTCTACTTCTGTCCACAAGTGTTCATTGCAAAATAATTTTATAAAGTAAGTTGTATCTCGTTACATGTCCAAATCAAACAAGTTTACGCCATTTTACCACTTACAAAATGGTTCTTGATAATCTGCAAGTTAGCTGCCAGACAAATACATTTGTCTTGTGTTCTATATAACTAATCCTTAACAAACGTCTGTAGCACTCGTATTTCAAAGTCTGAATCATTCTTTCTGTGTCTGCATTGAGTGCCCAGCTTTCACATTTGTGCTAAATTATACTTAAAACTAGAATCCTTAGTAGATTAATCTTTACATTAGGTATTTTTTATTTACATATTTCTTCTTCTTCAGCGTTCATTCTCAAACTCCCACTGGATCTCTCTTGTAGCAGGGCAATGGTCCAACTATATTTCCAACAGGATGTAGTCCAGAAAATGGAAATGCGTTGTGTCACTGTTTTATTTGCGCCAATGGCCCGACACCTCCTCCTTCGGCAGATTTACATATTTGACTTTGGTGTGTCAAAGGGCATGACCTATAGACTGCTGGATCACCAACTAATCAATCAAGTAAAATTAAAAATTAGATATAGTAGTAAACAAACCGCTCTATACATGACCAATATTGGACTGGATGTCTTCTTCTGCTGTGTTCATGCTAAATTGTCAGGCCTGTCATCAAGACAAAGTCCACTGTCTTTTCCAGGTCAGAGCGGCTGCCCCATAGCTTTTGCCTCAAGTCTGTATCCTCTGGCCAGGTCTGCTGTCTCTGCTCTTTGTATGTTGGGCAGTCCTGAAGTATGTGTTCCGGGGTCTGGGTTCCAGATCCACATGAACATTCATCTGTGTATGAGATCCTCAATCGGTAAAGGTAACCCAACAGTCTGCAGTGGCCACTGGATGTTTAACAACTGATCACAGAAGAAGAAGATATAGTACTCACCATTTCAAATTAGGTGCACTAACCTCTTTCAGCATCCCTTGCTCAAAGCTCTCTTGAGCTTTTTTTTCTATAATCAGACTGAGCTTGCAGAGAATTATCCCTGTGTCCAGGGCATGGATGAAGTTATCTGCACTTATGTCTACATCACCTGGGATGGTTTCACAACATATTAAAAAATTAAAAACTGCTCTTTTTTTTTACCGATTCTAATTATTAACATATTTTATTTACTTAGAAAAATAGAAAGTCAACTATGGTAAAACTCTGTCTGTAATCACTATTGACTTGGACACAGATGCCAACATAAATACTTAATTTTTTTATAATAAACAAAAATACCAAAATTATGCATCCAAAATGTGACAGAATTAGATTATGACAAAGATTGGTAGCAAAGTGATAAATTACTGGTCAGACAGATTTGTGTACAAGAAGGTATTAATTTAGGTTAGGATTAATCCCAAGGGTTTATCAAAAGACCATCACATTACTCTCAATAGAGAATGCAGTTAGCTTAATCTTGTGAGTTTTTACACAGATTGTAAACCATGCGCTTTGAAAACCACATCCAGACAAAATAAAATTGTCTGGGTCTGATTTTCACCCGATACAACCCCTCCTCCAGTCGACCCAGCTGTAAATGGGTACCGGACACGAGTTAGGGAAGCAAATCAGCAAGGAAGAGAAATGGCCACCCACCCCAATAATTGCTGCGGTTTAGTACATGAAGAGTTATATTCATCCCAGGTTGCTGACATGGGGCCTACCTTTACCTTACTGTATAAAAAAAATCTGACAAAGACGGATGTGTTGGGCCATTGGCACAAATAAAATGGCGACACAACGCATTTCCGTTTTCTGGACCACATCCTACTGGAAATCTAGGTGGACCATTGTCCTGCTACAAGAGAAATCCAGTGGGAGTTTGAGAATGAACGCTGAAGAAGAAGTATAAAAAATAAAGAATAAATATAATTGGGGATTTTTAAGTGTTGTAAAATAGGGGAATGTAATGATGTAAGTTTTGTTGGAGTATGTTTTATATGTGGGGAAAATGGTGAAGATGAACAATGCACCAAAAATGTAGGTCCTAAATGACTCACTTAATCTTGTTTGATATATTTAATTCAGGATATAATAAATGCTGAGAAATGCCTAGGTCTATTATATTTCTGATTCATTTCATAACCAAACTATTATGTTCATAATATTGTCTATGAAAACAACTAAAGCACATCAATCTAACTAATGTTATCAGCATATATATATATATATATGTTCCTCAAAATGGCTGCTATTTCAAACAATTTTGACGGATTGCAAAGGCTGTTGAATCATAGTCACTACATGTCTACGCATGACCTTTTGATTTGAAAAGCAATGGAAGAGGAAGTTAATTATATCTATTATCAATTTCTGTGTTACCAGGATGAATGGCATTCATGATTTACAACCATGATTTTCTTGTTGAAAGAGGTTCATAGCAACTGGTGACACAATTCGTGAACAATGGATCAAAATAAACTGAGTGTAGTGACAGAAGTCACTGACAGCAGCATACTAAAGGTTAAATGGGGAAATGTGTTATTAAAGGATGCACTATATATTCTAACCAAATGTACTGTAAATAAAACATAAATGTATGTGAAAGATTTTCATAAAAATACATTACCAATTGTTCTGATAATCCAATCAGAAATATCCTCCTTGAGAGATGTCAACAGTTCTTCCTGCAGCTCAGACAATCTGTTGGATATGGTATCCCTTTCACTTGTACTACTTTCTTCATCCACTATCAATAACAAATGGAGCATTTGTCATTAAACAATGGAATAGATCAATGGTTCTTAACCTGGAGTTCGTAGACCCTTTGGGGTCCACGATGCCCTCTCAGGGAGACCGGAAAGACTAGAAGAAATGTTATGATTACTGTCTATTATCTTTACCCATGTGAATGATGGTTGGTCATATCCACAATTGCCGTTAAGCGTAGAAGTCTGTGTTCCAAAACCAGATGTTAACAGTTCCTCCTGCAGCTCAGACAATCTTTTGGATATGGTATCCCTTTCACTTGTACTACTTTCTTCATCCACTATCAACAACAAATGGTTGCGTTGAGTCCATGTTTGTTCAAGTTAAACTTGGTGTTTTCTATCCACCATTTTTTTGGCTCATTATGTTACAAATATTTACATTTAATTGAAACATGTACCGAACATAGGATATTGCTATTTATATTGTTGAAAATTTAGGCCCAATTACACATGCAACTGTTATCTTCTTTTTCCTATGGTCCATGCCATGTGACATTGGTTATCATGTCTTTTCGCAGCCTACTATTTCATGTGCTGTCAATCATTATCAATCGTCACATCGATGTCTCCCATGTCACAATGCTAGATTGTCAGGCATCTTTTCTCTTGGTCTTCCCTTACCCCTCTTGATCTTTAACTTGTCTGTTGTTACAATGTGTTGCATCTTTCCTCGTCTCGTGTCAAAAAAATGTGGACTCTCTTTCTGATGCGGGTGAGCAGTTCTCTTTTTGAAATAACTTCTTTCAAGATATTTTCATTGCTCTTTTCATAGATTTCATACCGAGTACAATGAAACAATGAAAGGGCAGAACAGCACTAGAGGGTAGCGCGAACTGCAAATAGAAAGTGAAAAGTCTCTAGGAAAGGGGAACTACAAGCTCCGTCAGCTTGAGACAAGCATCTAGTTACCTGTGTTCCTTACAGGCAGAGACCCAGACCCATTCATTGGCGTCTGGTAAAGCAAGAAGACCTAATCCAACTCTAATGTCGAGCCTTCCTAAACCGGAAATATGCTCACGAAGAGAAAGGGTTCTGTACCCGATGGGCTTAGGCAAGAAAGTGACAACGATGGTAGTCCTGGTCCAACTCTACTGTCAAGGTTTCCTATACCGGAAGTACACTTGCAGAAAGAAAGGGTTCTGTACCCGATGGGCTCAGGCACAAAAGGGACAACGATTTAGCCCTGGCCCAACTCTACTGTCAGGTTTTCCTACACCGGAAATACACTTGAAGAGAGAATGGGTTCAGTACCTGATGGGCTCAGGCGCTATTGGGACAAGGACGCTCAGCTCGAGAACGCCTTGCTCTCAAACGCGTGGTGTGAGACTCGAACTCAGACAAGGGGTACACGATGTCGGTGAATGACACCTTGGCTAAGAGGGCGAAAGAGCCAGGGTCCAACACCTCTGTTGAGTTCTTCCCCTTAAGGAACCAGGTTCACGGATGAGAAACGGTTCAGTACCCAATGGGCACAGGCACAGCATGTCCAATTACACGAGGTAAGTTCATAGACAGTGGAACACCTCGTTCGAGTCAGACGAGAGCAAAAATCGTCTGGGCGAAAGTCGCCACTACGCGTGCCTGGAGACAGATATAGAGACTGTCACAGGCTAAGGGTAGCCAACCCGAATTGTTAAGTAATGCCAAAATTGGATGTGCTAGGCCTACAAGGCGCATAACGGTGGCACAACATAATCACGCTCCCAGCGGAAATCGCACGGATATCCGTGATGGTTACAATGGAGCGAACGCAAAACAAACAAACAAATTAGTTGGGTTTATGAGGCAGAACCACTATTGACAGCCTCAGTGCTGACACATTTACAATTAACAAAACTGACATATAAAATAGAAAGACAGAAACAAGCATAAATACTGGACAAGTAGTTGTTGCCTGCTGTTGTTCATTCATGACATGATAATGATGACCATTTGATCAGATGATGACCAGATATGTTCTTGGGTCTGGACACTAATCTTGTTAAACAGCTATCATTCAAATCAGAGTTTATTACAGCTTGACTAAAGATCTTGCCGGTTTTCAATATTTTCCAACTCCATTAATTGTGAAATGGCATTACCTGTAATGAGGCATTGTTTACAACTTGGCTGTGATATATATGCCTTCTGACCTGACACATTAAATTTTTTATAAGTTTATATCTACCCGGAATACACAGGTCAGGCAAAGCATCAAATAAAAGTAATCTGCTGACACTGACTTAGTATACAATGTTTGCAGTAATTTTAAAGCAGTGTATAATGTTTGCAGTAACACTAAAGCAGTGTATAATATTTGCAGTAATACTAGAACAATGTATAATATTTTCAGTAATATTAAAGAAGCGTTCAATGTTTGCAGTAATATTAAAGCAGTGTCCAATGTTTGCAGTAACACTAAAGCTGTGTATAATTTTTATAGTAATACTAAAGCAGCATATACCGGTATTGTTTGTAGTAAGACTAAAGAAGTGTCCAGTGTTTGCAGTATTACCAAAGCAGCACCCAGTGTTTGCAATAATACTATAACAGAATCTAGAACATACCAACAATTCCACCATGGTTGTGATCTGCAGTTGCTCCATCGACTTTGTTCATGGCTTGTGGTTGAGAACTGGTTTCTGCATGACTCAGAAAGCTAAATGCAAACGATGGTAGAGGCATTTCCAGTGACGATGAAGAAGCAGACTGCAAATTTGTGTGCAACTGCAGGATTTATATCATCACTCTATGCCATGTGAATAACTGAAATTTAAAAGGCACTATAAATTATATGATTAACCTCCTGAGAGTATGAGACATTTCAAAGCAATGCATGTTGCTGAAAGTTGGGTCTTCTGGGTATAAAATAAAGCTCTGGAGAACCTCCTCCCATCCTTTAATTACACACAAAGTTACAAGCAAGCCCATAAATAAGTGGAGAGGGATGGGAAGTTCAAACAACGCTACCCCTCTTAGGGAATCTGAAAATGACGTAGTACTAGGAATCAAGCCCAAAAAAAGCGGTCAACATTTTCCCCCAAAATGTTCAAAAATTGTGTTCGCAAATGGATCTGTCTATTGTCTATTCCAAGGTGGATGATGGTCAGAATATCCATATTTGCTGTTAAGCATAGGGGTGGTGACTTGAAGCTTAGTTGTCTATCCAAGGCGACAGTCCCAGTACTTTAATTGTTTAGCAAAGCATACACACTGCCACCTTGCCAAGTCTATCACAGTGAAGATGTTGTTCACTAACTGGATGTCATATAAGGGTATATCTTCTTCTTATTGAAGACTAATTACAAATATCACATCCAGATAGAATCACACAATTGTAATTAATATATTCGATTGGAAAAACACTTCTGTCACTTTAATAAAACAATGCTTTTGTAATGTCGGAGAGTGTTAACAGTTTGGCGGCTAGATGCCACCATACTTCAATCTATCCTGTTTGAACCCTTTTGATCAGGATCTGTCAATCCTGATGAGAAATCTGGTTAAAGTTTTATAGCTAGTGCAAGTAGTAAAACGCATATAGGACAACTGCTTCCAGTATGAGGATGAGTGTCAAGGCTATCACTGCAGCTCTCTGATGGCTCTCTGAGATTTTACTAGGGCAGTTAATAGTGTCTGATTCTCAGCCCATGCTTTAAAAGATTCAAAATGCTCAGTGTCTGTACAAATGGATCTACTCTACGACTGATTCCAACCTTCTGGGTGTCTAGAATATGCTGATGAGAGAGCAGATAGGTCTGTGTTGAATGCACTTAAGAGTCTGTGAATTGAGAACGGATAAGGAAGACATTTTGTTGCTGCTTGGCAAGTGCCTGTTGAATGTAATCACTACTATAAATGATGCATCTATGATACTATTGAGAGAATTTTGTATTAAGTGTGGCATGAGTAGGAATGGGCTCAGATATCGAAAGGCGCAGATATCGCAGCAATGCTGTAAACCATGACACAACGCATTCCGTTCTCGGGACTACATCCTGCTAATCTGCAGAAGTTTGAGAACGAACGCAGAAGAAGTGTTTTGAGGCATGTTAAAACCATTATAATCCTATAAAGCTTAGTAACACATGGTTAAACTACAAGATTTATAAAGTTCTTTAAACATTTTTCTTTTGATATAGGGGCCTATGTAACATTTTAAAATGTTAGACATATCTGAAAATGGCTCAAAATTTTTTTTTTAAATGGACATTCATTTTAATTATACTAATTAGTATGCATGCATCTTAAAATTTCAGCAATGTGATTAACAGATGCATATTGTTTTCTCAAACACAAAAAAAATATAGATCATGTGTTGTTTGATTGAAAATAACTAACATAATTCAACAATTATCAGCTCAGCTCTATTGTGTGGTCATAAGATATAAGTTTATAATTTTCTATATCTTTCATGATAATGATTTGGATGCCAAATTAAGTTGGGAAAAAATGCATAACTTTTTTTCAGGATTTACATATATGACAAGGTTGAGGTATCAATGAATTAAATTCATTTGAAAATATATGTCTTAGAAAACTCTTCAATATTGGTAGGGAAGAATTCAAGTCAAACAAGAAAAGAAGACACCAAACAGCAATATATTTCTACGGCAATAAGAAGAAAATGATAATCGACATATCAAATAAGTACTTCTAATTAATGAAAACAAACTGACAGTACAAGCATTTAAACTGGTATCAGATCACAAAAGAAAAAGACCAAGACAGACTCTTCGTAGAAAACCATCAAAGAGGGACTATGGGTCTCAACAACATGCAAGAATTACAAACAGTAGCATCACATTGCTCAAACTGGAGAGCTCTTGTTTTTGCCCTACATACTATATTCGGCGCTGAAGAAACATGGTACATAGATGGATAGATAGACCTAGCTGTAGTATATTTACCAATATAGCCTACCAGTAGTCCTATTTTGAAAATGTTGTTCAAGTATCTAACTACAGAAACTATAGAGGGTAAAAGTGATACATAAGCCTGCTGAAATCCAATGTGTCAGACCAAACAGTGCATCTATCACAGCATAGCTGTAAACCATGTAACAACATTCTCCAGACTACATCCTGCTTATATGCAGGAGTTTGAGAATTAACGCAGAACAACTTTCATCCACATAAGACTAATAATAAAGATAAACTGCTGAAACAAGTGCAGGAATTTAAACATCTTGGGAACATTTTTCAAAGGATGAAAGAATGGACAGTGAGATCAAGACGAATTCAAAAAGTCAAATACATAAACTATGAACTTACATCAATCTTGAAACACACATCTATCCCATTGGAAACTAGAGGCAAATCATAAATTCAATATTCATACCAAGATGGTGTTATCAATGTCAGACATGGACACTAAACAAAGAACAAGAGAGAAAGCTTAGACCCCTAATACCCTACTATGTGTGAAATGAGAGGTCTAAGATAAAAAAGCAAACAGAACAAGAGATCACGTGAGGAATGAAGACATTACAAGAACTGTTGGAACAGAGTCTGCAGTCAAATAGGCCTATATTGAAAAACTGAGATTGGAATGGTTCGGCCACTTAATGACAATGAACCCTTATTCTTAACTTATTCAACTTAGGCCCCTATAATATTATAAGAAGTCATTCGGCCAGCTGCAAGAGCATACAACATGAAATTGGAAACAAGATGAAGATCAAGCAAGATACATAGGAAGACAAAGAAGGCGGATCGAAGAAGTTATCAACGTTTTGAGACATCACAATGTTTCTGCACATCAAGCGACCATACCTGAAAATATCTTGGAAACCGATCGTCATTCAATCCTACTGCTCCTTCTTACAGCAAAAGCAGAGAAAAGACAAAACAGAGGAGTTCAAAATAAATAACTTCTCTTACTTATCTCTAACCTCAATAATTTTGAAATGTTGGTCTACTCCACGCAAACATCAAATCAATATATTGAGAAATATTTCGAATTAATGGTAAGGAGTGAAAAGACGCGCACAGTTAATTTACTTATTCTCTGACGAATAAGCAAATTTACCGACGACGGTTCTAATCCTGCAGCGCCATTCAACCAGAAGTTGCAAGTGGACGGTAGTAGTTGGTACTCGATGTGCTTTTAATTACATCTACGATACTTATCAATCAATCAAGTATCACGTCGAGTGGCGTAGACGATCACGTTTCTCCAAAACTGTCTTTGTGTTGTTAATAAGTTCAGTTGATGGCTTCTTTTTGTGCACAGTGACAACCCACCCATATTTTTGTTCTCTTTGTCTTCCTCTGTCTCTTCGCCCCTTGATCTTTTCGGTCGTTACTAAATGTTCAAGTTTTTCTCTTCTTATCACATGCCCTAACAATCTTGACTGCTTATAATTTTGGCTATAATTTGTCTTTTTACTCCAGCATCTCTGAAGACTTCGACATTTGTTGTTTTGTTTTGGCTGTTCATGGAATTTTCACCATTCTTCTCAAAAACCACATCTCATTTGGCTCAAGTTCACATTGAGCTCTTTTATTTAGTCCATGCTTCACATCCATAAAGAATAATTGGTTCAATAAAACATACAAGCACGCACTAAGTAGGTAGTTAATGAGTTTACCTTTTTTTGGAGAGGCACCCCTTCAATCAGCTAATATCAAAGTTAAATTAGGTTATACCAGGACGCACTAACATATAATATTATAAGTAACAAAGACCTCACATTATATCGTAATATTACACGTCTAGCACGCATTTGAATTCGCGTATGCTTTTATAGTACTCCATTGCATATAATGATGCTCATATTTTTTAATGCTGATTTGACTTGCACAATTCTGCTATTTATTTCATTGGACCATCTGCCATCAGATGTTAAAATGATTCCAAAATGCTTGATTTTATCCACGTGATTTAATTTTGCATCATTGATATTAATACTTCATCTTGGCGGCGTGTATTTTTAAAAAAACCACAATTACTTCTGCTTTCTTCGTGTTTAGACTGAGGCCTTTGATTTAACTATGTTGTCAATGTCAGAACATGTCTAACAGGGCTTGAAGTTCTTGTTCACTCCCTACAATCAGTACAGTATCATCAGCATATCTCAGATTACAATACTAATATGTGAGTATATTATGTCCAGGATATCACGAGACACTACACACTATCTAAAATACTCTTGCGTGGAACAGTGGAGGATTGAAGAACCAGTGGGAACAATGAAAATCAGGAATTTAAAAAATCAAGGCATGGACTAGCTTTAATTCTACATCCTCGTCTGTCTCGCAGACAAGAGAAAATCGAGATTTGTTGAAGCATACTATACATCAGTGGATCCCAACTTGGGCTATATGGCCTTACGGGATCACGTAGACTTGAAAAGGGGCCAGGAAGGCACTATTATTATATAACTTTTTTGAACGACAAGCAGCAACATTTATAGTCATAAAACCTCGAGTATTTCAAGTATTTAAGAACTTATGCTCTTGAAAGATGCTCTTAAATATTCCTAGAAGTGATGTTCTACCGAAGAGTACTAATCTGATCCCGCTGTCAACCTTCACTGCTTGTCCCACTCTTGATCTCAAATTCCTTGTCTCTGTAATACTGATTCAGCCAATGAATTTTCATTCTCCAATATTCGATCCAGCTACAAAATGTGTTTATTGGTGAGTTTGTCTTTCTAGAAGAAGACAAGCATTTTAACCTTGGAATGGTTTTCCTGTGGTTACACCAGGGCGTATATTGTGACCCAATGCATTGGGTTGTCCGGTTAGGGACTGTTGGTTTGAACTGAGGTCTGGTCTGCGTGTTCTGATAAGGACAAAAAATAGTGGGACTCTAAGAAGGACTGTTTGATTGTTTAACTGGTGCTTTTGATTTTGAGGTCTTCGTTCTCCTCCTGGAAATGATTGGTTCTGGATCTTTTGTTGCGTCTTCGGCATCCTAAGGTTTGGATGGTCTCGTAGTACCTGTTGAGGAAATTTTTAAAAAAAATTAAATAATATATTTTTTAAAATTATTATTTTTAAATAAGTGTAAATTATACAAATATATAGTTTAATATCAATGTTTAATTATATGTATATGGATTTATTTCATACCATGAGCACTGGGTTCTTACGTACCCTCATAATCATATATATAGGCCTATATACATGCACCCATATGTTTACATATATGTACACTCATATTCATATATACACATGCACCCATATGTTTAACATATTATAAATGCACATGCACTAATACACATGTACCCATATGCTTTACATATCATATACACATACACCCATAGGGCCTATGCTTTACAATTTGAATTCAACTTTACACCTGCTTTACCCAGCTACAAAGCAGTGCTTCTCAAACTTTTTATTGCCGGAGGTCGCCAATTTTTCCCAATCTAATAAGAACCGACGTGGGTACTGAGCATCAAGGCTCTTATGTGATGTATAAAAGATCTTGATAAACAGTCACTGGGGACTTGTGGTCCGATCACTAATGGCTCGCGAACTGCCACAGGTCACGAACTACAACTATGAGAAGCGCTACTCCACAGCATCCAAACGACCATAAATAGTCGCATCTCTTCACGTAAATCCAACAGTTTTTCATGAGCATTTCATTTCATATGCGAGGAGCGTCAGCTGCAGATTACTAACCTGTTTCAACGTATTGTTTACATGGGCAACATGGATTCTCGCTTAAGCAAGAATTATGTGCTCTGAGCGATACTCTCGGCAGTCGGCGCTATATTCTGTTGAGAGTACAGGTGAGAAAAATGTAGGGAACAAAACAAAGCCGCAGACTAGATAGTCTTCAGTAAGGGGAGGAGTTACCTTAAGAAAAAACAGAAGTCACTCGTCTATCTTCGTGTGTAATTCACTCTTTTTCATGTGAAATTTGATATTTTTGTGAAAAATTGTTAAAGGAGGGGCATAGCCTATGTGTGTTGGAGTATGTTGCGCATTTTTTCCCCTTAATTTCTTGTACTAAAAGTCATGTTCTGAATTCCTAAGGGATGGGGCGCTGAATTTGAACACCCCCTTATTTACTGTAGGTCTTATTTATTTTGAATGTAATGAACAGAAATCCCTTATTTACGCATTTGCAACTAAATCATTTCTAATGTCTCAGTATCTTAGCATCTTTTCTTCTTCAGCGTTCATTCTCAAACTCCCACTGGATCTCCCTTGTAGCACGACCATCGTCCTACTAGATTTCCAGCAGGATGTAGTCCAAGAATGGAAATGCGTTGTGTCGCCGTTTTATTTACGCCAATGGCCCGACACATTCTTCTTCGGCGGGAGTATCTTTTGAGTCCTTTTTTTTTATCTGCGCTACTATTGATCAGAGCAACGCCCCTTTCCATTTACGAAATCATAACATGACGTTGAGTATTACGAAGCAAGCCACTAAAAAAAAAGCGGACTAACACCCTCCCCCTGCTTAAAGAATCCTTGTTGATCTGCATAGTAAGTGAATGGCCATTTTTAGGCATCATTTTAACATTCACTACAGATGACGAGAATCGAACCAGGTCCGTTCTAACAGCACCGAATCGCTTCGCAACACAAGTAAACAGGTTTTCCGTAATTAACCAACCACATCACCAAAAAAAGATTTGATCTCGTCAAGACATTCAACCTGTGTACTCAAGTCACTGAAAACGGAGCAACCGAAACAAGGACTATTACAACAACAGCTAACATCCCGTACAAGTATTGAAGTATCCTCAGAAACACAAACATAGAACAGCTATGTACAAGGAAATCTTTTTCAAATCTTTTTTGGGGGATGTGGTTGGTCAAGTACGGAAAACCTGTTTACCTGTGTAATCATATATACATTACACACACCAATGTGACCGCCCATGTCATTGCTGTTCGTTTTCGGTTATGTTTTAATTTTGTTTCAATTGTTGTCTTGATAAAGGCCTTTTGGTTGAAACGTCATTTGTGTGTGTTATTATGTGTGTCTCTAGTTATTAGCAAAACTTTATTACCTTATTCCTGAATCTATCAGTGAGAACACAGTGGCTCGTAGTGAAAATGGATAGCGACAGCACAAGACAAACGTAAACTTGTGACAGCTAAAATGACATGCTTACGCAGAATCCAAGGAATATCGATAAGAGACATAGTGAAGAATAAGGACATTAGACAAAGAACCGACACCAACCCCAATCTTAGAATATATTAAGAGACAACAGATCAAATTATTTGCACACATCAGTAGGCTACCATCAGACAGGATACCACAGCAAGCTATGCTAAACAAATACAGTGAAAGCAGACCTAGAGGCCGACCACGAAAACTATGGACCACCGAAATAAAAGAGGCGACAAATTTCACAATATACTCAGCACACACGAGGGCCATCTCCAGAAAACATTTCTCTGTCACTGACGCTGAAAGGCAACAAAGGGTTTAACAAATAGATATATAGTTAGTCTGGCTCCATGATGGCATGGTACAGTGCGGCGGCCAAGGTACCGCGTTCGAATCTTGCCGCAGATAATTTTGCATCTGGACCTTTCAGAAATCAATGGCAAAATGTTGAAAGCATTTAGAAAATGCTTAGAAAATCATTATACGCCAAAAAATGCTGGATTGATGACTACTTCATAAATAGGGTAGGTCTATGCTATCAATTTTTTTTTTACGGTGATCACGGTAGAAAATGTGCCCAAATGGGGACCAGGATGAAAGTTTGTCTCACGAGGTGGCTAAGAAACAAAACATTAAATACAAATCGTTGAAAAATACTGTGTAAAACTGCTTGAAAAATAACCAAATACAGAAAGAGTATCGCAAAGACACAATAAAATGTAATCTCTGTTACGTATTTTCATGTCATTTTCGCCCATCTACACAAGCACCGACAACGACCGTCGCAATATCCGTTTCTGCGCAGTTAGTTTCCGCTCATATTCTATAGGCCCTATATTTCCTGCGTGTTGGCGAGACCCTACAGCATAGGATAGAAATACCGTGACCTACCTTGCGTATTATAAGAAACGACTAGGGCGGTTTTGGTGTGTCGTTGGCTGTCTCATCTCATAGAGGGTCAAAGTGACCTATATGCCTATAAGACCCATGCGCCGCCAGGACCGTAGCGGTGCCACACTGGAACCAGTACAAAAAGCCCTCCAAAACCTTTTCCCTCGGGGGAGTGTACAGAAATGTGGTCCAAACTATTCCTTGATATTATCAATCCAGGATTTTCGTTTTTCACTTCTTTTCCTCCCACCTTGAATAAACCCCATAAAAAGTTAACACATGCGCTATGCTGAAGTTGAATGTGTCGGGTAAAATGAGCAGAGAAGTTGAAAACCATGACACAACGTATTCCTTTCCCTGGTCTACATCCTTCTGGTGTTTGACAACGAAAGCAAGAGAAGATATTCTATACTGAAAAAAAAATGTTAGTCTGAATAAGTGTGCAGTGTCGCCCGAAGGGGGCTGCGGACCAAATAGTTTCGTACCTTTTCAATGGCTGTGACACTAAAATACAATTTTAAGAATAACTGGGAATACGGCTCTGTCATGAGGTTGGCTACCATTATACAGTTCATGAATGAAATGGTTAATATATTCTGTCTTCGATTGGAGGACGAGAAAGTAGAAAATAGTCGATGTCTGTCTTATAATCTCTAAGGTCTTCCAGTTTTTCCTAACTTGACAAAAAGGTCGATGTAAAAAAAAAAAGGAACGACATGATGACTGTAGATACCTTTTATTTTCTTCAAAAAACGGGTGGGGTTTACCTAAAAACAGTGGTGCAAAGGGAACGCATTGCTCTAGGCGGACCCAGGGTTAGCAGATAACCAAGCTCACAAACGTACCTCCACGCGGTGCACCCTGGAAACAGAAACACAGCAGCTCAAGCTGATTCTGGCCAAATCATTTGGGGATCGTGTCCGAGAATGTGGAGGTAGCAGATGGAAAGAGATTTGACTGCACAAGAGACAGACAATATCTCCGACACCACCAGCATCACCACATATAGCGACACTGTCGACATACAGTGAAGCTAGTCAGTCCAGACCGAACATTAGAGGGGCGGCCAATGTAAAATTCACGTAAAGGTAGATGCATGGCGAGAGACAAATAGATTTCATACCGAGTACAATGAAACAATGAAAGGGCAGAACAGCGCTAGAGGGCAGCGCGAACTGCAAATAGAAAGTTAAAAGTCTCTAGGAAAGGGGAACTACAAGCTCCGTCAGCTCGAGACGAGCATCTAGTTACCTGTGTTCATTACAGGCAGAGACCCAGACCCATTCATTGGCGTTTGGTAAAGCAAGAAGACCTAATCCAACTCTAATGTCGAGCCTTCCTAAACCGGAAATATGCTCGCGAAGAGAAAGGGTTCTGTACCCGATGGGCTTAGGCAAGAAAGGGACAACGATGGTAGTCCTGGTCCAACTCTACTGTCAGGTTTTCCTACACCGGAAATACACTTGAAGAGAGAAATGGTTCAGTACCTGATGTGCTCAGGCGCTATTGGGACAAGGACGATCAGCTCGAGAACGCCTTGCTCTCAAACGCGTGGTGTGAGACTCCAACTCGGACAAGGGGTACACGATGTCGGTGAATGACACCTCGGCTAAGAAGGTGAAAGAGCCAGGGTCCAACTCCTCTGTTGAGTTCTTCCCCTTAAGGAACCAGGCTCACGGATGAGAAACGGTTCAGTGCCCAATGGGCACAGGCACAGCACGTCCAATTACACGAGGCAAGTTCATAGACAGTGGAACACCTCGTGCGAGTCAGACGAGAGCAAAAATCGTCTCACTTTTCAATAGAGAGCCAAAATTCAGATCTGTACCTATGTTTTATAGACAACACAAAAGCATTTGATAAAGTTAAAAACAATGAAATTATACACATGCTAGAGAATTTGAACATCGACAGTAAAGATTTAAGAATCATCAAGAACATGTACTGGCAACAAACAGCTACAATAAGAGTAGGAAATCAATTTTGACCCTTTTCAACAAATAAAACAAGGAGTTGACATGGATGTGTACTTTCACCAGACTTGTTCTCTTTATACAGTTTGTTGTTTGTTTGTTTTGCGTTCGCTCCATTGTAACCATCACGGATATCCGTGCGATTTCCGCCGGGAGCGTGATTACGTTGTGTCACCGTTATGCGCCTTGTAGGCCTAGCACATCCGATTTCGGCAAGCCTTGACAATTCGGGTGGGCTACCCTTAGCCTGTGACAGCCTCTATATATATGTCTCCAGGCACGCGTAGTGACGACTCTTAGCCCAGACGATTTTTGCTCTCGTCTGACTCGCACGAGGTGTTCCACTGTCTATGAACTTGCCTCGTGTAATTGGACGTGCTGTGCCTGTGCCCATTGGGTACTGAACCGTTTCTCATCCGTGAGCCTGGTTCCTTAAGGGGAAGAACTCAACAGAGGAGTTGGACCCTGGCTCTTTCGCCCTCTTAGCCGAGGTGTCATTCACAGACATCGTGTATCCCTTGTCCAAGTTCTAGTCTCACACCACGCGTTTGAGAGCAAGGCGTTCTCGAGCTGAGGGTCCTTGTCCCAATAGCGCCTGAGCCCATCAGGTACTGAACCCGTTCTCTCTTCAAGTGTATTTCCGGTGTAGGAAAACCTGACAGTAGAGTTGGACCAAGACTATCATCGTTGTACCTTTCTTGCCTAAGCCCATCGGGTACAGAACCCTTTCTCTTCGCGAGCATATTTCCGGTTTAGGAAGGCTCGACATTAGAGTTGGATTAGGTCTTCTTGCTTTACCAAACGCCAATGAATGGGTCTGGGTCTCTGCCTGTAATGAACACAGGTAACTAGATGCTCGTCTCGAGCTGACGGAGCTTGTAGTTCCCCTTTCCTAGAGACTTTTCACTTTCTATTTGCAGTTCGCGCTGCCCTCTAGCGCTGTTCTGCCCTTTCATTGTACTCGGTATGAAATCTATTTGTCTCTCGCCATGCATCTACCTTTACGTGCATTTTACATTGGCCGCCCCTCCAATGTTCGGACTGGACTGACTAGCTTCACTGTATGTCGACAGTGTCGCTATATGTGGTGATGCTGGTGGTGTCGGAGATATTGTCTGTCTCTTGTGCAGTCAAATCTCTTTCCATCTGCTACCTCCACATTCTCGGACACGATCCCCAAATGATTTGGCCAGAATCAGCTCGAGCTGCTGTATTTCTGTTTCCAGGGTGCACCGCGTGGAGGTACGTTTGGGATCTTGGTTATCTGCTAACCCTGGGTCCGCCTAGAGCAATGCGTTCCCTTTGCACCCCTCTCTTTATACAGGGAAAACATAATGTGTGTAATAGTTGATAGTGTGAATAAAAAATATGCTGAAGATTTCTCAACCACCATCTCTCCGTTTCTGTAGGCAACAAAACCCCAACAGCTTTTATTTTTGTTTTCAGAGCCATCTGTGTATATATAATATAAATTATGTCTTGTGTTTTCGAGTGTAGTTGGGCGAGTTCATGCACTGTATACTGGGCCCAGTCACCCGTCCATTTTTGACATTCTTTATATAGTTGTATTATTATTTTAGGCAGTGATTTCTTCTCATTGTCTACCTCCACCCATTCACTGCCCTTTCCTATTTCTTCAAATCAACATACTCTTCACAGTGTGTCTTCAGCCTCTGCCATCCATGATCTGCCACGCTTGATTTATTTACCCTTTGATTCATCTAGACGATGGTGTAATGGGTGGTGGTTGTATTCTGTCACTTTAAGGTACGACTTAACTTGTGCTACCTGATGTCGCACTCTAATGCTGGGGAGATCAAGCAGAAATCTCATAGGAGAGATGGATGTATCTCTAGTACACCCTAGTACTGCTCTCATTGTTGACTTTTTTCCAATCTATTGACTTGTGTTTGTGACAGTGTTAGTAGGCCGTGGCCATAATATATGACAGATAGCACCATCTCTTGCAGAAACAGAAAATGTACCCATGTCAGAGGTCGCCATAACCTTGATAACACTGATCCCTCTTTAAGCCTTCTGAATAATATTTGTGATGTGTTTGTTGAATGAGAGACTTCTATCAAAGATTATCCCAAGATATTTAATGTCCTGTTCTCTTTCAATGAATGAGCCCATGCAACTGATAGCTGGCAGTGTGCCATTGACCAGATTTTTATTTAAGGAGTACCAGACGACCTTTGCTTTCGAGGGATTGATCACAGCTTTGTATGTTCTGCACCATATCGACAATTGATCTAGTCCACTCTGTACACTGTCTGTGATATCTGTCCTGTTTCTGCCCATGTTATATAGTAGGATATCATCAGCGTATGTTAGAACTCTATACAATTGCTGGAGGTTTGCAATTGCGCAATTCTCAACGTATACACATCAAACAGCACTGGGGACAGAGGAGATCCTTGTGGCAGACCGGGTGCTATTGTTCTGATCTCAGACGTCCAGGATCCACACCACAGAGAAACTTTTCTAAATCTTAGCACATTTGTGTTATCCAGGTATGATCCAGGGGTGGATATCTTGTTCCCTTAGCATGTCGATAAGATGGGTGTAACTAACTCTATTGTACACATCTGGGTCTTTATGCACCTAGGTTATTTGGGAGTACGTCTGTGATCTCTTTGAATGCAGAGAGCAGTTTTTAAGCCTACCATGAAAATATTATATTTTAAATGTTAACTTCCCAAGGTTTGTTTTAACTTGCTCTTTAGTGTGTTTAGTTTAACAGCGATTCTCAACCCTTTTGGCCTGTGGCCCTTTTTCAAGACAAATTTTCTTGTGGCCTGCGCAGTGTATAAAAAGATATTTCTATACAAGTCTAAAGCTGTAAACCATGACACAATGTATTCCGTTCTCGGGACTACATCCTGCTACCAAAGCCTTTCACGCATTATCCTTATAACTGTTGTTGCTTATAGTTCAAGTGTCTATCCTCTTGTTCCCTGCCCTCAGGATGGGTTTGCACTTTTCTATGACTTCCCCGCAAATTCTCTGTGGCCCCCAGTAGGTTCATATGATTCATGTTGAAAACTACTGTTTTATATGATTTGGAAAATCAAGATCAGTATTACAGTTAAAGATCAACCTATTCAGATCGCTATTACTATTATTTTACATGCATGTGAAAGCTGGTCACTAAATGCACACACAGGAAGAAGTATTCCAGCTTTTGAATATAGGTTCTCCACCAAAGATGGATGTGTCAGACCATTGGCTTACGTAACAAGGCAACACAACACTTTTCCATTCTCTGGACTACATCCTGCTGGAAATCTAGTAGGATCATTGCTACAAGACAGATCCAGTGGGAGTTTGAGAATGAATGCTGAAGAAGAAGATAAAAAGATATATGTTCAATGATACACACAAAAGTAGGGAGTCCATATTGCATAAGCACAATTTATTCAATAAAACTTATTTATTTAACTTCTTAAGAAAAAACACAACAGAAACTGTGACACCAATTAACACTGACAAATGTCACAATAGACAATGAATGCAAATTACAGATTTTCCTGTTGTTCTGTCAGCTCCTGCTTGTTTGGCTTAGGATAGTCATCAAATTTACATTATAAAAATGGATGCATATCTTGTACAGGTAAAGTAAAAGTAGGTCCTATGTAAGCAACCTGCCGTCGGGAATGAAGATAACTCTTCATGTACTAAGCCGCAGCAATTATTAGGTGGGGTGGCCAGTTTCCTTCCTTGCTGTGTTTACTTTCTCCAATTCATGCGTCAGGTACCCTTCTACAGCTGGGTGGACTGGAGGAGCAGTGTCTGGCGAGAAATCACAAACCAAGTCTTGTGTGTCTGGAAGTGGCACACTGTAACCCGGTGACAGTATCAAATACTATTTGATCACTAACAAATAGGCAACCATGCTCCTTTTTGTGCAAAACTATTTTTTAACTACGGTATTTAATTTTTAGGTCTCGCTCAAATGTTCAGTAGCATGGCTAATGCAACAGGAACAACTTTGTGCAAACCTCGAGCAAATTACATGATTTAGTATGTGAGACTACCCCACAATCTTCCTGACTATAGATGCCAACAAATATACAGTCATAAATAATACTGTTTAATAAAATATCAACACTTGTGTATGAAATAATACTTCCCTATGAGGTAACTTTAAAAACAATAGATAGTCAAATGTGCTATGATGCTTCAGTGATACTGCACTAATAGCGATAGAATCTAAAAATAGCAAATTCAGGATAGAACATACCAAAATGGCCAAGGCCATGAAATACAATATTTCTATGTCGGTATTAAATTAATTATTTAAATTTATCATAATTTTTTGCAGCTTATGGTAGTGGAATTTGTGGAATGCATTGAAAGTAATGCAAAACCATGTCCAGCATTATAATAAACACAATTTATTTCTTAAAAAAACTAAGGCTTTCTAATTCATCTAAAAAGTGTAATCATTAATTATAACACATAATTTCAAAGCTCACATTTCTAATAATAAATGTCATTGATCTGTAACTTGAACACACTTGAAATGAACGTAATGTACCACCTTTTCAAAAATCTTACGCATATGATAGTAGTTTGAATATGCTCTAAGAGTTTGTTATACATCACATTTATCACTAGGGACGCTAGAGATGTGTGTTGGGTATCTGTTACTGAGAACATAAGTCCAATATGTTCGTGAATGATAGGATTAATGTATTAGTGCGTCAGTGAGAACCACTGTTAGCAATCGTGAAACTCTGCAAACTCTGGTGGTACAGGCACATGATGAGACATTGCTCGATGATAAAAGATGTTCTTCAAGGTACGGGGAGGGTGGAATTGATGAGGTGGCCAGAAGAAGACATGGCTGGATAATAGCACGGAAAGACAGAGTGTGAAGTTTCACAAGGGTGGTAGAGGATAGAGATGAGTGGAGATCTTTCTGAATGAAATATCTCAATGTGACACCCTTATGACCCTGATGGTTTATGAGTTTTATTATTATTATTATTCTGTGGTTCACTAATACAGGATTTTATCTTACCAAATTCTCTGCTGCTATATGTGAGAATACTTTCACTTCCTATTTCACTAAAACAAGCATGTTTTGTCTTGGAAAACAGTTATTTTCAACATAACTTGTATTATTTATATCTAGTGAGTGGTTCAGAGATTCAAAGATTGCAGTAGCAATTATAATTTTTAGTTACAACCAGCTCAATAATAAAATTATCAAAGAAATCTGAATTAGTTACTTTTGACGCTGGTTGCTTAGTCTAAATTGTCAGTCTCTGAAACATCTAAGGGAGCATAATTCAGAAGATAGAATACCTAGTTAATTTCAAAATAGTCAAATTTTTTCAAGAAGCACTGAATGGAATGTGAAAAAAATATGGTCAGTTAATGTAAATAAAAATAAGCATGTAAATAATGAAGATGTGAACATGTAAATTAAAACAAATATTTACTGCATCTGAAGTCATTGAGAGAAATGTGCATATTGTCAACATTTTTTGGACATAAATGCATCAAATAAATTGCATATCAACTAGATCAAAATGCCCTATTGTGAAATACCAGATAACTTGATTTGAACACTTCATCCCGTTAAAAAATATGCGTGTGTTATTTTTATTAAAAAGATTATAAGCTCCTAATTATTTTTGTGTTTGTTTTAAACATTGGAATTATTCTTTCCAACAAACTAACCACACACCCTCATTTGATATTTAAACAATTGACTATCATTCTTTACAACCATTTTCGTCTCCAATGATACACAGTATGTATCCCTTTTTATCAAAATTATGGTATCAAATAATAAAATAAAATGGACATGAGGAAATTGTACAAAATTTTTAAAAATTTATTCCAAACATTAAAAAAAACCCGCCCAGAAAGCATTAAAGAATTGGTTATGAGTTATAGCTGCAGGTTATCATCTTCTGACAAGGCTATAGGTGCTCCGATCCCTGTCTCAATAAATCCATCAGAGTGCAGGATTTGACAATTGCAGTTCGATGCTGATTTATCAGTCTCTTTGTATATTTATTATGTTTATTTTTACGAGTTGGTCCGATCTTTACATCAATCTCGCACAGTCTTGAGAACAACCATGATTCACACTTTTGAACATCTGAGTAGATGAAGTCTCTCAACACATGAACTATATCAGATCAATTCTTTAATATACCTATTGACATGCTTGCCAGTCTATTATCTCATTCATTACTTGGGACAAAGGGCATGAGCCCATGGACCGCTGTATCAGCAACCAACCAACCAACCACCTATTGACATGCTTGCGAGTCTATTATCCCATTAATTACTTGGGACAAAGGGCATGAGCCCATGGACCGCTAGATCAGCAACCAACCAACCAACCACCTATTGACATGCTTGCGAGTCTATTATCCCATTCATTACTTGGGACAAAGGGCATGAGCCCATGGACCGCTGGATCAGCAACCAACCAACCAACCACCTATTGACATGCTTGCGAGTCTATTATCCCATTAATTACTTGGGACAAAGAGCATGAGCCCATGGACCGCTGGATAAGCAACCAACCAACCAACCACCTATTGACATGCTTGCCAGTCTATTATCCCATTCATTACTTGGGACAAAGAGCATGAGCCCATGGACCGCTGGATCAGCAATCAAAGAAATTGAGAAAAAAAAAATGATTGCTTACTATAAATAAATCTAAATGAGGATGATCTGAAGGTCTCAACATTTATCTACTAGACCAACCACCATGCAGGTGCCAGACCTTGGTAGATGATATGTCTATATAGTGAGGTTATCCTCTTGCTCCACAGTACTCAGTCTGTACAATTATGTTTGTTTTGATCCCTCTGAATAGGAGACTTCTTCTCAAACCACTGTACATTTCTGATAGATGTAGCCTCCTGGGTATAAAAACAAAACTGGAAAAAACATCATCATTAAATGAACTAATTCCGCTGAAGACAGATGTTTCAAGCTATCTGCAAAAAAACAAACCACAAACAGTGACACAGCCCATTTCTATTCTCTGGACTACATCCTGCTGGAAATCTAGTAGGATTATGGTCCTGCTACAGGAGAAAACTAGAGGGGGTTTGAGAATGATGAAGAAGAAGATACAAATATCAGTGCTCATAATGCTTAAAGCTCTTGGGGATGAAAACAAATAAATTATAAATAAACCCAAAATATCTTTTGCCGCTTTGCTGACCAGTAATCTGGAACAGGAACAACAAAGACTAATACACTGTATCAATTTGAGCGTTTTTGTTTACAGTACATGCTTCACATCCGTAGAAAAGAACTGATTCAATATAACATCCTAGCACTCAAATTCGCTCATGCAGTGATAGTTCTTTATATCCCTTAATGTAACAAGAAAACTTTCCTTAGTTATGATAGTCTTAAGGAGATACCTTTTTAAAACTTTCACAACATGAGCGTAAAATATGTTAACAGATCATAGCTAAACAATAGGATCAAATATTAAGTGGGGCATCACGTGAAAGCAGACCCATTTCTTGCAAGCAGATTGCTGCACATTGAGCTTTGGCCAGTTTCTTGTTCGAACTTGCCATAGTAGGTTGGTACTCAACATTGTTGACCAGTACCTGCAAGTAGATAATTGAGAGAATATCAGGAACGGCTTTTGTAAACAGTCAGAAAAACACACACTTTAGAACAGACATGAAAGCAGCATATGGGTCTTGTATAAGAACATAAATTATTTATTAGGTTCTTCCGTTTGCTTTCGCCCATGCGGCAACTGGGGCCTGGACTTTTAGTTCAGGTGCAAATAATAGGGTCACTGTCTTCTTTCCAGACATGTCATTGGAGGCGATTAAGTGAATTTGGGGTATAGGCTGACAACCTATCCAGAGTGAAAAAATTCTTGCCACATGTCTTGCCTTTATTTCTTACTTTTGTCTTCTGTCAAATAGTTTCCATGGATGACAGAGAGATACAGGTCAGAGAACATTGCACCTTTTGTGTCATACTCCTAGGTAGTCCTTTTGTGGCATACTCCTAGGTAGCAGGGAATTCTAAATGTACCACCGCTGCAGATGGTCCAATAGATCTGATGGAAGAATGATGAACTAGTTGGCCCGGACGTATGTGATGCCCTCCTGGCAGGACGTGATGATACTGCTGCACCGAAATGCCTCCCTTTGAGTACTAAGCATGCATTAATAAACTTCCTTACAACAATCATGCCTTGGAGACAGCAAACGTTTTGCGTTCAAATGTACCCAAAGGAGAATCTATGCTTTTGTCAGAAAGGCTATCGTCTGTTAAGAGCTACTTGCTCACAGATAAAGGGATTATTTCATCATCATCATCATCTTTCCTTCGCCTGGAATGTGCTTATATTTGAAGTTTTGACTACTTTATAAACTTGACTATTTTATAATGTACAGAGGTCCGTAGAGCTTTTACTTCCACTGTCATTTCTCTGGGCCAGTGTATTTTTCCTCAGCATTTCATACTCCAGGTATTCCTGAAGAATATGAGAGTCGCAGGTTGACTGGGGAACTGTCTGTGGTCTAAATAAACCCAATTACCTAAGATAATTAGACCATGATCACTGAACTAAACAACAAGAGTAATCATGATTGCGCTATCATTACTCCAATAAATTCGAGTTTATCTACACACCTACGTTAACAAAGTCTGCAACAGAACTACAAGGATATACATTGACAATCTACAACAGAGCTACATGGATATACATTGACAATCTACAACAGAGCTATAATGATATACATTGACAGTCTACAACAGAGCTACATGGATATACATTGACAATCTACAACAGAGCTATAATGATATACATTGACAGTCTAAAACAGGCAAAGTAGAGATTTAGAAGGAGTTTAAGAACAAATGCAGAAGTGAACAGATTGGCTGTAGGTATCATAGGCACACAATGATTATGTAAAAATAAGCAGCTGTGTGCACATTACCTTGAACAGAAAACTTTTCTTGTGATCCGGTCCACTCTCTGACACAACAGTAAACAAAGGTGGTCCCCATCTCCGTCTGTTACACAATTCCATTAGTGCAGACACTGGATGTTTGTCTGAAAAAGCGATTGAAAGTTCAGAGAAGTGTGTGTAGGTTTTTGTGCGGAGGGTCAATTCATTATGCTAATATCTTCTTTTGTTCGCCAGGAACGTGTTTATATCTAAGTCATCAGATATAAAAATATTCCCACTGTTTGGGTGAATGCGTGGCATCCTGATTGCTGTAATGTGCCTCTTAGTTGGTTGCCTCTGTCTTCAACATCTGTACTTGCTAGGGCAGACTTTTATCTTGCTTGATTTTAGGAGAGCCCGGCCAGGCTTAGTTTTCAGCCTTTGTTGGCTGAACTAAGACCCATTTCTGCAGCAAGAATCTGGCCTCGATGAGGACTATGCTAGTTCTTCTTCTTCATCGTTCTTCAGTCAGATATCAGGTTACAGCACCAATAGCTTCAATGAATTTTGTGATTCGCTTCAGGTCATCCATGGAACCTCTCAAGTCTGGAAGCAGTGATGTCTCATAAGGCCATATTTTCTCCATCTCTTCTTGGTAGAGTTGACAGGCATGAAGAATGTGTTCTGCAGTCACTGGGCTCAGTCCACAGTATCATAGGTCTGTCTCACCAATCTTCAGCTTTCGAAACATGTGACTTCTCAGTCTGTTGTGACCAGTACTATGCTAGTGATTCTTAATCTTATTTTTTTTTTAAACTATGGGCGTTAACATTATTCCTATTGCAGCTGACAAGCAAAAGGTCCCTTTCGCTGTAAATATAATTTATTTTTGTGGGGAACTTTGATGACTCGACACCTGTATTAATCAGTGCAGCACTCACACATATTAAAAATATCATTGTCATATGGTGAAGCATGAGATTGGATCAATTTAGCATCAATTTAGAAATTTAATGATTGTGTTTTTCAATGAACACTTTGAGGTGTTAGGTACTTAGGAGCAAACATCAACAGTGCCAAAGGCTGCCTGGTAGAGATAAAAACATATGGAACAACAACATAATAAAAGCAAAACTGCTAATGTTAAGAACTTTTATGTTTTCAGTTGCAACATAAGGCTGTGAAACATGGATCCTAAGTAAAACAGCAGCAAAGAAGATCAACATCTTGAGATGAAATCCTATAGAAAGATACTTATAATATCATGGAAGGAAAACAAGAGAAACTCAGATATAAACACATTGAAGATTCCAGAGTGTTGGTTACTAAACACAATAGCAAAAAGAAAACTACACCTGTTTGGTCATATTAAGAGACACAACAGTTTAGAAAGGCAAATAATGGAGGACAGAGCACCTGCGTGGAGGAGAAATGGCAGACCAAAAAGACGATGGACTGACGGCATTAAAGATGTTTGTTTGTTTGTTTTGCGTTCGCTCCATTGTAACCATCACAGATATCCGTGCGATTTCCGCCGGGAGAGTGATTACGTTGTGCCACCGTTATGCGCCTTGTAGGCCTAGCACATCCGATTTCGGCATGCCTTGACAATTCCGGTGGGCTACCCCTAGCCTGTGACAGCCTCTATATCTGTCTCCAGGCACGAGTAGTGGAGATTCTTCGCCCAGACGATTTTTGCTCTCGTCTGACTCGAACGAGGTGTTCCACTGTCTATGAACTTGCCTCGTGTAATTGGACGTGCTGTGCCTGTGCCCATTGGGTACTGAACCGTTTCTCATCCGTGAGCCTGGTTCCTTAAGGGGAAGAACTCAACAGAGGAGTTGGACCATGGCTCTTTCGCTCTCTTAGCCGAGGTGTCATTCACCGACATCATGTACCCCTTGTCCAAGTTCGAGTCTCACACCACGCATTCTCGAGCTGAGCGTCCTTGTCCCAATAGCGCCTGAGCCCATCAGGTACTGAACCCTTTCTCTCTTCAAGTGTATTTCCGGTGTAGGAAAACCTGACAGTAGAGTTGGGCCAGGGCTAAATCGTTGTCCCTTCTGTGCCTGAGCCCATCGGGTACGGGACCCTTTCTCTCTGCAAGGGCGCTTCCGGTATAGGAAAACTTGACAGTAGAGTTGGGCCAGGACTACCATCGTTGTCACTTTCTTGCCCAAGCCCATCGGGTACAGAACCCTTTCTCTTCGCAAGCATATTTCCGGTTTAGGAAGGCTCGACATTAGAGTTGGATTAGGTCTTCTTGCTTTACCAAACGCCAATGAATGGGTCTGGGTCTCTGCCTGTAAGGGACACAGGTAACTAGAAGCTCGACTCGAGCTGACGGAGCTTGTAGTTCCCCTTTCCTAGGAACTTTTCACTTTCTATTTGCAGTTCGCGCTGCCCTCTAGCGCTGTTCTGTTCTTTCATTGTACTCGGTATGAAATCTATTTGTCTCTCGCCATGCATCTACTTTTACGTGCATTTTACATTGGCTTCCCCTCCAATGTTCGGACTGAGCTGACTAGTTTCACTGTATGTCAACAGTGTCGTTATATGTGGTGATGCTGATGGTGTTGGAGATATTGTCTGTCTCTTGTGCAGTCAAATATCTTTCTATCTGCTACCTCCACATTCTCGGACATGATCCCCAAATGATTTGGCCAGAATCAGCTTGAGCTGCTGTGTTTCTGTTTCCAGGGTGCACCGCGTGGAGGTACATTTGGGATCTTGGTTATCTGCTAACCCTGGGTCCGCCTAGAGTAATTCCAGAAGAAGAAGAATCATATTTTTCTACTCACTGGATATATCTTTGACTCTTGGGATACCAGCAACTTCAGCTTTGTGTCTGGGATACTCTGCTGCTGTGGTTAAACCTGAAATATATTAGATTGTGTAAATAAACTCAAAAAAGGAACATATCATATTCACATCATGCATAAACACACAGTGAAATTCATCTATATTGTCTCACCAATGGCCCACTAGACAAACCAGCCATGCAACAGAAACCTTAGTAGATGACATGCTGTTATATTGAGGTTATCTTCTTATAGAAGCTTCATAGAACATCATCTATACAATTATGTTGGTTTATAAGAAATATTTATAAATATTTCTTTGTTCCAGACCAAGTTGTTATAATTGGGATTTGGCTGTATAACTATATCATACATAATGCCATCCAATAATAAAAGCAAACATTGCATTAGAACCTTAGATTAATGCAACAAATGTTTCTCAACAGTATAAAAAGAGTTCAAGTCCCCAGCAAGGTTCTAGATATGCATATGGTAAGGGGAAGCTGTTACCTAAATAAATTGTTTATTTTCACTGTACAATTCAATTTCTGCCCTATGCGCCGCCTATGGCCCTGGAGGAACATAACATAACAATTCAATTATGTAAAATGTTGTGTATTGGGGGAGGGGGGAGAGAATGGAAAAAAGGGGCTAAGACCTACTTGTTAGCTTTCTTCCTATTCCTATATGTTATGTTGTGATTTCGGGGGTAGGGGGGGTGTTGTTGGGTGCAATGGGCTTAGTCTTAAGAATGTCTGCAATAGCCTAAAAGATGGCTTTGGTAATAGGGCATAATCTGAATCTGAATGAATGGAATAGGTAAAGTGTAGTGTCACCAAATGGCTAAAACATTATAATAAGATTGAAGTGCTGGTGACATTACTGCTAAAACATTATATTAAGATTGAAGTGCAGGTGACATTTCTGCTAAACATTATACTAAGATTGAAGTGCAGGTGACATTTCTGCTAAACATTATACTAAGATTGAAGTGCAGGTGACATTTCTGCTAAAAGTCTTTGCCAGAATGAAAAGCAACAAATGAAAATCAGTTATGTTGTTTGTCCATCACAAGTGATGATGACCATATGTTACATCCACTTTTGAAATTCAGTTAAAGTTCTGTCCTTGACTATGAGTTCTCAGATGGTTCATAAGACCTATTCTGACGGCAAATGACCTTGGACAGTTCTGGCAAGGGACAAATACTGTAGATGGTTTTGATGTACCTGTAAATTTCTAGCAATTATCAGCTGTTGAGCTTCTGCATTTCTCCTCTCTTCATAAGATGCTGTGACATTCTTGACTGTAAAGTTCCTAGTAGATCTATTTTGTGCATTTTTTCACTTGTATCTTGGTCTTTTTCAAGGCTTTCAGTGAGGTCTTTAATAAGTCCCTGTAGTGCCTCTTTTAGCCATCTTGAGAACATATGCTCTTCTGCAACTCACCATTATAAAAATCACTAATATCTCTCTCTCTCTCTCTCAGATATATATATCTGTGTGTGTGTGTAATAACAGAAATTTGTTGTATACAGACAGACAAATCCTATTATAACAACTTGGTAAAGACGGATGAAATATGTACAAACAATAAATTAAAAATATGATTGGAGATTTTGAAAAGTTGTTAAATAGGGAAATTTGTTATAACAGGATTCACTATAAAGGGAATCTACTTTCATAATGCTGCACGACAATACCTTTGCGATCCACTTTAATGTCTAACATAAGAGGCTCCCTGCTGCCTTCATTATTCTTCCCAAGACCTTCCCCTTGTTTCCATCCCATCTTTTGAAGAAGGAACATTCCAATGCCTCCATTAACAGGAGCTGCATGGGATAACTGTGTCTGTTGGGAAGCCATAAAAGTTATGAACAAAAAACTAATACAATAAATTCTGATTGTAACAAGGTTTATTAAGACATTTCAATTTGTATTATTGTCATGTGTGCATGAATTGTTTGTTGCATGTGTTGTTTTGATGTTTATATTGAGGACATTTGAAGAAACTCTAGTTTTAAACAAAAAACACATCATTAACAACATCTAGACATCATAAACAAAAAGAGAATAACGCATTGTTGAAGTTAAAAACAGAACAAATAACAACAGGTAAGCAACTATATTGTCAAACACATTATTAATATCTAGTGATCCTAAAAAAAAAAAAAAAACCGAAACAAAAAAAGAAAATTAAAATCTTATATGGATGGCCTGATGTTCTATCAATTTTCTGAGTTTGTCATGTTTCACTAAGTTTTGGGTGTGCTTTGTCTATTTTCTGTTTGTGTTGTTTCACCCATTTTGGGCATGGGATGACCACCGTAGATGGTTTTTGGTCTACCCATACTGGTAACTTTCTAGCTACTCTCTGCTGTTGCATTTCTTCTCTTTTCATAAGATGATGTGCAATTTTTTTTACTGTAGAGCGGCGTCACTTAATTCTATTTTGTGCAAGTTATTCCCATGTAGCTTTGCCTATTTTAGGGAGCAGCGTTAGCGCACTGGCTTCGCATATAAGTGGTCCTGGGTTCATTCCCCAGCTGAGGCGGAAATGTTTTCAGATCGCAACGGCTCCCAGGTCGACCCAGCCTTAAATGGGTACCGGATTAATCCGGGAAGTAAAGACTGTGAGGGAGAGGAGATGGCCACCGCCCTCATTTGCAGAGCCTATGAAATGTGAGATCGCTAACATCTCACACCCCTACGGCATTAATAAATGCTATGGGTTACTTTACTTACTTACTTACTTGCCTATTTTAAAGTCTTTTAGTGAGGTCTTTAACAAGTTCTTGTAGTGCTTCTTTTGGTCACTTTGATAATGTATGCTCCTCTGCAACTCACCATAGAGAAGTATCTTTGGCAGGCGATGATCTGACATACATACTACATGACATGCCCAACAAATCTGTGCCCGCATAAGAATAGTGCCAATGCAAGGGATACCAGATCTGTCAAGGACAGTGGTATGCGGAATCTTGTCTTTCCATCTGATGTTCATAACTTCAACATGAGACAAGTTGTGTGAAAGTAATTGAGCTTCTTCACATGTCATCTATACACAGTCCATGTTTCACCAGCATATAATAGCACTGGAAATACCACTGATCTGTAAACTCAAAGACCTGTAGTAGTATGCTGAAGGCTGAAAAGTGAAGATATCAGTCAAGCTGTAAACCCTGACATAGCACATTTTGTTTTCTGGACAGCATACTTCTAGAAATCAGGAGTTTGAGAATGAACACAGAAGATTGCAGCCAAAAAAACAACAACTGAAAGTCTGTCATTTATCATTACTGCATGTTAATCCCATTAGAGACTGTGTGGAGTTACCTGTAAATGCTGTATGCACTTGCTGTCGCTATAACATGTACAAGGTGGGTTTTTTTAATTTACCCTCTGGCAGAAAAAAAACCAGTCCTTACTGGGAGTTGAAACCTAGACTGTGAGACAAACAGAAGGTTGGTTGCAACAGACCTCCAACATACTCTTCCTTTTGCCTTGGTTATGCCCTCTGTTATATTGTATCCTGTCCATCTTGTGATGTTTCTCTCCCACTTGTACCTCCCCTACTTTTTGCAAATTTCCCCCTCCCACCTGTCTCAACCCTCAAGTCTTCAACAAAGTGTCATGTCTTCGGTTAATAGTTCTTTTTTCTTAATAGTTCTTTTTTTACACGAAGTATTGTCACAACCTTTGTTCTCTTCTTTCCATGACTTTCTCCATATTCTTCTATGTACCCACATCTCAAAGGCATCAATTCTGTCTTCTACCTGTTTATTCATTACCCATGTTTCTTAGCTACAAACTAATGTAGCATTTTATAATTCCAATTTTTAGTGTATTTGTGGCAAACTGTATATAAAAAAAAAACAGGCTGCAAGTAAGTATACAAAAGAAACATAAACACAGGGTATACAACACATATATCTGAGTCATACAGATTTTGAGCAACATAAGCTTTTTCACGAACTTAGAAACTTGGAGAATTATTTCACATGCAAATGTGATTTTGAGAAATTAAAATGCAGATGAAAATTTACTTGCATGATATGGTTATGTGTGTGAAATGTATTCATTGAATGTTGCACAAACACGTAATGAGATGTCGGGTATTTAATGTAACATATGCATTACAAAAAAATATAGGGTGTCTATAAAATTGTTTTAAAACTGAATTTGAAAATAAATACATATGCTCAATATATAAACGAATCATTGTAAGTTGTGTATTTTCATTGTTCAGTGTATAACTCGACTCAGCAAATTGATGTTAGTTGCAGAGTTGACTTTTATTTGTTTAGCTGACCAAGAATAATGTTCACCACTGAACAAAGTATTTGTGGTTGAACAAGTATTTAATAATGTAGGTAAATAGGTGGAAGATGTTATTAGAATATTCATGCACAAGTTTTCTTTTGTACAAGTTCCAAGATCTGCTGTAGAAATAACTTCATTGTGCTACTATGTCATGAGCCACTTTACTGCAACTGCAGAGTTAACTTTTATTATTAACACACACCTTCTAACTGACTGCAGAGCATAAGTCTTCAACAAACCTTCACCATCTTGTCCTATCTTTAGCTTTAGCTACCAGCTCTTTCTATGTTCTACCAAGTTTCTGCATTTGATTCTTTCCTCCAGGTATTTCTTGGCCTTCTTCTTGTCCTATTTCCTTGTATTTTCCAGAACAATGCCTGTCTTACAATCCATACTGTTCATCTTCCTAATGTCTGTTGTATCCATCCCCATTCTGTTTCCTTAGTTTTTCCTCCATCGAAGTTTGTTTAGTTCTTTGAACTTTTATTTGCTGACCAAGAAATAACTTTGTTTTGCTATGACCCTATTGACCTAATATGTGATTGACATGAGTAGTAGTGTTTATTCATTAATGTTGCAGCCTCAATAATGTCACACAGATCTGCACTAAATATCCACAATTCTCGTAACAACATGTCCCCAGCAACGTAGATGAATGTACAGTAACTTTATAGACACCCTGTATATGATGTTAAATAAGATTTAGTTATCCCCCACCATGCAAACACTCAGCTTATGTTATCACTGCCTATACTCTCAAATGTGTTTGCTACTTTTTCATGTCATGAAGCCTACAAAATAATATAGATGAATGGAGTATACAATGAGAAAATTATGGAAAGAACTAAACAGACACCACACATACAGAACTAAGGAAACAGTGCTGGGATAGGACATACATCAAGAAGACCAACAGAAATCATTGTAAGAAAGGTGTTGTTCTGGAATACACAGGGAAATAGAAAAAAAAATACCTAGAGGAAAGACCTTGTAAGGTTAATGAAATGAACATGTTTCACAGGGAGCTATGCAAAAAAGATTTGCTAAATGAACATGTTTGACAGGGAGCTGTGATAAAAGATTAGAGATTTGCTAAATGAACATATTTCCAGAAGGAGCTGTAAAGAAAGAAATAAGATTTGTTAAATGAACGTGTTCACGGGGAGCCGTGAAGATCTTGTGAGGCCAATTAAAATTAAATGTCTCACTAAGGAACTGAGGTGACAACAATATTTATTAATCCTTCTTTTAATTACCACAATATTAGTGGAACATGTAAATATACTGAACAGTGATTTCATGTTTGCTGAGTGTTTCTGCAGTGTGGGTACTCACCTACAACCTTAGGGCTTGATGAATACACCCCATCTCAATAAATAACATCCTTTAGGATAAGAAGCATCGGCTCTGTGGCGTACTGAAGTCAATGTTTTTTGTGTGCAAACATCTACATTACATGACAGTTCAAATCTCTAACTTTTTCAAGTTAAGTTCATCCACTACTAATAAAAATAAGTAAAGTCTGGTTCCATGGCAGCTATCTGTCATCAATAATGACAATAACTCTTCATATACTGAGCTGCAGCAACTATCAGGTGGGGGTGGCCAGTTCCCTTCCTTGCTGTGTTTACCTTCCCCAACTTATGCTTCATGAACCCATTTACAGCTGGGTTGACTGGAGGAACGGTCGTATCAGGTGAGACCTTGCTTCAAAATATATTTTAATATATCTTCAAATACCCCTTGTTTCATAATTTGAACACATAATATAATAATTAAATGATAAGTCAGTGTGCTAGAGGTTGAACTAACTCAGCACTACATTTACAAACATGACTGCTTTCTTTGTAACAGAGAAGATATGGAGAAATTTACTAAAATCATATCCTTGAGCTGAGAAAACTTATTATGAAGGCGGGTCAAACACACCAGCAACATTCTGAAAAAATAAATTATGCTATCGTTTCAAATATATGGGAAGCTTTTTTTCTGATATATCTAATGAGGAACAAATTTTAACACCCTTATTCCGTCATTACGTACGAACATGGTTAAATTACTGATAACATCGAGGTTGAGAAGTGAGATGCAATTAAAAGGTTTGCTCTTCAACACATGAGTCATTTATAGGCGTATTCGTTAAGTAGATATTAAAGTAACCCTTTTACTATCACCAAAAATTACTTTCACTCTGCCTGTGATCAGATTGATTTTGTGCTGATATTCAGAGTTTTAATGATATTATTGTATTTTTCAAGGAAAACTCCTAAATTAGTGATGTAGCTGATGATATTCAAGGTGAAAATGACTTTAATTCAGACTTGGTAAGCAGTGAAAATGGCTAATTTAGACTTGGAAAGCAGTGAAAATGACTAATTTAGACTTAGCAAGCAGTGAAAATGACTAACAGATTTAGTGAGAGATGAAAATGACTTTAATTCACAATTAATAAGTGGTGAAAATGACTTTAATTCACACTTCGTAAGTGGTGAAATAACTTTAATTTAGACTTATTAAGTGGTGAAAATGACTAATTCAGACTTAGTAAGTGGTGAAAATGACTTTAATTCACATTTAGTAAGTGGTGAAAATAACTGTATGTCACACATAGTAAGCTATAGTGATAAAATGGACTTGTAATTGGATATAGAATTATAATATTCAAATAATGATGGTCATTGTGTGATATGAGATAGCACTGTGGGTCCAGGAGCCAGTGCTGAATCTCAACTTTAAAACAAGAGTGGCACTGCACTTCTAGACAAAATAAAGTAGAAAATAGAAATGAAATGAGTTTTGCATGAGAAAAACAGTTTGGGAAAGTTTATTCATGTCTGAACATTTTCTGAAAGCTTTAAAGTCGTAGCTTTATAGTTTAAGTACTGTGTGCATGACAATAGACCTCTACTTTGATACAAAGATGTGTACAAACATAATATGCATGATACAGAATCATGGAAACAGGAGGATATTCATCGTGTTGTATAGAGGGGAAAGATCAGCAATGGTATAAAGACAAGGAGAAAGTGATAACAGTTAGTTCAAGGCTGCACGTCGAAGAAGACACACAACAGAACATGATGGTACAAGTCCTTGCTTGAATATTCTGTGGAAGACTCTCTTTGTGGCTCAGATTGGTCTTGTGGGTCACATCCACTATCATAGTTAATATTTCTTATAGCACAACAATAATACTATCATCTGGAAAGACGGAAAGGTGCTTACTACTACTACTACTGCTACTTATAACTATTAGGTTTCTCTTTATGGTCTCAATTTCCAGTCGTAAATGTACTTTTTATGGGCCATTCTAATCCTTAAACAAATATTGAGAGCGACCATGATTCACACTTTTCAAGATCTTCCGAGCGAATCATGTATTTCTGCTCACTGACTATGTCAAATCAATCCATTGATGTGCCTTTTGACACTGGTCATGCTTGCCATGTATTGGCTAGCTTACTGCATCCCAACACCCGCATCTATAAACCCGCAGTCTGTCAGGGTCATAGGGGTACATTGGATGCTTCAGCACGCAGAGTCCTCCAGCAATTTATATCTTCAACGATGTGGATGAGTGAGGAAAAATCTTGTCCAGTCCATTCCTTGATGTTGTTTGTCCATGTCTTTATTTGGCTTCCTCTGTTTCTCCCCCATTTGACTGTTCCCTGCAGTACTGTTTTTGACAAGGAATCATGTCTGCATACATGTCTAAACCATTCTAGTTTTCGTTGTTTCACTATTGAAAGTAATGGTTCTTGTACACCTGCATACATCTCTATTCATAGATTATTAAAACCTACATGTCCGGGTATGCATATAAAGGTAATCTTTCTGGTCAAACATTGTGCCAACAACGCCTGTATTACCTAACTTTGCTTGATCATGTTTGAATTTAGAGTCAATGAGAGAGCTGACAGATTGACCTCAAGGTGTGACCTAGTGTAGGATAGATTACAATGTATAAGGTGGACATTTTGAATTTCTCCTGCAGCTTTAGGACGAGACTATTATTACGAGAATGCAAATGTTTGAACTTGCTAATTTTGACGAAGACGGATGTGTCGGGCCATTGGCGCAAATAAAACGGTGACACAATGCATTTCCATTCTCTGGACTACATCCTTCTGGAAATCTAATAGGACCATGGTCCTGATACAAGAGATATCTAGTGGGAGTTTGAGAATGAACACTGAAGAAGAAGAACTTGCTAAAAGAAAAAGACAGTTGAGGGGGAAATTGTGGGGTAGATGAAGAAAGATATAAAATTAGCAGGCTACTGGAACTATCAACATGCATACTCTTGCTATCTGTTGAAAGAGATGGAATTTTTATGGGAATGCTCATAGCATTCATGTTTACCTCATACATCTAGCAAATCACTAATTTTAAAAAGTTCCAAATATGAAATTTTACAATTAAAAAATCTAGATTTTTTAAAAATGAATTTTTTTTTGGCCATCAAAATTCTAATCTAATGTCAAGGAGACATCACAAAATGGAAACACTCGTTAATAAAGTTTTATGCATTTCATAAACATGCAAATTCTAGTAATAGCACAGAATACAAGGGGGAAAAAAGCATTGCCCAAGAACTCAATATTAAATGACAAATTCTGCCAGAAATTGATGTGTCAGTCTATTGATGCAAATAAAACTGCATCAACTACATCTCGCTGGACCATTATCTTACTACAAGAGAGATCCGGCGAGAGTTTGGACACTGAAGAGGAAGAAGAAATGACAAATGTCCACAAATCAAATGCTGAATATTCTAGTTAGATATGTTGGGACAAAAAGTGAAAAAAATTGCAGATAAACTACAAACTAAAACGCATTGCATTTCATTCTCCAGACTGCATCCTGAACAAAAGCAGAAGGAGAATGTTGAATGCAGAGAGAAAATGATAGTACAAAAACTATGCTAGGAATGAAGATGGAATGTGTACACATATTCTCCATTCACCCGTGCTTCACACACAGCATACTGATTAATCTTAATTTAGCTACAAGATTCTAAAAACAATTACATACATGAATACTATATTTAAGTTCATTTGTTCTATTAAAATCATTCCTTATTATCACTTACATAAAATATTATATATGTGTAGAAAACATTTCCTAAGTAGGAATATTCTATATTATCAACCTTTAAACCAGCCTGTATGCTGCTTTACTCCCTTAAATTGACTACTAAACCAATATTTCTTCATCTTGGGAGGCAGTTAAAAAGCTTCACATATATCTGAAACAATTCTTGATAAGTGCATACCAGCACACTATCTATTCACACTAATATGCACAATCCTGAGAAACAATCTTGAAGGGATTCAAGGATGTCACCCAAGATTACACTGTTCACTTTCTATAAAAGTGATGCCTGTCGGCTAGTGTGCTGGTATGCACTTAGCCTAGGGACGTCTTTCACGGCATTGGTGCTGAGACAACCTGTAAGAAATATGGAAATCACAGGCTTACTACCAGCCTGGAGAAAAATATCAACAGGCCTTTCTTTAGGAAAAACCTGTTGATACTCGTAATAACTAAAATATGCTATATAACTATTGATGTTTAAATTATAGTTAAAGCGACATTGTGATCTGATTTACTTGGACATAATATTGCATTAGATGAAGCCACAAAAACACTAAAAAAATTGCAATCTGAAAAATTAAACATATATAGCGAAAGAAGAAAAAAGTATGAATATTCATGAAGAGACTGCATGCCCTTTGGAACCCATCCACATTCCACCTAAAAGCCTTAAAAATATTGCTATCTCAACTATACAGCCAAGCAAAAGAATTGGTTCTCCAATGGATTTTATATCATTCACACAGGGGAAATGAGATAGCTCATTAGTTAGCCAGGACTGGAAGTCAGCCAGTAACAACAGACAGATGATTCTGTATCTTTTCCAGAAACAAGCCCATTATCAAAAACTCAATAAACATGGAATGGAACTCATATCACATATGCAGCATGAAAGATGATGCCATCCACAAGAACAGAAGACAAAAATAATTTTTAGATTGAGACCAGTCACAACAAACTGACACAACATGTAAAGGAAATTTGGAATTGGCGATGCCAATATGTTCCACTGTGGAAAATCTGCAGAAAACATATTTTACAGAACTGTCCACTGTGCCACACCACAAGAATAAGATTGTGTTCTGAAAAAGCTCTGAAGGACAGAGTATACAGAGTTGTCTGAGGGCTATTGACCTCAATAATTTCTTTAATAATTTATTGAAGTAATCCATATGACTCTGACTGGAGAACGAGGAAGAGAATGTATCATATATAAATATAACCTGATATTTATAATGTAATCATCTATACACATTTCTACATATAAATATGTACAAAATATTCTACACTGCCAACACTTTATATCTTTTATCTATTTTGGACACTAATTAGTTGGTCACCAGATCAACATCATTGCACTATGACATGCCCATAGCTGATCCTACTTGACAAGTCCATAGGTACTCCAGCTTGGCAAGTTCATACATGCCCCGACTTGTAAAGTTCATAGGTGCTCCAACTTGACAAGGTCAAAGGTGCTCTGATTTCCCCTTCAGTGTATCCACAATCATTAATTGTTCGTCCATCACATGATGATGATGACTATTTGTTACATCCACTTTTGAAATTCAGTTAGAGTTATGTACTTTACTATGATTTCGTAGATGGCTAATAAGTCCTATTTTGGCTGCAAATGTCATTGGACAGCTAGGGCATAGGATGACCACTGTAGACGTTTTTTGGTCTACTTGTGACTTTCTAGCAACTCTTAGCTGCTGAGATGTTGCATTTCTCAACTTTTCACAAGATGATGCACATTTTTGACTGTAGAATGCCATGTAGCTTTAATTTATGCAAGTTCTTTCTATGTATCCTGGTCAATTTCAAAGGCTTTCAGTGAGGCCTTTAATGATGCCTTTGGCCACCTTGAGAATGTATGCCCTTCTGCAACTCATAGAGGAGTATCTTTGGCAGGTGGTGATCTGTTGTGTGTACCAAATAACCTGCTCAAGGCATCAGAATGGTATCAATGCTAATAATACCATATCTGTTAAAGACAGTGCTATCCAGATCTTGTATTGCCATCTGATGTTCATAACTTGTCTCAGATCAATCCGTCTTCAATGAATCCTTTATTCTTTTTGTTCATTTTATTCTTAAAACTTTTTGTATCTTCTCATTTCGAAGGCAGCAATTTTCTCTTTGCTACTGCTTTAATATTTATCAGATCCCCGGGGTTGCAAGCTTTCATTCTTTCTTCCCTGTGCCAGGAGGTGGTAAGTGCATGTCTTCTTCAGCTGTGTTGTGTCTGTATGAAGGGTGTTAGTGATGGAGGAGTTTGGTGGTAATTTATTTTTACTGATTTATTAAGTGTCCATGTTTCACAGCCGTAAATTTCTACTGGAAATATGTTTGCTCTAATCAGTGTAGTTTAAAATATTAATAAGATGTTCGAAATATTTATTGTAAGAGTCAAAAGTGAGCAATGAAGATTTGACTCCGTCCTTTCGTCCAGCTGAGCACTTTCTCACTATAAAATATAGTCTTTAATAACTTAACTAGATCATTTACCAGTCAATCAATAACAATAAAAATATGCTAAGTAATTTGAGTGTATCTTCTTCCACAACTACAGAATATGGATAAAGTTGATTGAAACGTTACAATAGACAAACTGCACAGGTTTGAAAATTACACAGGTATAGAAAGTAGCAGTGCCTGTACAAGAAAGTTCACACATTATCTTCACTATGAGGAAGCCAAGCAAACATATTCTTGATCATAAACATATCTGCTGCTTGAATCTAGAAAAGTCATCTGACAAGGTCCCATGGTGAAAGCTTATGGTTTGTTTAACAAGGATACAACATTCTAAACCCTTTCTCACATAACATCTGATGATGGATGTTTACTCCAAGACAGCCTGGAAGCAGGTCATTGCAAAAGTTGCATGTGGACTACAAAACCCACAAATAGAATGCAAGGGTAGTGTATCATCCCCAGCTTATTTAGCCTGCTTTAACTGGGCTGCGCTTATTTCAGCTAAGAAAATCTAGTTTTTGACCAACTGTACTAGCCCCCACTCAACTCCGTTGATAAACGTCTAGAGAAAGGTAAAGCCCATACTTTTTGAATCTACAGGGTTGCAGGAGGTGCCAGATATTGGTGCGGATGCACCAAAGACTGCGTTAGAGTCCCTCTTGCCTAATTAAACTTTGCAACTTAAAACTTTACTCATCACAACCAAGGTGAAACATCTGGCCTTGGAATTACAACTGAGGCTCCCACCCCTAAACAGCAAGTGTGCGTACGTCTAACTTGGGGAAAGACAATAGGCAATAGACTTAAAACTTCTACAAGGAATATACAAATTATTTTAAGAACACCCATGTTTAGGAGAATGACTGGAGCAGATCATGAATAAATTAATCATGTCTTTTTGTGCTGTTCATGAATAACAAATCACAGACAAATTGATGTCATCTTTCTGTGCCATTCATGGATGATAAATCACTGACAAATTGATCATGTCATCTTTCTGTGCCATTCATGGATGATAAATCACTGACAAATTGATCATGCCGTCTTTCTGTGCTATTCATGGATGATAAATCACTGACAAATTGATCATGTCATCTTTCTGTGCCATTCATGGATGATAAATCACTGACAAATTGATCATGTCATCTTTCTGTGCCATTCATGGATGATAAATCACTGACAAATTGATCATGCCGTCTTTCTGTGCTATTCATGGATGATAAATCACAGACAAATTGATCATGTCATCTTTCTGTCATTCATGGATGATAAATCACTGACAAATTGATCATGTCATTACTCAGTTTTACAACTCTTATGCTCAATCGATAGTCTTCTGAAAAGTACACTTGCACACAAGACATCATGAATCAATTTCAAACCTACAACCAAGTGAATACATGGCAAATGGCTTAAGTAGTAAGCACATGTGTGCTGTGGCCCAAAAAGGAAGCACAGAATAGTAACAGTCACCTGCCATGCATGTTGCAAGAGGCGATTAAGAAGATTAGGGGGAGGGGAGTTGGCTGTCCCATCCCATACAGGATCAAAGTGGCCTAGAAAATTGATATCAGGATGAAATTCGCAGATACCATAGGCAAGCTGATAAACTATGACAACACATTTTATTCTCTTTGCTGTGTTCTGCTAGCCTGCAAGAGTTTGAGAATGAGTGCGGGAGAAGAACCACTAAGCGTCTGAGATACACACACACACACACAAAGCAACATATCATGTGCTGATTTGACTAAGTTGGGTTTGCGAGGCAAGCTCACTATCCCTCTACCTCCGAGCCCACATGCATAAAACATATATGTCATAGAATACTTGTTACCATATAAGATAAGAACCGCACGCATGAATAAAAGTATGAAAGCTCTGTACACAATATGTAGTGAGTTCATCAAAAATATTATCACCAACACTGACAGATAAATATGAGAGATATAAATGAATGTAACAATGAAAAAGGTCTGTACCTTCTTGGCCCAAGCTTGGTGTCTCCTGTCGCCAATCAGTTGTTCTTGAGACAGGACTTGAGCTCCTGTACTGCCGGTAAACTGTCCCGGCAAGTGCTGGGATGTTGCCCATTTGCTTGCCTAGAAATTAAGAACATATTTGAAATATAGAACAGACCAAAGGGGTTAAGAACACTGCAATGGGTTTCAAACTCCTGCAGATTAGTTAAGAACAACAGTTCCTTATATCTTCTGCATTGGTTTTTACAACTCCTGCAGGTTAGTAGGATCGTATATTTTTTTAGGGATGCTGTGTGGTCGAAGACGGAAACATGTTGATTCAAGTTGTGAGGTGAATAAGTGCCATCTGAGTGGACCTGGTTCAAATCCTGTTCACTCAAATGCATTATGATTTTTCTTTAATAATAAATTCTCAATGCTTCTATATTATTCATTTACCCATGTCACATCTGAAGCAACCTTGTTTATGTTTGTGTTTACAAGTAGACCTAATTTGGTCATTGTAGCGCTGAGGCCTTCTGTCACGTGCTGATGTTAAAATGTGTGTGGTTCTCGAGGAATTTACATGCCTGTGCAGTGTGTGTTGTTGTTGTCTGTGCGTCATTCGACTGGTCCATATTCATAGCAGTTTTGGAACTTACACACTGAAAAATTAACTAAAATCGTTTCATTTTTAGGGATGCACTGTGGTTGGAGATGAAAAATGCATTGACTCAAGTTGTGAGATGAGTAGGTGCCATCTGAGCGGACTTGGTTCAAATTCCGTTTGTAGCATTATGAGTTTTCTAAGTTAGTATGATGTAGTCCATAGAATGGAATGTGATGTACCATGTATCATGGTTTACAGCTTGACTGCTACTTTAAAAAAAAATTTGCATTCTGCCAACAATGGAGGGGTCACTTGTGGTTTGCAAAGATCTCTGTGAATCATACAACCACGAAGAAATTGATACCAAAGATAACATTCTGCAAAATTTAACAATCTCACCACCATTACATATCCTTTACTGAAGATAACATTGATAAGGAGACTTTCTGTCTCTCATCAATACAGTTCTGTGGACTCATTAGAGACTATCTTTTGAAAGTGAAACTATTTAACTATTTCAGTGATTTTTCATTGGTCACTTTGTGTATACTTTGTCTTGACAACCAATGAAATCCTAAATCCATAAAAGAATATCTGGACATAAAGCCAAAGTAGAACAAGAAAGTGCTGGAGAAAACATTAAGATAATCTTAAAAATAACATGGACGTAACGCAACCAAGGTGACACATCTGTCCTTGGAAATACAGCTGAGGTCCCTACTCCTACGCTTAACAGCAAGTGTGAATACAATCAACTATCATTCACCTGGGGGACGACAATAGCCAATGAAAACCGCAGGAAAAGTAATATAGCGTCACTTTTGAAGGATGATTCCTGATGAGGCCACAGGGTTGCATTGATGAGGGACCCTTCTGGTCAACCATTGATAGGGCAGTTCAGCATCTGCAGGTAAAAACAGTGTGCTATCACTCCTCTTAACTTGCACTTACATTATATAATAATGTTTCACAATTGTCCATAGTTTTCTTCTATACTGTACATGTTTTGTCGGAGCCTGAAAGGGTAGCAAAGAATAGCAATGCCGATGCCAGTCATGTATGTTGTAGGAGGCAACTAACAAGGTTGGGTGTGGAGTGGACTACACCACCTCATGATCTCTGCTGTGATGATGCCATGTATGTTGTAGGAGGCAACTAACGAGGTTGGGTATGTGAGTTTACTACACCACTTCATGATCTCTGCTCTGTTGAAGCATGATAAGCACCCATGCTAGGAGGGACTCAATCATTTCATCCACAGCATGCCCCCAGATTGCAAGAATATCACGGCAAAGTCCCCTCGAAAGTAGACGACTGTTGAGCTCATAGTACTGTACCCTATAGCATAGAGTCAAACAATCATCTGGGACTTTCTGAAAAACTTTCCCATCAACAAGAATGCCAGATCTCCCTGGCATAGTGGTTAGACCATTTGCTTTGTGCTCAAGAGTTGTAGGTTCAAATCCTGCTCATGTCTTGTTTATAAAGCATTTTTTGGGAGACACCTGGGGAGTATTGCTCGAAGCTACTGAGTTGCATGCTATGCGTCATTATCTTGGCAAGCTGCAAACCACTTCATTGAGAGGAACAGAGTACATATGGAGTAACCCGAGAAGAATTAAGTTAATCCTCTATGACTTTTAAGCAGAGAAATACAAATCTGAGCTGAAAGTGAAACTCTACCTCCTGGCATAGGGAACAAAAATGGCACACATTTATTGTCCTAATTCCATCCTCATCACCTTTTAGATATGCTCAGCACAATGATTCCTTCAAAATGAGCATTCTGACATCTTGTCAGAGTGTCACTCATGGAAATGTCTACTTAGTGCACAAAATTCCGTTCGCAATGCCTTGTTTACAAAGTTAAATTTTTCGAAGATCTGTGGGGATCATTGCTTGAAGCTACAGTTACGTGTTATGAGTGGTACTTTCGGCAGGTGGCATCTGCTTCGTTGATGGACTTAGATAAAGGAATAATATAAGATTGAAGCATTGAAGATTTATTATTTAAAAAAAATCATAATGCAGAGAATGAAATTTAAAAAAGCTCTGCACAGATGGCATCTACTCTGCTTGCAACTTGAGTCAATACGTTTTCTGTCTTCGACCACACCACAGAAAATGTTTTTACCCCAGTTGCGAGGTGAGTAGGTGCTATCTGGGCGAACTTGGTTCAAATCCGTTTACTGCATTATGATTTTTCTTTGATATGGACGTAGCAAATATGGGGAAACACACATAAATTGAAGTAAATCCTTTACATATATTTTCATCCCTATCCTTTAAAGCAAACCTACCTGTTGTTGAACTTGATGCATTTTAGAAAGAGCCTGCATGTCATAGGGATTCTCCTGCAGCTTACGAACAGCTTGAAGCCTCTCACTGATGATTGAACTTATGTCAATTTTCTGCAGACAGAAAGAATATAAAGATAAATAGATATGAAAATTTATTGTTGTTCATCCACCACAATTGATGATGACCATTTGTTACATTTACTTTTGAAATTCCATTAGAGTTATGTCCTTGAATATTTTAGCTGCAAATGTCCATGGACAGTTTGGGCATGGGATGACCACAGTGGATGGTTTTTAGAAACAAAAAACAAAAGCAACCCCCATCCATAAAAATAAAGAAATAGATTAGCCTGAGTTTTTTAAATCCTTAAGAGAAACAACACAGGCAAATGAAATGAATGAGGTGATGATCCATTTTTCCATGTCCATAATAAAAGAATTTGGCTTGAAATATGTTGTTGTCAGAAATGAGAGCTGCCTACTGTGGGTTTAGAAGAATGTTTGCCAACTAAAAAGAGAATAAGAATTGTCAGTCATTGTGTATTGGTGGATTACACTAATAAGGACATATGATGATAAAATTCTGCAGAAATTGAACTTTTAAATGTCTGCTCCAAATTGTACTTTTAAATGTTTGCTCCAATTTGTACTTTTAAATGTCTGCTCCAAATTGTACTGTTAAATGTCTGCTCCAAATTGCAGTGCAATGATGATGATCAAATGACTGACTGGCTAGCGAAACAACCAACCAACCAACAGGCAAGCTATGAATCCTGAAAGGAGATTTAGAATGAACAGACACATGCAAAGAAAACATTTACCTGAGCATCTGATGGATGTGGAAATATGCTATCCGTTTTCTTCTGATCATCAGGAGGAAGGGGAGGAGCAAGGACTTGACCTTTAACCTATAAAAATAAAATGCATGTTCAACTTTAAAAAACAAATTATGTTATTTTATTAGGTATTTTTTGTCCGGTTCTGTGTTGGAGAGACGTTTCAATACTTTGTGTGAAAAAATAACAATTAAAGGGAAAAAGATCAAACAAATAAATTATTTTAGACGTATTAAAGAAATGACATCTTTCTGAAGACCTTACTTGAGAGTAGTTGATGATGTACGCAGAGATACTAGTGGGAAAGAAACATCATGAGATGAAGATTCAAGTCTAGCAGAGTGCACCACCAAAGCAAGAGACAGAGGATGTTTGAGGTCAGTTGCAGCCAACATTCGTTGCGGAGATGGCACTTGATGATGATATGGTACACATAGACATATAGAACAAAATTAGTTTGGACATGTATGCCAACATGGTTCCTTGTAAAAAATGATACAACATGGAACACTCAAAGGTGGACGAAGTAGAGGAGGTCAAAGCAAAGTATGGACAGACAACGTCAAGGACTTGGTGGGTCAAGAATTAACTCACTCATCAGCCTTGTTGAAGATAGAAATTACTGGAGGACTCTGTGTGCCAATGCATCCTATGTAGTAAAGCTATAACCCTGGCAGGTTTACAGATTGATGGTGCACAATTTTACTGCAGTCTCCCAGATATTCAATTATTGACTATTTTACCGCAAAATCCTGTTTTGTAATTTTCATGCTTACTGCCATAATGTAGTCTTCATCATATTGGTGCTCTTTTCTTTCTTTGTCCCTATCTTGAGAAAGACCTTTTATGAAGTCATGATCATCCATGCTTCCTAACATCGCCCATGCCACCTACCATCGACCATGACTTCTGCTCCTACCATCACCCCTGCTACCTACCATCACCCATGCCACCTACCATTACCCCTGTTTTTTGGTAAAAAAATAAAAAATTTTCTGTGTTGTAGGCTATCTGCAAAATCTGTTTGATTTTCTTTTTAAACTCAATGTCCACTGATTTTTTTTATAAAGATTCTAACATAATTTTTTATTAGATTTTTGTTTTGGTTGCAACATGGTACAAGAAATAGTTCTTCTAAATATGTTTAAATAAAAATGTAATATATATTTAAACAGAAATATGAACAGAGAATGTGGTTATTACAAGTAAAATATAAAGTGTCTACTAAAGACACACTGAAGACATCGCTGACTTACTACAACATATTCATAAATTCATGAGAGTCTTGCACAAAACAGATCTGATATCGCAGAATCAAGAGTGGTGGACAGCTACAGAGAATCTCAGATGTGATGCTGCATAACAAAAACATGCTAGAAGAAAGGCAAAAGCTGCTCAATGTTGCACAAGCGCCTCCAAAACAGGGTGTGGTAGACAATTCCAGGTATGCATATGACTCATTAGTCACAGTATGGCACACTGCAGACATCATCGAATATGACGGACGAACAACATTTTCAGTGTCTCAATGTCAATATTAAAAAAAGAATTTTAAACATCAAATATAATCTGTAAATAAAAATAATTTCTGATATGAAATGTGAATCTACTAAACTTCAGAATAAATAACTTCCACTTAAACCGTATCCAATTACGAACACAAAAATGTATTTAGACATGATACTTCAAATATGTTTGTTATTCGCAAAATATCGGAACTGGTTGTATTGAAAATACAATAGTTTGCAATACTCAAGATAGATTTAAGAATGAATGCTGAAGTAGAAGAGTCTGTCAAAGTAATCAGAGAGATCCAGTGGGAGTTTGAGAATGAACAAGAAAAAAAACGGACTCAAAAATAGTTTACCTGTTGCACCAATCTACTTTGATCAAGGTTCAAAAGGAGATATATGAAAACTCACCTGTGAAGATGAAGCAGTTGTATTTGCTGTGGAATCTGCTGGTGTCTTCACAACAGGTACCCATTCAGACTCACTGGCTCGATGATGCGACCCACTTGAGACTGGAAAAGTCAGCCTAAGAGCTGCTTGCTGGGCTTGTTTCTCCGAGGGTGTAAGAACAGGTAGTTGTTTGGCATTCTGTTTAGAAAGTAATTTTCAATAAGCTATTTTGGAAGTAAAATAAATGGTTAGCATATCCTTCTTCTTATGCATTGGTTCTCAAACTCCTGCAGATCAACAGGACATAATCTGGAGAATGGAGTGTGATTTATCACTGTTTACAGCTTAGCTGTAATATCTGCGCCTTTCAGTCTTGACATATCCTAAAAGTATGTCCTTTTGATCCTATATGGAATGGATCAGCCAACTATACCCCTAAAATCTCCTTTAGTCATCTCTTATGACATGCTTAGAAGATAACAGTGTCACTATTCTTTGCTCCTCTTTCAAGCCTCGACAATACATGGGTGATTAATGAATTTGTAGGGAATCATTGGTTACTTCCCATGATACAATATACAGGGTAGGTAGCAGGGGTGATGGAAGGTAGCAGGGGCGATGGTAGGTAGCAGGGGCAATGGAAGGTAGCAGGGGCGATGGTAGCTAGCAGGGGCAATGGAAGGTAGCAGGGGCAATGGTAGGTAGCAGGGGCCATGGAAGGTAGCAGGGGCGATGGTAGCTAGCAGGGGCAATGGTAGGTAGCATGGGTAATGGTAGGTGGCATGGGTGATGGTAGATAGCAGGGGTGATGGTAGGAGCAGAAGTCATGGTCGATGGTAGGTGACATGGGCGATGTTAGGAAGCATGGATGATCATGACTGCATACACAGAAGAAATACACAGAAGATCTGTTTGATATTGTCTTCCAAGAATTGTTTCACAAATTCTAAACACCCAGATGAAGTCGAGGAGTTCATCTATGTCTTTGTTCATTTTCAATTTCCAGCCTGTCCGCATAATTTAGTCTATATAACGGAATAACCTATGTCATCATTTGCAACTTGACACTTGACTATAGAACTCTCTGAGAAGGAGGTTTTTTCTCAAAGATTTAAATACCTGCTGAGAGGTAAAGCCATCTAGGTATGAAAGAAAATTCTGGAGAAATCCCCCCTTCCCCCATTCCATGTACATGGAAAACAAAAAGTTTTACTCTTTGTATTTAATGAACAAGTAATCAACTTGGCTGCTATGCCTGCACATAATGGTCTGGAATAACTTCATTTCTGGGTACCAGTATCTCTTGCCCCCTTGACCTCTACTCTTTCATGGATGATTATTAAAATCTGACTTAATCTAATCAATATTCTAACAAGAAAGTTGAAGTTTTTATAAAAAGAGACATTACAGTATGGAAAAAATTAAATAATGGAAGGTATGGTTGCTAGTAACAGGGGTAAGGGTACCCCATGAAATCCATGGAGAAAATATATCTCAGATTATTTACACACGCCCTTGGCTGGGGCAGGTCAACTTGCCCAGAATTGTAAGATGTTCAGAACATCCATAAAGAAGACTGTTCTGGAAAGAATATGACACCAGAATGAATGACTTACCCTAATGTTCATCACAATGCTGCTGGAGTTAGCTTCCTTCATTTTGAAGGGGTGATGAATTGGCATTTCATCATCATCGCTATCCTTAGCCACATCTTCATCTCCACTGTTGCTATGATCACTATCTTCTCTAGCATTACTTTTTTCTGATATTCTCTTGCAAAACTCTAAATAAAAACACCAGACAGATAAATATAAGTTAGGAGTTATGACTGCATGTTATCAGCAATGCACTCTGAACAAGTCCATAAGTGTTCTAACCCACGTCTGAATAAATCTGTCAGAGTGTAGTGTCCAACAGTTTCAGTTCGATGTTCATTTATTAGTTCTCCATATATCTATTATGTCTCTATTTACAGGCTGTTCAGATATTTACATCAATCTCACTTTAGAGTGACCATAATTCAAATTTGTGAACATATTCGGAATGGACATGGCTGCTTAACACATTAATTATGTCAGATCAGTCCATCAATGTACCTATTGACATTGTGGCATTGCTCGCCAGTGTATCGGCTCGCTCATTAATCTCAACACCCACATGTACCGGTACGTAAATAAAGGTAATATTTCTGGTCATAGATTATGACAATAACTCCACCTATTGACGGTGGATGACCCCTGCTTCAACTTTCATCTTTGCCGATCATATTCATTGAGTCACAAAGTATGCACACATGAAAATAGTTCTGTGACATCAGCAATGACATTGCCTCCATCAGTTTTTATCTCCATTGTAAGACTACTCGTAATTGTAGTGAAGGCATCGCTGGCTTCTTTGACAGTGTTTCCATCAGTGTACATTATCCTCTACAGTGTTATCGTCAATGAGCACCTTGACTTCTGTATCTACCACCACCTAATTTTTGTCCGTGCAACTTTTGTTGAGTGTGATGACCACAGTGAAGGTACCACATAATGCAAATAAATGTAAATGCTTATTGTATTTCATACTTCTCTGCATTCATTCTCAAACTCCTATTGGTTATCAGAATGTAGGTATTAGGTATTGTTGTTGTGTTAATAACCAATTTCTGTTGAGATTTACTCTTGGCAGCTCAATGCCATTCTTAAAAAATGAGGTCTTCTGAAATTGACTTGTGATCCAAACAGAAAGTTAGTGACTTTTAAGGGTGTCTAAGTTTTTTCCTGGCAGTTGAGAGGGAAGGGCAGTCATTAGGCAGGTGTTAACTTTCATAGGGATGAAAGCAGTGTGTACATATGGGTAGTAGCTGAGAGTTGATACAGTTTAAATGGTTATTGACTACAGCATGGACTGTGAAATTGAGAGATAAGTGATTGATTTCACCACCAAGTTGGATGTGTTGAGTCTTTGGCACAAATATAACAGCAATATAACACATTTTTATTTTCTGGACTACATCGTGCAGGAAATCTGGTTTTTCAGACCATTTCCAGCTAAAAGAGAGATGATATGGGAGTTTGAGAACAGACATGAAAAAGGGGATTGATTTCTCCTGCATAGTTTGTCTATGTTGTCATTGTCTTGTGGTCATGACATTTCACTAAATAAATTTTTCCCAGTCAGCCCATTTGCCTATCTGTTCAGCCAGATTTCCTTAGTGTTGTTTCTGATAATCGGTTTAACACTTTTCATACTGTAAGGCCTTTCCTTTTGCTGTTTTTATGCACCTATTTTTGCAAGTTTTTGCTGATTCATTTCTGCTAGATCGCTACATCTAGGATTCATTGCAGGGTCACAATGATTGAGTATGTACATGGAAACCACTGCTCATGCTATATAGAGGATATTTTGATTCTCCCAAAATAGAATAGGGCAAGTGAAAGAAAGCTTCCACAAAATGAAAAACATCCTGTGGAACATGTCTCTATCACTAGAAGTAAGAGTCGTTTAATGCCATATAATCACTTCTGTCATATGGAAGCGGATTATAGACAATAAATCAACAAACAAGTAGAAAACTAGAGGCCACAGAGACGTGGTCTTCAGAAGAACGTTGAAAATCTCATAGACTGTTAGTAAAATTAATGAAGATGTACTGAGGAGATTGACATCACAAGGGAGTCACTTATCAACATCAGAAAGAAACAGTACACATTTATTGGTCACGTGAGACGAGGAGTTGTGGTTTGGAGTACAAACAGGCAAAACTTTAGAAGGAAGGCTTTCCAGCAGTATCACAGGATCCTCATGTCCTGCCTGAAGTGCAGCATATATATCTGTGCCAATACATCAAATTTAACTAGTTCATCGTTCTTTTCTCAGATCTGTTGACCCATCTACAGTGATGGCACAAATAGCATTACCCACCACATGTGAGTATGCCACAATATGACAAAGGTGCAATGTCCACTGACCTGCTTCTCTCCATCATCCATGGGAAGCATTTGACAGATGACAAAATTAAGAAATTGAGGCAAGACATGCAATGACAATGATGTTTGCACAGGTGACAGTTTGTCAGTCCAAACTCCAACTTTCCTTAGTCACCTCCTATGACATGTGTGGAAAGAAGAGTGCCCCTACTCTTTGCACCCTAAATTAGAAGTCTAGGCCACAGTTGCCACCTTGTATTCTCTATTGAGTGTTATTATTACTTTGAAGGTTGTCGGACAATCTAAGGGCGCCCGACTTCATTCCACACCAGGTAGCACATCTTCCAATCTGTACACCCTCTGTATAATATCCTCTGTGCGCCCTATCCATGACTTTCCTCTCTTAAGTCGACTGCCTTTCACTGAGAATTTCAGGGTGTAGAGGATGTTCTTTATCAGCTGTGATTTGTAGGTAGTCCCGCACCCTGCAGATATGTATTCTTTGCTCTGCAGTTCGGCAATCCAGTAAGTATCGCATAACCTGTGCAGACTTATCTCTCTTAAACCCCAAAATGATTTGCATTGCCTCATTCTGGATTCTGTCCAATCTTTCTGTTTGAGTCTGACTCAGTGTTAGAATCGCCAGTGCATACTCTACTACCGCCACCACCAATCCCTGATACAGCAAAAATATAAGCATCTGTTCATATTGCGCAGCAGCCATAATTTTCCTCGCCGCAAGACCTTTATAAGCCTTTACAATGATGTGGTCAACATGATCTTTGAAACTCAGACTGCGGTCCAACATAACCCCTAAATACTTCATTGTGCTGGGTCTCTTGAGGACATCCCCTCTCAAAGTAACCGATCGTGTGGGCGTGTTTTACTATGTGATTAGGGGTGCAAAGGGAACGCATTGCTCTTGGCGGACCCAGGGTTAGCAGATAACCAAGATCCCAAAAGTGCCTCCTCTTGCGCACCTTGGTAACAGAAATACAGTGGCTAATGCTGATTCTGGCTAAACCTTTTGGGGATCGTGTCCGTGAATGTGGAGGTAACAGATGAAATGAGATTTGACTGCAAAAAAGACAGTTAATAACTCCGACACCACTGTGCCAACACATGCAGCAACACTGTCGACACACCGTGAAGCTAGAAAGTCTGGTAGAAGCATTGGAGGGTGGCCAATGTAGTCGGTACGAATCAGGCAGATGTTCCAATAAAAATAAAAGCACAATGAGTACACTGAGAAAGATGCACAGCGCTAGAGGGCAGCGTCATGTGTAAAAAGCATGGAAGAAGGTTAGATGAAATTGAAACTAAAGCATTGTTTGCTCGAGACAAGCTACTAGTTACCAGTGATCCCAGCCTGGGCCAAACTCTACTGTCGAGTCTTTCCTATACCGGAAGCGTGCTCGCGGAGAGAAAAGGTTCAGTACCCGATGGGCACAGGCATAGCAGTCCGAGGTGACAAGCACTGTTCAGCTCTAGAACAAAGCACAAGTTCCTAAATATGTGTACAGATTCAGACCTGGACGAGGGGCTCACGAAGTTGGTGAATAACGCTTCGGCTAAGAAGACGAACGAGCCCGAGCTCAACTCTTCTGTCAAGTTCTTCCTAAACCGGAACCAGGCTTGAGGACGAGAAAAGGTTTAGTACCCGATGAGCACGGGCACAATACGTCTAATTACACGAGGCATGTTCACTGACTGCGGAACGCCTCATGCAGGACAGACGTGAAAGACAAACCGCCTCTGCATAGAGTCAGTACACATTCACCGTCTTGTGACAGATAGGAAGGCTGTCACAGGCTAGGGTAGCCCACCCGAATTGTCAAGGCATGCCGAAATCGGATGTGCTAGGCCTACAAGGTGCATAACGGTGGCACAACGTAATCACGCTCCCGGCGGAAATCGCACGGATATCCGTGCTGGTTACAATGGAGCGAACGCAAAACAAACAAACAAACTGTGATTATTTATAGAAAAACCTTGTTATCAATGCTTTTGATTAGAGAAAGTAATTCTCAGTAGCAATTTATTGCTGTGAATCATGGACACTTAATAAAACAGTGGCAAAGAGAATAGCTGCCTTTGAAATGAGATGCTACTGAAGAATTTTGAGAATATCATCAGCGAAAAAGACCAATCAAGAAGTGATAAGAAGAGTTGAAGAAGGGTGGCTCTTAAGCATTATAATAAGAAAGCTGAGATTTTTGGCGATATAAAGAGATATAACAGCATGAAAAAAATTAATAATGGAAGGCATGGTTCCTGGAAGCAGTGTTAATGGCCACCCAAGACAGCAATGGACAAGAGACATTACAGATTGTTTAAACATGCCCTGGCTGCAGCAAGTCAACTCATTCAGATTGTTTAAACATGCCCTGGCTGCAGCAAGTCAACTCATTCAGATTGTTTAAACATGCCCTGGCTGCAGCAAGTCAACTCATTCAGAATCGTGAAGAGTACAAAAGATCCACAAAGAAGACTACAATCTGGAAAGAATATGTCACCTAATATATAAATATATATATACCGGTATATTATTAGAATATGTCACCTGATATATAAATATATATACCGGTATATTATTAGAATGTGTCACCTGATATATAAATATATATACCGGTATATTATTAGAATATGTCACCTGATATATAAATATATATACCGGTATATTATTAGAATATGTCACCTGATATATAAATATATATATACCGGTATATTATTAGAATATGTCACCTGATATATAAATATATATACCGGTATATTATTAGAATGTGTCACCTGATATATAAATATATATACCGGTATATTATTAGAATATGTCACCTGATATATAAATATATATACCGGTATATTATTAGAATATGTCACCTGATATATAAATATATATATATACCGGTATATTATTAGAATATGTCACCTGATATATAAATATATATACCGGTATATTATTAGAATATGTCACCTGATATATAAATATATATATACCGGTATTATTAGAATATGTCACCTGATATATAAATATATATATACCGGTATATTATTTCATTTCAGAAAATCTCACATAATTATCACCTACATTATTTCATTTAAGAAAATCTCACATAATTATCACCTACATTATTTCACTTAACCTTCACCGCGCTTTGGTTAAGTGTGCTTGACAAAAGAAAAAAGGCGGCTGTTTACTGTTGTCAAGTGCACTCACTCAATGAGACATCGTGCGAAATAGACCTACGACAGCCTAATCACAGCCTGTATGTAGTTCAGGGCATGCGCAATCGAAGCCGGTACCAGTTCACGTCCACCCTGTCTATTTGATATAATTTTCTGTAGCATCCAGACATTGTTCCATCGCATTTTCCGACCGCAACATAGGCCTACAATGGATACAATTTATTTTGAGTTCGTCATGGATCCCGATTCGGATGAGGAGGAAAGTGTGCTGCTAACAGATGCAGATATCGCTCCAATAGATGTGTTGTTAGATAGAGATAATAGTGATACTAATTCGGTTGGCAGCGTGGCCGATGACGACATATTGGAAGAAGAAATTGTTGGAAATTCTAGTGTTCCTTCGGGGTATAGCCATGATTGGCTTAGCAACTTCGATGAAGTTGTTGGACCTATAGGCATAGCTGATGACATTAGTGCGGTAGACGTGTTTCGTCTGTTTATTACAGATGATATTGTGAACATGTTGGTAACTGAAACTAATCGTTACGCTAAGCAGGTTAGTGATTCGAAGGGACAGGCCACCAACAATGCATCTCGTGTGAAGCTGTGGAAGGAAGTCACAGCTGATGAGATGACAGCTTTTGTTGCTTTGGTGCTCTTGATGGGACTGACCAAACGTTCCTCCTATGAATTGTATTGGTCTAATGATGGTCTCATCGAGATGTCTGGATTCAGGAATGTCATGAGTAGGAATAGATTTTTAGCTATTCTTTCATTCCTGCACCTTGTAGACAACACAACAGCTGTTGCACGAGGGCAACCCGGTCACAGCAAGGTGTTCAAGATACAGGGGTTTGTTGACAAACTTATTCCTCTGTTCCAACAATATTATGGCCTCTCCAAAGAAATCAGTATCGATGAAAGCATGATTGCTTTCAAGGGTAGGACTAGTCTTATGCAGTACATGCCCAAGAAACCCTCAAAGTGGGGTATAAAGTCTTGGGCACTGGCTGACTCGAAGACTAGTTATCTCTGGAACTGGAAGCTGTACCTTGGGAAGGAGGACATCTATGACAAAGAGAAGGGATTGGCTCACTGTGTTGTGAGTAATTTGTTGGCCGCAATGCACGGTAAGGGCCATATTGTCTACATGGACAACTTTTCCTCTCCAGCCTTTTTCAAGGAGCTTGCAGAGAACCAGATAGGCGCCTGTGGCACACTACAATTGAATCGCAAAGGGGTCCCCCGTGCATTGAAGGGTCTTCTTCTTCTTCAGCTTTCATTCTCAAACTCCCATTGGATATCTTGTATCAGGACCATGGTCCTAATAGATTTCCAGAAGGATGTAGTCCAGAGAATGGAAATGCGTTGTGTCGCCATTTTATTTGCGCCAATGGCCCGACACAGCCGTCTTCGGCGGGATTGAAGGGTCTAAAACTCAAGGCTGGTGACCCACTTCGTACTGATAGTGCTGACAACATGCTTTACATGTCATGGTATGACAAGAGGCAAGTAAATTTGATGACATCTGTAGACGATGCGCAGACCTTCAATAGGAAGGTCCGTTCCAAATGTTATGATGGCAATGTGAGGGATGTGGTAAAACCATGCGCAATACAGGCCTATACCCGTCATATGGGAGGCGTTGATCGTGTTGACAAGCAGCTAACATATTATATGTTAGGCCACAGGTCCTGCAAGTGGTGGAAGAAAATTTTCTTTTACTTGTCGGAAGCTTGCTTTGTAAATGCAATTGTCCTGTGGCGGGCCAAACATCCTGGCCGAGTCAAGGCGGAAAAATTTCGCTTGCAGATAGTTCATGGGCTTCTTCAGAGTTGCAACTCTAGGCCTTCTTCGTCCAGTGCCGGAAGAAGAACAAGCCACCCACCGGATAGGTTGACAATACCCTATTGCTATAAATCCTAAACGGTTGTCCAGAGGCAAGCCTGCGCTTCCTGACCGTGTAGTCTGTTCAGATCGGTCAAAGAAGCGTCACCAGACTCAGTACGTGTGCGCAGCATGTCAGGTCACTCTGTGCCCATACCCCTGCTTCCATAGATACCACACATTGGTACATTTCAAAATTGATTGTTCGTCTGAGCTGCACAGCAAGTAGGAGAGCAACACAGCCTGTAGGTGTACTCCAGAGCTGCACGGCCAATGGGTAAGTCATTTGTGTTGTTTGTTTTTATGTAATTTTAAAATAAAAATTGTCTTCACCTCTTGCGCAAACCTCGGGTAGGATACATTAAAAAAACACAAATTACACACCCATTTGCAGTATTCAATTCTGCATTTAAATCTGTTGAAATTATTTTAAAAGCTCTAATAGCAAAAATGTTATTGAGTTTTCCGAACACCCATGTCTTGTTGTTTCTGTTGGTTTTTTGCGAAAAAAAGGTGTTCACTTCTTGCGCAAACCCCGGGTATATTACATTTTTTTAAAATATACATACATTTGCGGTATTCAATTCTGCATATGCATGAAAAAATTAATTTTTTTAATCACGAATAACAAAAAAGTTATTGCATTTCTGTAACACCACCCAGAAAGGATGAAAATTTTCAAAAAAGAATCCGGTGGCAGGAAGAGGTTTTGTATTTTTTAATCCGGCTTGCTAAAGGTTAACCTTTAGGCCCCTATGGGTGAGGTCGCGCACCCGGAGCACACACTCCCGTGTGTCGGTGGGCGAGGGCGCGCACCATACGATATCGCCCGATTCCCAAGTACGAAACTTCACGAAGTAATGAACCGATGACGTATAAAGCCCGCCAAACGAAGCTAGGAATACGTAGCTTCCGCCCAAAGCTCACATTTGCCGGCTAAGTGTTGAACAGAGCAGTCCTATGATGTTTTAGATCGTCCGTTCATTGGAAATTTTTCTGAAAAAAATGGATTCCTTTATTCAAGAATTTTTCATGGATAGTGATTCCGATGAGGAGGAATTCTTAGGATTTACGGGCGCAGATAGTGTTCCATTATCTACATCGAGTGAGGATGAATGTAGTCCTAGTAGTTCTATGTCTGATCTGTCGTCTAACGACACGTGGGAGGACGAAAATGTTGATATTGGTCGCGGACCTTCTGGTTATAATCACGAATGGCTTCACAACTTTTCTGAAGTTACGGGACTTGTAGACCTAGCAGATAACGTTAGTGAATTAGACGTGTTCCGTCTGTTTATAACAAATGCTACGATCGACGCATTGACAATTGAAACTAATCTTTATGCTAAGCAGCTTATCGACTTGAAGGGCCAGAACGCCGGTGCATCATCTTATGTAAAGTTGTGGAAGGAAATCACAACTGATGACATGAGAACTTTTCTTGCTATCATTCTCATGATGGGACTGACCAAACGATCTACTTATAAATTGTATTGGACAAATGATTGTCTCCTTGAGATGGCTGGGTTCAAGAACGTTATGTGTAGGGATAGATTTTTATCTATCATGGCATTCCTGCACCTTGTTGACAACACAACAGCTGTTCCTCGAGGGCAACCCGGTCACAGCAAGATGTTCAAGATTAAATCATTTGTTGATGGACTTCTTCCACGTTTTCAACAACATTTTGTGCCCTCCAAAGAACTAAGTGTGGATGAAAGCATGATAGCTTTCAAGGGTAGGACGAGTCTTATGCAGTACATGCCCAAGAAACCTTCAAAGTGGGGTATGAAGGCGTGGGCGTTGGCTGACTCAAAAACTGGTTATCTCTGGAATTGGAAGCTATACCTAGGGAAGGAGGACAATGTGGACCCTACCAGGGGGTTGGCTCACTGTGTTGTGGCTAATTTGTCTGAGCCCCTGTATGATAAGGGCCATGTTGTCTATATGGACAATTTCTTTTCCTCTCCTGACCTGTTCAAGGAGCTTGCCAATAACCAGACAGGCGCATGTGGCACATTTCGTACAAATCGCAGAGGGGTTCCTCCTAGGATTAAGTCTGCAAAGCCCAAGGTTGATAGACCACCTATTACTGCCAGAGATGACAATATTCTCTACATCTCATGGTACGACAGGAGGCCTGTAAATTTGATGACATCTGCACATGATGCACAGACCTTCACTAAGAGGGTCCGATCGAAGAAACATGCTGATCATGTTCGGGTCGTGGAGAAACCTTGCGCTCTACAATCCTATACCTATCACATGGGAGGAGTAGATCGTGTTGACAAGCAACTAACATATTATTTGTTAGGCCACAGGTGCTGCAAGTGGTGGAAGAAGATTTTCTTTTACCTGTTTGAAACTTGTTTCACAAATTCACTAGTCCTGTGGAGGGACAAACATGGTCCGGTCAAGGCGGACAAATTCCGCATGCAGATTGTCCATGGGCTTTTGGGGAGTCGCCAGTCTAGGCCTTCTTCTTCAGCCAATAGGGGAAGAAGAATAAGTAATCCTCCAGATAGACTTCTGGCTGGTGGACACCCTGTGGCTATCAATCCAAAACGGTTGGCCAATGGTACGCCCTCTAGACCCGATTGCGTGGTCTGTTCCAATCGGAAAAAGAAGCGTCATCAGACCCAGTACATGTGCCCAGTGTGTCAGGTTGCTCTGTGTCCCTACCCTTGCTTCACAAGGTACCATACAGTTCTACAATTTAAAGTTGATTGTACTCCAGAACTACACAGTACCTAGGTAAGTCATTTATGTTTGTTTGTTTTTGTTGTTATTTTGGTGAAAAACCATCTTGACCTTGACCTCACACCTTTCATGCCACACACACACAATTTTATTTTGCACATATGTAATCTTTATTCAATTGCTCATTTACATGTGCAAAAATTATTTAAATATCTTCTAAAATAAAAAAGTTATTGTGTTTTCAAAACGATCACCATGAATAACCCAAATTTTCCAAAAAGAATTCAGGCCCAGGGGAGAAATTTCTCAATTTAATTCAGGGTCCTAAAGGTTAAGAAAATCTCACATAATTATCACCTACATTATTTCATTTAAGAAAAATTCACATAATTATCACCTACATTATTTTACTTAATAAAATCTCACATAATTATCACCTACCCCGGCACATTATTTTACTAAATAAAATCTCACATAATTATCACCATTATTTTACTTAAGAAAATCTCACATAATTATCACCTACATTAATTAACTTAATAAAATCTCACATAATTATCACCTACATTATTTTACTTAATAAAATCTCACATAATTATCACTTGCATTATTTCATTTAATAAAATCTCACATAATTATCACCTCCATTATTTCATTTAAGAAAATCTCACATAATTATCACCTGCATTATTTTACTTAATAAAATCTCACATAATTATCACCTACATTATTTTACTTAATAAAATCTCACATAATTATCACCTCCATTATTTTACTTAATAAAATCTCACATATTATCACTTGCATTATTTCATTTAATAAAATCACTTATACCTGTTAGTTCCTCCACAGATTTGCCCCCACTTTTCACCACTGAAAGATCGACCTGTGGCCCCTGTCCCGCTCTCATATTTTGCAAAGCATTGGCTCTATGTAAACACAAGATAATCAAATTACTTTCAGTTAAAACAATTGTTAGCTCTATTTAAACACAAGATAATCAAATTACTTTCAGTTAAAATAATAACTACTACAAATAAATGTTATCCTAGAATCTGGATTTGATAACATTAGTTTAAGGTTTCCCAATAACCTAAAATATTGATTAGCAGCTCCTAGCTCTTGGTAGCACATTGCCTTTCTCACAATATTAATAATAATTGCCATCCTTCGCTCTGTCCATTTGCCAGAGTAGCACTGGGATCTGGACTTCTAGTTCAGGGTGCAAAGAATATGACCACTGTATTCTTTCCAGGCATGTCATAGAAGGCAACTAAGACAAGTTGGGGGGGGGGGGAGGCTGACAACATATCACCTGGGGAAAAAATTATTGTCGCTGTATGTCTTGTCTTAATGTTTTCCTTTTATCTTCTATCTTACTTATTCATCTGCTACCTAATGGGTTAGCACAGGAGTGCCCTACACTAAGGGACTAAACCTCTACAGAAAATCTGGGGGGGGGAAGGGGGGCCCTACGGTACCTGATGGTGTATTAAACCATTGTCTAGTATCTCCTGTAGTTCTGCTTGTTTCCAAGCGTATTCATATTGCTATTCCCTTGGAACTAAGCAACAAAGCCAAGAGGGAGTTAGTGCAAATGGGCAATGTACTTTCTCCATAACACCTGCCGGGCAAGCAGTCATGTGAAATGTAGGGACTATGTGTCTCTGCAATTTACACTGGCCTTCTTCCTGACCGTCTGTAAAAATGCAAATGACCATCCATCATATGCGGTGATGACAACAATTTCAGACTTATACTGCTATCTCTCTCTGGTGTGTGTGAAAATGACTAAAAATACATTACTGGCAGTATTACCTACGCCTCCATTACCCTCAAAACCTGCATGTCAGGCCCGAATATGAAGGTCAGATTATGTAAAAAACTCCACCTATTGACGGCTTATGCGAAGCATGTTCATTGAACGCTTAGTATGCATGTGTGTGAGAGTGGTATTGTGGTACCAGTCATAGCACTATCTTTGTTATAGCTTTTTTATCTTCATCATACAACTGCTAATCACTGTTGTGAAGACACAGCTGGATTACGTGACAATTTTTAAAACCAGACCATGCAGAAAAGCCCAATAGCTGCATTGATGATGAATAATTTCCACCCTCAACTGTTCGATGCAGGATAATTTTTTAAAGCCAATGGTGTCTCACTGTCCTACCCCACAAGTTTAGGCATTTCACCCTAATCAACAGCGCTTTCAGCCAATCTTCACATTGGTGTTTTTGTTTGGGACAAATACATTTGTTTAAAAAAAATTTTTAAATCACACGTCTAGCCCGTATATTCCAATGCCGGAATCCTTCTTTCTATATCTGCAGTGAGTGTCTAGATTTCACATTCATACAAATGAATATTAATTAGCAATATAGTAATTTGTATAGATTGCTCTTGATTATTGTACTGATTTTATTTAACCATACCACATGTGTCAGGCTCTGTGGCGGTGACGTACAATAGCAGAGTTCTAGCATACGCAGATGATGTCCTACTATACAACATGGGCAGGAGCATAACAGATATCTAGTGTACAGAGTGGACTAGATCAATTGTTGATATGGTGCAGAACATACAATGCTGTGATAAATCCCTCAAAAGTAAAGGTTGTCTGGAACTTCTTGAATAATAATCTGGTCAATGACACACTGCCAGTTGTCAGTTGCATGGAAACATTAATTGAAAGAGAACAGGACCTTAAATATCTTGGGATAACCTTTGATAGAAGTTTCTCATTCAGCAAACACATCGCAAATACAATTCAGGCTCAAAGAGGGATCAGTGTTATCAATGCTATGGTGACTTTTGATATACAGCAATGGGTACTATTTCTGCTTCTGCAAGTGATCGTGCTATTTGTCATAGATCATGGCCTCGGCCTATTAACACTATCACAGACACGTTGATAGATTGGAATAAGTCCAAAATCAAGCAATGCGAGCGCTATGAGATTTCTGCTTGATATTCCTTGTATTAGAGTGGGACATCAGGTAGCTTAAAGTTAGGTCGTACTTTTAATTAACAGAATACAACCACTACCCATTACACCAATGTTTAGATGAGTCAAAAGGAAAACGAATCAAGCGTGGCAGATAGTGGATGGCAGTGTCTGAAGACACTGCAAAAGAGAATGTGAATTTGAAGAAATAGGAAAGGGTAGTGAATGGGTGGAGGTAAATTTGAGAAAAATTATGACTATTGTAATAATACAACTAGATAAAGAGTGTCGTAAATGGATGGGTGTCAGGGTCCAGGTTACAGTGCATGAACTCGACCAGCTACACTCGAAATCACAAGACATAATCATATACACCGATCAATATGTATATAACAGTATATATGTATACATATATAATATAACAGATCAATATGTATATCAAAGCATATACACATATGTTCAGTCAACAGAAATACAAATAAAAGCGGTTGAGGTTTTGTTGCCTATAGAAACGGTGTGAAGTTGGTTGAGAAATCTTCTGCATACTCCACTGTCACTTCGAGCATGAGGATGGAGATAGAGGGAGTTACAGCAGCACTAAATTGGTTGATAACTGATACATTAACACTCAGTAATACTCACAGACTCTCACAGCATGCAGCGCAAGATAGAAAAGTGCATGCTGAGAAAAGAATGGTAATGAATAGCTCAATTGTCCAGAGCATTACATGGATATACTGCACTGGTCATGTTGGGGTGAGAGGAAACAAGAGAGCTGACTTATTGGCAGACAATGCAGTGATAGATGGCACAATGCTGAAAAGAGATTAAGCAGACTTGATCAAGGCAGTAATAAATTCATTTCAAGATGAAGATGATGTCAATGAGGCTGAGAACATAACACATACAGAGAATGTTAGAAATAGAAGTGTCTAGAGGGTAGGGAAGGAAAAGTATTTTTGTTTGAAAGTCCAGAAGATCACGCAATCAACACCTAACCGGGACTCTGAGTCTACATACACTGGGATGGCTGCTGGAATGGAGAGCGGAGCACTTTATAATCAAGAGGTTCAGAGAGCATATATGGCAGCCAAGATGACAGTTCAAATCCTGACACAGGCAATTGTGCATCTGGAAAGATCAGTAAAAAATGGCAAACTACTGAACATATTTATTTCTTAGAAAATTCCTACAGCCCAACACTGCTGGGCTGATGGCTACATCCTGAATAGAATACACTACCAATTTCAATACCACAATCAGTCTTGCCATGACAAAACACAATATTATATTCAAGCGTGTTTACGCCTGATGCGTCTAGCCAGTTGCGCAAATAAAACAGTGACACAACACATTCCAGTTCTCTGGACTATATCCAGCTGGAAATCTTGTAGAACCACTGTCCTTCTATAAGAGAGATTATGTGGAAGTTTTAGAACGCACAAAGCGGCCAAAAAAAATGCAAGCAATAACAGAAGTCTCATTACAAGAGGTGAATAAAGAAAAGAACAGACAGTTTTGATATCAAATAACAATCTCAAAAAAAGTTTAAGAAAACAGGAATGAATTTCAAGTTCTCACTCACATGGCAATTTTCCTGAGTTTAGCTTTATCAATCTGTAACCTCAAGTCCCTATCACATCCATCTTTGCTACCATCCATCTGATGTGGCTTATTGCTATCTCTAGATCGTCTATGTTTCTCAGAAGAACGCTCTTTAGATATGCTGCGAGATCGGTCTCTGCTTGAGAACTTTGATGGGTCATCACTGTAACGCCTAGCATCCCATTCGCTGTACCGATTGCTAAAATACAGCAAAGATTATAAAGTTATTGTGTTTTAATTGCATTTCTTATTATTATTATCTATAATTACTTAAACATTTTGTACTTGCCATAAGAGATGACAAAGGTTACTGGGTGGAGTTGGCTGTCCCAACTCATATAGGATAAGTAACCCAGAGAACAAGTGCATCAGGCCAAAAGGTGCAGATATCGCAGTCAAGCGCTAAACCATGACACACTGCATTCAGTTCTCTGGTCTACATCCTGCGAATCTTCAGTAGCTTGAGAACAAACAGAAGAAGAAACATTTCATGACTGATTGTATGTATGCATTACAGGGAGATGTACACTGGATTGAAAACATAACGCTTAATGTATCATTGCAAAGGTCTAGGTAATCTACATTATGAATGAATGTCATAACACACAGTTTTTCCATTAAGTGCACAGCTGCATAATCAATGGTTGACCAGAAACCGCCTGACTAGTTTCACAATCTTTCATTTAAAACCACAAATAATGAGTGAACTAAAAACCCAGGTCTGCTGGTCGGTGGTCGAGTGACTTAATACTACATTACCACTGCACCTGTATCGCTGCAGCTGAGTTAAGAAAAACTATAAATTGCACAAGTGATAACATCTATGACATAGTGCATTCTGTTCTCTATACTACACCCCGCTAATCTGCAGAAGTTTGAGTTTCAATTGTCTCAATCTGACAGATTTTTTCACAGGTGACAGCTTCTTATTTTTGTTACTGGGGCAATCTCTAACTTGTCAAATATCCTCTGACAGTTTGGTTATTTAAAATTTCACATCATTGGTTGAAAACTTAGATCTATGATGAATATTTCAATGAGTTCAATGAGTGATTGGTCATTTTATGAACAGACCGAGGTACACTCCAAGCATTCCCATAGGAGATTCATCTCTTTCAGTAGATGGTGAAGAGTATAGTATGTGTGCTGATAGTTTTCATAGTCCATTGATTGTCCATCTTCCACATCAGATCCCTCAAATGTTCCCTTCAACTATTGCTTGAAGTAATTCTATTCTTTTAATATCTTAATAACAATCTCGTCTCCCACAAGGTCCTCTCCCAAATGAAGCATACATTTCTTCAGCGTTCATCCTCAACCTCCTGCTGGATCTCTCATGTAGCAGGACTATAGTCCTACTAGATTTCCATAAGGATGTACAGAGAATGGAAATGTGTTGTGTTGCTGTTATATTTGCATATATGGCCAAACACATCCATCTTCGGAGGGATCGGAAATTCAAAATGTCCCTTTTGTCCATTGTCATTTGTCCTGACATCTGTTCTCATGAAGCCAGTCTATCAGCTTTTTAATTACCGTGAACTCAGACCAGAGAAAAATATCAACATATGTTCCCACAGGTGTGGAACCTCAGTATACTTCATTCACTAGGGTTATAGAATCAAGTATTGCAGACAGAACCACTAAGTGGATGGATGAATGTATGTATATAACAATTATACCACAGGCACCATACTCTCCATTATTTGCTGAAAGAAAGTGAGAGCTTTAGGATGTACCTAATGTGTCATGAAGTCAGTTCCACTTACAAGCATAATTAGATCAGAACAAGTTGTAATTCTACATCTCAGAACAGGACACAACCAACTCCGCAGTTACATGTACACAAAGTTCAAGATTGGCAACACGGCCATGTGCACATGTGGGTAGGCAGCACAGAGTACCAAGCATATACTTCAAGATTGTTCTGAGTATGAATTGCTGAGGTAGACATAATGGCCAGAGGAAACAACACTGGAATCAAAGCTGTATGGGACACTGTATGAACTACAAAAGACAGTGAGTTTTATTAAGGAATCAGAATTACAGATATAGACATGTTTCAAGTGATCGAAAGAAAAAGAACAAGCATAATTCTTAATATCCAGAATAAAGGAACTGGGATGGAAATGTGACATTACCAGAAATGAGCATTACAGGAATATTTGTCAAACAACAAAGAACTGGAACTGTCAGTCATTGTGTAATGGTAGATACACTACAGTGGAGATCGAATCACTTGTAGACATGTCCGGAGTTATTTGCAGGTCAACAAGAACCACCGTTAATAATCATGAAACTTCGTAAACTCAGGTGGTACATGTCACATGATGAGACATTACTCAATGACAAAAGTGATGTGCTTCAATGTACGGTGTAGGGTGGAAGATGAGGTGGCAAGAAGAAGACATAGATGGATAACATCAAGGACTGGACGGATAGGGTGTGAAGTTTCCAAAACTCATCAGGGTGGTAGAGGACAGAATGGGTGGAGAACTTTCTGCACCAAATGTCTCAATGTGATTCCTCTACATGCCTAACAGGTTATGAGTTTTATTACTATTATATTGTTGTATGACTTGAGTTCTTCAGTGTTCATTCTCAAATTCCAACTGGAGTAGGACCATTTTCCTACTAGATTTCTAGCATGATGTAGTACAGAGAATGGAAATGTGTTGTGTCGCTATTTTATTTGCAACAATGTCCAAACACATCCATCTTCAGCCGTGACTGGAGTTCAATGATGATCTAATAACTAACTATAATTGTGCTTACAAGTAAACACAGTTCTGCTTACAGATCAAGATCATACCTTACTGCTGATGACAAGCTGCCATGTCTTTTAGGAGATTTTGAGCGAGAGCCAGATCTAGATTTTGATCTTTTATGTCTTCTAGGAGATTTAGACCTGCAGTAAAAATAATAACAATAATAACAAAAATAATCTTACCAGTATACATTACAGAATGGAGCAGAAATGAAAGAAAATTGCTGTTGTTTGTGTGTGTTTACAAACTCTCGCTATCTAGTGTAGCAGAACAATGATTTCCTAAATTTCAAACAGGATGTAATCCAAAGAAATGAGTTGCTTTGTGTCACTGTTTTATTTACACCTTTTAAAAACAACTTCGACAGTAAATGATGATAAAGAAAAAATTTCTTTAGCTGTGAGAAAGTAGCTCTTGACATCCCATAGCCATTCTGACAAAAGCATAGGTCCTCAGCTGGGTAACCGTGGTAATACTCAAAAGCATAAGGTGTCTCAAAGATGTGGTTGCGTAAAGGGGGGGTTTAAGAATGCATGTTTAGTCACTGAAAGGATGCATTCTAGCATGTCAGTACCTCAAGATAAGCATGTTCTCCCAGAAGTGCAGTATATCTGGCCATCTGGACCAACTAGTTCAGCATTCTTCCATCAGATCTGTTGACCTATCTGCAGTTATGGCAAATCTAGCATTTCCCATTACCTAGGAGTTTGCAACAAAAGGTTAATGGTGCAATGTTCACTGGCCTACATCTCTCAGTCTCATGGAGGCCATTTGACAGAAGGCAAAAACTAAGAAATTGAGGCAATTTATGCAGTGACAATGATCGTACACATTGTACTAACAATATGATTGGATGTATTAGAGGTGTTTAAAAATTCAACAAGATTTAAATAGCAATGTTCTATACTGGATATGATTCAATTATATTATATTAACAAAATGGTCACAGTATTTTTTAGCAAGTGATACCATGTCTTAGGTTATAAATGTAGTGAAAAATGGAGGAGCAGGAATATATATATATATATAGAGTACCCAAACAATATTAGGGATACATTCAAAGTACCAATTGGGAGATTCTGTCAGAATTATGATACCAAAACCCAGACAATCAAGATGGCAACCAAAAGACTGCTGAACACTAATCTTGGTACACAGCATATAGTATTTCTGACGGATGCAAGATCTGAACTCCAATTGGTCCAGTCCAGAAAACTACCAGACTTGCAAATACTAATGACTGAACTGCGCAATCATCACAAAGTAACTGTGCAGTGGATAACTTCACAGTGTAGAATAACTGAAAATGAGACAGCATATTATCTGGCTAAGGAGGGAGCTGTTGATGATCAACCAGATGTGCCAATAACTTACCATCAAAAGAAACAGATGATCGAAACAATTAGAAAGCCAACTCCAATACAAGATGACTACCAAATTATGAACAGACCAGACCAAGTTGTCAATCTATGCCTCAGCACAGGATACAACTGACTCCGCAGCCATATTTATACAAAGTTCAAGATTGGCAACACAGCTATATGGACAGACACTCAGACAGCAGAGTATATTCTTCAGGAAAGCCCGTAATATGAAATGCTGAGGCATATACACTGCCCCAGAGAAACAGCAGTGGAAGAAAAACTACGGACCTCTGTATGAGTTACAAAACATAGTCAAGTTTATAGAAAAGACAAAACTTTAGATATAGACACATTCAAGGGAAAGAAAGAAGACATTTCACTTCAAGCTAATCCATAGGTTGCTGAGTCTGCCCCAGCAAATGTCAACGGGCATGCATATCACTGATTTGGTTGTCTTCCTGATTAAAAATAAACAGTGGCAGTCAGGGCTGTTATTGCATCATACTGTGAACTCATAGCATACGGTTTTCTATAAGTGATCAGCTGTATAGTCAGTGGTTACCCAGAAATCGCCTGACTAGCATTGCCTATCGCACTTGCTCAGTAACGATGACACCATTCCTCTACCTTCCCAGAGAATGAGTCCTGATACGCTACTTCATGGTAGCTGGATAAACCACAAAAGTATTTTTTATTTCAAATCACAAATATCAAGTGGATTAAAAAACCCGGGACTGCTGGTTGGTAGGTGAATGACACCATTACACTATCACGGCTCCCACTAAAGATGGTCAAACTGCTCAATTAAAGTTCCCGTTCTCTACATCAGTTTTAAGACCTTTCAAAAGTAACATGCCTTCGAACTACATAATTGTGCACCACTGCGAAAGGCTGCTCTGAACTTTCTATTGGTTGGTGACAAAAAGTAAACAGGAACTGATGTGTCAAACAGAAATGCATTTCTACAATATGAGAAAAAAACAACAGTGGATTTATATCACACATGCACATAACATAAGTGACACTAGATTAACACTAAAGGTATGTGTCTCATAAACAGTTGGATGGATAGATAGATAGATACATAATAGACCTCAAATTAGAAAACATAAACATTTATTTGTTTACCTGGAATGCGATCGTTTTCTCTTTTTATCTGCCTCGCTGTCTTTCCTTCTATGACCTTCCAGTTCTCTCTCAGAAGATTTCTCTTTGTTCTTAGAATCTTTCTCTTCCTTTGCCTTATCAGCTTCTTTGACAACTTCACTTTGACTATTATCGATACTTTTATTATTTTTCAATTGTTCATTCCCAATCTCGTCTTTGACATTGATATACTTTTCTTTATTTTTTTCATCATTATCTTTGCCTCTTCCTCTATTCTTCTCCTTATCTTGACTTTTTGATTCTCTGTGTCTATCCTTATCAACAGAATCACCCTTTTTTGTTGACTTTTTCTTCTTTTTCTTGTGCTTACGTTTATGTTTTTTCTTATGTTTTGAACTCTGTGTCTTCCAATCTTCAGCATTAGAGTTGACTGATCCAGAGTCTGAAGGGAAACCATCTGGTTCAGAGTCACTCTCCCCATTTTCCTTCCTTGAATCATCACTCTGGGAAGATTGTACCTCACCTGAAGTAGAGAGATTGACAATAAAGGTATTGCTTAAAAAATATACGCAGAAAATGTGCACATAAAAAAACCCAGGAAACTATAGAACATTTACACGTTTGAATTAAGGTAAATGTAAATGTGGTTTTACAGACACATATTTGACCATACTGGATTTATAAAGACCAACAGATCAAGTTGATAACATACTAGACCTAAACCACAAAACCAAAGCATTGAATGAAGTTATTAACATTAGCATGCCAAGATCTGAATATTAACAGTAAGGGTCTAAGAATAATTCTAAAACATAGATTGGCAACAAACAGCAGTTATAAGAGAGGGTAATCAAGTAGGAACATGCCAATAAATAAAACAAGGAATTAGGCAGGGATATACATTATCACAAGATATTTTCTCCTTAGATAGTGAAATGATCATGTGATCAATAAACAATATTCCTGGAATAATTGAAGGTGGGCACAACAACTTGAGGTAGGATGATGACACTGTCCTGATTGTAAAAAGTAAAGAAAATTTTCAACATATAATCAACAGTCATAACAGACTAAGAACTCTGCCTCAATCACAAAAAAGTTAGAAGACTATCCATGCACGCAACATCAAAATAAACAGTTCAACAACAAAATATATTCAACAAATTAAATACCAGTAAAGCCTGGTAACATCAGATGGAAAAAGTACACCAGAAACAGGACAGTCATAAGCAACTTTTCACAAAATGAAAAGCATTCTATGTTACAAGTCTCTATCAATAGAAGTAAGGAAAAGAGCTCTTCAATGATACATAGAGCCACTTCTGTCATGTGGAAGCGAAGTATGGATAATAAATAAACAAACAAGTGGGAAACAGAGGCTTCACAAGAATGCTGAGAATCATAACTAGCATCACTGCGCAAGGGATATTCCCATAAATGTTCTACTTGCCCTTCCGTCAGTCATAAAAAAGTATTTAAGCTTAGTGTTCCATTCAGTTGTTGGTTGTGGGTACTTCTGATCTTTCCAGTGAGGACGCATTTTTCCCCGTTCCCCTGGTACCACCCATTTTTATCATTACCTGAACATGTGCTATGTCTTTTTCAGCATCCTCTTCATAATTTTGTAGTGTATCCATGACTTGTCTAATTAATTCAACATAGTCTCTTCTCATCACTTTGATATAGTTTTACCCTCCAATGTGTCAGTTCTTTCGTTGCCACTGATTCCTGTATGCCCAGGACAGTCGATCCATATGATGCTCTGGGCACTGTTGAGACGAGTGTCTCATTCTTGTCTTATCATGATTTTCCTATCTTGTCCTATCTTGCATTGCATACTCTAGAAGTCTGATAAAATCACTGTAGGTGTTGATGGTTGAGTTTTCAGCTACATTAGAGCTGCTGTTACTGTCTCTATCTCCATCCCCATGCTCGATAGCAGACTTTTCTACCACCCTCTTGTCATTTTGGTAGGTGATGAAGCCCCATCCTCATCTGTTTGTTTCTATTACTACTGATGTGTAAACAATTATATCTTGCAGTTTTAAGTATTGTTCTATGATTTCTTGTATCCTTCCCTCTGTCTTATTTGTAACCCAATCACTGCATTCTCCTCCTAGGAGTATTACAATGTTCGTCAACAACCTTCTCTTACTCTCATACTAAGGGAGATTGACATAGAAAGTTACTTCACAGCATCAGAAAAAGATGTCCAAATTTGTTGTTTACATCTTGAGAAGAGGAGGTTAGAAATACAATGGAATAACAGGCAAAATTGAGGGAAAAAAGAGAACAAAAGAGAAAGAGGGAGGAGTCCACCCTTTTATCTCAACATTAATAAATACTTCAAGAAAGTTATGGCACAGTCCCCTCTAAAACAAAATCCTGCCTGGCTTGTGCCATTTTACCATAAAGTCATCTGGGATTTGCATCTGAATAGTCTCCTGATAAAAAAGAATGCCAGGAAATATCCACCGACAGACAAAGGAAAATATTACTAATACATTCTCCATTGTAGTTCTCAATCAATCAATCAATCTTCCAGAAGTGCTGTAATGTTAAATCTTCTAACTTGCTAATAATCTGCAGAGAATTCTGTGTATTTATCTTCCTGGGCATGCAGGAATCTGCGGTAATGAAAGAGTAGACATGTTAGCGGCAAAAGCTCCAATACTAGTAGAATAAGTTATAGCCAAGAATTACATATTAAGATCTTTACATGAACATATTCTAATTGAGGACAGTAGTCCGGAAAGAGATATGATAATATGACTTCATTTGGAATTACTCCAGGGGCAAGCAGAACAGGGCGACTGAGGTGTGCGTGTAATCAGCAAGCTACGGCAACCATCAGCATGCATACTCATGTGTTGGAAGAGATGTAACACATATGAGTTTGCCCAGAATGCATAAATGTTGATTCACAAAACTGAAGTAAACTAAAATAGCCTACTAACTAACCAGCTTACCTTCCTCCCAAACTCGGCCATCTCTATCTATTCTGTCTGTTGAAGTAATAAGCGACAGACTTTCTGTGCTGAGTTTGACACCAAGTACTTTTGGAGGCATCATCTTCTTTGCAATTGGAGTTGGAAGCATTATATTCTTCTTAAGTGTGATACTAGTAACTGTAGTTTGGGATGTATCTTTCAGCTGAGTTGCACTGGTTGGCACAATTGTTGTGCTTTCAGTGAAGGCACTTGCTGTTTCTGTTACAGTAGCAATAACCTTGCTATCGGCTATAAAAGGCTGGCACTTGACCACATTCACGAGATTTTCACTTTCAGAAACTACCGTGAAGTTATTGGAATTTATAGAATTGTTATTACTACTTTCAGATGATATGGTCTCTTTCTCACAACGTGATGTTAAAACATCTTCCTTACGCCTTTTTTTCTCTTCTGCTGCACTGTCCCCTGGACTAAATTTAGACCGTTTTGACTTGTATCTTTTACCTATAACTTTTTCTTTATTTTTTATGATTTCCTTGTTTTCTGTGTGAGATTTAATCGTTTTTATTTCCATATCGAGAATCTTACTTATTTCATCAGCAGAATTTCTAACTCTTGAAATTGTCACCACATCGCCTCTCTCTGTTATGTCTCTAGAGGTGCTACTAAACTTTTTTGCAATGAAGTCTTTAAAAAGTTCATCAACGATACTTTGAGATGATTCTCCAGCTTCATTTTTCACTGGGATTTTAATCTTTGGTCCTACAGTTGTAGTCAGGTTGCTAGCAATATGTTTAGATAATGCACTGGAGTCTTTAGTTGATGGAGTCTTATGATCTTTGAGAGCTTCTTGAAGCATTTCACGAGCTGTTTTTTTTACTGCCAACATTGCATTGGGTTCTACAGGAAGAGGTATTGATGTAAGATCAGATGATGACATCTTGGTGATCTCCAGCAGAAAGATCAGTTCAGGCACCTGGGAAAAATACAAAACAAGAATCCTAATGTTTATGGATGTCAGATGACTCAGAACATTGTGTTGTTATAAATGAACAGAAAAAAATTGCATGCATGCTAATAGTTCTACTATAATTTTCAAACTTTTCCTTCAAAGATATTCATAGTATTACTTTTTAAAACTGCATCACGTCATTTTTTAATTGTACAGAAATCAAAATTAAGAAAATAGTAATACAAAGAGGTTAAAAGGGTAGAGAGGATTGACATTATTGTACTCCTTTACTTTTACTTGGATTGCCCCATATGTACTCTGCTGCTCTCAACAAGTGGCAACGTCACTCATTCATAACTACAAATATGTCAATGAATGGATGTGATCTCATTAACTTCGGTGGAAAAGACAGGCAATATACTCATTGTGCAACTGAGCAAACACAAAAGTGAAGTAACTACTACTGCATAGGATGTTTACATAAGCCACATCTGTGTGCTAAATCATGCTTTAGGGAATACCACACAAGATGAGCTCATTTGTCAGAAATAAAAACTTGTAAATAATAAAAACATGACTGGATGTAAATATTTTCATATTTTTATTGCTTCATGTGTCATTCAGAAAAAATGTACATAACTGTAACATTTATTGATATAAATTTATCAAATAAACTGCAAAGTGAAGCTAATTGAATACTCTTGTGTAAACATTCTTGAAAAATAGATATCAACAACTCTAACTATGGATATATTTGGGTACGTCAAAATATTTATTCTAATAAATTGACATTTTCATTTTTTGTTTTAGTAACACTAGCCTTGTGAAGTAATCATGTATCATCAATCTACTTATACATTCATATTCTGTATCCATCCCCTTTTCAAATGATATATTACACATACACTATTTATCAATATTAGTATGTAAAGTGATACAATGAAAAACACATGTAGGGAAATGTTTCTACACCTGAAAATTAATTTGGCCTAAACCTAAAAATAATCAAGTCCTGAAAGAGTTAATCAGTGTTTCTCAATCTTTTTTTTTAATGTGCCCCACTTAAGTCTTTCTAAAATTATGATGCCCCCTATGTAACATATACATATTTGAAATTATTTGTTTATATTCAAAAATTGAATCATTCCACAAGATTTAGGTTTTAGGAATAAATCACTAGGAAATTATTAATAAAAAAAACAGTAAGTACATTTTCAAAACATATAGCCTAATAAACAACTAAAACTCAAGTACAAAATAATCTTTTTTTCAAAATTGCCCCTTGGAACAATCAAATTGTCCCAATGTGTGGGATGTCAGCCCCAATGTGTGGGATGTCAGCCCCACGTTGGGAAACACCACCCAAAATAAAAGTTATAAATATAACTCGTCTGTAGACAAGAGCTACTCTTGAACACGATCACAATTGAGTCAATTTCTTTCAATAACTAACTTCACTGTCTAGCAAGTTGTTACAAACCTTTGTAGTTGATGTGATGAATGGGGGGATCGCATTAGATGGCCGAGGGGTAATTAATCTAGATTATAACTGTTTACTCACTGCTTACATACAAGTACATACAAGTAAGTCCATAGATATAGGATGTATTTGGGAGGTTCAAACCCCTCCTTTTAGGAAAATAACATAACACAGAACCAATAACTTTTAGTGGTTTTCCCCTAAAAAAATATGCTAAACCAACCCTTAGTGCCCCCCCCCCCCCCCCCACACAAAATTATCAAAATCTCTACCAAAGCTGATAGAACTATTTTTCTTACAATTAAAAACATACTCCTTAGCAAAGTTGTATGATGAGGCCTATTATACATTGCATTCAATACTCATCTACTTTATGATAGGCTACTATGATTATGATTCATTTATTCATTGGTACCATGCCTTCCGGCGTAGGTGATCATGTCTCTCCACAGTCCTCTGTCTGTTATACATTTAAATATAGTTTCTAATGATTCTGCATCATGCCAGGCTTTCAAACCATCCAACATTTTCTCACATTGACTTCCTCTGTCTCTCTTACCCTCGATCTTTCCAGTTGTTACGATGTTTTCCAACCAACCTCTTCTCATGACATGACCCAGAAAATGTGATTGTAGTCTTCTACTACAGTTAATAGGTTCTCTATTTAAGTTGACCAGTTGTAGAATTATAGCATTACTCTTTTTCAGAAAAAACAGATGATCAAGTCAATAAGAAAGCCACAAATACCAACACAAAATGACTATCACAATATGAATAGATCAGAACAAGTTGTAATTCTACGCCTCAGAACAGGACACAACGGACTCTGCAGTCACATGTACACAAAGTTCAAGATTAGCAACACAGCCATGTGTACATGTGGGCAGGCAGCACAGAGTACCAAGCATATACTTCAAGATTGTTCTGAGTATGAAACGCTGAGGCAGACATATTGGCCAGAGGAAACAACACTGGAATCAAAGCTCTATGGACCCCTGTATGAACTAAATAAGACAGTGAGTTTTATTAATTCTTACAGCTGACAGGAACTGAACCAGATCTGTTCTAGCAGCACCAAAACACTTTGCAACACACGTAAATTGGCTTTCCATACTTGACCAACCACATCCCCAAAAAACAATGTGGCCTCGTCAAGACTTTCAGCCTGTGTACTCAAGTCACTGAGAACAGACCAATCGAAACAAGGACTATTACAACATCAACGAACATCCCGTACAAGTATTAAAGTATACTCAGGAACACAAACACAGAACATGCATATTCGTACACAAGGACCTAAAGGCCTGAATTTTATTAAGGAGACAGAATTACAGATATAGACATGTTTCAAGTGAACGAAAGAAGAAGAAGCTGTTCATGATATTTTCAACATTCTTCCTAAAAATCACATCTCTGTCGCCTGCAGATGTTTTCTTGCAATATTGTCAATTGTCTATGCTTCATTACCATATAACAATATCGGCTCTATGTAACATAGAGCCTACATAAGAACATTATAACATGTATGTTCTTTCTTACTATGATAATGATAAATAATTATAATAAACTACTAAACAGCTGCAGTAGCAGATGAATATATAAATAATAGTCTATATGCCTAAGTATTATAGACCTAAGTCTTATATAAATCATTTTAAATAATATCTTACTGATAAGTAGACATGGGCTTACAAATAACAAAACTGAAGTCAAAGTAACAGACAAAAGCACAAATTGGACATCATTGGAACAACTGCAAAAGCAACACACCACACTGAACTGAATGACTAATAATCGTATAATAGTAAATATACCGCAAATATAATATAAGAAAGGCACTGTAACTTACAGTAAGGCTACTATAACTATAACTTAACTATACTATAAATAAGTTATAGGAGGCCTAATCTATATATTTATTAAAATAATATTATATATAATATAATGACTGTCATTATTATTATTATATAATAATATTAATATCTGGTATTTATTTAGTAGTATGTACTATGTTAATAATGTTACTATTAATAGTACTATTATAATAAGTTTAATTATTATATATAAGTATTCCTCATATCAGAAGTAACCCGTCAATGTTGTAGGCCGGTCACCACATTAGAATTAGATGCTTCAGCACAGAGCCCCCCCCCCCCCCCCAGTTATTTCTATATTCAACGATGGGATATGTGAGGAAAAATCTTGTTGTATCGTATCCAGTCATTGGATGTTGCCTGTCCTGTGTCCATGATTCAGATTGTTTGTATTTGTCCTCTTCTTTAATTAACATTGCAGACGACAGAGATGATTGTTATAATTATTTATAATATTATTACCATAACTATACTTACTTAATAGCATACCTAATAGTACTGAAGATTACTTATGCTACACACAGGAACTTGTAACTGACCTTTGTAAACTTAATCGAACTCAAAGAAATTGTAAATTAGTAGCCTAGTCTAAAAAGGCCTACTAAACAACTGAAAACTTCAAATCAAACTGATTCGGAGTCTTACGAAAAAGAACGCTATCGCATCTACTGACTAAAGGAATGAAGAATATTGCTACACAACTTATAGTGTGCAAAAGCTAAAGAACTAAAGGACAGTGTTCTAAACAGTTCCTTGTAACAATACAGTAGAAATTCCGGAAATCCATATTGTCTTGATATGTAATTGAAGTCATGTACATCATTTTGATTGACACATCATTTCTTGCAAGACGTGTTTGCTATTTTTCCGACAAACGTATAAATAGGAGATTATTTTCACGTTTGTGTTTTTATTCATTGTTTTGATACGGATTATTATTTCTACACTCCTCCGAGGATAGAGATGTTTAGATGTGTTTTTTGCGTTGATATCCCTGACTGATTAGGGCCTTGACATGTAGTGAAACGATGTCTTTGAGATATGGATATATAGAAGAATAGGGATAACTTGGAGAGAAAAGTACCACCAAAAAAAACACACAAAAATAGTTTTACAGCACATCGTATAAGTGGCACGTATAATGCTGCAGATAAATGGGTTGATTCTCCCCCAGCAATGATCATGACGTGGGGTAACAATCACTCATCCAATCTCTTTATCCGTCTCTTGTAATATGCATGACAGGTGACAGTAGACGAAAACTATTATTTGACTCCCCCGTCCCCTGGACCCACATGCCTATACACACGATGTGTAACAGGTTGCTTTTACGAAACAGAGGCTCCTAAAATACAAGAAATTGCTCCCGTGCGTTGCCAGGACTCAAAATTGGAGTAAATAATAGCACACTGTTACCTACCATGTATGTCACAAGAGGCGACCAAGGTGGGGGAGTTTAATGTCCCATCTCATAGAGGTTCAAAGTGATCTAGTCATGTAAAGTCGGATGTACCATGCTGAAAGACCCACGTACAACTAAGTTGTAAATCATGACACAACACATTCCGTTCTTTGGTCTATATTCTACTAATCTGCAGGATCATGAGAAAAAAAAACTACGAAGAAGTTAAGTCGGTTGCATACAAAGTTAATAAATAGTCAAGAATTAAATGACAATGCGTGGCTCCTGTCTGGATTGTTGGGATAAAATTAATCTTGTCAATCATAACTAGTTTCAATGTTGTCTGAGAGTCACAGCAACATCTTTTACATAATAAAAGTCTGTACATCTTGACGGATTGTACCCTACACGCACATTAGACCAAGATCATGTCATTTAGTAATTTAGAGCAGCTTTAGCAATGCTATTCCGATAGAAAGAGTTGGAAGGTGTCACCAAATTTGCTTAAAAATAAAAAAAAAGTATAGCCACACTATAGAGGTGAGGTTCTATAGAAGAATGCTGTGATGTATTTTGGGTGTAGGCTATTAATTTGGTTTTTATGGGTACATATAGCACATCGAATACTGAAACTGTTACAGGCAAGGATACCGCTGAAGTGCTAGAAATAACCATATATTTTCTTTAGAAAAAACCCCTAAATATATACTAGAAAAAAAAACCTCACTTGTGGCATCACTTGTTACAAGTATGTATTCCTGCATGTAGGCCTATGCATGTTAATTTCCTCCATACCTAATTTATGAATATATTCTACGCAACGAATTGTATGATTAGAAACACGTATGTAAAAAAAAATTATTGAACAGAGTAAATTAGAGTTGTTTGTTTAGCGAACGAAATATGATTGAAACAGGCCTACATTATGTAATTGAATCTGAATACCCCATACTGCTAGAGTGGTTAAAGGGACACCTACCATTTACTTGGAAAGTAAGTTCATTTTTATGTCGTTTTTTCTTGTTGATGTTGTTTGCGACTGCTGTGTAGCATTTGTTAGAGTCATCCAGTCTCCCGATCACAGAATTCATCAAACACATCCAGTCTCTCGATCACAGAATTCATCAAACACATCCAGTCTCCCAATCACAGAATTCATCAAACACATCCAGTCTCCCAATCACAGAATTCATCAAACACATCCAGTCTCTCGATCACAGAATTCATCAAACACATCCAGTCTCCCGATCACAGAATTCATCAAGCACGTGTGATCGCTTCCGGTAAAGAAATCAGTCTCATAACTTGAGCTTAACCACAATTAAGGGTGATAAAAATTCAACCAGTAGGCCTAATTCGCCCGCCAAAGTTATTATTTCTAGCCCGCGAGGTTGATGTAAGAGTATAATATGCAGTAACAGTGCCGCAGAGCCGTCTTCGGACGTGTGTGGGGGGGGGGGGGGGGAATTACCTTAGTTTAAAGAATGATTATTCGCCAATCTTGATGTGCAATCTCATCTTTCGATTAAATTTCTAGTAGTAATTGTCATGTTCTAATTTCTTGGGGCAGGGGGATATAACACACACTAACAACACATAATTTCGCTAGAAAATGTAAATACTGTAAGTGAACTCCCAATGTTTGTGTGTACAACGAACTCATGTCATGACGTTGCAAACTTGGTAGTATAAAGTTGTATCTAGAGATTTGTGATCCATTTCCATTCTCCGGACTACACATCTTTCTGGGAATCTAGTAGGACCACTGTCCTGCTACAAAAATGATCCAGCGGTAGTTTGAGAATGAACGATGAAAAAGAAGAAGAAATGATTTCATTATATGACTAGACTCTCATAATTAGAAAATCATCAGTCCTTATAGAAATCATAAGACAAATATATTTGTCCGGCAGCAAATAAACAATCTTCCAGCTTGTCAAGAAGAATCGTTTTTGGTAATGATGAAACTGCGAAAACTTGTTTGGTTTGAACGTGTAACAAGACACAACTCACTTTCTAAAACTATTTTGCAAGGAACAGTTGAGGGTAGATGGAGGAGCCATAGAAGAGTAATCTTAGATTAACAACTTAAATAAACGATCTGGACATAATTTTTCTACACTTTCGAATGGTTGAGAACAGAGATGCTTGGAGGGTTTTTTGTGCTGATATCTCCGGTGTGACACCCCTACAAACACTGACTGGTTATAGATCTTGTTATTATTATTATTATTATTATTATTATTATTATTATTATTATTATTATTATTACTGCTATTATAATATTGTAATGTATTTCACCGATTTGTTAAGCTATATGGAACTCTAAGAGAACAAATAAAAGGAAAGTGGCACGGGACAACTTTTTGTACACTGGGATGGCCTGAGATCTTGGCAGTTGGAGAAGGCCCATTTAATGAGAACCTTAGCAAGGTAAATGTATGTTGTTTTGGCTCATTCTCAATTAACAAGTTTTATCTGTGTCTTTCTACCTTATATATCTGATTTCTGCATGACTTTTACATGATTTGTACAAAAGAGATGGGACAGCCAACTAGCCCTTATACTTTCTTAAGGGTCAGCTGTACATAAATAACGTCATAAATCTATTGCCAATTTTTTAACACCCACTCGATCCCTCGTTGTTAAATACTGTCAAGAATTCAATTTAGGCAACGTTTAATAATGGAAAAAAGTTACAACCTCCTCACCCCGACAGAAATGTATAACTTATAAAGTACAACATTTACAAGGTTGTTTTTTTTAAAGAAATGCTTCAACTTCAAACATTTAATTGGTGAATAAAAACAGTATCATTGATGTTAACCTTTGTCAACAACTGTCAAGCTTTTTCAGACACCCCCACCCCCACATATTTTTAACGCACTTTTTGGACAACCCATTAGTGACCTCTTGCAACATGCATGGTAGGTAACAGTGATTCTATTCCTTTTATCACTTCCAGGTTCCGACAACAAACAGACGCTTACATTTTTAACAATTGTGCACCAACTGAAATCAGTGCTTACACTATATATAGTCAAATTCAGATGTTTTTAAAAACCCTAACCTTAATCTTCTGTGTTTTTCTATTGGTAACATTTATCAGTACAATACGGGAAAAACCCAAATAGGGGCAGATAAGCAGTGCTCAAATATATATCGATTGAGATGCAGTACGCATTTCCCAGTCACTATGACTGCTGCCAGATGCATAAATATGTGCACTACTCATTGGGAACCCCCCTCCCTGTTCCGTATGTATGATTCTTTTCATTTCGCTTCATCTTTTCATCTCCATGAGTTTGTAACAAACGCATCTGTAGCCGGCATACTCAGTAAACAGACATTTCCGATGAAGCTAGCCATTTTGTTTTTGTGGCGACAGGGTCGACTAGTGACGTAATTTCAGTCTGATATCACGAAAGTTTCGCATACTATATATAACAAAGTTGGAATGAAACTGTGCATAATATTAAAAAGTAGAAATGTAGGTACATATCCCCGTATTGAACCCACTCATCTCTTTTAACCTCAAGATCGTAGATAAGGTGGCGCGGCGTTTCAAATCCCCCCCCCCCTCTACGCAAATCAGAACATGACTTTTAGTACTAGAAATTTAGCCAAAAGATCAAAAGCGAAAACCCTCTTCTTTTTCCCTCCTTAAAAATTCTATGGAAAAAAGATTATGAAATTTATCATCAAAAAGGAGAATTGACACACAAAATCTCACAAATGATTTTTTAAAAATAAGCACCCATTTAAGGGAAACGTATCTTCGGCCCTGATTAACCTTTAAATATAATTTCATTAGAAAGTACACATAAAGGTCAAAGTATAAACAAGAGGAAAACAGAAGTACTGGTTGTTTCAAAGGAATACTCTCCAAGATGCACTGGTAATAGTTTAAACTCTTTATGACAGCATCATTTAAGGTTTTCCATAATAAAAATATGATTACTGAATATTTCAAGTGTATTAGGTTATGGTATTCAAAATATGTTGTTTAAAAAATGGAAAAGATGTAGGCCTATATTAATGCGTCTATGGGCATGGTACCATGTATACTCTTTTGTTCCTATACTATATATAACAAAGTTGGAATGAAACTGTGCATAATATCAAAAAGTAGAAATGTAGGTACCTATCCCCGTATTGAACCCACTTATCTCTTTTAACCTCAAGATCGTAGATAAGGTAGGGTTGGCGTATACTCTTTACTCTGTAATTTTTTTATTTTTTTTGGAGGGAACGAAGTATATTTTTTATAAATATGAAATTCAAAAATAAAGTACAGTGGTATCAATACTGAATATTTCATTTTAGAACACTAACTAAAATGGAACTAAATAAAAAAAATATACTTATAAAAGTTCACCAAAAATGTTTATTGTCACTATGTTTTGATTAAAAAAATGATTTTACAAATGTAAATGCATGTAGAATAGCATACACATAAGTATCATCTTAAAAATAGCACACAATTCAATGATACATCGATAAACAGGTGACTTTAGATGGAAATAAACGTTAAAATTGTGAACACAAAACAATACCGAAGATATTGGAGTTGAATTGGTTTGTTGTAAAATAAAATGTGTAATATAAGGTTTAGATGAACGATGCAAAATAAAGTCAAGTGGATAAAGTCAGGTATCTTGGCACCATTTTAACATATGGCAGATGCTCCAATGAAATTAAGAGTAGGATAGCACAAGGCCAAATCAGTATTTCAAAAGATGAAAAACATTATATGCAATGGAGTACTATCAATGTATCAGGGAATTGTAGTGTTAGGATGTCATACCGAAACATTTCTTCTTTATTGACGCGAAACATGGCGGTAAACAAAAGAGCTCAAGGTGAGTTGGAGGCAATTGATGTGGAGTTTTAGAAGAATAGTGAAAATTAAAGACACATTATTCAAAAATTAGAAGCAGACAGTCAAGGGCACGTGATGAGAAGAGCATAGCTTGAACATTTAATAACCACCGAAAAGATCAAGGGGAGGAGAGAAACAAGAAAATAACGAAAGAAATTGCTGGATGGGTTGTCAGTGTGGCATTAGAGAATGTCACTATTTGAACTTATTAACAACACAAGAGGCAGAGTTGTGAATACACATGTTCACATACGCCACTCGGCATGGCACTTGATTGTTTCATTATTTCATGTGTCCAGTCATCAAATGTAAATAATCGTTTTATGTATCGAGTAGAAATATTTTAAGAATGTAGAATAACTCATGTAGATTTTATTCATTTTTTGTGTGCTGAATATTTTTTTAGGGCAGGGAGGTGCTTAACATTTTGGACATAAATAAGCAAGAGGTGTCCTAAATTGCTAACAGTTTCACAAAGCGTGAAGGGGGAATGTGAAAATTCGCAAAAAACTGTTGACGTAATGGACAACCCCCATAGTACAATGCTCATTTTCTAACTAAAAAGTGATCTTGTATTATAGTTCTTGTTCTGTCCTGGTAAAGAATTTAAATTTTGAAATAACATAGAATTATTATAATTTTACGATAGTGAGCTTGCTTGCTATCACCGGGTTACATCGTTCCAAATTCGAAACCACGCCCAGACAAAACAAAATCCGAGTTGTGATTTCTCGCTTGACACGACCACTCCTCCAGTCGACTCATGAGTACCTGGCGCATGAGTTGGATGAAGGTATATACAGCAAGGAAAAGAACTGGCCACCCCTCCTAGAATTGGCCACCCCACCTAACAGTTGCTGCGGCTTAGTACATGAAGAATTATCTTTATCCCGGACGGCAGGTTGCTGTTATAGACCTACCTTTACCTTATTATGACGCTGGCAAAATATAAAAATTAACGTTTTTGGTCCAGGTTGTGGGACATTACACGGATCCTAGGAGGACTACAGTGTTTGCCCCAGAACCTACACACGCTGAAGATTTGCTGACACGGCCGGATTATATCGATTGGTCCCAGCCTATTATATTTCATAGTAAGTTTTTATATTTCATAGTAATTTGTAATTTGTAAACGAACACGACATACTGAACATAATTAAGTCAGCCCAAAAGTTCAGGAAACAGCAAAATTTGTTCTTAAATATGAAAAAAACAAAAATAATGGCAACTGATCAAGACCCAAAATTAATATTGAGAACTGCAATTTGGAAGAAGTGACACATTTTGATTATTTAGGAACTAATATAAACAATGCGGGGGACTGCGCAGTTGAGATCAAGAGAAGAACGGCAATGGCGCTGGCAAAATTAAAACAGATAAAGAAACTATGGCAAGGTACTAATATAAGAACCAAATTGTGTTTACTACGAACATGTGTATTTCCTGTGACGACATAAGGATGTGAAGCATGGACACTAAATAAAACAGTGGACAAGAGAATAACATCATTTGAATTAAAGTGTTATAGAAGAGTTTTGAGAATGCCATAGCGAAGAAAACAAACCAGGAGGTGTTACGAACAATTAACGTCCAGGAAGGCTGGCTTCTGAACACTATATTAAAGAAAAAGCTTAATTTTCGGTCATATTAAGAGACACGACCGCTTGGAGATAGTGTTTTGGTGGGGATGATAGAAGGCAACATGGGCAAAGGCCGACCAAGACACCGTTGGACAAAAGACGTTCAAGAATGCCTGCGCATGTCACTGGAAGATGCAGAGCAACTTGCTCGCGAAGAATTAAAGAGACCCATAGGAAAGCCTACGTTCTGGGAAGAATATGTCACTTGATGATGATAGTAATTTGTTACATTTCATTGTAATTTGTTATATTTTATAGTAAGTTTTAATGTTATAGTAAATTGTTATGTTTAATATTAAGTTGTTGTATTTCATAGTAAGTCGTAATATTTCATAGTAAATTGTTGTTTTTCATAAGTTATATTTCAGGATATGTTATTGTATTTCATAGTAAGTTGTTATATTTCTTCACAGCTGTCTTGTTTTCCTATTATTAGTGTTATTTGCAGTTTTTTTGTGTAGTTTTTCTTATTGTATTTTCACTTCACATGTACCAGCAGCAGGAGTTACTAACCAATGGGAATTGATATAATCTCGGGGGGGGGGGGGGAGTGGGGGTATAGAGTGACTTAGAAATTTAGGGAATTAAAGACATGATATATTCACAATATTAATTATGACGATTATTCCAATTACCAATTCAAACACAGTTCCCTGGCTGCTTCAGACGTGATCTGTACCGCGAGTCACAAAGTCAGATATATATTATATACAATTAGATGGTCACAAGAGCAAGAAAGTCCTACTGCCTGGAGTCTCCAGGGAGAAGTCCTGTCACTCATACTTTTCTTAGTTTACATCAATGGCCTAGTTGCTGAACTACCATTTGGGATCAAAGTGGAAATGTATGCTGCCAGCCTGGTGATTGGTGCACGGAAGAATATGTCACTGTGGCTACTAAACAAATACAAAGATCTATTGATGCCTTAACCCTGGGGCTTTAAATAGATGTTACATCAGTATTAACACAGATAAGTGCAGCATTACACTATTTACCCTCTCACCAAAATAAGCAGCCGGTGTCATCAAGGTAGATATAGAACTTTTGAAAGAAGACAAACGACCTACATGCCTCGGAGTTACTTTTAATGATAAGCTGACATGGAAACAACAACAAAAGCCAAGAGGAAGTTAGCTATTCTGAGAAATAAGACCACGCCTGGAATATGGTTCCGCTGCCTGGTGTCCTGCATCAAACACTTCATTACAAGATCTAGATAAAGTGCAAAATGAAGAGCTTAGGATAATGTTTGGGAGCAATTAAATCAACACTCATAGTAGAGATGCAAAAAATGGGAAGAATGCAAACACTTGGCGAACGCAGAAAAACAAAGGTGATAATACAAGCAGAAAAGTTTAAGTGTATGCCAAGTCATCCAATAAAGGAAAAATTCCAAAATCTAGCAATGGAGGCAACTGAAAAGAAGCAACTTTATCCACAGAACTAAACGACTCCGTAGACAACTTACAGACCTACCTGAAATTGACAGCCCCTTAATTAAGGTATGTACCAGAACAAACTTCTAGGAGTAAAATGCATGGAATACCAATATACATTTAGAACCACGTGAAAGGAATACTAAGCGAGGTCGAACAGAGGTGTACAGCGAAGGACAGTCACACTAAATTTCCTGAAGATGAATATCCACAAGACATATGGGTTAGAGCATACACAGATGAGTCAGCACAGAATGCAGTGAGGAATGGAGGTACAGGTGTATACATATAATATCCTCACAAGCCTAGAGATACAATCAGAACACAAACAGATAAATTATGTAATAATTATAATGCAGAAATCCAGGCAATTAGTGTGGAAACTGAAAAACTGCTGAACTCCAAACCAGGCTCACAGCCCGTGGTAATCCTGACAGATACAAGGTGAGCACTTCAAGCATTCCATTATGGAAAACTAACGGAATTTCAAAAACTACTTAACTGTCTTACCAGTATAGGGTAACTATGCAGTGGATACCCTCTCACTGTGGAATACCAGGAAATGAAAAAGCTGACCAATTGGCTAAGGAAGGTGTTGTCAAAGACCAACCAGATGTACCAATCACCTACCATCAGAAAAAAACAGATGATCAAGTCAATAAGAAAGCCACAGACACCAACACAAGATGACTATCACATTATGAACAGATCAGAACAAGTTGTAATTCTATGCCCCAGAAAGGAACACAACCGACTCCGCAGTCACAAGTACACAGAATTCAAAATTGGTAACACGGCCATGTGTACATGTGGACAGGCAACATAAAGTATCAAACATATACTTCAGTTGTGTTCTGAGTATGAAACTCTGAGACAGACATATTGGCCAGATGAAACATATTTCTTCAACATATTTCATTTCTATCTTACAGTGTTACCATCACCGATAGCATCCATTGTTGAGACCTTAAGCAAACAAGCTGGATGCCCATCACCAAAAGTTGTTCCGTTAACTTTATTAACAGCTAATCCTGGAGACATACGCTACAGGTAACTCTTAATGTTCTTAGTCACATTTGTAGCGTTGTTTCTATGATTGTATGTTGTCTCGAGTTTTGAGGGGCCTGGAATTTGAACAAGCAATAGTAAAACTCAGACTGGTAGATAGTGGATGGGGGGGGGGTGTGTTTTGACTGCCCCCCCCCCTCCTTAGCAATTCGGAAAATGACTTTTAGTAATAGGAACTTTGCCAAAAGCTAAACCTCCTTAGCCATTTTTTACAAATAGTAATGCAAAATGATGTAAAAAGGTTACTAAAACACTTACCTAGCCTATTAATAAAAATATATTTTTAAGAAAAAAAACAAAAAACATACAATAAAACTAAACAGGACAATTCTCAACGTATCGGCTCAAATTGAACCTTTTTCAAGAGACAAACAACAGAAAACGACAAAATAAAAAAATAAATAGATGTCTATATTTCATCAAGCCCTCGTCTCCATAATAGCGCAGGGATGGCCAAAAGGCCATTTTTTACAAAAGGGTCTGAAAAAGTTTTCCCCAAAAAGACGATCTGACACGAAAATGCACGAATGATCTTTTTTTTTAAAATAACTCTCCTCTTTCCTATCTACGGGGAGGACATATCCACGGCCATGTAACACTGCCGTCTCATAGAATGTGGCAGGTAAGATGGACATGATGTTTACTACTTCACTCCATAATCTCTGCCGTGGTGCTGAAGAAACATGCCTAGACTATGGTGAGATCTGCTGAAGAAACATGGCTAGGAGTGTGGTAAAGTTTACTGGAAACCCATGTCTAGACTGTGGTAAGGTTTGCTTGGGATGCATGCCTAGAGTGTAGTGAAGTCTTTCGGAGACCATGTCTAGATTGTGGTAAGATTTACTGGAAATCCATGTCTAGACTGAGGTGAGGTTTGCTGAAGACCCATGTCTAGACTGTGGTAAGGTCTGCTGAAGACGCATGCCTAAAGTGAAGTCTGCTGAAGATGCATGTTTATACTGTAGTGAGGTCTGATGAAGGTGCATGCCTAGACTGTAGTGAGGTCTGCTGAAGACCCATGCCTAGACTGTGATAAGGTCTGCTGAAGACCCATGCCTAGACTGTGGTAAGGTCTGCTGAAGACCCATGACTAGACTGTAGTGAAATATTCTGGAGACCCATGCCTAGTCTTTGGTAAGGTCTGCTGAAGACCCATGCCTAGACTGCAAAGAGAAATGAATCTACTCTTTCACACATTGACTCTTTGTCTTGTAAAATGCGTCCGAATGTTGTGTACACGGGTTTCCGTTGCATTGGACGAAAATAGGAAATGACGTGTGTGTGTGTGTGTGTGTGTGGGTATGTGTGTTCTGTGTGAGATACAAAATGACGGGGTTATTAATGTGAATGAGTGCATTTAATAGAGTCTAATGATTAAAAAAGAAATTGATCTTATTTATGTTTTGTTTGAACAGTAGCTAGCAGTTAGACACAATTCCTGATGAATTGGTAGCTCTATAATTATTTGATGTATTTATAATACGTAGTAGAAGTCACAGAAAATAATGACACAATCACATTAAGAGAACATATTTTTTCTCCCAACCTGAAAATACAACACATTCTACAGAATCCAGTGTACGCCATATTCTGACGAATTTTACAAACCGGTATTATTTTGTTCCATATGCACATATATTTCTAATATTCGCTGTTCACCCTCCTAGATACGTGTTTCTCCCCAATACATGAGAATAATTACTTTTGACAGACCAAAAGAACCTGAAGATGTAATAATAAGGAGACTGGATCCTGAAAATGATACAGAGTTTGTAGTGGCCAATTGGGAATACACGGGCACGCACACCAGATCTTACATACAGGAGCTACTGAGATGTTTTCAATCGTTTGGTGTATTCTCCAGGTATGATGAAATGTGTGTATGTGTGTGTACATTACAAGGAATTGATTGTGCGTTTTTGTTTGATAAATGGTCAATACATTTTTCTTAGTTTATTGAGATTTTCATCATCTTAAAATGCCATCTCCGCATCGAAGTTTGGCTGCCATGGACCTCCAACATCCAATGCCTCTTGTCTTGGAGATGCACTCTGATAGACTGTAACCTGTCCACTTCGCGATGTGTCCTCCCACATGTATCGCTGCCTACCTCTTACTCGCCTTCCCTCGACCAAGTAAGGTTTCCAAAAAACTGTCATGTCTTTTAATATGTTCAAAATACTTTATTTGTTTGATCTTTATTTCCTTTAATAATTCATTTTTCTTGCGATGTGTTGTTGGTTGGTTGATTGCTGATCCAGCGGTCCATGGGCTCTTTCTCTTCGACCCAATGCCATTAAAATGACATTATTTTGCTGGGAAGTCTGTGCCCAAAGTCAGATAATAACTATCACACCTCCAGGAAGGTACGTTTCAACCTATGCACTGTTCCAAGCCTCTGCAGTCAAGATAGGGTTCACCGTTCTCATTCCCTGCCACCAATTGACTACTGGTTATGCCAAACTTCTCTATTGCTCCAGGCATGCAACCAAATGTTCAAGTCAAAAGGGTTGTCATGTCCTGAGTCACTGTACCTCTATGATGGGCCTCATCCATAGGAAAACACAGTGCTGTCAGTTTCTTCCTCCCCAGTACATCTCTCGCTCCCTCCCAACCACAGAGGGTGATACCAATATACAAATAACAAAGCATGAAACACATTGCAACAACAAAATAAAAGCATGAGAAGCATAAGTGTATAGATGACATGCCATGAAGCTTCTATAAAAAGATAACCTCAATATAACAGCATGTCATCTATTAAGGTTTTCTGTTGTCTAGTGGGCCATTGGTGAGGCCTTCCTATTCTCCTCTCAAGTTCTGTTTCACATCTACCATCATTTATGATTTGTGTAGATGTCAATATTTTCCTCATGTTATTGAAAACACTTTTCCTATTCTTATTTTAACTTCGGTTTCACATCTACCATCATTTGTGATTTGCGTAGATGTCAATATTTTCCTCATGTCATTGAAAGAACTTTTCCTATTATAATTTTACTTGTTTTTCACATCTACCACCATTTTTATTTATTTAGATGGCAATATTTTCCTCATCCTTGTCAAGGCTAACTGTGATTTGGAAAAGCAACATCAGTGTTGGAGTAAAAATCAAACTGTATAAGTCGCTGGTGCTTTCTGTTGTGTTGTATGGTTGTTAGAGTTGGACACTCACTGCGGACATGGAAAGAAGATTACAGGCTTTCGAGTACAAATGCTACAGAAGAATTCTACGAATTTCCTATAGGGAACATAAGACCAATGTGTACGTAAGAAATAAAGTAGAGATGTGTGCAGGTGTTCAGGAGCCATTGCTTTCAATAGTGAAACGACGAACACTAGCATGGTTCGGATATGTATGCAGGCACGATTCCTTGTCAAAAACAATACTGCAGGGAACTATCGAGGGTGGAAGAAGCAGAGGAGGACAAATACAGTCATGGACAGACAACATCAAGGAATGGACAGGTCAAGATATTTCCACACTCATCCACATCGCTGAGGATAGAATTCGGTGGAGGACTCTGTGTGCTGAGGCATCCAATGTGGTACCCCTACGACCCTGAAGAGTTATGGGTTATTGATTGATATTGATTGATTTTCCTCATGTCATTGAAATTACTTTTAGCAATTCATATTAATAATGTTCTGTCGCATATGTTTCCTGGGCCCGAAAGGTGAGCAAAGAATAGCAACACAGTTTACCTTCCATGCACACTGTATGAGATGCCTAAGGATGTTTTGGGTTGGAGTTGACGTCCGATCCCATATAGAGTCAAAGTGACTCAGAAGCCATGCTGAGGTCGGATGTGTCAGGACAAAAGACGCAGTTATGATGCAAGCGGAGACACAACGCATTCTCTTCTTCAAACTACATCCTACGTTCAGTAGTCTGCCATTGATTTCTGAACGGTCCAGGTGCACAATTACCTGTGGTGAGGATCGAATTCGGTACCATGGCCGACACAGACGCGCTCTGTACCACTCCACCACAGAACCGGACCTACATGCTTATGTTGTATAATTCATATTGTGGTTCTATTTCAGAGATGACACATGCATTGGTGCAGAGATTGGAACTGAATGGGGATTTATAGGAATGCTGTATGTCACTCCAAGTGCAAGAGGACGCGGCCTAGGTAAGCTGCTGACATGTCGATTGGCTGAAAAATATTTTGAGGAGGATCTTCCTGCTGTCGTGGTAACATCTGTGGACAATACCGAGTCTATTTCTCTCCATGAGTCATTAGGATTTCAGCAACGATGTCAACTTAACCTAATATACCATACACCTAGTAAAGCATGCAATTAGATGTTCCGCATGCAGATCATCTGTGCGAGTTGTATGTATTTCAATGTATTCTAGAAATAACCACTGATAAGAATTGTTGATGTATAAGAATACGAGCTACCTTCCAATAGTTTCTGGAATAGCTGCTTAGTGTTTGAATGAAAGATACAGCCGAAGACGGATGTGTTGGGCCATTGGCGCAAATAAAACGGCAACACAACGCATTTCCATTCTCTGGACTACATTCAACAGGAAATCATGTAGGATCATTGTCCTGTTACAAGAGAAATCCAGTGGGAGTTTGAGAATGAACGCTGAAGAAGAAGAAGAATGAAAGATGATGTTATGGAGATTATATATTTAAAAGTTGGCAATGATCTTGATGAAAGGACATGGTAGAATGAACCTTCACATATACTCAGACTGGACCTCCACATATACTCAGACTGGATCTTCACATATACTCAGACTGGACCTCCACATATACTCTCGAAGACAAGATACAGATGTTTGTGTGTAATGCTAGTTTCATAATAGAAGTTGAAAATGTCAATGATTGAACAATGTACAAATGTCAAATTCTGTGCTTTGCTTGAGAAATCACTATCAGAGGCACTAACATTGTTTATAAAAGCTTATGGTGATATACCTCTGTTGTCTAAGAGGTGCAAGCATACGAAAACGACTAACAAATGGAGAACAAACAGTTGGATTATGCTGCATGACAATGTGCCGAGATATTTGAATTCATCTACTTGTTTTAGTTGTCAACATACAGATAAACAGTAAACAACTAAAACAAGTAGATGAATTCAAATATCTGGGCAGCACATTGAGATATGACAACAAACAAGAAGCAGAAATAAACGCAAGATGTAATAAGACCTGTCGGGTCATTGGTCAATTAACACCTTTACTAAGAAACAAAGATATTACACTAGAAAAAAAGAAAGCGCTATTCAACATTTTTTTTTTACTAACGTTGTGTTATCCGTGTCAAACTTCGACATTAGATTCTAGAACAATTCATAAGATTAACACCACTGAAATGAAATGTGTGAGACGTATGATTGGAGTTAACTTGAAAGACAAAATCAGGAATGAAGCACTGAGGAAACAATTAGGGATCAAGTCAACAATAGAATACATCTAGAAACAACAAGTTAAATGGTTCGGCCACATAACCAGACAGAAAGAGCAAAGTATTCTAAAAAAAACCTTAACAAACGATACGAAAACAGTTGAGCTATTGGACGTCTTAGTAAAAGATGGATAGATAGTGTATTAGATACACTCGGAAATATAACAGTGGAAGAGGCAAATAGAAGAGCAAAAGACCGTGTACTCACTCTCCCCTAACACCGAAAGGTACATGAGGACAGAAAGAAGAAGAAGAAGAAGACAAAGCAGTACCTCTAAAAGAACAGTGTAATTACTTTGAAACAGCCTCCATATTCTCCCGACCTTGTACCGATTTTCTTTTTCTTCTTCCTCGACTGAAATCAGCACTGAAAGGACAGCAATTCAAAGATACAGATGACGTTATCACCAGTGCGACAAGACGTCGAAAGAGGTGTAAAAGAATGGGTTCCACGAATGTTTCATCAGCTGGCAAAAGTGTGTAGTTATCGAAGAAAATTACCTTAAGTAAATGTATTGTAGATAATTCTAGTGCTACTTATTGCTCTATAATCCACTAATTCCGGGAACTTTGTGAAGCTACCACGTATATTTCTCAGTATACCTTCTTACTTTTACTCATTTGTGACAATAAGCCAAAATATGATAACAACGAGACACAGTAACAGACGACGTTTCAACTAAAAAAAACCTTCATCGAGACGAAGGACAACAGACAAATAAACAATATAGTTTACATAGGAAAGAACGCAAGATGTGCCGATGGTAGAAGGAATAGATTAAAGCATGGTATGAAACATGTCATGGGAAGTGGAGTGAGAAAGAAAAATATCAAAGTTGGAGGTGTCCAGCAAGATAAGAGGGGACATACATAGCATGACGGGCGAATAGGGTGGACAAAAGAGTAGTGATAGTGCGAATGATTTAGTAAGGGATGAGATTAAATGAAACGATAAATTTGGGAATTTTTTTTTTAATTGTTGCTTATCTTAGTGTTAGTTACAGTCCAGCTTGGTAGCCAACAGTAATAGAATGGGCAAATTAGACAATAACCGGATGAAGGCGCAGTGTCAAAGATCACGTGCCGGACACAGAAGAGCGAAAGTGGGTAACAAAGACTAGTCAAAACATAAATATTGGTAGCATATTTCCGTTCGTGTTTACATTTTCCGAGGACAGCGATTCACGTATACAGATGGCGTTATCTCCAATGCGGCAAGAAAGCAGACAGTAACCCAGCAAACGCATTTCCAATATGGGGTTGAATATTCCCACTGTTCACCTGTAATCGCTTGGGTCACCTCAATCGATCCCGAGGGATAAAACTCCAAGTCGTGAAACAACAAGAAACCAGAAATGTGGGAGATGGGGTAAAACAAAGCAAATGTAAACGGAAATGGACATAGATACAAATGTTATCAATATTTGTAAATAAAACAAACTAGCAACGAGACACAGCGACATACGAAAACGAACCGTTGTCTTTCGACCCGATTAAGGTTTTTAGTTGAAACGTCATATGTCACTGTCTCGTAGCTACTGTGTTATATTTATATGTGTTGTTTTTTTTACATTGTACCTACTTCCAATCTAATCCGGCTCAGCGCCAATTTGCTTGACTCCAGAAACTGACCTATTCTATATTTACTTAATATAACGGTACCATTACTGATTGGTTACTGAGTGATAGATACTCTTGCCAAGTAAACTGTTGGTCTATTATGAAGTATGTACACTTTTCCACTGTTTCAATGCCATTTAAGCGTAATGGGGAATACGGGGTCAGACCCGTATTTTAATTGACAAACGGCATACATAGAATGGAGTGGTCACAATCAAGAAAACTGCCTTTACCTTCCCAGAAGATCTGGTACCCATTTCCTTATGCTGGTTCGACCTAGAAGCCGTTAGTGAGCCAATTCAACTGGAAATTGAACCTTCGATTACACGAACAGGAAGCCAGTCAGTCTAGAGTATTTATTAGGAACACGAGTACAATTAAATCAATCATCTACGCCATTTGAACTCTTTTCGTTAGAATTTAATATTATAGAGCAGTGCTTCTCACCTTGTTTTACCACATCCAACCCCCAGCTCCTCTTTCTTTGGGACAATGTTCTTCTCATAGTCGAACTGGTTCCTAAAAGAAAAATCATTGAGTTAACCTTAGGGCCCAGCAATTATTTTCAAAAGTGACTGACATAGCCTATGTAATAGTTTTTCGTTTTCAGCGTTCATTCACAGACTCCCGCTGGTTCTCACTTGTAGCAGGACAATGGTACTACTAAATTTCCAGCAGCACGTAGTCCAGAGAATGGAGATGTGTATATACTATTTTTTTTTCAATTTAGTTACCATCCTGTTGCGCTCCTTCCTTGGACGTATCCATAGCCCCCACAAATTTTAATTTGTGTGTGCCCCCCTCCCAGAAAGTCTCCGAAGTTTCCTTAGAGGTTATATAATCCTTGCTGAAAAACACCACTCTAAAGAACTAACCTCGTCATTGTAATTGCAAGTAAACGGGGCCCTCTTCCTTGGTATATTTACCTCTAGCAACTGTGAGAGCCTGACATCTAACTACAACTGGATCAACTAAAATATAGGCCGTCTTCACACTTGAACACAGACGTTTTGGAGGAAAATCCAATCTTCTATAATCGGTGGAAATGCAGTAAAACTGTGCACCAATACTAAATAAATATAGAAAAAAAAATAAAAATGGTTAAATTGCAGTTTTACGTGAAACACTACACAGAATTGACATTCGACTAAAAGGGTATTTTCAAAATAAGGATAAACAAACACATAATAGAAACCACTAAGTCAAACGGAGACTATGTGTCTGCAATGTGGGAGCTAACAGGTCAGGAATGCAACAAAAATAGACGGGAATGGCGCGAATGTGAGTGGTTACATGTAGAGAGTGTACAATATAAAACAAGAATGGTAAAAAATAAATGAAATTAAATTAAAATTGTCTTATCTAAATTAGTGTAGACTATCAGGCGTGTGATAACCGGAAGCTTGGTTACCAACAAGTATTAATGAAAAATAAAATGTAACAGGTTTTTGCATCTACAATGTTACTTCACAGATGTGGGTTGCAGTACAAGAAGTAACAGTTTCATTTAATTATGATCTTGCTTCATAGATGTGGGTCGCAGTACAAAAAGTAAATAGTACTTACGTAGAAAACTTGTGATGAAGTTTTACTGCACGACGACTGACACACTATCGGAAACTCACGTGAAATAACATCACAACGGAAAACTAGCTAAAATCATATAAATAACAATACACAGTGCATAATCAACGTTTAAACCAAAAGGTCTTTGTTAAGATACGCACAAAACATCAAAAGACGACGAATAGAAATAACCACTCCACACAAACGTGTCCAACCGACATACAGTTTTACTAGCAGTATTACCTTTTATTGATTGTACAAAAAGTAACAGGTTCTGGCATCTATGATGTTGCTTCACAGATGTGGGTCGCAGTACAAAAAGTAACAGGTTCTGGCATCTATGATGTTGCTTCACAGATGTGGGTCGCAATCGCTGATACCAATTCATAGATGTGGGTCGCAGTCCCTGATGCCTATTCAGCATAAGAATGAATTTAGAAATATGTATCCCGTTCCCAATTGAAATATCTTGACTTGTTCGTTTCTGTTCTTCTGCTCTTTCATTGCCAGGGATGTCACAGTTAACTGTATCCTTTGTAGTACAAATGTAGGTTTTTTTTCTAAAGAATTCGATGTTTTGTCTGATATGAGTTTGTTTTGCATATCGCGTTTTGTGTCATGTAAGACTGATCCTATTTATTTTTCTAGTTATTATGTTCGTTCTCAGTTATCCAACGTTTTAAAGTATGTTTTAGCACAAGACTGCATTTCTGTTTTGTTATTAGGTGCCTGTTGTCTAGTCCAAAAACAAGGCAAATATTGTATTTTTCTTGTTAGGGAGTTGCAGGGAGGTTTCGAGTGACGTGTGATGGTCTCACGGGTGTGAGACAAAAGCTCTAATCTCTCGACCACGCATCACATAACACGTCCATTTGTAATATATTTGCTATCTCTGTTTACCGTTAATCTCATATGGGATAGAATCATGGACAATAAGTAAACGAGAATGAATTTATGTTTTTTCATGTCATCACCTCTTAGTATATATTTAAGAGATATCAAGGGTATTAAGGGTACCGCCGTTGAAAAACATATGCGAATATTTTTGTATGTTTGTATATGAAGGTAAAACGTTTATCAGAAAACACCGTTGGTCCTACATCGGGCATGTCCTACGCGCAGACACCAACAGAATACACCACCAATCTCTTGAATGGATGCCTGCAGGCAAAAGAGCAAATACTTAGAGAAAGTAAAACAACCAATATTCATAATATTCAAGAATTGCAGAGGATAGCTTTGAACAGGCAGAATTGGAGAGATCTGACATCTGCCCTATGCGCTAACTTCAGCGCAAAAGGAAAATGAATGAAGGGTACCGCATTGCTTTCGGCGGGCCCACCGGCTAGCAGATAACCAACATCCCAAAAATACCTCCTCATTATGCGTCCTGGAAACAGACAAACAGCGGTTAGTGCTGTATTCCTGGTCAACATTTTTGGATCTTGTCCGTAAATGTGAAGGCAGCAGATAAAATGAGAATTGACTGCAAAAATATAGGCAATTTCTCTGACATCTCTGCGGCAAGACATACACGCGGCATTGTCGACACACACTGACACAAGATAGTCCGGTCGGAGCATTGGAGGGGCTGCCAATACAAATATCACGAAATGAGTAGATGTCATCACGAATATTGAGAGGAGTGAGCTAGTCTCCGTAATGATAACAATTTTGAGTACAATAAGATGACAACACAGCGTCACGTGCGAATAGAACGGAAGAACGTTACAGTGAAATCTGAACTAAAGTTTTTTTCAGCTCCAGAACAAGCTTCTAGACCCTGGTGTAGAGACTCAGACTTGGACGAGGGGCTTACGATGTCGGCGAACCTGAGCCCAACTCTACCACCGTAGCATATACCGGAATCATGCTCGCGGAGAGAAAAGGTTCAGTACCCGATGTGCACAGGCACAATACGTCTAATTACACGAGACAAGTTCACTAACAGCGGAACACCTCGTTCAAGTTAGACGTAGTCAATCGAAGTCTAAATCCGTGACTACCACAACCCAGGCCCAAGTTTTGGCCTGGCTGTAGTTGACACACGAAATAATTGACACACAAAACAATTGACATACGAAATAGTTGTCATACGTAATTGTAAGATTTTTAAAAATTTAGATACCCAATTAAAATTTTTTTTTTAAAGTAAGATATTCCTTGTTCTCGTGCTTGTAATATTGAATATACCTCCATCGCACTCTATCGATATTTATAATTCAGCGTCCGCCTGAAGATTCGTATCGTCCAATTTGACAAATTACATCATTGAAATAATTAGAAAATTCAAATTTATCAATCAGCAAAAACAAACTGAATAGTGGAAACCGCAACATGCGTAACTGGGGGATTTTGAAGGTACCTGTGGCAGTGTGTGTAGAGATGTTAGAACACCAGAGTTCTTATATATATATATACAGGGCCGGCCCTAAAAATTGAGGGGCCCAATGCGAAACGGATTGCGCGGGGCCCAGTCTGGGTAGGGAAGAGGATAATAAAATAAATTATAATATGAATTGTTGGGCCTATGAAGTGCAGGGCCCATATGTTGCAATGGCCTAAGACCGGCCCTATATATATATATATATATATAAAACCAGTTTATATATTTACAACGACCTGGTTCGCAACATCAAGGTTACAACGTGCATTTTTATATTTATAATTTGAATGTACATCATCTTAGGTATATCACACATTTTTTCATTCACTAACTTGCCGCTAATCTATTTATTCGTCCTGTTCTGCAAGCTAAGATTCTTCTTCTACCTAACATTCGGACTCCTCGCCCGTGATGGTAAGCGGCTAGCATGTACAACCGAAACAATATATATGGACCCGTTGTCCATATATCACATTGCTTGTCTATTCTAAACGGCGGTGTGGCGATCATAATGGCAATCATTGGATCCTATCTGTCTGTAGAGGGTGCACAATTTCTAAGTTCAAGTCCCGCGACTTGTGTGATGCTACTTTGACATTCTGAAATTTTAGGTTCCAAATAGTGGTTCAACTCCTTGAAACTGTCTGTTCTGATTATCTGATATCCAGTGAGAAGCCAGGATTTTCTGGAAACGTACACCGTCTCCCAACTTAGAGCTATTCAAGCTCTGACTCAACAGCTTCTAGCTAAAAGCTTCTAACCACAACTACTAACACTTCTAACTTCTAGCTGTCCGGGAATCTTTCCCGAGTTACACTACGGTTTACAGCCGACATTTTTGTGACTTTCGTATTCGCTGCCTAACTCTCAAATGTCGAATATCCAATCCACTCTCCAATTTGCCAAGTTCTCCCCAAGTTAGCAAGCACTTCCGACCAATACAAATGCTTTAAACATCTCACATTCTCACATCTGTTTTCTTCCGAACCCTTTTTGTTCATTATACAGAAAGGTTCGACTAGTCATTATATAAACACATGTTCACACACTCGTACTTTCTATGGTAATCGTGTATTTCCATAGACATGGAGTTTATAATTCTTTTGCTCCCGCTTAGGGAATGTCTGGAGTCCAGAAACACATTATTATTCTGCCCAACCAGGTCCTGTATAGATGGCAGAGAATGAACTATACATTTTAGTCTGGCTATCTACCTGGTCACTTGTTCTCATGACAGGGTCCGAAGAGCAATGCTTATTGTCTTGTCAGTACGTCATTTTACATTTCGTTTCTGCATTCATCTGTAATGGCTATTTATGTCCGGTGCGGTTGTGTTACAATATTACTACATGAACCATTACGGACTAGTCATGCAACATGCCGTTGTATTTCACACCGTCAATCTCCCGCTGTCGGTGAAGGTTCTCACTATCTACTGTGATGCTCCCAGCTTGTGAAGGGTTGTCCCTTATTGCTGAGGTGTGCCTACCCAATTCTGGCACACAGGAAACTAATTCTCAAATAAATGATGGCATGTCGATAATGTGATAGTAAATATTGAAGTCAGCAAAAACGTGGACATAAAGATAACCAGACGATACACTATCTATGCGAGCCTCTCATGAATTATAGTCATGTGGAAACATTGGTTCATATTCAAAAGTGACGCGATTTGACTTTATTATTGATTGTCATTGTTCATTTTGTGTATACCTTGTGTCGACAGCTAATGCAAATCCCGGGAAAATTCACATAGTCACTATTGAAGAATTATCACCGATATATGTTCGTGACGGCATAATTCCAGATAGACTCGGTTTATGTCTGACCTTTTCCTAGACTTTCCGAACCAAACTAGACCACAGTTTGATGGATATGAAAAAAGTGCTTCATAAGTGTGACACGCAAGTATGAGATGGTCATTTATATCAGATCTTTTCATAGGTGTGTATATAGTGGGGAAATTTACTGGCTTAGACATGTAACGAGACACGATTCACTTTCTGAAATTATTTTGCAAGGAACAGTCGAGGGGGTTAACGGAGAAGATGCGGTTAAAGAAAATCGTTAATTGCTAACATCAAGGAATGGTCTGGAAATGATTTATCTACACTCCTCCGAATGACTGAGGATGGAGGTGTTTGGGGTGTATTTTGTGCTGATGTCTCTGGCACCCCGATAGCCCTGACATGTTACACGTTTTATTATTATAGGTAGAGTGATCCTATATTTCTTTATTGAAAATATAGCGAATGCTAGGAATTGTATCGCCTTTGGAAAGCTAATCTAAGTAATCTATGTCATGGACATCTAAGTATGCAAAAGGATATGAAAAGGACTTGTAAACGTAACAAATAGAGTAGGTGGTTACCAAAAATAGCTCGGATTTCATGTACAATAGTTGCCAAGTTATTCTCCAGAATAGCCATGCGTGATGATCTCACATAGCGTCACTCCTCTTGACTGAAGTGGCGAATCATTGGTCACTGAGTATAATTTGTGTCGCTAATCCAACACAAAAGAAGAAAAAAAAGGAAAAAACAGCACGGACACGTCATATATTTCAAGATACGTGACTGCATTAGATCAGCGTGAAAAACTATCCCGGAGAAGTGCTTGATTTCTAGCTTATACTAGGGAGAATAAAATAATAAAACAATAAAATAAGAGCTGTACAAATGCAATCTTCGCTCTCAAACAATCTGCAGAAAGAGCGACGCAACATAACCAAGATTTATATTTGGCTTTCGTTGACCAAGAGAAAAGCTTTTGACACGGTGGATAGAGCACAATTAAGAAAACATTACAGACATACGGAGTTCCACAACATCTGATATGCCTATGTCAGAGCATATACGCAGACAGTCAATGAGAAGTAAGAACGAGCGCAGGCATATCCGATTATTTTCAAACCCACTCGGGAGTGAGACAGGGATGAGTACAATCCCCCCTATTGTTTATAACATACATAGATCACATCTGTAAAGTAGCAAAGACACGGAATAAAACAATCTGAAGGATAACTTAAACGAATTGCTATTTGCAGACGACCAAGCACTAGTAGCATCATCAGAAGAGCAACTACAAAGACAAATAGACAGATTACATTAAACATGCCTAACCTTTAACATGAAGATAAAAATAGAAAAGACCGAATCAATGAAGATAGGAAGAGCACAAAGAAACACCAAGATATATATATATATATATATATATATATATATATATATATATATATATTTTGGAAACAACAGACTTAAACAAGTGACAGAATTTGCATATCTAGGAAGCAATGTAGCCACAGACGTCAAGAGCAGCAAAGAAATACACAATAGATGTAGTAACGCATACCAAGCTCTAGGGTAAATTATTCAAAACGATTATTATACCAACACTGTGATACCAATGCAAAACATGGACAATGACAGCAAAAGACAAACGTAAACTAGTGACAGCTGAAATAGCATTCTTATGCAGAACCCGAGGAATATCGCTAAGACAGAGTGATAAATGAGGACATTAGACAAAGAACCGGCACCGCCCCAATCTTCGAGTATATTAAGAACCAAGAGATGAAATGGTTTGCACACATCAGCAGACTACCACCAGACAGCATATCACAGTAGAACTATGCTACACAGATACAGTGAAGACAGACCTAGAGGCCGACCTCGTAAACGATGGACCACCGATATACTCAGCACACACGGGGGCCATCTCCAGAGAACTCTTCTACCCCTGATGCTGAAAGGCATTAAAAGGTTTAGCGAATAGATATATATATATATATATAGATAGACAGACAGACAGACAGATAGATATAGTAGTGAGAATTGGGTCACCACAAGAAATCCCGAAGGAAATACCCCTTAAGTGTGATGAGTTTCTATACCTTTTATCTAGATGTCTGTTGAAATATCAGAGTAACCCCTTTACGTCAACTGAGTCCCTCGCCAATTTTACAGTCATGTTGATTCATTATGCGGGGTAAGTGGGAGGGGGTATAGTCAAGAATTGTTCATGTAATTTATTGATTAAAAAGAACTTTGGTAATATATTATGTTCAGGATGTAGCCATCAACTCATTATTTTTTGGTTGTAGTTATTTTCTAAGCACTAAAAATACGTTCAGTAATTTGTCATTGCTTTCGGAACGTTCAGGATGCACACTTTCCTGTGACGGGATTTGAATTCGGTACCTTGACCGTCACACTCTGTATCACATCGACACAAAGCCGGCCATCTTATTGATAATCCTTATTGTAAATGAAAATACCTTCATATCCAAACATACAAAAATATTCGCATATACATAGCACACAGATGTATGAAAGGTGTCTACACATATGAATGTAGATATGTAAATGCATTCACAGAAACATGCGTTCATATATGAGTATGTAGATATACTCACATATAAATGCCCCCACACATAGATATAAACATTATGTCACACATATGCCGGAGATAGTGTCTACTGGCAGTTTGTGGTAAACGACACCAGAGGCGACAAAAACGTTTGGAATTCAAAAGCAACAAGTTGTGTGATGTTAAAAATGGATTTTTGGCGGAGAAATACCACAACATCCTTGGAAACTTTAAAGAAACTTTGAAAGCAAACGGTACAAATCTTGTTGACCCCATCCCAATAGATAATTCTTGAACTAGAACGGCATACACAAAAACGATTGCCCCCTTCTGGTATAGATGTTACGCCTTTGACGTTGCGAAACTACACATCTGATAATATGGACCAAGTTCAGATATCTATTATAAATGAACATATTTCATTGTGAAATAATCATAGTGGACAACAGCTTGCATTATATTGATCACATACTGATACGTGACCCGTATAGAGAAACAAGTATTGTTATTTAACTGTCACAGTTAATGACTGTCATCAGCTATTGAAGGTAAATAATAGGCAGTAAAATAATCTGTTGTATTTATGTAGTCAATATTTGGCCGTGGATAACGACAGTAAAGACATACGAACAAAATCAAAACAAGCCTTAATACGTCATGTTTTCTATTTTTCCGTGAATTTCGTTGTCCCGCATTGGCAGACGACACAAAGGATGTACATTGTGACCAATTAAATTCACGGGATTAATCAAAATCTTCACGTGGAAAGTCTTGTTCTAATTGTGCTCTCTTGTAGGCCTTTAATATCTATACACACGTTTTAGTCCGTTGACTGAAGCCTAGAATTGGGTAACAGATGATGGCGATGAAATCATCCCCTAAGTCCATCGTCCCTCTGACAACAGCACATGTTCTTCTCAGTTCTGTAACAGATGCTACACCACACAGACTCCTATAAAGTTGTCTCAAACACATGGTTGTGTTAGGATGAGGGGTGGGTGGGGGTAATTTGTACATGTTTAGTCCCCAAATGGAGACAATTTAGTGCAGAAATATCCAAAGATTACCACATTCTATCTGAAACACATAACACAAGTCTGGGTTAATTACATCATACTTCTGTCACATTTATTAACCCATCTTGAGTTATGGCATAACTAACATTTCCCGTCACATAGAAGTCTGCCTTAGAAGAGCAAAGAAGCAATGTCCGCTATCCTGCACCTCTTCGACATCCATAGAGATTAATTTATAGAAGACAAAAGTCAGATATTGAGACAAATTATTGTGTCCTGATATATTGTCAAACAGAACATGAGAACTCTCAATATTCAATGCTAGACCCTAGTTAGACTTTTTCAGACATCGCATGTTTCATCAGTGCGGAGGATTTTAAAAGATCTGACAGAAGATTGATGAGATAGTTGGCCAAGAGGAGTGTGCTGTGCTCCTGGCAGAATGAGACAATCCAATGAATCTGGCGCACTGGAGTGCCTCTCTTCAGAGACTAAACATGCATCCATAAACCCCGCATTCACAGCCATACATTTGAGACCTTAACGAGTTCCGGTGTTACCTCAGTTACACACATGAGGAGAATCTGTGCTTTTTTTCATAGGGCACATGGGCTGTCAAGAGCTACCTGCTCACAGCTTAAGTGATTATTTCATCAGTGTCATCATCTTTCAAGAATTTTATTGCCACGTCATTTTATATTGCATTGGAAACAAGATATAACATGAAAATTTCAATTAACAGTACACAATATTGCCCCCCCCCCAGATGTTATCTCTAATTCGTTAATATTTCAGATCAATAACTACAGAGAACAGCATGGAACCTTTGCACAAAGTAACAAGAGAGGAGCTGCCTATTTTATTTGAATGGGTTACTCGCCATCTTCCTAACTCATACAAGGTTTGGTAATTTGCATGTTTAGTTATGTTTTCTGTTTCCTTCCTGACAACCCAAATTGAGGCAACGCGGACGGGTGCGCACATGAGGGATGATACACGCCTAAACCTAGGACGAGTTAACATACCAGGTTCTTAGCTGTGGTTGGAAGCTGGTCTAGTTTGGGAGCAATAAAAGGCGGACACATATAGCACAGTTCTACTGTTCTACTATCCGGCAGATCTTGCCGGTTGCTGTGTTCTGGTTTAAGTTTCTTTGGAGTTAACAAGGCTATCAAAGAGAGGGTTCATACAGAGGGTTCATACAGAGGGTTCATACAGAGGGTTCATACTGAATGAGCACCACATGATCTCTATATTTCAGCTCGGGCATTGCGCTATGGAGAGGTATTCTCTGTCCTTGGCCTTAATAGGTCTAGGAATAAACTCGGGAGATGGCAGTTACGGATTACAAGTCCTTGTCATTTGGTGTAGGAAAATGGTTCACGGTCTAGCGCTGATGGCGGCAGGTACTTTCGATGTCGCTGATCCTATTGTGTTCCATGGGAGGGAAAAAAACCAGAAATATTCTAGAGACAAAAGTAAGTCATAGCAGTTAGTTTAAGGGCTGCACGTCCAAGAAGACATACAGCAGCACATAATGTTTTAGCGGACTTGTGATTCTTTGTACATACTGAGGAATATTATTGTTGATGAGATTGGTCTTGTGTATCACAATCGTCATCACCATGGATCGTAGGTTATATTTCTTATAGCACAACAATAATACTATCGTTTGGAAAGACGGAAATGTGTCTACTACTACTTCTGTTTTAGTGCACGTTCCATTAATTTATTTCAGTATCCTGTTGGTGTTCCATATAACAAGAACAGTGTACAATCTTATCTCTACATACTCCATCACGGGAAGCACGGAAAAAGTCATGGTAGCGTCACTGAACTAGGATGATTCGTGATATGTGCATAGGACTACCCTGGAGAACTTGACTCTTCGCGATACCAGCGCCACCAGAGCTACCAGTGCCTCCAGTGCCATCGGTGTGTCCAGAGCTGTCAGTGTTACCAGTGCTACCCATCATGAATTAGAGCGCACGTTGAAACTCACACCCCTACTCTATATCATAAAACATCTAGTTTTGATAAAACATTGAATGCAGATAAAACATCGGATGTGGATAAAACAAGTGTTGATAAAACAAGTGTGGATAGAAAAAAATGAGTGTGGAAAAACATCATATGTATAAAACATCAAATGAGATGAAAAGAATTTGGTCCTGCTCCAAAAGTATAATGAAGCACAGACATGTAGATCAATTAAAGGAACTCACCCATATAGCCAAGAAGACGCTGCTACCTAGAGACTTCGAAGAGAGTAACAGACAATTATTTTTAAATTGAGAACACACCATAACCGACTCAAATAACACATGTACGGAAAGTTTAGAGTTGGTGACACCATAATGTGTCCATGTGGACAATCTCCAGATAATGCAGAACATTCGGTTAATTACAGAATGATGTGTCCACACATTCCAACATTTTAATATTAGACTTGATTTCAAACAGCTTCCGTGACGCGGATTTTTTTTTAAAAAGCATGCAGCATGTGCAACCGATCTTTCGATCTGCACGTAACGTACTGAGAGCACCCCCCCCCCCCCCATGACCTTCCAAGGGAGGGGGAAGGGACATCTCAGTACATTGAGCGCAGATCAAAGGATGCTGCGCTATATACGCCTTTAGTGAAAGCAAATTCGTTAAATAATGTTTGGTCTGTTTCGTAAACAATTTGGACACATCATTCCATAATGAACTTTAAATTTTATAGAACCTTCCACTGAACAACACCACGAGAAAAAAACATATGACCATTTGAAACAGCTCTGGCGAACAAATAAGCACTACAACCTTGTCATGTTCTGATGACCACAATATAGTTTATTGGTGAAAATTACGACAGCGCCTGATTCGACTAGGGAACGAGGAAGAAGAATAAAGATGAAAAAAGTCATGCTTAGGTGTAGCAAAAACAGTCATTGTCAACACGTTTTGCAGGGAATTCACGTCCTTGAACCACTTTTCATCATCATCATCAAGTGCAGTCTATGCAACTTTGACTGCAACGGAAATCCTACACTCCCTGTCTCGTGTTTAGGTATTGCACTCTGCTAGACTGTAACATGTCCACCCCGTGTTGTTTCTACCCATATTGTAAATCTGCCTATCTCTTGCTCACGTCCCCTCAAATAATGTCTTGAACAAGGTGTCATGTGTTTTAATATGCCCAAAATACTCTATTTGTTTAATATTTATTTCCTTTAATAATTCCTCCACTAAAAATCGTATAAGCCTCGGTACATATAGTTTTCTTCTCGAAAATACTCACGTATGCTAATCCCAAGTGCGTCATTTATATTGGCTTATCCGACTATTCTTGTGCTTTTAATTGGCTGGCGGCACAATGAATACGTAATGCAATCAATCATCAGTTGTATCAGCCAAAGATGAGTGACGATGATAGTTCAGTACGCAAGACTATTCTGTAAAAAAAAACCTGGGTATTTATATCTACGTTCCTTCAGCGCCGAATACGGTGCATAGAGTATAAACCATTGCCCTCCAGTTTTAGCTATATAATGCTACTGTATGTAGTTCTTGCATATTGTTGAGACCCATAGTCGTGCCCTCTTTGATGATTGTTGTGAAGAGTTTCTCTTGATCTTCATCTTTTTCTCTTGCTATTTCTGGTACACACTTTAATGTTTGTAGTGGACATTTTCTTTAATTTCAATGTATAATCATTATTTATTTACTATATGGCAGTGGTTCGCAGCCTTTTCAGGCGGCGAATACTGCCAACATATAATCGTTTGTGCTCTCGAGCATTTTTTTAACTCACATGGCGCGAGCATATATCCATACGAGAGCACCAAGGTGACTGAGAACATCAAGTTGAGAACATTTGCTGTAAGGGAAATCCCGGTACTGTTTACTGACAACCGACTGTTTATGTGACTCATTAGCGTGTCCTTTAGTATCTATTTTAACTCTGTCGTGGCAAGGTAGAGTGGGCGTCTATGACGGATATGGTGTCGGGTTCACATCTTGGCACAGGCACTTACGTACCTTTACTGTTCAGAAGGCAATGGCAAACTACTGAAAGAATTTATATTGCCGCTAAAATCAAAACAGCAATAACATTCTTAGTTGATAGCTACGTTCTGTATGGGATATGCTGCCAATCTTAGTATCTAGATATCCGATTGTGTAGAAATTCCGTACTTGGATGATCATAAAATCTCTAATGATATAAATGATGTTCTTGGATGATCATAAAATCTCTAATGATATAAATGATGTTCTTGGATCATCATAAAATCTCTAATGATATAAATGATGTTCTTGGATCATCATAAAATCTCTAATGATATAAATGATGTTCTTGGATCAGCATAAAATCTCTAATGATATAAATGATGTTCTTGGATCAGCATAAAATCTCTAATGATATAAATGATGTTCTTGGATCAGCATAAAATCTCTAATGATATAAATGATGTTCTTGGATTATCACAAAACATCTGATATAAATCATGTTCTTATATCGTCGTTCACAGATGTACGGTACTATATATCACGAATTGCGTGGAACTTGGCGTGGGACAAATTTCTACACCGTGGGATGGCCTGAGATCCGAGCTGTGGGTGAGGGAGATGTCGACGAGTCAGAAAGCAAGGTTCGTAAGCGATATAAATGTTGCAATCTATCTAGTTGTTTATATTACTGTTGTTCTAACAATTTATCAATAATATTTAATCTGACATATTAAAAAAAATATAATATATATATTATATTTATATTATATTATAAATGTATATCTTCGTTAGTGACACTCAGAACATTTCACGATTCTGGGAGAGTTGACACGGTGCAGACTTCTTTTTTTCCCTTTTTATTTTATACCCCTTTATGCCTTGTAGTGTCAGGGGTTGAAGAATCCTCCGGAGATGGCTTTTTTGTGCGCTTTATATATGTTTGTTTTCGTTGACTCTTTTATTTCTGTAATCCATATTTTGAGAGGTCTGCCCCTGATTTTGCATCCATCATGTCTGTATAGTAATGTTTTTGAGGAGCACACTGTCTGATGGAAGTCTGAAAGCATGCAAAAACCACTTAATCATTTCTTTATATAGCCAAAAACCTCAACGCTTTTGTTATAATATTGTATATAAACTAACATTCTTCCACATTTTACCTTCTTAAACTACTGTCGGATTCGTCTTTGTTTACTGTCCTTGGTATTCTTTATATTCTTCTGTAAAATTATATTTAGTAGGAAACAATTCTCGTTGCCACTGATTTATTAATCGTCCATGTTTCACAGTCACAAACTACTCTGGGTAATAAGAAGAAAACGATTAACTTATATCGAACATGTACTTAGAACGAATGAAAATATACTACTACAGGCATTAAATTGAGTACCAGGTGGAAAAAGAAAAAAAGGAAGAACAAGAGAGACTCTTCGCAGAATAGCAATCAAAGAAGGTATGACTATGAGTCTCAACAACATACAAGAATTATACACAATAACATGACATCGCTGGAACTGGTGAGTTCCTGTTTCTGCCCCATGCGCTGCATTCGGCGCTGAAGGAACATAGATAGATATTCTTCTTCTTCTTCTGCGTTCATTCTCAAAACTCCCACTGGATTTCTCTTGTAAAAGGACAATGATCATACAAGATTTCCAGGTGAATGTAGTCCAGAGAATGGAAATGCGTTGTGTTGCCGTTTTATTTGCGCCAATGGCCCAACACATCCGTCTTCGGCAATAGATAGATATAATATGCTTGAGTTGATCAGATGTAAGTTTGTAGTACCTCTGGTGCTATTCACAGCATCCATTCCAGATTTACAGAACCCTACTCTTGTAGTTTACCATTGCATGGCTATATCAATTAACGCGTACTCACAGATTTACAAACCCGTAAATATGGTGGGTGTTTCTGAGATTCACGCCCCTTTCTTCTGAAAGCAAAACATGACACATATTACTACCACATTAGTTAACAATATGGTTCCCCCCTCCCCTTAACTTTGCGACCTGTGCAGCCCCCCCCCCCAATTACTACACAACACCAAAAAAAGCAAAAGCTCTACACGTTTCTAACATTAAAAACCACTTTCAACCCTAAAAATATTTAGTTTTTAGCACATAAACAAAGGAACGAAAAATACTACACGATTGCTTCCCATTTTTAGAAAAAAGGATTTCAAATTCATACAATTTAATTGGTGTATAAATAAAACTAATATTGTTGATGTCAACTTTTGTAAACCCCCCCCCCCTCTCTCTTTCTCTTGTCAACAACTGTCAAACTTTTATCAGACACCCCCCCCCCGGTTTTTGTTGACATAAATTTATGATCAGCCCCTTACATAACTTTCTGCCAGCAACACTCTTTCTGACAAAGGAATAGCTAACTACGGACGTCTGTGTTCAACCGTCCTTCTGTCTATGATACTCTTATAAACTTTCAAAAGCACTTCATTTCAGATGCTGACACTTTCCCTTCAACTGTCCATGGAACACATGCGTCTACATATCGTTGTTGTGGATATATTCCCTTTAACTTCAGATGCAACCTCTCAAGTCTCACAACCATATGTTGCCACATAAAAAAATATAGATTCTGCACTATTTATCTATATATTGGTTTTCCTACCTTGGTGTAATCCATTTAGAAGTAACTGTACAATGGTGGTTTTAGTGACTTACCGGCAGAAATTATAATTGCGACAGAAATATATAAAGAGACATAACTGTTTAGAAAGACAAATAATGGAGGGAAGAGTACCTGGAAAGAGGAGAAGGGGCAGACCAAGAAGACGATGGACTGACGACATTAAAGATAACATGAATACATCGCTAGAAAATGCAAGCCACATCGCCCAAGACAGAGAGAGGTTCAGAGAGTTCATTGGGAAGACAACGTTCTGGAAGGAATACGTCACATGACACCGGCAGAAATGAGTGCGTAACTGGCTGTTTTAGCGAATTCTGGAGGTATGAGTTAATATTTGTAATTGTGTGTTTCCTAAACGTTATAGTTAACATTTTAATAATTATAAGTTTCCTCATATTTACTTTTATATGTTTTTGGTTTTCATCAAAAGTGTCCAGATTTTTTCAACCATGTCAGACATTTAAACGTTTTCGGTACAGACCCCGAGTCCCTGGAAGACTTATTAAGCAGACCAGATTTCGTGGATTGGCAAAAACCAGTTCTTACTCACGGCAAGCACATTTCTTTTATATTTGTACGATAAATAATAGAGAAAACAATACACCAAAGAGAAACCTTGTTTACATACTGAAGATTTATGTAGAACATGGATTAGTATAGGTGAAACAAAATAATAATGAATTGTAAAATTGCGTCAGAATGTTTTTTTTGCATACTAAGTGTTGAACCTTTTTCCCCCGTTTTCTTCTCTTTCCACGTTCGCCCTATTCCTATATATATCCACATCTCACAGTCATTAATTCTGTCTTTTAGTTATTTGTTCATTATCATTGGTTTATCAGCCATACATCAATATAGAATATATGAAGCATTTTATAATTCTCATTTTTATTTTTTTAGATGTTAATATTTTCCTCATGTTTATCGGAAGTACTTTTCGCCAATCCTATTCTCTCTTAAACTTGTTTCCCGTCTACTATTATTTGAAATTATGTGTCCAAAATGTTGACGCCTGTTCCTCTGCAATTTTGATCATGATTTTTTAAAATGTTTATATCTACACAGGTAATCAATATTTTTTTTATCATCACCACAATCCATCTTCTTCTTCTTCTGCGTTCGTTCTCAAACTCCTGCAGATTAGCAGGATGTAGTCCGAAGCACGGAATGCGTTGTGTCATGGTTTACAGCATTGCTGCGATATCTGCGCCGTTCGGCCTGACACATCCAACTTCAGCATGGCTTTGAGTCACTGACCCTATATGGGATGGGACAGCCAACTCTATCCCATAACCTCCTTAGTCGCCTTTTACGACATGTGTGAAAGGTAAAAAGTTTTGCTATTCTTTGCTCCCCTTTCGGGCACCGACAACACACAAGCGGGGGACATCATCACAATCCATCTGAAAAAGTTCTACTTACAAATCTGTAAAATTTTTGATCATGTCGATAATTAACAATATTCTTATATCTCGTCTGCCCACAGCAAACTGTTATCAAAGCGCAGATGTCGTGGAGAAAATGAGCAACACAACTGGAACACCGTATCATGCACGAACAAGAACACGTCTGATGATAGCATATCCTGGGGATATCGAGCCGAGGTCAGGATACTTTTTCTGTGTAATGTTGCGATATCATGTCTTTTGTCCTAACAGAAACACATTTTAAGTTCATTTGGATATATGTTTTTTGTCCTTTCGTGCCATAATTACAAGAATTGAAAAAAAGAGATGTAATGCCTGTGAAAAACTGCAAGAGTGACTAAACTAGACAAAATAGGAAATTACGAAATCAGGAAAGAATCGATATAAGACCATGCATAGAATACAACGAGAAACACGATGAAATGGCTTGGACACGTTATGAGAATGAAACATAACCAACTACCGACAAGAACAAAAAACATTACAAGATCCTGATATAAGGCCAGAGAAAGATCTAGAAGAAGATGGATAGATAATGGAAATACAAGCCTCAACAAATATAAATTAAACACTTCCAAGGCGCCACATCTGATCTTAGATAGACAGCTAAAACTCCCAGTCACCACACCTACGATAAACTGCGTGTGGATATTCTGACCATCATTCACCAGGGGATACACAATAGAAAAAAACAATGTCTCAATATTCTTGCTGTATATGACACGAATGCTCTAAACTGCTAGACTCCGCAGTCAAATGTACACAAAGTTAAAGATTGGCAACACGGCCATGTGTACATGTGGACATGCAACACAAAGTGCCAAACATATACAGAGGCCACTGTATGAACTAAAAAAACAGTGAGTTTTACTAAGGAGAAAGAATTACAGATATAGACATGTTTCAAGTCAACGAAAGAAGAAGAAGAAGAAACAAGATCAGGAGTAAGACAACTGTGCGTACTCTCATCTCTACTTTTCAACACATACATGAACAGAATAATAAAAGAAGCTCATACTAACAAAGAGAAAAACATTGCAAATAAACCTGATGAGGATTTTAATAATGACATCAAGGAACTATAATTTGCCGACAATCACAATCTAATATAAGATGAGGAAAATTTGCAAAATTTAACGCAAATAACGCATTGCTATTAGCATGTAAGAAGTACAACATGAAAATTAACGTACAAAAAACATGTGAAAATTAGCAAGTCTTCAACACCAATGGGTATATAACAATAGATAGCACCAAAGGGAAACAAGACAACGTATTTACATATCTAGACAGTATTTTTTCCGAAAATGGAAGAGTAGACAGAGAAATAGAAACACGGTGTCAGAAATCATACACAGTGACTTACCAACATTCACTATTACTTTTTCACCCAAACATCAGTATGGAAATCAAAAGATAGATAATATTTACACATTTTTTACCAACACTTTGCTAGCAATGTCAAACATGGTCTTTAACAGTGTCGCTGAAAAATGAAATCGTTACATGTGAAATGAAGTGTCTGAGGAAAGCTGCAATGTTTACTAAACTAGAAAAAATAAAAAAATGAAGAAATTATGAAAGTAGTTGGTATAATCTCATGTATTGAATATATCAAAAGAGAGCAAGTAAAATGGATCGGTTACCTTATGAGAATACACTCAAACCAAATACCAATAAGAGCATATAACAAAAGAATAATAATAAAACCAAAGGTAGACCAAGAAAAAGTGGATACAAAACGTTTAGATAACCTTGAACAAACATAGACTTAATGCAACCAAGGCAACACATCCGACATTGGAACGACAGCTGAAGCTCCCATCCCTACGCTTAACTGTAAGTGTGAATAGGCCTACTATCAGCCATCATTCACATCGAGATAGATAACAGACAATATATAAATAATTATTCACTCATATACACGAGTATTGGTGGCGGTGAGGCAGGAATTTACGCATCTCTGTGAAGATACACGCATCGTGCAACCGAGATTTCTAGTCTGGATATTTAAGGGTGTATAATAATTAAGATTAATGATAGTCGTGCACAGGTAATCCTGCCAGACGACAAAAGTGTAATTAGAAATATATTTCCATGTGTTTATGTGGAAATGTGGTTCTTGTGGAGGGACACGACACATTAACGTGATGCCAAATCTTTTATATTAGATTGTATGCCCATACGAAATAATGGAGAAAATATGTCGGTAATCCTGACACCACTGACATAATGTGGACTCGGCATGTCAATGTTTGCAAGTGATGTGCTTCGCCACAGATGGTTACTTTTCCTACCAGACAAACCAAGTAGCTAATTTATGTTATATATTTTTGGCAGTGGCGTATACTAAGCATAAGCAAGGCAAGCATTGCATGCCTTCAAGAGTTGCGAAAATGATAAACCAGTCAGTGATCTATCCCCCATCCAAACTTAGCCCTTGCAGCATTGCTCAAAAATATATTTTAAAATATTTTTCTCACAAATCTGAATTTTTCCGAAAATTAGTGCTGGCAACACATATGAAAGTTGAAGTGGCCGCACTGAAGCAATTTTGAAGTTGCTTTCGTTAAAATAGTCCATTTACATATAAGCGCAGTGATATACTGTGTGTTTTTTTTTAATCCTTGTCTCCAGAGTAAGCTTGCGATGAAAAAAAAATTAATACATTTTATGATTCAATCACTATTATAACAATTTAGCACTGGCACATAATAAATTGATTGATGAACATTTATTTACTGGTGTGAAACAGTGCAATTTCTATGTTCTAGTACTTTTATTTGAATGTTAAACTAATGATAACAATGCAAGCAATTATAATCTTGATTGCATACACACACACTTGTTTAGTAAGCCATTTCTGGTCACTTTTGGTACACGTCACGTGATCTTACTCAACACACACGCACATTTACACAGCGATGTGGTTTCGATTTCAAACCTTAAGAATTCAAAACTTCAAACGTGATTTTAATCAGCTGATATTTAATATTTTGTGTTTGTACAGAAACATGTGTATTGCTATTGTTAATTACTAAACTTAGTATATTTGTTTACTGTGGTGGTTATTATGGCTGATTCTATTAATGATGTTGTAGATTTATTTGAGCGACCGTTTCAATCGCGAACATTTAATGAAAAATTGGACTTGGTAAAAATGGGCAGACCGATTCCTGCGTTAAGCAGTTTGAAACGAGAAGGAACAAAATGTGTCCGTTCATTTAACAATGATTTATATAAGAAAGTCGTTTGGCTTTGTGGTTCGGAATCATTATGTAAGTTATTTTGCTGGCCATGTATATTGTTTGTAAATGACACTTCGCCTTGGAACAGCAGACAACGCGGGTATTCTGATCTAAATAATTTACATAACGCTATTTCAAGACACGAAAAGTCTGAAAGTCATATTCACGCTTGGATAGCGTTACAAGTGTTTGGCTCCAGCAGAATTGATGTTCAATTGGATTTTCAGAAAAAAGAAAGTATTATGAAACACAATGAAACAGTTAAAAATTTTCGAGAAATCCTTAAGAGGTTAATTGCTGTTACTTGTTTTTTAGGAAAACAAGAATTAGCTTTTCGTGGTCACAGCGAGGGGATTGATTCCACTAATCGTGGGAACTACATTGAAGCTTTAAATTTATTAGCAGAGTTTGATGAAAAATTGCATCAGCATCTCATGACGTCAAATATATTCACGGGTCTTTCCCCATTAATACAGAACGATCTTATCCAAAGTGTGAACAATGTAATAACTGCAGAAGTGAAATTTCAGATTCAATCGTCCAAATTTGTCGCCATCCTAATTGACGAGACCTCTGATGTAACAAACTTGTCTCAGCTGTCAGTTGTTTTTAGATATGTTTATAATGGTAATATTTACGAAAGATTTATTGGCTTTCATGACGTTAGCTCTGACAGATCTGCACAAGCATTGTCAAAACTGGCTTTAGACAGTCTCGATCAATTTGACTGTAGAGAAAAACTAGTAGCACAAACTTATGATGGTGCAGCAGTAATGGCAGGCCAATTGAGTGGTGTGCAGACGAGAGTTAGGGAAGTTGTTTCTCAGGCATTATTCATCCACTGCTATGCACACAAACTTAATTTAGTACTGTCTCAAGCTGTCTCATGCATAAGTGCGTGTAGAATATTCTTTTCGTCACTTAGCAGTTTTGCTTCATTTTTTAGTCATTCAGCAAAGAGAACACATTTGTTGGACACCATAGTGAAAAAACGGTTTCCCAAGCTGGCGGCAACCAGATGGAATTATTCCAGTCGTTTAGTACAGACTGTTTCTGAATATCATAATGAATTAATAGATTTATTTGAATGCATTTTGGAACGACCTGGTGATTGGGATCACGCAACAATTAATGAAGCAGTTGGATTTCTGTCAAACCTAGGGGATTTTGAATTCAATTTCCTTTTGGCTGTGTTCACCGATATTTTTTCGATGACAGATGTTGTATTTAATATCCTTCAATCAAATTCACTGGACATCACATATTGCTCTAGAGAGATAGTTGAGTTAAAAGAAAAATTGTTCACAATGCGCAATACTGGCTTTGATTCAATTTGGGCAAAAATAGAGTTCAAGTGTGGTCCTCCAACAAAGAGAAGAAAGCGAGAATCCTCAGTTATCCCAAAGGATGAGTACAGAAGGTTGTATTGTGAAATCCATGATACGGTAAACTGCCAGTTACAAAGCCGGTTTGATTCTCTGTCAGATTTGTCATTTCTTGAAATTTTTGACTGTAAGAAATTTTTAACATTTTCAAAAGAGTTTCCACAAGAGCAGTTTTCCACACTGAACGGAATATATGGGAAATATTTTGATATAGTAAGACTGAGATCTGAATTAAAGGCAATGTTTGTATCCCAACACTTTAAAGAAATGTATGTGTCCGACATTCATAGATTTCTTTTGAACAAAGGACTTCACAGTGGTCTTCCAGAACTTCATAAACTTTGTGAATTAATATTGACAATTCCTGCATCGTCGTCTTCAGTGGAACGTTCGTTTTCTGCATTAAAACGCATTAAAAATGTCATAAGGAACTCGCAGGGGCAATGTCGTCTTTCTGCTCTATCAATGATGTCAATTGAAAAAGACCTTCTTGTAGAGATGAAAGGCAATGATGACTTTTATAACAAAGTAACAGAGGACTTTAGCAGAAAGAGCCGCAGAATAGAACTGAACTTCAAATAACTGGGTAATTAGAAAATTATCATTTTTTAAAAGTTGCATGCTCTCTTTCAGACCCCAGGATACGCCACTGATTTTTGGTGAGTCCCATGACAGTTTTAGCTCTATAAAACTGAAAGGGAATTATCCTTCTAAGTGACTTCATTGGACTTTTCTCGTGAATGTCATTGGTCACTTTGTGTATATTTTGTGTTGACATCCAATGAAAATCACGGGATACTGATTTAAAAGTAAATTACTGACGGTAAAAGTAAAATAACGTCAATATTGAAGTAAAAACATATATTTTATAAGATTATAGATTTTGGATATACGTTTATTTTTTAAGAATTTTTTTTATATTTTCAGACCAGTTCCTGAAGGTTATGAAGTTCGACCCATTGACCCACATCGGTATGCAGAGTATATTACATTAACGTGGCCACACCGCAGAAAGCATACCGAATCTTACATCACTGCTTGCCTTGAGTCTTTTCATTCGGTGGGAATCTTTGACAGGTCAGTTTAACAATCGACACTATGTGCTCGTTTATTTATTTGTTTATCTAACTCTCCAAGAGTTAAAATCAATATAGCTCTTGTATCGTTTATGTGCGAAGCGGAGATTTCGCCAGATATTCCATTTTTTACCCAGAAGACTCTCACCTCTGTGAAATAGGAAGATTTCTCCACAGATCTATTTCATACCCAGAATTCTCTCAGCTCTGTGCAATAGGAAGATTTCTCCACAGATCGATTTCATACCAGAAGACTCTCAGAGTTGTACAATAAGGAGATTTCTCCAGATTCGATTTTATAAATAGAAGGTTCTTTGTATTCTGCAATGAGAAGATTTCTCCAGATATCATTTTTCATATCCGAAGTCAGATTTATGCAATGGCTCCTAATTTCGCCTACCACCGTGTTTACATCCAGCTAGTGCTCATCGCGTAACATTATCACGGTCCATGTATCCACCTTTAGTTCACTGTCTAATATATATATATATATATATATTTAATTGGGATGCAAGTTATATCGAGTGCAAGCATGTTCTGTGAAGTAGATCTTTATGATACACAGGGGCTTCTAATTAGCTATGAATGCCATTCACTCATATCGACACCAAACTTTTAAAAAAAATAACTTTCGAAATATTGACCAAGTATAGAATTCTATAGTTGTTTTTTTAATAAATCGATTAGTGACCAGTAATTTTCTGACCGAAGTAGTGCATTCTGGACATCATCATATGAGTTCCATCTCTTTCAACCGATGACTAAAAGTATGTATGCCCTGATAATTCCTATAGCCCGTAGATTGAATATTTCTTCTCGATTCCTCTTTAAACAACATTTAAGGTCTTCCTTAAAGTGAGAGTATCTTCCTATGATAAAAAATATGTTTACTGGATGCTTCAAGTGTATTTGGCTCATGTATGTATAATATGTAAAACAAAATACTGAATGTTGTATATTAAATTTTCTAATGGCGTAGTACCATGTTCTTTATAATGTGTTTATTTTAGGGAAGCGAGCTCATTTTTACAAAATTTAATACAGAAATAACATGACGTGGTATTAATACTGAATATTTGATTTTTAGAAAACTAACTTAATGGAAACTAAATAAGAATAATATATTTACCATGCAAAAATGTACATACATCTTTTATTTACAGAATTTTTGCCAAATAAAAATTGTTTTTTTTATAAATTCAAGTACATGCAGAATATCATAAAAATCATGCATCATCTGAAAAGTATCTTGGATCCACGGAAAACATCTGGCTTTTAAAGGGGAACAACCGTTAAAATTGTGAACACAAAAAATGACCGAGATATATGGGTCGAACTGGTGGTGTGTTGTAAAAAAGTTATACTGTGTTAGGACTAGAGCTACGGTTAGGATTATTTGTTAATCGTTCCCCTCAATATCTGCCCGGGTAGTTCCGAGTTCTTTCAAACTCTTAATATAAAAAAATGCGTCCCAATTTCTGTCTTCTTTCACAAAAAATCATAAATAAGGAATTTCACTAAAAATCAGTGTTATGCTTTATTTAACAATATTTCGGACCCACAACATTGTCTCACCGGAACACTAGTAAATATGTAATATATTTGCCAGTGTGGCAACCTGGTCCTGGGCTTCTAGTTCAGGGCCAAAAATAGAACTACTATCTTCTTTCCAGGCATGGCGCGGAAGGCGATCAAGGAAAGTTGGGGATAAGCTGACAATCTGTCACCTGTGAAAAACTATTATATTTGTCGCTGCATGTCTTGTCTCAATATCTTACTTGTGTCTTCTGTCAAATGATCCCCGTGGATGACGAAGAATGTAGGCCAGAGGACATTATACATTTCTCATTTTTGGCAGACTCCCAGGTACGCAGAATGCTAGACATCCATCACTACAATTGGGTCAACAGATCTGACATAAAGAATGACAAACTGGTCGGCAGAGGTGAATATGCTGGTTGCACATGCGGTTGCATCTGTGGTTCTCACCAATGGCTCACTAGACAAAAAAAAAGCATGAAACAGAAAACCTTAGTAGATGACATGCCTTTATATTGAGGTTATCTTCTTATAGAAGCTGCATAACACGTCATCTATACAATCCCGTAGTTGTAACCTTCGATAACAGTTACCATGTTGTTCCGACAGGCCAATGTTGTGCTTTAACTAGTTACTAGAACGGCGTGGGTGGGCGGAACAACAAAGAAACATGTCGCGAGGGCCAGAGTTGTGCCCTGATGTCGACGTCTGCTTCGGCGGCATAATACTCGAAACACCATCGAGTCGGACGGCTGCTGGAACAGAGGGTGGAACTTATGGGAATGCCCCACGTGCTGTGAGTCCAGTTTCTAATCAAGAATCAACTATCAAGAATATGCTGTACTCCTGGCAGAACGTGATGATCGTGGATACTACCGTACTGGAATCCCTCAATTCAGGGGACTAAGCACACATCCATAAACACCCCTTAACACAACCATGCCATTGAACCAACAACCCTTATAAGAATTTGTTATTACACTGCTTACTCAACTGGTGAGGACCTGTTCTTTTGTCAGAAGTGATATGAGATGTCAAGAACTACCTGCTCACAGCTAAAGGAATTACTTCATCTTCATCATGTAACACATTACATACAAGAACTATTTTATATATATATATACGAGGCGTGTTCAAATGAAAACGGGACTTGTGGATTTATTTAAAAAGTATCATACGCAATTTAATATTTTCAACGGAATTGAACAAAGCAACCACTTGTGAATAAGAATGCACCTGGGTTCATCAGAAAAAATCTCCGTATGCATTTAGGCAAGCATCCCACTGTTTAGGTAGACGTCGAATGCCGTCCGAGAAAAAGTTGCGTGGCTGTTCTCTGAACCATGTGGTCACCGCTGTCTTCACGTCATCACCTGCCACAATGCTCAACAGAAATGCATCACCCTCTGCCCTGTAACGCATCAGGTGGTTCAAACTCCACCCCATCCGTTCTTCCTTATGGTGGTCAGTCAACATCCCTGGGACCCACTGTGAACACACCTTCCGATAGTTCAATTTCTTCCGAACAACCATGTGGGCTGTCCCAATTGACATATGGAATTCTTCTGCAAGCGAACGAATGCTCCGACGACGGTCAGTCAGTACTGCTTTATCAAGCACGGCTATGGCTTCTTCTGTTGCAACAATATGCGCCTGACCTGGCCGTGCAAGATCTGCCGTTAACTCACGTCCGTCTTTAAACATACGCACCCACTCCATCACTCTGGTCCTCGACAAACATTTGTCACCATATGCTGCCTTCATTCTCCGATGAATGTCTACTGCTTGACATCCTTCAAATGAAAGAAACTGGATCACAGCACGCTGATTCACTTTGGACGGGTTCGGAATCACACCCGCCATATTGTTAACAGTCTTCTGCAGCACATATGCATGCTGGGAAGATGAACACGTGACCGTATGTAAATTATTGGATACTCATTACTAGTGCAAAATGTCATCAATATCAGTGCGCTCTATCACGCGTGGTGTAACAAGTCCCGTTTTCATTTGAACACGCCTCGTATATATATATATATATATATATATATATATATATATATATATATATATATATATATATATATATATATATATATATATATATATATATATATATTAATCTTACCTAACACAGGCGTTAATATTTTTTTTTGTAATTTATTTTACAGGGAAGGCAATCTTATAGCCTTTGAAATAGAGAACGAATATGGATTCTCTGCCCTTTTACACGTCAGACAAGAGGCCAGGGGCCTTGGTCTTGCAATCTGCGTGGTCAGCCTACTTGCTCAAAAGTTTTTCAAAGACAATCGACCAATTCTAGCCGCAGTCATTGGTACCAACACTCCTGCTGTGAACATGCACGAGAAATTAGGGTTTAAAACAATCGGCTACCTGGACTGGTTAACACATTCTATGACGTCAGAGCGTGTCATGGCGTCACAATAAAGTTTCAAACCGATGATGATGGAAAGATTAATAACATATTTCTTCTCTTTTTTTCAAATTATTGTGCCGTCTACTCTTCTCTGTTATTGTTTGTCTGTGTTGAGTGCTAGATTCGACTAGGCCATCTCGGGATGCCTAGTCACGTCGCTTTCAACTTAGTCCTAAGAAGGTCTTTTTGGTTATATCAAGACGCTGGATGCGGAGGGGGAAACTGGCGAAACGTACTTGAGCCATGGCGAAAATGACGAAAAGGCTGTCGAAAATTTGCTGAAGCTTGCTTTTAATCCCGGGACGTACTACGGATAAGAAGAGTCGATTCCCTCTTGGAAGTTTCCAAGTCCACAGCAGGTTCCCACCTCAGCTGGAGCTCGTTCGATAGCTTAGCCAGATTGCTCTGTTGCCCGGTGTACTTCGCGAGGAGGAGTATCAAGGTTTTATAATGTGTAATAGTGTCCCGTTTCCAGTATCAAGGTCTGAACCAGTATGAGTCCTGGTTCTGGCGAGCGAAGCGAGCACTGCTCGCTTCTCTGTTATAGCGTCCCACTTCCATTTTATATTATTTCTTAAAATTTTATATTATTTCTTAAAATTTTATATTATTTCTTAAAATTTTATATTATTTCTTAAAATTTTATATTATTTCTTAAAATTTTATATTATTTCTTAAAATTTTATATTATTTCTTAAAATTTTATATTATTTCTTAAAATTTTTTCATTTCTCAAATGGAATTACCCACAATCCACTTGTGACCTAAAATAGAAGTATTTTGACCCAAAAGTGTTGTACCCATAATCTCTCTGGCCCTGTCTATAGCCTGTGTTATTTCTAATTACTAGTGGTCAATCTGTCTATGTTTTTAGGTTTGTAAGTCATTTTGAGGTTCGCAGGGGGCTGTAATCTCACTAGTAGTTGATACGTATTACGCAACCAATAAACTTGGGTTTGTGGTAACGTGTGTGTTGATGTGATACATATATCTCTTATCGCCATGTCGGTTGTTACATGTGATAGGCATCCTTGGTCATGTATTTCAGGTAAATACATGCTGGTCACATATATACAAACAAATATAAATATATGCTGGTCACATATATACAAACAAATATAAATGCATGCTGGTCACATATATACAAACAAATATAAATAAAATATGAAGCTTTTGAGTTGTGTTGAATATGTTTTTTATTCAGTTTTTCCGTTGTCACATAATAACAATAAACATGTCACATAATTAGCATACAAATATGTATTGTTAGTGATATGATGAAGGCTTAAATAGATAAACCGATCCTGTCGCTGTTGTTCATATACCATATAATGTTATGTATGTTATTACTAGGGCTGTACCGGATTCAAATTTTTGAAATCAGGCTAGAGTCGGATGTGGCCGGATTTATGAAGTGATATCCGGCCGGGGCCGGAGCCGAATTTACAAATAAAAAAATAAAAGTTAAATAACGTACTACATCACTCGAGTTAGGTGAGTTGAGTCAATCGACTGTTCATTACTGCAGTTCATTACTATAGGCATGATAATGATGACATATACTCATATTAAATAATTTAAATGAAAAATAATTATATTTACATTATGTTTGTTTGTTTGTTTTTCGTTCGCTCCATTGTAACCATAACGGATATCCGTGCGATTTCCGCCGGGAGTGTGATTACGTTGTGCCACCGTTATGCGCCTTGTAGGCCTAGCACATCCGATTTCGGCATGCCTTGACAATTCGGGTGGGCTACCCTTAGCCTGTGACAGCCTCTATATCTGTCTCCAGGCACGCGTAGTGTGGACTCTTCGCCCATACTATTTTTTGCTCTCGTCTGACTCGAACGAGGTGTTCCACTGTCTATGAACTTGCCTCGTGTAATTGGACGCGATGTGCATGTGCCCATTGGGTACTGAACCGTTTCTCATCCGTGAGCCTTGTTCCTTAAGGGGAAGAACTCAACAGAGGAGTTGGGCCCTGGCTCTTTCGCCCTCTTAGCTGAGGTGTCACACCGACATCGTGTACCCCTTGTCCAAGTTCGAGTCTCATACCACGCGTTTGAGAGCAAGGCGTTCTCGAGCTGAGCGTCCTTGTCCCAATAGCGCCTGAGCCCATCAGGTACTGAACCCTTTCTCTCTTCAAGTGTATTTCCGGTGTAGGAAAACCTGACAGTAGAGTTGGGCCAGGGCTAAATCGTTGTCCCTTTTGTGCCTGAGCGCATCGAGTACGGAACCCTTTCTCTTCGCGAGCATATTTCCGGTTTAGGAAGGCTCGACATTAGAGTTGGATTAGGTCTTCTTGCTTTACCAAACGCCAATGAATGGGTCTGGGTCTCTGCCTGTAAGGAACACAGGTAACTAGAAGCTCGACTCGAGCTGACGGAGCTTGTAGTTCCCCTTTCCTAGGAACTTTTCATTTTCTGTTTGCAGTTCGCGCTGCCCTCTAGCGCTGTTCTGCCCTTTCATTGTTTCATTGTACTCGGTATGAAATATATTTGTCTCTCGCCATGCATCTACCTTTACGTGCATTTTACATTGGCCGCCCCTCCAATGTTCGGACTGGACTGACTATCTTCACTGTATGTCGACAGTGTCGCTATATGTGGTGCTGCTGGTGGTGTCGGAGATATTGTCTGTCTTTTGTGCAGTCAAATCTCTTTCCATCTGCTACCTCCACATTCTCGGACACGATCCCCAAATGATTTGGCCAGAATCAGCACGAGCTGCTGTATTTCTGTTTCCAGGGTGCACCGCGTGGAGGTACATTTGGGATCTTGGTTATCTGCTAACCCTGGGTCCGCCTAGAGCAATGCGTTCCCTTTACACCCCATATTTACATTAGACTAAGTAATATTAAGTTCCATAAGTTCAAGATGAAACATAATACATAAGCACCAAATGCTAATTTAGTAATTTTAATTTTTAGTTTTCAGTTTTTAGTTTTCACATTGTTTTCAATTGGCAAATTGGCAGCTCAGTTACAACTCACAACAACAGTACATTGAACAGATTTAATTTAGTGAAATACATTCATTCAGTAATTTCACTATTTCAGTCAGTCAGTTTTCATTATGGCTGTGTAGTTGAACTCTCAGAGTCAAGAAGGGACGAGTTGTATTTCAGGAAAATCAACGTCTCCGCATTTTGTGGTACAAGGCTCAAAGGGTTCACAAAAAAAGTACAAGGTTACTACGATAGTTAGTGATGATGTCTCCTGTAGTACTGAACAGCCTTTCCGATGACACACTTGTAGATGGTGCAAGAAATTCCTGCGCCAGTCTAGCCAGACTTGGAAATCTTTGCTTATTGGCATGCCACTATGAAACTGGACCTGACTGTCGAGTTTGAAGTGGCTTTGACAGGTACTGTGTCACCTCAGTGGTAATGCTGTTGCCTTCGGCACTTGCGAACGATCTGTGGTGGGATTTTCCTCGACAATTGTGTCAAAACATCTCCATAGGCTGGACTCGAACTGTGTGACAGTGCACACAGAAGTCAAAACACTAGTACTACTACTAGTAAGTGATGGATCCTGTGCAATGACTGTGTTTGCTGAATCAATAATGGAGTTAGCTGCTAACATAAGATGGACTCGTGCATCACTTCTGCGACGTTCGGAAAAGACGCACAGCTTGCATCGAGGATCCAGTAGTGTGCACAGGTGTAAACATTGTTACATTCAATGTCCACAAATCTGCAGCTAACAGCTTCAAACAGGGCTGCTTTCATAGTTTTGATCCCAGCATCATTACCTTCTTTCTGGAGGAAAGTCACGAGTGTTTTCACTAATGGGATCACAACCGATATTGATGCATGAGCTGCACTTATTTCCAGTGGCGTAGCGTGGGTCAATGGCGCCCAGGGCGGAGTCATAATTTTCCGCCCTTGTGACATTTAACAAAAATGTCAGTGATTGTGAAAGACTAGACGAAAATAAATTTGCCGCCCTCCCGATGATGCCACGGGGCGGACCGCACCTCCGCACCCCCCCCCCCTCGCTACGCCACTGCTTATTTCACGTGTGAGTTTTTCAAATGGTGTCACCGTAGCTACCACATTCTCCGTGACTGCCCACTGCTGTACCGCTAGCTCAGTTATCGAATCTATTTCAACATAGTACAGGCTGATGCTGCGCCGTTGTTCTAACAGACATCGTAGCATATAGAACGTTGAGTTCCATCTTGTTGTCACGTCCTGGATAAGCTGATGTTGTGGTAGGTTTAATTCATTTTGAAGTTCACGCAAAAGACTGGTTGCTGAAGAAGAGTATTTGAAATGTCCTACCAATTTACTTTCAGTACTGATGATGTCAGCAACATACTTTAGACTCAAAAGACCGCTGCAGTGTGTGTACTAATATCCAACAATTGAATAGCTGCCATCACAAAAGCATTTGGCAATGTTAAATGCATTGTCTCTCACAACAACATGGCACTTCTCACGTTAAATTGATCACTCATCCAGCATCATTTCAAAATGTGCAAGCAATTTTGTGTCCGTATGATGTTTATCACATGCAGTACAATGGAAGACCACACTGCGGTGAACGAAGGATTCTGTTAACCAATGGCCAGTGATGCCCATAAATGACTGAGTGGTGTGTTCAGCTGTCCACGTATCTGTTGTGATTGATATGTAATCAGTGTCAGATATCATTGCTGCAATTTTTACCTTCAGACGTCTACACATGTCATGAATGACATGTTCAGCAAAGTACTTTCTTGAAGGCAATTCATACTTTTTTCCATTGTATGCATCAGTTCTCTGAAGCCTGGTCGTTCAACTACTTGAAAAAGCTCCATATCTATGGCTATCATTCGGGCTACGGCAGCATGAATGCGTTTAGCATTGGGATTGTGATGTCCCAGATTTTTGACCCGGTCCCATGCCTGCATAATTGACTGCTGGGTACTGCTGATTGCTTTGTGTAAACACGATCCCAGATTCATCATATATGTGGTCGCCAGTACACTGGCCTCCAGTGATGCTTTCTTTCCCATCATTTCGTCATAGCTTTTCCTGTGCATCGATCGCAAATGGTTCTGCATTGATGATGTTGAGAAGTCTTTGGGGCGATCTGATCGTCCACGCGAGAACTGTTTGACACAAAACTTACATATTACTTTCGCTGAATCATCGTCTTTAACCTTGAAGTAATCCCAAACGGCGCTGAATGACTTAGATTTTGATGCCATTTTATTTTATCGGCAAGACCAAAGAAATTTACGAAAATTCGAAATAATCAAGTTCCACAAACTCATAAAGTAATGTACCATTAAAATTCAAAATGAATGTTTATTTCTTAAAATTCTTATTTACATCAGCGAGAAATAGTAAACTGGAAGTTCTACTGTGCTTGATCTCATGAATCATGTACAGCAGGGGTGGACAAACTGCGGCCCGCCATTGGATATTTTACGGCCCTCAAACACATTTTTAAATACACGAACATTGTTAAAATATTTGCAAAACCTTTTATCCATATTAGAAAATATATTGTTATAGTGTAAGTCTGTTAGAAATGTAATTTATTTCAGAAGTTATCTACATTATATAAAACTACCTTTCTTTACAATAAAAATATTTAATTCATTACTTACCGAGAATTTTAAACAAAAACATACATAATATTATATGCGGCCCTCTAACAGCTTTACAATTTTCAATGCGGCCCTATGCACAAAAAGTTTGCCCACCCCTGATGTACAGTAAATTCACCTGACTAGGCAACACAAATCCTGCCTAAATCCGGCATAATTTGACCGGAGCTGGATTTGTAAAAATGGCCGGATTCCGGATTTACTGGTGCCGGAATCCGGTATACCACTATTTATTACATACATGAAATAAAACTAATTAGTAGTCAGTTCAGGAAAATACCTGTTATTTACATTTATGCATACAAAAACTTACATAAAACATGAAGAGTTTGGATAGTTTAATTCATATTATGATATGGCTATACACATAGTTAACATGAAAAATGATTTGATGGTAGTCATACATATCAGGAAAATATGTAATTTATACATATATACAGACAAATGTATTGTGCTTTTAGTCCTCTATTCGTCTTTTTACACAAATATATGCAAAGTTAACATGCACCTTGTGATTTATTAGTAGCCTACATTCATATATACATGAAATAACACTCGTTGGTAGTCACCTAGTTCAGGAAAATACATGATGTTTACACATATGCATACAAACATAGATAAACATGACGATTTTGAGTAGTTTAATTCTTATTTTTCTTTCGTTCACTTGAAACATGTCTATATATGTAATTCTGTCTTTTGAATAAAACTCACTGTCGTTGTAATTCATACAGTGGCCCATAGAGCTTTGATTCAGCTTCTATTTCCAGTATCGAATTGTTTCGCCACCAGTTTTTTTTGATTAGCCAATGAGCAAACAGGTCGTACATTCACCGGTGGTCACGAGAAAAACGGTTTCTGAATATTTCCACTGTAACGGCTTGGGACCCCTCAATCGACCCCGAGAGATAAAACACTAAGTCGGGAAACAATCAGACACCAGAAATGTGGGAGATGGGGTAAAACAAAGCAAATATAAACAGAAACGGAAATAGGTACAAGTTTTACCTATATTTGGAAATAAAACAAACTAGCAACAATATGCAGTAACATACGAAAACGAATCGTTGTCTTTCGACCTGATGAAGGCTTTTAGTTGAAACGTCATATGTCGATGTATCGTTGTATTTATGCTTGTTTGTAACACGTACACCTACTTCCAATCGAATCCAGCTCAGCGCCAATTTGCTTGACTCCAAAAACTGACCTATTCTATATTTACTTAATATAACGGTACCATTACTGATTGGTTGGAAAGGTCAGGACATGCCTGTTAAAATTTAGAATGTATATCTTCATGGCGCAGCGTTTTAATCATATGCCTTCACTAGATTCTAGTTGCGATATTGGGTTGTAACGTTTTGTGTAAAAGTGGACTATTTCAAAATTCATTGTGCGAACTTGCAAATAAGGATGGGGGAAGGAAGGGAAATTATTCAATCCCCCTTAACAAAAATATAAGATGGCAGCATTGCGAAATCAGTAACAAAAATATAGTTTCCCCCCACACACACACCCCGCCCTCCAATTTTGATGAAACTACTTTAAATATAATTGTTGTCCTTTAAAAAGGTCATTCTTTATGTAGTGGATACCTTTATAGGACCTCAGTCTCTTTTAGCACATTCGTACCTACAGTCATGATTCTGGGGATTGTATCTCTAAGCTATGGAGTTACTTGTCATGAGTGGTACTATTGGCAAGGAAACTGTTGTTCTATTGTGAGGTAAGTACACTTTTCCACTGTTTCAACGCCATTGAAACACCGTATCGGGAATACGGGATTAGACTCGTATTATTCATTGACAAACGGCATACATAGAGACGAAGTGGTCACAATCAAGCAAACTGCCTTTACATTCCCAGAAGATCTGGTATCTATTTCCTTATGCTGAGTCGACCTAGAAGCCGTTGGTGAGCCAATTCCACTGGAAATTGAACCTTCGATTATCCGAACAGGAAGTCAGTCAGGGTAGAGTATATATTGGGAACACGAGTACATTGAAATCAATCATATACGCCTTTTGAACTCTCTAGAATTTAATATTATAGAGCAGTGCTTCTCATCCTATTTTACCATTCCTCCCCATTGGGGGGGGGGGGGACAGTTTTCTCCTCATGGTCGCACTGGTTTCTAAAAGAAAAATCTTCGAGTTTCCTTAGGGTCTAGAAATTATTTTCAAAATTGACTGACAAATGAAATAATACTATATAATACTTCTTCTTCAGCGTTCATTCTCATACTCCCGCTGGTGCTCACTTGTAGCAGGACAGTGGTGCTACTGTAATGGCTAGTTATGCCTAAGGCAGTTCTGTGACAATATTATTACATGAACCATTACGGGCTGATCATGCAACGTATCGTGGTATCTCACACAGTCAATTTCCCGCAGTTGGTGAAGGGTTCTTACTATCTACTGTGATGACCACAGCTTATGAAGGGTTTTCTCTTCTTGCTGAAATGTGCCTTACCCAACTCTGGCACACAGGAAACTAATTCTCAAATAAATGATGACCTGTCGATAATGTGACATAGTCAATATTGAAGTCAGCAAAAACGTGGACATAATGATAACCAGACGACCCACCGTCTATGCGAGCCACTCGTTAATTATACAGTCATGTGGAAACATTGGTTCATCCTTCAAAAGTGATGCGATTTAACTTTATTGTTAACTTTCATTGGTCATTGTGTGTATACTTTGTGTTGAAAGCTAATGAAAGTACCAGGAAAATTCACATAACGTCACTATTGAAGAATGATCACCGATATATCTTCGTGACGGTATAATTCACGACAGACTCGGTTTATACCTGACCTGAATATAAAAAAGTGCTTCATAATTGTGATACGCAAGTATGAGATGGTCATTTATGTCAGATTTTTCCATAAGTGTGTATGTAGAGGGGAAATTTACTGATTTAGACATTAACGAGATACGACTCACTTTCTAAAATTATTTTGCAAGAAACAGTCGAGGGGTGAAAGGAAAAGACGTACTACATGTGAACGCAAGTTGTGTCGTCCCTACTTGTTGTTTTTTATTTATATGTGTTTGTGATTCTTGATAAAGGCCTTTCGGTCAAAACGTCGATCTATGTGTGTGCCTATGTGTGTTTCGTACAATTAGCAAAACTTCATTATCTTGTTTGAAGCTTCACCTATTGGATTTCAGTTTTGCGCAGTGAGTACATATGAGTACATATTTCCGAAAGGAAAAGAGGCGGTGAAAGGAAAATTGTCAATTGATAACATCAAGGAATGGTCTGAGTATGATTTATATATACTACTCCGAATGACTGAGTATGGAGGTGTTTGGTAGGCTTTTTCTGCTGATGTTTCTGACACCCCAACGACCCTGACATATTATTGGTCTTATTATTTTAGGTAGAGGGATCCCATATTTCTTTATTGAAAATAGAGCCGATGCTAGGAATTGTATCGCCTCTGGAAAGCTCATGGATATCTAGATATGCAATAGGATATGACATCGGCTTGTGAAACGTCACAGAAAGAGTCGGTGATTACCAGAAATAGCAAGGAATTCATATGCAATAGTTGCCAAGTTATTCTCCAGAATAGCCATGCGTGATGATCTCACATTGCGTCAATCCTCTTGACTGAAGTGGTGAATCATTGGTCACTGAGTATAATGTGTGTCGCTAGCCAAAAAGAAAAACACGGACAACTCAGATATTTCAAGATAAGTGACTGCATTAGATCAGCGAGAAAAACAATCCCGGAGAAGTACTTGATTTCTAGCTTATACTAGGAAGAATTGTGTCACCATAAGAAATCCCGAAGGAAATATGGTCACCATAAGAAATCCCGAAGGAAATATGGTCACCATAAGAAATCCCGAAGGAAATATGGTCACCATAAGAAATCCCGAAGGAAATATGGTCACCATAAGAAATCCCGAAGGAAATACCCCTTAAGTGTGATGAGTTTCTATATCTTTTATCTAGATGTCTGTGGAAAGATCAGAGAAACCCCTTTACGTCAACCGAGTCCCTCGCCAATTTTACAGTAATGTGGAGTCATCATGCAGAGAGAGTGGGAGGGGGTATAAATAGTCCAGAATTGTTCATGTAATTTATTGATTTTAAAAAATTGATAATATATCATGTTCAGGATGTAGCCATCAAATCATTATTTTTTGGCTGTAGTTATTTTCTAAGCAACATAAATACGTTCAGTTGTTTGTCATTGCTTTCGGAACGTTCAGGATGCACACTTTCCTGTGGCGGGATTTGAACTCGGTACCTTGACCGTCACACTCTGTATCATATCGATACAGAGCCGGCCATTTTATTTATAACCCTTATTGTAAATGAAAACACCTTCATATCCAAACATACAAAAATATTCGTATATACATAGCACATAGATGTATGAAAGGTGTCTACACATATGAATGTAGATATGTAAATGCATTCACAGAAACATGCGTTCATATATGAGTATGTACATATACTCACATAAAAATTCTCCCACAAATATAGATATAAACATTATGTCACACATATGCTGGAGATAGTGTCTACTGACAGTTTGTGGTGAACAACACCAGAGACGGCATGTAAGTTCTAAATTCAAAAACTGCAAGTTGTGTGATGTTTACAATTGATTTCTGGCAGACAAATACCATAACATCCTTGGAAAATTTAAAGAAACTTTGAAAACAAACTGTACAAATCTTGTTGACCCCCTCCAAAAAGATAATTCTTGAACTAGAACTGCATACACAAAAACGATTGCCCCCTTCTGGTATAGAAGTTACGCCTTTGACGTTGCGAAACTACACATCTGATAATATGGACCGAGTTCAGATATCTGTTATAAATGAACATATTTCATTGTGAAATAATCATAGTGGACAACAGCTTGCATTATATTGATCACATACTGATACGTGACCCGTATAGAGAAACAAGTATTGTTATTTAACTGTCACAGTTAATGACTGTCATCAGCTATTGAAGGTAAATAATAGACAGTAAAATAATCTGTTGTATTTATGTAGTCTATATTTGGCCGTGGATAACGACAGTAAAGGCATACGAACAAAATCAAAACAAGCCTTAACACGTCATGTTTTCTGCTTTTTCCGTGAATTTCGTTGTCCCGCATTGGCAGACGACACAAAGCATGTACATTGTGACCAATTAAATTCACGGGATTAATCAAAATCTTCACGTAGAAAGTCTTGTTCTAATTGTGCTCACTTGTAGGCCTTTAATATCTATACACACGTTTTAGTCCGTTGACTGAAGCCTAGAATTGGGTAAGAGATGATGACGATGAAATCATCCCCTAAGTCCATCGTCCCTCTGACAACAGCACAGGTTCTTCTCAGTTCTGTAACAGATGCTACACCACACGGACTCCTATAAGGTTGTCTCAAACACATGGTTGTATTAGGATGAGGGGTGGGTGGGGGTAATTGGTACATGTTTAGTCCCCAAATGGAGAAAATTTAGTGCAGAAATATCCAAAGATTACCACATTCTATCTGGAGCACATAACACACTTCTGTCACATTTGTTTGCCCATCCTTAGTGATGGCATAACTAATATTTCCCGTCACATAGAAGTCTGCCACAGAAAAACAGAGGAGCAATGTCCGCTAGCCTCCACCTCTTCGCCATCCATGGTGATTATTTGATAGAAGACAAAAGTAGCAAAATTTGAGAAAAGATATGACAAGAATGATTTTTTTCACAGGTGAAAGTCGTTCAGCACTGGTCAGGAGAAGAGGATTGCTTAAAAGAAAAAAGGGCCATTCTTTTATTTTCGTGCTTCAAATCCTCTTTTTTAATGAAAAATGTGAGTTCTGTTTTGTAAAACAAAATAACTTAAGGGGAGGAGGGATTAACCTTTGACCCTCCGATTTATGGTCAAGTTCCTAGTATAGTAAATCATGTTCCCATTTGCTAAAGGACTTTATTTACGGGTCTGTGTTAATCTATCCCTCAACTTTCCTTAGCCGCTTCCAACGGGATGCATGGAAAGAAAACATTGACACTATTCATTGCACCCTGAACTAATAGTTCAGGTCCCGGTTGCTACACGTTCGATGACCGCTCATAGAAGTTTGGTAATTAGAAGATTAGAGGGGGGGGGGGGGTGGAGAGGAGAAGAACATTTTCAAAAAAAGTTCATCACAATGTTTTTGTGATATTTTTTAATGATCGTTTAATACGGAAAACTATAATCAGAGTGAAATACACACCAATAAATAACGGGAAATCTTGGGTTGGGGAAGGTAGGTATGGTCCAGATATGTTTTCTTCAAAAGGTAGAATTGTCCAGAAGAAACACCAAATATTACTTTTTTAACGGAAAATCCCCTCCCCCCACCCCCGCCTTTTTTCTTCCGAAGATACATATCAACAGACATGGTAAAATATCTTCTTATTAACTACTTTTCTTATTATTAAATGTTGTGTCATATTTTCTTTAAAGGAAGGGTTGTTTTTTTTATTAACTACCCCATTCTAGCTTCTTATATAAGGCTTTTCTTGACATGAACTTCTTCTCCGTCGGGGTTCATGTTCAGTGTCATAGCTATTTCAATCGGCTCTCCAAACAAATAGAATCAGATTCCAGTTCTTGACATGAACTTCTTTTCCTTCTTGAACGGAGTTCATGCTGAAATTCCTGACCACTAGCTGGTTGTAACAACAGAGAATGTAACGCGTTGTACTATGATTTAAATCGTGAATGTAATATCTTTAATATTCGGTCCGATATCCGATTTCAAGTTGCGATATCCTGGTTATTATGAGCATATACGATGTGAGGCATCAAAATCTCATGCTTAATCTTCTTTAATCGTTTCTTTCGACATATATGACTTTAACAGTGCTACTTTTCTATGGTCTCACTTTAGTTCCCACCAACTCACCAACCACAAAATAACAAAGACAACAAAACGGAATTAAACAGACGATTCAAGACTTTACTGTAGCAGCACTTTTTAACTTCATGCATATCGTAGGAGGCGATTAAGGAGGTATGGAGTTCAGTTTGCTGTCTCATCCCATATTGGATCACAGCAGAAAAAAACTCCCGTGTCTATCAATCTTTGAATATGTACTCGAATTTGAATATTCGCTGTAGCATTGCCCACCAGTGGATCAACTCTATCGATGTCTATGACTCCCGGATTGCTTAAATCCGTTTGCCACTTTAGATGTTATTTAGAAGTGTAATCCACTCATTTCTGATCTTGAACATTTCTATCTTGTATAGCATGCTATAATAGTGATGGAATCACTGTGCTGGTGGTTGCGCCATCAGCCACCTGAAAACCATTGTCACCGCCACTATCCACATTTTCATCATCAATGTAATTGTGTGATGGGCATTAGATCTCTCTGCAACATTCGTACCAATTTTGTACGCGATAAAACTACATCCAGGCCTGTTTGTTTCTCTTATTACTGAGAAGTGTACATGATTGTGGGTCTTCATTGGATGTCTGCGTGTAGCGTCTGGTCATGTTTTGATGTTCTGTACCAATCTTAGTCCGACTTTGTGCCGACGTGTTACAGTGTTGGTCTGTGACGGCCACTATATGGCGCTCGAATTTGGCCACAGGCTATTGTGCATTCGGACCGTTCAGAAAGCATTGGCAAACTACTGAACGAATTTATTTTGCCTAGAAAATCAATAGTGTCAGAAAATGCTAATGTGATGGTTACATCCTGAATAGGATATGATACCAATTTTCACCAACCTTAGTTAACCACTCAAAATGTAACATGGGCCTCTGTGTAATCAGCATTTATTTAATTATGTGAAGATAATCTGAAATAAATAACTTGTGCAATATTTGTCCATGTTTTTCTATTTTTATATCTGGTCATTTATATATTTATTGTGTGATCAAGAGGTTGCAGTAATTCTGCACCTTATGGCAAGAGAATATTGAAAAAAATAACAGTTTTACATCGACTAACACATAAGAACGACTTTTCTACCACAAGGTCTTCATCAAGAAAGGAACTAACGAACACAGTATGGAACCACAATATTATTTATTGTAAATGTTAAAAATTCATATTTCTTATACCCGTTAAGGGCAGCCCAGTTTACGAGTACCTGGTTTAGAATATATAATTATAATGTTATTTTGTGCTAAAGTACGGGACTATCAATTTAGACTCCAGAGTGGCAACCGGATCCTGGACTCTAGTTCAGGGTTGCTGTCTTCTTTCTATGCATGTAGTAGGATGCGCTAAGGAAGGCTGGATAGACTTTTACCTGTGAAAAAAATCGTCATTATCGTATTTTGTCGTAATTCTTACCTTTGTCTTCGATCAAATAATGCCCATGGATGACGAAAGAGATGCAGGCTAGTGAATATTGTATCTATACCCTTTCAAGGTAGACTCTCAAATGACAAGGATTACTAGATGTTTCATCACTGTGAAGGAGTAAACAAATCTGACAGAAGAATGATGAGATAGGTGGCCCAGAGGAGTGTGCTGTGCTCCTGGAAGAACACGACAATCCAATGAAGCTGACGAACTGAAGCGTCATTCTGATGCATCCATAAACCTCGCTTACACAACCATATATTTGAGGCCTTATACTAGAGCTACCTGCTCACAGCTAAAGGGATTATTTTATCAGCAGCATCATCCATCTAGTATTTTATTGACACGTCATTTTATAATGCATTGTAAACAAGATATGAAATGAAAAGTTCAAGTAACAGGACACAATATTGCATTGCAAACAAGATATGAAAAGTTCAATTAACAGGACACAATATTGTATTTTCCCTCAGATGTTATCTCTAATTCGTTAATATTTCAGATCAATAACTACAGAGAACAGCATGGAACCTTTGCACAAAGTAACAAGAGAGGAGCTGCCTATTTTATTTGAATGGGTTACTCGCCATCTTCCTAACTCATACAAGGTTTGGTAATTTGCATGTTTAGTTATGTTTTCTGTTTCCTTCCTGACAACCCAAATTTGGACAACGCGGACGGGGTGCGCACATGAGGGATGATACACGCCTAAACCTAGGACGAGGTAATGCAACCTACAACCACGTGGTGTGGCAAGGCAGACCAGGCTCTTAGCTGTGGTTGGAAGCTGGTCTAGTTTGGGAGCAATAAAAGATGGACACATATAGCACAGTTCTGCTGTTCTACTATCCGGCATCTCTTACTGGTTTCTGTGTTCCGAATGTATTGGTGTAATCGTTCCTTTGGAGTTATCACGGCAATCAAAGAGAGGACTCATACCGCATGGGCACCACATGATCTCTAAATTTAAGCCCGGACATTGCACTATGTAGAAGAATACCCTTTTAAAAAAAAAACACGCAGAGTCTGCAAACGATCATTCGATCTGCGCCCAACGCACTGAGAGCATCTGAAACAGCTCTGGCGAACAAGTTCTACAGCCATGTCTCGGGCTGGTGACCACAGTACAGTTCATTGATGAAATTACATCAGTATCAGACATTGACTAGGGAACGAGGAGGAAGAAGAAGAAGAAAGATGTAAAAAAGGCATGCTTAGACGTCACAAAAACAATCAGTTGTCAACAAGGTTTGTCGGAAATTCACGTCCTTGAACCACTTTTCATCATCATCATCAAGTGCCGTCTATGCAACTTTGGCTGCAACGGGAATCAAACATCCCCTGTCTCTTGTTTAGGTCTTGCACTCTGCTAGACTGTAACATGTCCACCCCGTGATGTTTCTACCCCTATTGTAAATCTGCCTATCTCTTGCTCACGTCCCCTCAAGGAATGTCTTGAACAAGGTGTCATGTGTTTTAATATGCCCAAAATACTCTATTTGTTTGATATTTATTTCCTTTAATAATTCCTCCACTAAAAATCGTATACGCCTCGGTACATATAGTTTCTTCTCGAAAATACTCACGTATGCTGATCACAAGTGCGTCATTTATCTTGGCTTATCCGACTATTCTTGTGCTTTTAATTAGCTGGCGGCACAATGAATATGTAAAGTGACCAATCATCAGTCGTATCAGCCAAGATAAGTGATGATGCGAGTTTAGTACGCAAGACTATTCTGTAAAAATATAATTTATATTTTATCAAAATTCCTTCAGCGCCGAATACGGTGCATAGAGTATAAACCATTGCAAAGTAGTTTGAGCTATGTGATGCTACTGTGTGTAGTTCTTGCACGTTGTTGAGACCCTTAGTCATGCTCCCTTTGATGGTAGTGCTGGGAAGAGTTTCTCTTGATCATCCTCTTTTTCTCTTGCTATTTCTGGTACAGACTTTAATGTTTGTAGTGGACATTTTCTTTCATTTCTGTATTTAATCATTATTTATTTACTGTACTGCAGTGGTTCTCAGCCTTTTCATCCGGCGAATACTGCCCGTGTATAATCGTTTGTGCTCGCGAGCACTTTTTTAACTCACATGACGCGAGCACATATCTATACAAGAGCACCAAGGTGATTGTGAATATCAAGTTGAGAACACCTGCTGTAAGGGAAATCCCGGTACTGTTTACTGACAATCAACTGTTTATGTGACGCATTAGCATGTCCTTTAGTATCTATTTCTGCTCTGTCATGGCAAGGTATAGTGGGCGTCTATGATGGACTTGGTGCTGGGTTCACATCTCGCCACAGGCACTTACGCATCTTTACTGTTCAGAAAGAATGACAAACTACTAAAAGTATTTATATTGCCTCTAAAACCAAACAGCAATAAAATGATGAGTTGATAGCTACGTTCTGTGTAGGATATGATACCAATATTAGTATCTAGATGTCCGAAGGTGTAAACTAATTAAGTATGGTGCATAAAATCTCTAATGATATAAATCATGCTCCTGGATCATTATAAAATCTCTAATGATATAAATCATGCTCCTGGATCATTATAAAATCTCTAATGATATAAATCATGTTCCTGGATCATTATAAAATCTATAATGATATAAATCATGCTCCTGGATCATTATAAAATCTCTAATGATATAAATCATGTTCCTGGATCATTATAAAATCTCTAATGATATAAATCATGTTCCTGAATCATTATAAAATCTCTAATGATATAAATCATGTTCCTGAATCATTATAAAATCTCTAATGATATAAATCATGTTCCTGGATCATTAAAGGACATCTAATGATATAAATCATGTTCTTATATCATTATACATAGGTATACGGAACTATATATCATGAGTTGCGTGGAACGTGGCGTGGGACAAATTTCTACACCGTGGGATGGCCTGAGATCCGAGCTGTAGGCGAGGGAGATGTTGACGAGTTAGAAAGCAAGGTCCGTAAACTATATAAATGTTACCAACTATCTAGTTACTTATATTACTGTTGTCCTAACTATTTATCAGTAATATTCTCATCTTAAATTATTTTTTAAATAGAATTTATATCTTCGTTATTGACACTCAGAACACTTCTCGATTCTGGGCGAGGTGAAAATCTGGAAGACTTCTTTCTTATCGTTTCACTGTATACACCTTTATGCCTTGCAGCGTCAGGGGTAGAAAAATTCTCTGAGATTGCTTTCTGTGTGCTTTGCATATGTTTGTTTTCGTTGGCTCTTTTATTTCTGTAACCCATCGTTTGCAAGGTTTGCCTCTGGCTTTGCATCCATCGTGTCTGTATAGTAATGTTTTTGAGGGGCATTGTCTAATGGAAGTCTGGAAGCATGCAAAAACCACTTAATATGTTGTTTTCTGATGTAATCCATAAATGGCATTGTGTTTGTTAATCTTCAGACAACGACGTGTTTAAATACTCTGAATTAACTTACTTGCGCATCATCGTCTTGGGCAGTCTATCCAGTTTTGCCATCAATTACTAGTTTTCCAATTCAATTTTATTTCTTTATATAGCCAAAACTCTCAATTTTATTTTTAAAATATTGTATATGAATCTACATTCTTCCACATTTTACTTTCTTAAACTACTGCCTGATTCGTCTTTAATTTGATGACCGTGGTATTCTTTATATTCTTCTGTAAAATTGTTTTTCGTAGGAAGCAATTCTCTTTGGCACTGTTTTATTAATCGTCCATGTTTCACAGCCACAAATTACTCGATTAGAAGAAAACGATTAACTTATATCGGACATGTACTTAGAATGAATGAAAATAGACTACCACTACACGCATTAAATTGAGTACCAGATGGCAAAAGAAAAAGAGGAAGACCAAGAGAGATACTTCGCAGAATAACCATCAAAGAAGTTATGACTATGAGTCTCAACAACATGCAAGAATTACACACAATAGTATCACATCACTGAAACTGGAGAGCTCATGTTTCTGCCTATGCGCTGTATTCGGCGCTGAAAGAACATAGATGGATATAATATGCTTGAGTTGATCAGATGTAAGTTTGCAGTACCCCTGGGACTATTCACGGCATCAATTAATCATGTCCATGTCCCGACTCTTGTAGTTTACCATTGCATGACTGTATCAATTAACACGTTCACACAGATTTACAAACCCGTAAATAAAGTGGGTGTTTGAGGGATTCAAACCCATTTCTTCTTAAATCAAAACATGACATATCACTACCAAATTAGTTAACAATATGGTAACCCCCCCCCCTTAATTTAGCGATTTGCACCAGCTCCCCCCCTCGTCCAATTGCTACACAACACGACCAAATTAAAATAAACATCTGCACGTTTTTAACATTATAAATCACTTCCACCCCCCCCCAACTCCAAACTACTACACAACACGACCACAATTTAAAAGCGACACGTTTTTAACATTGGAAATCACTTTCATTCCCCCCCCCCTTCCCAACTACTACACAACAACACAACACGATCAAAAGTAAAAATCCACACATTATTATAACATTAGAAATCACCTTCCCCCCCCCCAACCAGAAGCCAGTTACAAGTTTAAATTTGTTGTTATTTTGTTGCACGTGACGATTGGTTTATAGAGGACTATTTTCTGATGATTATCCATATCTTCCTTCCACTCGTCTGGTGTGTATAGATGCGGATTTGTATTTTGGCTTCACTATACGGCAGAGGGTAGCTGAATTTTTTTCTCTTACTTTTGCCAAGACATCAGCGCTCCCATTTCTACCGATACTACAAAATATATCTGCCACAATCTCAGCTAAAGTCACTGGCATAGGAAATGATTAAACACAAATACAACTACAACATATGGACACATGCTTACACAGACGTATGGGCAATGGATCTCTCAGAAATAGATTAGGTGGAATCCTTATAAATAGAGCAATGCAAAGTGTCTTAGCAAATCATTCCCAATAAGAAAGACATGTTCATGAAGAATTCTTGGATCGCTTAATTATGTCAAAGATTTTTATACATCGCCCCTAAAAATATTTAGTTTTTAGCACACAAAAAAAGGAACGAAAAATACTACACGATTGCTTCCCATTTTTAGAAAAAAGTATTTCAAATTCATGCAATTTAATTGGTGTATAAAGAAAACTAATATTGTTGATGTCAACTTTTGTAAACCTCTTGCGTCTACATATCGTTCTTGTGGCTATATTCCCTTCAACTTCAGATGCCACCGCTCAAGTCTCACAACCATATGTTGCCACATAAAAAACTATAGATTCTGCACTATTTATCTCTATATTGGTTTTCCTACCTTGGTGTAATCCATTTAGAAGTAACTGTACAATGGTGGCTTTAGTGGCTTACCGGCAGAAATGAGTGCTTAACTGACCGTTTTAGCGAATTCTGGAGGTGATGAGTTAATATTAATAATTTTGTGTTTCCTAAACGTTATAGTTATGGTCCGTTCAGATTCGTTTGCCGAGATGTTATGATTTATAATTCAAAAAGTTCTTGATGATTTCACATGAATTTTGGCATACGTTGTTAAAATGTCCATGTCGCGAGAACATATGTGTTACTTGATGTCTAGCTGTAGCGGTTATTTGAACGCGGCGAATTCTTTTGATGTTTGCCCATGTAAATATTATTTCGACCATAAACAAAATATTTTACAGTAATCTAGTGCAATGATGACCCATAGGCGTGTCCACAAAATTTTACATGGTGGCAGGTGTAAAAAAATGTAAAATATATCTTTTGTTCGTAGAGTCAATTTGATATTGTTCCATGCTCTTGGTGTGAGTTTCACAAATGTTGTCGCTGCCTTTGAAATAAGTACATATATTTCTTCATGTAAGGAAATTTTGTCTGTAATAGTTGATCCAAGATATCTGAACTTCTGTATTGAATCAAGCGGGCTAATTTTTATAAGTAATGGTTGATGGTTTGCTTATAACATTTTTTTGAATTGCTTGGGTGGTATTGAGCAATGAAATGTTTTACAAATCAACTTGTAAATTTTGCAAATCAAACTTTTTTTAGTGTAGACTTAATCAGAGTAATGATCATTCATAATCAGACGAGTCAAATAGGTCGATTACTGTTTTCGGCTGAACAAACAACAAACCTTCCTTTTTCCAATATTCCTCTTCTTGGCGTAACACATGATCCTCACATTTCACCCAGTAGTCTTTATGTATATTTGATAGAGCCTGATTTGTAAGTGTCTCAATATCACATAATTTGAAAGTTGTATTTGTAGATGCTACGTGTCCTTTAACTTTTGCCCAAATTAGCTCTATAGGATTTAAGTGTGCATGATATGGAGGTAGTCTCAAACATCTATGACCATGTTCTTCAATTAACTTGTCTATTTTAAATATCTTTGTTCGTTGTGTCTGTTTTACAAGGTTAAGCAATTCGGGTTTCAAGTACCTGTCGGTAACTGGTATGTGTTCTTTTATGAGCCACGTTTTGATTGCATCTTTTGTACTTGATGATGTTGGGATTCTATCTTCTACGTTCACTACGTTATGGTATGAAGCATTGTCCATTATCAGACAAGAAGGTCTATCTAATATTGGAAGAATACTTTTTTCGATCCAGTCTTCGAATATGTGCCCATTCATTTCGGAGTGGTAGTCTCTATTGTCAATGGATTTTGAAATGAAAATTAGATGAGCATTCTGCAACAGCCCATTATGTCTGCTACCTGCATGTGCAACTATCAAACGTTGCCCTTTACTACTTGGTACTGATCTTTTAATACTTCCATCTGCTAACTGCCATTCCTTTTCATTTGTATGATGAGCGTTGATCCAAGTTTCATCTAAATACACAATATCATAACCATTCTCGCGCATTCCCTTCACTTCACGTAAATACTTGCTTCTAAGAGCTACCAGATGTGGCTTTTCACAAATAATGTTTTTTCCACCAGCATACTTTCTAAAGGTGAAGCCTGCATTTCTTACAGTTTTCCATAATAAAGTTTTTGATATTTCAATGTCGTTATTAGTTTTCAGCCAAATCTTCAACTTTCTAAGTGTCACTTCTTCGTTTTTATCAAACATTCTACATATTTCTCTTTTTACTAGGTCCTTATCGAAACTGTCTATCTTTTCTTTCCTTCCTTGCTTTCGTGAATTTGTTGGCAATAAATATCCGCTTGCTTCCACTATTCGATCAAATGAACGTTTACACAAACCTAAAATATGCATTGTTCTCTTCTCAGGATTTGATAAAGAACAATAAAGATGTCCCTTTTTACGCTCTCTGCAGAAGTATTGATAAATCTTTATAGCAATGTTATGCTCAGTAAAATATTTCGCTTTCAGATTCATTCTCACATAGACTTGCAGAAGGTAATATGCTTAGTGCCTCCTACTTTCTGTAAATATTGAGACGTGCCTCTGACTTGTGACTTGAAATCGAGTCAATAGCCGTTTTTGATTTCACATAATTCTAAGTTCAGGAAAAATAATATTTGGTGCTAAACGGGAATTTCCATATGTAACATTGCTTTATACAAATGTACAGTGGGAACAACTACTTTTAGAACGGTGCACATTCTACCGTGAGGGTCATGCCTTTATATTTAATAATCAGCTGTGAGATGTAAGCATCTACATAATCCAGCGGTTGTTTATAATTTAGATTAACTTTTTTTTAATATAGGTTAAATAAGGTATCTTTGATACTGGATCACATTTCTTTGATAAAAAAATATTTCTATAGCGACATTATTATTCTAAACCTAACTTCAAATGATCAATCCAAATGAACAATAAGTGTTTGATAAAAATAATTTAACATCTCGGCAAACGAATCTGAACGGACTATAGCATTTTTATTAATTATAAGTTTCCTCATATTTACTTTTATATGTTTTTGTTTTGCATCAAAAGTGTCCAGATTTTTTCAATCACGTCAGACATCTAAACGTTTTCGGTACAGACCCCGAGTCCCTGGAAGACTTATTAAGCAGACCAGATTTCGTGGATTGGCAAAAACCAGTTCTTACTCACGGCAAGCACATTTCTTTTATATTTGTACAATAAACAATAGAGAAAACAACACATCAAAGAGAAACCCTGTTTACAGCAGAATTATGTAGAACATGGATCAGTGTATGTGAAGCAAAATAATAATGAATTGTAAAATTGCGACAGAATGTTCTTTTTGCATTCGCGTTGTCAGAACTTTTTTTTCGTTTTCTTCTCTTTCCACGTTCGCCCTATTCCTATGTATATCCACATCTCACAGTCATTAATTCTGTCTTTTACTTGTTTGTTCATTATCATTGGTTTATCAGCCATACATCAATATAGAATATATGAAGCATTTTATAATTCTCATTTTTATTTGTTTAGATGTTAATATTTTCCTGATGTTTAACAGAAGTACTTTTCGCCATTCCTATTCTCTTTTAAACTTCTGTTTCCCGTCTGCTATTATTTGAAATTGTATGTTTCCGAAATGATGGTGCCTGTTCCTCTGCAATTTTGCTGATGATTTTTTTAATGTTTATATCTACCCAGGTAATCAATATTCTTTTTATCATCACCACAAACAATCTGAAAGAGATGTAGTTACAAATCTGTAAAATTTGTTGATCATGTCGATAATTAACAATATTCTTATATATCGTCTGCCCACAGCAAACTTTTATCAAAGCGCAGATGTCGTGGAGAAAATGAGCAACGCAACTGGAACACCGTATCACTCTCGAACAAGAACTCATATGATGATTGCATATCCTGGCGATATCGAACCGAGGTCAGGATACTTTTTTTCTGTGTAATGTTGCGAAATCATGTCTTTTGTCCTAACAGAAACACATTTTAAGTTCCTTTGTATATATGTTTTTGGTCCTTTCGTGGCAAAATTACGTAGAATTGAAAAAAAAAACAGAGATGCAATGCCCAAGAAAAACTGCAAGAGTGACTAAACTAGACAAAATAGGAAATTACGAAATCAGAGAAGAATCGGTATAACACCATGCACAGAATGCATCGAGAAACACGATGAAATGGCTTGAACACCTTATGAGAATGAAACATAACCAACTACCGGCAAGAACTAATACCATTAAAAGTTCCTGATACAAGTTCTCAGATAGTTCCTGAGAAAAATCTAGAAGAAGATGAATATATAATATAAAGACAAGCCTAAACAAATATGGATGAAACAGCTCAGATGCCACATCTGGCCTTGGATAGACAGCTAAAGCTCACAGTTACCACACCTACGCTAAACGGCGTGTGGATATTCTGACCATCATTCACCTGGGGATAGACAAAAGAAAAAAAACAATGGCTAAATACTCTTGCTGTATATGACATGACTATATAGCTGGTTTTTGTTCATGAAATAGTTTCATATTGTTCTGAAGTTGCACACCAAAAGCAATTTGGCAGCAAGGACCCGACATGTACGCTGTTTATTGAAGGTAACTTCTGGAAATGTACTCTGCTTATTGAAGGTAACTTCTGAATATGTACGCTGCTTATTGAATGTACACTCCGGACATGTACGCTGCTTATTGAAGGTACCTTCCGGAAATGTACGTTGCTTATTTAAGATACCTTCCGGATATGTACGCTGCTTATTGAAGGTACCTTCCGGACATACACGCTGCTTATTGAAGGTAACTTCCAGACACGTACACTGCTTGTTGGAGGTAACTTCCGGACATGTACACTGCTTATTGAAGGTATCGTCTGGAAATGTACGCTGCTTACTGATGGTAACTTCGGGACAAATACGCTGCTACTTATTGAAGGTAAGGTCCGGACATGTACACTTTTTATTACAGACATTTTTCGGGCATTACATGCTAGAAGTCCCAGAGAAAGGAAAAATAAAGAAAGGTTCCATTTCACATTATTGAGGTATGTGAAGAAGTACGATGTTTGGATGACATTTTTAATGAAACAACGTCATGTTGGCGAGATGTTGTCGTCAGTCCGCCTCCTTTCCATTCGTAGAAAATTCAATTTCATTAGATTTGTATCAATTACCAAAAGAGTCCATTTCATTAGATGTGTATACCAAACAGACGTTCATCATCTTCATCACCACCGTCATCATCATCTAGTGCTTCTCCACATCAAATGTTGGCTGAACCGGACCTCCAATATCCTCTTTCTCGTGCCTTTCTGGTAAGAAAATTAGATCACATATTTTGGACTTTGGTGAAAACCTTCTATTAACATGGAATGGAACTCAACTCGCCCTTGCAGCCAAAAAGACGACATTATCTATAGGCTTGGAAGAAACCAACAGATAGTCATTTTTAGGTTGACAGCAGGTCATAACAGACTCAACACGTGTACGGGAAGTTTGAAGTAGTGACAATGATACGTGGACACACCTGAGGACAATCTACAGGAAACAACATAATATGTTAAACAGAACTTACTACTGTACGATAGCACAAGAAGAAATATACGGTCATCTGAAACAGCTTTGACGGACAAGCTATACGTCCCTATCTCGTGACTAGTGACCACAGTACAGTTCATTGATGAGATACATATCAACGTCTGACTTCGACAGGGAAACGAGGAGGAAGGCGAAAAGTTGAAGATTGTAGAGGTTAAGTTGAGGGATGATTTTTGACGTTTACTATTTTCTTTATGTCTCCCTCTTAGAGCAGTTATTTTTAACATAGGGGGTCACCATGCGCAGCACATATTCGATCTAACACCTTTGTCTTTTAAAAAGATTCAACCTATATGGTTTTATTCCAAACATTGCAAGAAGTTATTGGTTAGAGATTGATTTACTGCCCATCTGTAAACCACGAACCATTTCATTCTCATGACTAAATCCTGGTAAACAACATAACTTTAAGAAAGGGCGCAACAGATTTTAGAGCTGGATTGATCATCAAGTCGCAGACGCCATAGTTTTAGTTCATTGTTGGATGATCAAAATTCCATATTCTAGAACAAAAACACTATAAGACAGCAAACATAATTTGAAGTTTTTGAACCAGTACAGTTCAGCTGGAACCTATTTCCCTCGCAAGTTCGTAAACAAGCTTTTCGTCTTCGACCACACCGCATACACCGAGAAAGATGCGATCTTAGTCAAGACTTCTAACGTGTATATTCCCAAGCTACTATGAATATGAATTGCTCAAACGACACACAGACAACAACAAAACACACGCACTGCACAGGTATGTACATTCCTCTAGAACCACAAACATTTTGACATCAGCACGTGTCAAGAGGTCTCAGTGCTACAGGTACCATTTATATGAACTTGTAAACATAAATATCACATAAACAAGGTTGCTTCAGATGTGACATGGGTAAATCAATAATGTAAAATAGACGCATCGATGATTTATTGTTAAAGACAAATCATAATGCAACAACCGAGATTTGAACCAAGTTCGCTCAGATGGACAATGCTCGCCTTGCAACTTAAGTCAACATGTTTTCTGTATTGACCACACCGCTTAAAGACCATCAAATCCATGTATTTCTTCCTCGCGATAGCTGTCAAACTCATGCTAGTGGTCTATGCGATGTGGCAGTCAGCTGCACCCTAAACTTCCTTATTAGCTTCTTACGACATGCATAGGGTTGCGTTATGGTCGATTAGGGAAAATGTGGTGACTCGGGTTACAGGGCGAATATGTGCGAACTGAACGGACCGGGTTCAAATCCCTAAGACATAAATTGCGGGCAGAAACAACAACCAATTTTGTTTATAATTGTACGAGAGATTTACTGGTCCACAAAAATCATTACTTTCAATAGTGAAACGACGAAAGCGTGCATGTTGTGCACATGTTATGCGGAAATGTTTCCTTCTTAAATACGAAACTACATGATACAGTCGAGGGTGAAAGAAGCAGAGGAAGTAAATAAAATCATGGACAGACAACATCATGAAATGGACAGATCGTGCATTTTCTTCACTAGTCCGCATCACTGAAGGTAGACATCGATGAAGAAATATGTGTGCTGATGCATCCAATGAGCATCTGATACGACCCTAACGGGTATATATTATATCTTATTAATATAAATATGATACATATATTCAGGATATATTGCTAAACTCATTATGTTTTGGTTGTATTGATATTTAGCAATATAAATATTCTCAGTAGTTTTCAATTGCATTCTGGGTGCACAATTGTACGAAATACAACATGAAAATTAACGTACACAAAACATGTTATGAAAATTAGCAAGTCTTCAACACCAATGGATATAACAATAGATAGCACCAAAGTGAAACAAGCCAACGAATTTACATATCTAGACAGTATATTGTGCCGAAAATTGAAGACTAGACAGAGAAACAGAAACAAGGTGCCAGAAAGCAAGCACTGTGATTTACCAACATTTACCATTACTGTTTCACCCAAAGATCAGAATAGAAATTTAAAAAACGTTAGTTACATTAGTTACAATTTTTATACCAACACTTTACTACCACTGTCAAACATGGTCTTTAACAGTCTCGCAGCAAAGTGAAATTGTTACATATGAAATTAACTGAGACAAATTTTCTGAGAAAAGCTGCAATGGTTACTAAACTAGATAAAATAACAAATATTATTAAATTAGAAAAAGAGTTGGTTTAATATCATGTATTGAATATATCGAAAAACAGCAAATAAAATGTATCGATCACCTTATGGCAATACACCCAAACCAAATACTAACAAAAGCATATAACAAAAGAATATCCGGACCTAAAACCAAAGGTAGACCAAAAAAATGGTGGATAGAAAAATTCTAGATAACCGTGAACAAACATGGACTTAATGCAACCAAGGCGACACATCCTACCTTGGAACAACAGCTGAAACTCCCACCCCTACGCTTAAAGTTAAGTGTGAATGTGCCTATTATCAACCATCATTTACCTGGGGATAGACAACAGACAATATATGAAAAATTGTTTACTTATACATGTATATATGGGTGTTGGTGGCGGTGAGGAAGGAATTTACACCTCTCTGTGAAGATACACGCATTGTGCAACCGAGATTTCGAGTCTGGATATTAAGATAAGGAGTCTGGATTTGTTATTATTTTTAATTAATATTTAAATAATGAAGATGCCAGTTTAGATAATCTAGGCACCACTGATATTGTTTGGACTCGCCGCGTCAATGTTTGCAAGAGATGTGATTCGCAGCAGATGCTTAAATTTCCTACCAGACAATCAACAAACCAAGTAGCTAATTTATGTTATATATTTTTAGCGAGTCCCATGACAGTTTTAGCTCTATAGAACTAAACGGGAATTATCCTTCTGACTTTATGTGAATTTTCTCGTGAATTTCATTGGTCACTTTGTGTACATTTTGTGTTGACATCCAATGAAAATCATTGGATACTGATTTAAAACTAAAATACTGACGTTAAAAGTAAAATAGTGACAGTAAAACTAAAATAGCGTCAATTTTGAAAAAAAAAATTATATCTTTTATAAGATTATAGATTGTGAATATCTTTTTTTTTAAATTACAGACCAGTTCCTGAAGGTTATGAAGTTCGACCCATTGACCCACATCGGTATGCAGAGTATATTACATTAACTTGGCCACACCGCAGAAAGCATACCGAATCTTACATCACTGCTTGCCTTGAGTCTTTTCATTCGGTGGGAATCTTTGACAGGTCAGTTTAACAAACTACACTTTATTTATTTATTTATTTGAATCTCCAGGAATTCAAATCAATAGAGCTGTTGTATCGTTTTTGTGAAATAAGGAGATTACTCCAGAGATTCGATTTCATACCCAAAAGAAATCAGCATTGTACAATAAGGAGATTACTACAGAAATCGATTTTATATATAGAAAAGCTCTTAGAGTGCTGCAATGAGATTTCTCCAGATGTCTATTTAATATCCAAGAGGCTTTCAGATTTGTACAAGGGCTCCTAATTCCAGCTACCGCCGTGTTTACATCAAGCTGGTGCTCATCACGTAACGTTAGGACATCCCATGTGTCCACCTTTGGTTCATTGTCTATATATATTTAATTGGGATGCCAGTTATATCGAATGCGTGCATGTTCTGTGTAGTAGATCGTTATGATACACAGGGGCTTCTAATTAACTATAGATGTCATTGACTCATATCGACACCGACCTTTTTTTATTTAAATATTTCGAAATATTGACTAAGAATCTAACTCGATACTTTTTTTTAACAAATCGATTAGCGTCCAGTAATTTTCTGAAGCGAAGCAAAACATTCTAGACATCATCATATGAGCTCCGTCTCTTTCAGCAGATGACTAAAAGTATGTAGGCCCTGTGCCCTGATAGTTCCCATAGCCCGTAGATTGTATATTTATCTTTGATTCCACTCTATAAATATAATTTAAGGTTTCCTATGATAAAAATTATGCTTACTGGAAGCTTCAAGTGTAATAGGCTCGTGTATGCATAATATGTAAAACAATATAGGATACGTTGTATATTAGGTTTTCTATTGGTGTGATACCATGTTCTTTATAATGTGTTTTTGTGGGGAATGGAGTTTATTTTTACAAAATTTAATACAGAAATAACCTAAAGTGGTATTAATACTGAATATTTGATTTTTAGAGAACTAACTAAAGTGAAACTAAATAAGAATAATATATATTTACCATGAAAAAATGCACATACACCTTTTATTTACAGAATGTTTTGAAAGAAATTGTTTTCACAAATTTAAATTCATGCAGAATATCATACAAATCTGGAAAGTAACTTGGATCAACGAAAAACATCTGGCTTTTAAAGGGAAACAACCGTTAAAATTGTGAACACAAACATGACATATGAGTCATGTTGGTGTGTTTGTAAAAAAAATACTATACTGTGTTAGGGCTAAAGCTAGGGTTAGGATTGATATTAATCGTTCCCCTCAATATTTGTCCGGGTAGTTCCAAGTTATTTCAATCTTTTAATAAAAGAAAAAAACTCGTCCCCTCTTGTGTCTTCGTTCACAAGATGCATAGATAGTGAACTCGAAATATATGCCTTGTCCATTGCCGGCTGTCCTGACAGATGTGCTCCTGAAGCCAGGTGATTGTTTACCCTGGATAAATAAAATCAGTGTTAATACTTTATATAACAATATTGTCTCACCAGAACACTAGTAAATATGTAATGTATTCGCGAGTGGGGAAACATGGCCCTGGGCTTCTAGTTCAGGGCCAAGAATAGAACCACTATCTTCTTTCCAGGCATATCGCGGGAGGCGACTAAGGAAAGTTGGGGGATAAGCTGACAAATTGTCACCTGTGAAAAAACTATTATCATTGCATGTCTTGTCTCAATGTCTTACTTGTGTCTTCTGTCAAATGATCCTCGTGGATGACGAAGAGATGCAGTCCAGAGGACATTACACATCTGCAATTTTTGGCAGACTCCTAGGTTCGGAGAATACTAGATGTTTATTACTGCTATTGGGTCAACAGATTTGACATGAAGAATGATAAACTAGTCGGCCCAGATGAATATGCTGTACTCCAGGCAGATCCTGGAATACTGCTGTACTGGAATGCCTCCCTTTGGGGACTAAGCAATCATAAAAAACCCTTAATACAATCATGCCATTGAACCAACAACCCTTATAAGAATTTGGATATCGCATTGGTACTGAACTGGTGAGAGCCTGTCCTTTTGTCAGAAAGGATATGGGCTGTCAAGATCTACCAGCTCATAACTAATGAGATTACTTCATCTTCAGCATCATGTACTAAGAGCTGCCTGTTCACAGCTAAATTGATTATTACATCATCATGATGTGTCAGGTGCTACCTGCTCACAGCTGAAGGGATTACTTCATCATCATCATCATCATCATGTGCCAAGAACTACCTACTCACAGCTGATTACATCATCAGCATCATGTGTCAAGAACTACCTACTCACAGCTGATTACATCATCAGCATCATGTGTCAAGAACTACCTGCTGACAACTGATTACATCATCAGCATCATGTGTCAAGAACTACCTACTCACAGCTGATTACATCATCAGCATCATGTGTCAAGAACTACCTGCTGACAACTGATTACATCATCAGCATCATGTGTCAAGAACTACCTACTCACAGCTGATTACATCATCAGCATCATGTGTCAAGAACTACCTGCTGACAACTGATTACATCATCAGCATCCTGTGTCAAGAACTACCTGCTCACAGCTCATTACATCATCAGCATCATGTGTCAAGAACTACCTGCTCACAGCTGATTTCTTGACACATGATGCTGATGATGTAATCCCTTCAACTGTGAGTATATATATATATATATCTTACATCACACAGGCATTAATATTTATATTTTAGTAATTTATTTTACAGGGAAGGCAATCTTATAGCCTTTGAAATGGAGAACGAATATGGATTCGCTGCCCTTTTACACGTCAGAGAAGAGGCCAGGGGCCTTGGTCTTGCAATCTGCGTGGTCAGCCTACTTGCTCAAAAGTTTTTCAAAGACAATCGACCAATTCTAGCCGCGATCATCCGTACAAACATAACTTCTGTGAACTTGCACGTGAAATTAGGGTTTAAAACAATCGGCTACCTGGACTGGTTCATACATTCTATGACGCCAGAGCGGATTATAGCGTCCCAGCAAGTTTCAAACCGATGATGATGGAAAGAATAATAATATACGTCTTTTCATTTTTCTAATTACTGTTAATTCTACTTTTCCCTGTTATAGCATCCTACTTGCATTTTGTATTCTTTCATAACATGTTTCCATTCCTCAAATGAAATTAACCACAATTCACTTGCCACCTAAAACTGTGGTTTTTATTGCGTGTCTAGTCGCGCCATCTCCCATGTGGTCATGGTGACTTGAAAAAAAGTGGGGGGGGGGGGTATGTTGAAATACTTGAGTGAAAATCTAAATGTAACCAGTTTAACGAAAATAGGAAGGTAACCAACTGAACGACAATAGGAAGGTAACCAAGTGAACGAAAATATGGATTAATCAGTTTAACGAAAATAGGACGGTAACCAAACTGAACGAAAATAGGAATTAACCAGCTTAACGAAAATAGGACGGTAACCAACTGAACGACAATAGGAAGGTAACCAATTGAACGTTAAAAGGAAGGTAACCAATTGAACGGAAATAGGAAGGTAACCAACTGAACGAAAATAGGAATTAACCAGTTTAACGAAAATAGGACGGTAACCAACTGAACGAAAATAGGAAGGTAACCAATTGAACGTTAAAAGGAAGGTAACCAATTGCACGAAAAGGGAAGGTGAATATAGAAATAAGAGTCCCCCGTTGCGTAATATTGATGTACAAACATAATGTAGGCCTATATTTATTCTATTTGTTTGAATGTTTGTTTTATCTCTCAGGGTAGAACGAGTGATATAACTTCTATATAAATTTTGTGTATGGAGGGAATGAAGTTCTGCAGAGTATTTTTTTTCATACCAAAAGATTTCAATTCCCAGCTCTATGCAATAATTCTGAGAAGAAATATTCTACACAAATTTATAAGCGTGTATGTGAAAGCATGTTCCTGCAGTATCTAAGCATGCATCTATAAACAACAACAAAATACTTGCTCTAACATGGAGGATCTGTGGCAAGTAAAATGTTTTCACGGCTTGGATTTAAAATTGCTTAATAGGGCAGCAAAGCAAAACCACTGAACTGTAAACACAAAGACACTGTAACCGTATATATTATAGACTAGAATGCGGAATATAAATTATTAGAAACAAGAAGTTGGTTTATTGAACAGTGCGAATTCGGGGCTTGTATTTCAAGAAGGAACCAAAAATTGCAACCATATACGATATCAATGTTAGCCACTTCTGAACGTATGACTGAACTGCTTCAATACTGTCTGTGTATAGAAAATGTCAATAAATTACGTTAAAATTTGAGGGAGAGGTCTGCAACTGTTAGACGTTATTAACAGGGGGAGAGGGAAGGGTACAAATCGGCCAAAAATTGTTCATGTAATTTATGAACAGCACCCATATATATACACCAGAAATAGTAACTCTATCAGACTCTTCCGATCACGCTTCATGAGATGATGATAATGAAATAATCCCTCTTGCTGTGTGCAGGTAGCTGTCGACAGTCCGTAGCATTTCTAACAAAAGCATAGATTCTTCTCAGCTGTGAAACTGAAACGTCACCTGGACAGGGATATAAAGTTGCATCAAAGGCATGGTTGCGTACGGACGGGAGGAGGGCTATGATTCTTGATTCTATAATTGCTATGAGGGCTATGAATGGTTGTTTAGTCCCCGATAGGAGGTCTTCCAGTGTGCAAGTATCCAGGATTACCATGTACTGTCAGGAGCCCAACAGACACTTCCGGACTAACTATTTCATCATTCTTCTGTCAAATGTGATGATCCATCGGCAGTTATTGTATATTTAGCATTCCCCGCAACCTTGGAGTCTGCCACAAACGGATAAATGTACCATATATATACACACACAAACAGCTAGTGCTCAACTTACGACCACGATCGGTTCCGGCAGACCAGTCGTAGCACGATTTGGTCGTAAATTGAATACGCTGTGTACAGTAATGTGAAGTGATGGTATAAAAATATGTACATTAAATTATTTCATAAATCTCTTTTATTATTGTTATAAATCTTATTTTTGGATGTTCATTTTGTGCCATTTGTATCATCTCTACACCATTTTGTTTATTTTTACATTGTCAGGTTTAAGGAAAATATTTTCTCAATCTCAAAACACATCAAATTGTCATTAACATCAAAAGCTCTCAAATCAACAAGCTTTAGTCGCGCTAAGGGAAGTCAATCACCTACCTGGGGTTATTGAGTGTGACCGTGTTATTTCTTAGAAATTGATGACACCTTAGTGAACTACTTAGTAAAATCAACAGACATAAATTCACAAGACCTGCAATCCTTGGTAACTGATCGACAGGCATGGAGAACTATGACATCCATCCTATGTGCCAAACGTGGCAAAAAAGGAACTGACTGACTGACTGACTAGTGAACTACCGCTGACGGTTGCAGACAACGACTGCTAATTGAGGCAGAAAGAAATCTGAAATCTAATACATGTATGGCTAGTGATTGTGGTCGTAAAGTCGAATGGTCGTAAGTTGCGTAGGTCGTAAGTCGATTTCTCTCTGTATTGGTGTTTCTTTCTGTTCTTCCTATTTTCATTACTTCAGTCTTTTCTATGTTTATTCTTGTGTTAAAGGTTCGCCATGTTTGATGTAACCTGTCTATTTGTCTTTGTATTTGCTCTTGTGGTGATAATGCAAGTGCCTGGTCGTATGAAAATAGCAATTTGTTTACGTTATCCTTCAAATTGTTCTCTTCCGTTGCCTATGCTACTTTGCAGATGTGATTCATGTATGTTATGAACAATAGCGGGGGGGGGGGGGATAGTACACATCCCTGTCTCACTCCCGAATGGATTTGAAAATTATCGGATGTGCCTGCGCTCGTTCTCACTGCGCATTGACTATCTGCGTATATGCTCGTACATAGGCTTATCAGATGTTGGGGAACTACATATGTCTGTAATGTTATCCATAGTTGTGGTCTATCCACTCTGTCAAAAGCTTTTCTCTTGGTCCACGAAAGCCAAGTATAAGTCCTGGTTATATTCTGTCGCTCTTTCTGAAAGTTGTTAAAGGCAAATATTGCATCTGCACAGTTTTTATTTTTTATAAAGCTTATTTGTGTGTTGTTGAGCTGTGGTTCTATATATGCATGCATCCTTCTCTCTAGTATCTTGTTAAAGATTTTTCCTTTGTGGCTTAAGAGTGATATGCCTCTATACTTAGTGCAGTCCCTCTTACTGCCTTTTTTCTTCCAGATGGAAACAATTACCTCTGTATTCCCCTCTTGTGGAGTCTTTTGTGTCTTCCATATCACATTGAACAGTCTGCGTAGCAGCTTTATACCTGCCACTGTTCGCATTTTTATTAGTTCTATAGGTATGCCGTCTATTCCTGGTGTTTTGATGTTTGCTTAACTGCGTCTTCAATTTCAGGATGTATGGTTCTAGGTCTTCTTCTATTGTATTTATTCTTGTAATCTCTTCCCCTTCCTTTAAGTTTAATAGTTGAGTGAAATAATCTTCCATCTTTGTATGATTTCTTGTGGCATATTTAAAAATTCTTGAGACTAACGGGAATTGAACCAGTCCGTTCTACGGCATCAAATCGCCTAGCAACAATTGCACACGCGTTTTTCAGTACTTGACTAACCGCATCTCCAAAAAAATATGCGATTTCATCAAGCCATTCAAATCGTGCACACAAAGTCACCCGAACGGACCAATCGAGACAAGGACTATTACAACAACAACAAACATCCCGTACAGGTATTGAAATATCCTCAGTAACAACAAACACATAACATAATATCCGTATTAGTTATACAAGGGCCGATAGGTCTTCTTGTAAAGTCGATTTCTCTCTGTATTGGTGTTTCTTTCTGTTCTTCCTATTTTCATTACTTCAGTCTTTTCTATGTTTATTCTTGTGTTAAAGGTTCGCCATGTTTGATGTAACCTGTCTATTTGTCTTTGTATTTGCTCTTGTGGTGATAATGCAAGTGCCTGGTCGTATGAAAATAGCAATTTGTTTACGTTATCCTTCAAATTGTTCTCTTCCGTTGCCTATGCTACTTTGCAGATGTGATTCATGTATGTTATGAACAATAGCGGGGGGGGGGGGATAGTACACATCCCTGTCTCACTCCCGAATGGATTTGAAAATTATCGGATGTGCCTGCGCTCGTTCTCACTGCGCATTGACTATCTGCGTATATGCTCGTACATAGGCTTATCAGATGTTGGGGAACTACATATGTCTGTAATGTTATCCATAGTTGTGGTCTATCCACTCTGTCAAAAGCTTTTCTCTTGGTCCACGAAAGCCAAGTATAAGTCCTGGTTATATTCTGTCGCTCTTTCTGAAAGTTGTTAAAGGCAAATATTGCATCTGCACAGTTTTTATTTTTTATAAAGCTTATTTGTGTGTTGTTGAGCTGTGGTTCTATATATGCATGCATCCTTCTCTCTAGTATCTTGTTAAAGATTTTTCCTTTGTGGCTTAAGAGTGATATGCCTCTATACTTAGTGCAGTCCCTCTTACTGCCTTTTTTCTTCCAGATGGAAACAATTACCTCTGTATTCCCCTCTTGTGGAGTCTTTTGTGTCTTCCATATCACATTGAACAGTCTGCGTAGCAGCTTTATACCTGCCACTGTTCGCATTTTTATTAGTTCTATAGGTATGCCGTCTATTCCTGGTGTTTTGATGTTTGCTTAACTGCGTCTTCAATTTCAGGATGTATGGTTCTAGGTCTTCTTCTATTGTATTTATTCTTGTAATCTCTTCCCCTTCCTTTAAGTTTAATAGTTGAGTGAAATAATCTTCCATCTTTGTATGATTTCTTGTGGCATATTTAAAAATTCTTGAGACTAACGGGAATTGAACCAGTCCGTTCTACGGCATCAAATCGCCTAGCAACAATTGCACACGCGTTTTTCAGTACTTGACTAACCGCATCTCCAAAAAAATATGCGATTTCATCAAGCCATTCAAATCGTGCACACAAAGTCACCCGAACGGACCAATCGAGACAAGGACTATTACAACAACAACAAACATCCCGTACAGGTATTGAAATATCCTCAGTAACAACAAACACATAACATAATATCCGTATTAGTTATACAAGGGCCGATAGGTCTTCTTGTAAACATGGAAGAAGACCTATCGGCCCTTGTATAACTAATACGGATATTATGTTATGTGTTTGTTGTTACTGAGGATATTTCAATACCTGTACGGGATGTTTGTTGTTGTTGTAATAGTTCTTGTCTCGATTGGTCCGTTCAGGTGACTTTGTGTGCACGATTTGAATGGCTTGATGAAATCGCATCTTTTTTTGGAGATGCGGTTAGTCAAGTACTGAAAAACGCGTGTGCAATTGTTGCTAGGCGATTTGGTGCCGTAGAACGGACTGGTTCAATTCCCGTTAGTCTCAAGAATTTTTAAAAATTGTCCTCTGGCTTCCTACTTTAATTTACTTGTGGCATATTTAGTATGTTGCGTGGTCATCGTTGATTATTTATATTGGTTCGTGTCTTTTTTACTCTCATGTTTTGTACCTTCTTATAGAACATCTTTGATGCGTTTTGTCTATCTTTGTTAAGCATTTCTCCATATTCTTGCCATGACTTACTTTTTGCAGATTTTATGATTTTCTTAGTGTTCATCTTTACTGTCTTGTATATTAAGTAATCTTCATGCGTTTTGTTTGTTGCCCATTTCTTGTATTTTTGTTTTTTATCTTTCGTTACGTTTTGTACCTCTTCTGTCCACCAAGCTAAGCTGTTATTTTTAATTTCGTGCCTTTATGGTTTTATATCCGCATATGTTTCCTGCTGTTTGTATGATGGTATTTTTGAAATATTTCCATTCTTTTTCTATGTGTTGTGTGTTTTCAGGTAGCTTTGCAAATTCTTCATTAACTTCCTGGATATATTTTCCGCCACATTACCACAAATTCCCACATGTCTAGGACAGTAGATCCAGCTGATGCTCTGGGGGTTGGAAGATGTTATGGATGCGATCATCTGATAACGACACTGACGTTCTGAATCTTTTTAAGAATGGACTAAGAGTCAGACACTATAACTGCCCTAGTAAGTGAAGTCTGAGTGAGACACCATCGATGGGGTCTTTGTTACCTCTAATATTTTATGGTAGTGTGTCCTGATATAACCTAATTGGAATTTGTCCGCTGGTTGAAAGGGGCACGCCTCTCCAAAATAGAGGCAAACTCATTAACTACCGTCTGAGTGAGCCATTGGATGATTCCCGTAAAGGCTTCCATCCTCATCAGCATGCTGGAAGTAGTTGCTCTGTATGTCCCACCGCGTTCTGCGAGATTCTTACCGCCAACAATGTCTATAAAGCCGCGGCCAGATTGATCGCCAAAATTATTGATAGTGTGCATGACGTACTGTAAAAAAGATTCGCTGCATATAATGTAATGAGTACAGTACTGTGCTAATACAGTACAGTACTAATACAGTACTAATACAGTACAGAAATAAATAAATTTGTCGACAACCAATCGTTTTATCAATAATTAGGGAAAGATGGTAGAATTCTGTGACCACGCCGAAAGTGACACAGAAAGCTGGAAGAATTCAAGCAAATTTTATTGTAATTAGCATTGACATTGGTGACCAGTGTTTAGTACAAGGAATGCTTATAAAAAGATTGAATTTCGCCACAGACTTGTGCATCCAGACGGATTATCCAACCCACGTGAAGCCGGATATGTCATGTCCACATGTACAGAAGTCACAGCACAGCTGTAAACTATGACACAACGCTTTCTGTTCTCCGGACTACATCCTGATAATCTGCAGGAGTTTGAGAGCAAACTCAGAAGTAGTCGAAACAAAGTAGGCCTACACACAAAGTAAGGTTACACACGAAGTAAGCGTACACACAAAGTGACAAATGTGAATTTATTTCACTGTTCCTCTCCTAATTCTGGTCAAATATCACCAATTCGCCGCCATCTCTCCTCCCTCCCCCCATAGGTGGTTAAAATGACCACACACACAAGTAATTAATTATCGTCCATACATGTACTTTGAACAACTTGTCCTGTGTCAATCAAATTCCTTATCTCCAATAACTAATATAAAACGTTTGTGATCTTTAACCTCAGCTGCCCAGATCATGAAAAACGTAGCCGTTTAACTTGTTTGTTGATTAGAGATCGATGCGGAATTTTATAGAAAAATCGATTATTTACTTCCAAATAACTAACTAGACTGTAGACCAGTATCAATCGAGCTTTATGAAAGAATAAATCGAATTTGACACAATACTGTTATGTTTTTGGTTTACAAATAACGGAGTTCTGGTCATTTTCTGTCATGGATCTGGTAAGTATTTTAACATTTTACTGTTTTTAGAATGTATTTGAGAATATTATTGATGTGAACTATTACTTTGTTCTTCTTCAGTCTTTATTATCAAACTCCAACTGGATCGCTCTTTTAGTAGAATAATGATCCTACTAGATTTCCAGCAGTATGTAGTTCAGAAAATGAAAATGCCGTGTATCGTCGTTTTATTTCGGTCAATGGCCCGACACATTCGTCTCCGGATGAACATTTATTTATAATGCTCTCTAACACAAAAAACTTACATTAATGTCATATGGTACTTACTAGCAAAAAACCACATCTTACATTAGTGTCATATGACATCCTCTAACAAAAGACACATTCTACACTAATGCCATATAACATTATTGAATAAAAGACACACCCTAACTAATGTCATATGATATCCTCTGACAAAATATATCTTACAGGAATGTCATATGACATCTCTAACATACGAACTACTTACATTAGTGCTATATGGCATCCTGTATCAAAAACATATCTTAGAATAGAGTGATATGACATCCTGTAAACAAAACACACCTTACACTATAGTCATAAGAGACCCTCTAACAAAAACGTATCTTACACTAATATCATATGACATCCTACACCAAAAGACACACCTCACAACTAGAGCCATATGACATCACCTAACAAGAACACATCTTGCACTAATGTCATATGATATTCTCTAATAAAAGACACAACGTACACTAGTTTCATGTGACATCTAACAAAAAACACATCTTACATTAGTGTCATATGGCATCCTCTAACAAAAGACACAACCTACACTAGTAGTCATATGACATCCTCAAAGAAAAACATCTTACATTAGTGTCATGACATTCTATAACATAAAACACATCTTACACGAATGCCATATGACATTCTGTAACCAAAAAATATATTACTCTAATGTTATATGACATCCCATCCTCTAACAAATAACACATCTTACACTAATGTCATGACATCCTGTAACAAACAACACGTCTTTCACTAAAGTCATATGATATCTTGTAACAAAAACACATTTTACACTAATGTCACACATAATTCTTTAACGAATAACACTTCTTACACTAATGTAATATGACATCCTGGAACAAAAAACACAATATACATTAATGTGATATGACATACTGTAACAAAAACACATCTTACAATAATGGCATAGGACATCCTTTAACAAACAACGACTCTTATATTAATGTCATATGACATCCTATAACATAACACATCTTATACTAATGTCATATGACATCCTGTAAACAACACACCTTACATTAGTGTGAAGAATATCCTTAGCGCAGTGGCTAATCTATTCGCATTGTTCTTACAAGGTCGCGGAATAAACTCCCGCTCGGAACTCACGTAAAAAGGGGATTTTTTTCGAAGATCCATAGAGATACCACTTAAAGCTACGAGGTTACGTGCAATTATCCTCTTTGAAATCGGCGTGACGCTTCGTTCAGAGGGACAGAGTACGTATGGTGTACACCGAGTTAAATGAAGTCGATTTCCATCGCTTTTTTCAACCTTTCCATACTAGTGTCGTATGATAGCATCTAACAATATTTTACATGTAAGTATATTACATTATGTAGACGTTTACACGTGATCTATTGTTTTTTGTCTTTCCCCAGGTGGTTTGTTATCCACTCTTGCCATTAAGCGTAGGAGTGATTGGAGCTTGAGCTTGCGTTCTAGAGCCATATGTGTGGCCTCGGCTGTGCTATGACCGTGTCTGTACAGGATGTCCCTGACGTTTCCTATCCATCTTATCCGTGGTCTTCCTCTTGCTTTGTACCATGATCTCATTTGGTTATATGACTGTACGGGCAACTTGTCGTGATGCATTCTCATAATGTGGCCAAACCACTTGATCTGCTGCCTTTCTTTGTAATCTGTGCAAGGTATTATACCTATTCATTCCCTGATATCTTCATTTCGTAATCTATCGAGCCTGGTGACCCCTGCGGCTTTCCTCAAGCATTTAATCTCTCACTATCTTTCTGTAGTGTAAAGATGAGGGAAACCAGGTTTGGCACTGGTAGCACAGTGTTGGTAGGAATATACTGTAGATCATTTATCTTCCTTCTCGATCTTGGGATGAAAAAGTGGTGGTGATAGTTGGTATGTTTCTGCATTTGCCTTTTGACATCTCGTCTCGATATCTCTATCGAGGCTTCCATTTTCTGTAAAAATACTACCGAGATATTTGAACTTTGTTACTTGTTTTACTTCTATGTTGTCTATATGTATGTTTAGTGGGCATATTTTCATAGTTTTCGTCTTTTTTAAATTTATCTTTATGATGAATTTTCTACATGTTGCAGATAGTGGTTAACATGATTTTGTAGTTGTTCTTCGTTTTCGTATATGAGGATCTGGTCGTAGGCAAAAATCAATTCATTTAGTTCAATGTTTAGTTGTTCTGAGTTATCTTGTTCTGATTCGGTGATGTTGCCCTCTGCACTTTTTGTCTCTTTTATTATTCTGTTTATTGAACAGCAAGGGTGAGAGCACGCAACCATGACGCACTCCCGTTTTTGTCTCAAATGCACGTGATCATATCCAATATAAGACCTGTGGGTTTGTAAATTAAGAATCGTTATTCTAAAGTGAGACATTTGACTTTTCCTGTCTTCTTCTTCTGCTTTCGTTCTCAAACTCTTGCAGATTAGCATGATGTAGTCCGGAGAACGGAATGCGTTGTGTCATATTTTACAGTACAGCTGCAATATCTGCGTCTTTCGGCCTGACACATCCGACTTCAGCAGGGCTTTGGATCACTGACCCTATATGGGATGGGATAGCCAGCTCCATCCCATAATCTCCTTAGTCGCCTTGTACGACATGCATGGAAGGTAAACGGTTTTGCTATTCTTTTCTCTCCTTTTGGGCCCCGGCAACACACGGGCGACATTTCCTGTGAATTTCATTGAATATTGACACAAATTATACACACAGTAACCAATGAAAATCACGGGAAAAATCAAATGCGTCACTTCTTCTTCTCCGTTCGTTCTCAAATCCCTGCAGATTAACAGGATGTAATTCAGAGAACGGAATGCTTACAGCTTAGTTGCGATACCTTTCGGCCTGACACATCTGACTTAAGCATGGCTTCTGGGTCCCTTTGATTCTATATGGGATGGGGCAGCCAACTCCACCCTATAACCTCTTTAATCGCCTCTTACTACATGCATGAAAGATAAACAGTGATGCTATTCTTTGCTACCATCGCTGGATCAATGCAACATATGGTCGGGCGTCTCTTTAGAAGGATGATCTCTAATAAACCAACAGGACTGTATTTGGTGAAAGACACGGACACACTCATGACTAATTATAACTCTTTGATTGGATAGATCTGGCGGACGTAGATTTGTGTATGAACCCAGTTTGACGACAAACAGACGAAGCCCAGAACACGTCTTTCAAAGTAGTTTCATAATGGAACAGCATACATTTCTAGTGTACACAAATGTCTAGTGCAAATTTCCATGATCAAGTTCAACAGTGCTTAACAGAATCGTACATGTGAGATATTTCAGTTGTATCAACAGTGTTCTTCAAGAACGGTCAAGTTCGGGAGAACTTAAACATTTGTCAGTTCTCACTTTGTGTTAATATGTCACTTTGTGTGGTTGTCACGTGGTAACATCTGCGCATTCTGAAAATATTCTAAAGTTATGTGTCACTTTTTAACGTTCGTCTCAAACTCCCACTGGATGTCTCTTGTAGCAGGAAAGTAGCTTTACTATATATATATTTATATATATATTTTTTTATAGTTAGTTCATTTGTGTGCTAATCAGCTTGTTAATCAGTTAACTATTTTGCTAGGTAACTCGTATTAATTAATCAGTGTGTTAGTTAGCTGGCTAGTTATCTACTTAGTAAGACTATCAGCTAGCTAGTAGGATAGTTAGTTATTTTGCTAGCTATTTTTGCTAGCTAGTTAATGGGTTAGATAGCTAGTTATTTATTTATCGATTTATTTATTTAGTTAGCTGGTTAGTTAGTTAGTTCATTGGTTAACTAGCTAGTTATTTTGTTAGTCGATTGGTTGGTTAATTATTAAGATAATGAACCAATTATTTCGTTAGTTACTTAGCTATTTTGTTAAATAACATTGTTAGCTAATTGGTTAGCTAGCGAACCCAATCCTTATCGGGGATCGAACCATGGATCTCACGCGTGTGAGACCAAAGCTCTAACCAATCGACGATGTCCGTACACTCTTTGGAGTATCCTTCTTTAAGAGAAGACTGCAACGGGGATCGAAATGGTCGTGGTTTGAATTATTAATAGCCCACCGAAGACGGATGTGTCGGGCTATTCGCGCAAATAATACGGCAACACAACGCATTTCCATTCTCTAGACTACATCCTGCTGGAAATCTAGTACAACTATTGTCCTGCTACAAGAGATCTAGTGGGAGTTTGAGAATGAACACTGAAGAAGAAGAAGAATTAATAAAAAATATCTTAATTTCATGCTACGGTGTTAACTGAGCGACTTTTGAATAGTTTATTTCAAGATGGCTGCTTGTATGAGTCAAATGGTCGTCGTACGATGAGTCTTAATGTTAACATTTCCTCACTCTGGTGTCCTTTCTTGTCATTCAGTCTTACTCGGTGATACAATATTCTCTTAATCCGACAGTATAATAACAAATACCCCAGTAAATATTCCTTCTTTCTGATGATGGTAAGAATGACCGTTGATTTGAATTTGTTAAAAGTGTGGGGGTGCTCTAAAAAGTACTTACTTGATAGACAATTTTTATTTCTTTATATTAGTATGGGCATAAATTGGGGCGGGAGTACAATTATTGTGTTTACTTATTCTATATGTTGAAAGAGACTGGAAAGGCATGGAGGATCGCCTTCATCATACTCATGTTACTCCATATTTAATATCTCTCTATATATATCTCTGAACGAAGAGGAAAAGTCGTCTGTCCACTCATTGTACATAAGTTTCAATGTATGGTCTTTGGTAGGTAGCAGAGGTAAGGGTCGCTCAAGACGACAATGGATAAGAGACATCACATTTGGTTTAAACGTACCCCTGACTGCGGCATATCAAATCGCCTAGAATGGCGATGTTTGTTTGTTTGTTTTGCGTTCGCTCCATTGTAACCATCACGGATATCCGTGCGATTTCCGTCGGGAGCGTGATTACGTTGTGCCACCGTTATGCACCTTGTAGGCCTAGCACATCTGATTTCGGCATGCCTTGACAATTCGGGTGGGCTACCCTTAGCCTGTGACAACCTCTATATCTGTCTCCAGGCACGCGTAGTGGCGACTCTTCGCCCAGACGATTTTTGCTCTCGTCTGACTCGCATGAGGTGTTCCACTGTCTATGAACTTGACTCGTGTAATTGGACGTGCTGTGCCTGTGCCAATTGGGTACTGAACCGTTTCTCATCCGTGAGCCTGGTTCCTTAAGGGGAAGAACTCAACAGAGGAGTTGGACCCTGGCTCTTTCGCCCTCTTAGCCGAGGTGTCATTCACCGACATCGTGTACCCCTTGTCCACGTTCGAGTCTCACACCACGCGTTTGAGAGTAAGGCGTTCTCGACTGAGCGTCCTTGTCCCAATAGCGCCTGAGCCCATCAGGTACTGAACCCTTTCTCTCTTCAAGTGTATTTCCGGTGTAGGAAAACCTGACAGTAGAGTTGGGCCAGGGCTAAATCGTTGTCCCTTTTGTGCCTGAGCCCATCGGGTACAGAACCCTTTCTCTTTGCGAGCAAATTTCCGATTTAGGAAGGCTCGGCATTAGAGTTGGATTAGATCTTCTTGCTTTACCAAACGCCAATGAATAGGTCTGGGTCTCTGCCTGTAAGGAACACAGGTAACTAGAAGCTCGTCTCGAGCTGACGGAGCTTGTAGTTCCCCTTTCCTAGGAACTTTTCACTTTCTATTTGCAGTTCGCGCTGCCCTGTAGCGCTGTTCTGCCCTTTCATTGTTTCAGTGTACTCGGTATGAAAACTATTTGTCTCTTGCCATGCATCTACCTTTACGTGCATTTTACATTGGCCGCCCCTCCAATGTTCGGACTGGATTGACTAGCTGTCGACACTGTATGTCGACAGTGTCGCTATATGTGGTGATGCTGGTGGTGTCGGAGATATTGTCTGTCTCTTGTGCAGTCAAATCTCTTTCCATCTGCTACCTCCACATTCTCGGACACGATCCCCAAATGATTTGGCCAGAATCAGCTCGAGCTGCTGTATTTCTGTTTTCAGGGTGCACCGCGTGGAGGTACATTTGGGATCTTGGTTATCTGCTAATCCTGGGTCCGCCTAGAGCAATGCGTTCCCTTTGCACCCCAGAATGGCGATGAGTTCAGTAGGTCGTTGAACAGCGCCGTAGATATGACTTCAGGTAGGATGTGGGTTTTAACTTGAAAAAAATATCATTTGCCATTTTATAAAGCATTTCCTTCTTTTTCGTCAAGAATTTGATGACCTTTTTGTGTGTCGTGTGTTTGCGAGTGTTGGAGGGGGGAAGGAACACGTCATTTGGCTAAATTCCTAGTTCTGACATTCACGTTCTGATTTCATAAGCGAGGGGGGATTATATAATATAACTCTGCCATGTGAACATCATTAGTGCCGTTGTTCTTAATCGTCGTTTTTTTACTGTACATTTTCTTGATAAAGGCTTTTATGTCGAAACGTTCATTTGTGTGTATTATTATGTGATTTTCCAGAGATTGAGATTGAGGAGCGCGGTAGCCTAGTTGATAGTTTTTCTTCTTCTTCTTTCGTTCACTTGAAACATGTCTATATCTGTAATTCTGTCTCCTTAATAAAACTCACTGTCTTTTGTAATTCATACAGTGTCCCATAGAGTTTTGATTCCAGTGTTGTTTCCTCTGGCCAATATGTCTGCCTCAGCGTTTCATGCTCAGAACACTCTTGAAGTATATGTTTGGCACTCTGTGCTGCCTGTCCACATGTACACATGGCCGTGTTGCCAATCTTGAACTTTGTATACATGTGACTGCGGAGTCGGTTGTGTCCTGTTCTGAGACGTAGAATTATAACTTGTTCTGATCTGTTCATATTGTGATAGTCATCTTGTGTTGGTGTTTGTGGCTTTCTTATTGACTTTATCATCTGTTTTTTCTGATGGTAGGTGATTGGTATATCTGGTTGGTCTTCGGCAGCACCTTCCTTAGCCAGTTGGTCTGCTTTTTCATTTCCTGGTATTCCACAGTGAGAGGGTATCCACTGCATGGTTACCCTATACTGGTAAGACAATTCGCTAAGTAGTTTTTTTAAGTCTGTTAGTTTTCCAGACTGGAGAGCTTGAAGCACTGACCTTGCATCTGTCAGGAATACCACAGGCTGTAGGTCAGAGTTGGAGTTCAGCAGTTTTTTAGCTGCCACACTAATTGCCTGGATTTCTGCATCATAATTATTGCAGAATTTTCCTGTCGGTGTTCTGATTGTATCTCTAGGCTTGTGTGGATATTCTATATATACACCTGCACCTCCATTCCTCACAGCATTCTGTGCTGACCCATCTGTGTACACTCTGACCCATATATCTTGTGGATATTCCTCATCCAGGAAACTGAGGGTGATTGTCATTCGCTGCACACTGTTCTGTTCGTCCTCTCTTAGTATTCCTTTCACAAGGGTCTGAATGTATATTGGCATTCCATGGCTTTCACTCCACGGGGTTTGCTCTGGTACAGACCTTAAGGGGCTGCCAACTTCAGGTAGGTCTGTAAGTTGTCTACGGAGTCGTTTAGCTTGATGGATAAAGCTGCTCCTTTTCAGTCGTCCCATTGCTAGATTTTGGAATCTTTCCTTCATTGGATGACTTGGCATACACTGAAACTTTTCTGCTTGAATTAGTACTTTTGTGTCTCTGCGTTCGCCAAGTGTTTGCATTCTTCCCATTTTCTGCATCTCTGCTATGGGTGTTGATTTCATTGCTCCCAACATTATTCTAAGTGCCTGGTTTTGCACTTTATCTAGATCTTGTAATGTGGTGTTTGATGCAGGACACCACGCAGCTGAACCGTATTCCAGGTGTGGTCTTATGCCTTGCTGGTAAACTTTACTGAGTATATTTCCACTGGCTCCCCATGTGGTTCCACTTAGTTTTCTCAGGATAGCTAGCTTCCTCCTGGCTTTTGTTGTTGCTTTGTTTATGTGCTGCTTCCATGTCAGCTTATCATCAAAAGTAACTCCGAGGTATGTGGGTTGTTTGTCTTCTTTCAAGAGCTCTCCATCTATCTTGATATGACCAGCTTTTTGTTTTGGTGAGAGGGTAAAGAGTGTAGTGCTGCACTTATCTGTGTTAATGCTGACGCACCATCTATTAGCCCATAAGGTTAGGGCATCGATAGCTCTTTGTATTTGTTTAGTGGCCACTGTTGCATGTTCTTCCGTGCACCAGATCACCAGGTCGTCAGCATACATTGCCACTTTGATCCCATGTGGTAGTTCAGCAACTAGGTCATTGATGTAAACCAAGAAAAGTGTGGGTGACAGGACTCCTCCCTGGGGGACTCCATGACGCAGTAGAACTTTCTTGCTCTTGCGACCATCTAATTGTACCCTGGCTCTTCTATTATGCAGGTATGCTTTTACCCATTTGTACATTCTTGAGCTAACCCTGTAATTTCGCAATTTCTTTAGGAGCCCTTCTTTCCAGACCTTATCAAATGCTTTCCTGAGGTCTATCCATGCTGCTAGTACCAGTTTCTTTTCTTGGAAGGCATCCTCAATCTCTTGGGAGAGGTAGGTTGCCTGATCTTCAGTAGAGTAGCACTGTCTGAAACCTGCTTGCTGTGATACCAGAAGGTTTTCACTTTCAAGGTACCACTGCATCCTAAGATTGATAATGCGTTCCATTGTTTTACATAGACAGCTTGTGAGGCTGATGGGCCTGTAGTTGGAGACTGTGTTGCCATCTTTTCCTGATTTGAGGAGTGGTATCATTATTGCTTCTCTCCACGCCTGTGGTACATTACCTGTGGACCAGCTTGTGTTAAAGATCTGCAGTAGCTTTGCTCTTGCTGCACTTCCCAGGTTTCTAATCATTTCATTGGACACTCCATCAGCTCCAGGGGACTTTTTCATTTTCAATTTGGATATTGCATGCTCCAGTTCTCTCATTGTGATTGGTGCCTCCATGACTTCAGGTATAGGTTCACCTTGTCCAATGTTTTGCTGGTTCTCTCGAACCTCCTGTTGTTTGTCTGGGCTGACTTTGACGTTATTGTCTTCTGCAAAGGAATCTGCAAAGTAATCAGCTGCATGTTTACCTGTTAAAATGTTTCTATCTTTATAAAGTGTGATCCTGGTATTTCTCCCTGTACCTTCATCATTTAGTTGTTTTACAAGTTTCCATAATTTCCTAGTATCTCTTTCTAGGTTCAGCGACTCTGTTTTTTCTTTCCAGCTGCTCCGTCTGGCTTGTAACTTGGCTCTTTGAAATTTAGCCTTTGTTTGCTGATATTTGTTGTGATGTTCTTGGCTAGGTCTGTTCTCAGCCTGCTTTCTAGATGTTTCCATCTCATTTTGCAGCTTTTCCAGTTCATCATTCCAGTAGGGTTTGTAGTTTTTGCGTGCCCCCCTGGGTATGGTTTTACTAGCAGCATGTAGTATACATCTATTAAATTCACTCACTGCTCTATTGATGTCTTTGTCCAAGTTCATGTCCTTAGCTAGAACACTGGTTAAATGCTGGTACATTTTCCAGTCTGCCCTCTTATAGTTCCACCTAGTGAGCGTGCTGCTGTCCTTGGTATATTCATTGTGAATTTCCAGAAATACTGGTCTGTGGTCACTACCCCCAAGCTGCTTTCCAACGACACGTGTGATGTTCCATTCCAGGCCTGGTGAGTAGAATGCCAGGTCTGGTGTAGAGGTGGTGTGCCATGCTCTCGAGTAGAAGGTTGGTGAGTCTGCTGGCTGGTTAATAAGAATGAGATTATTTTCATCCTGCCAGCTCTCAAGTTCCTCACCTCTCTTGTCGATATGATCGTAGCCCCAGCTCTGAGAGTGGCTGTTGAAGTCACCACACACCATAAGCCTTTCTTTGTCTGGAATTGTGTCTAGTGCCAATGGTTTATCATTTGGGCAGTAGTAGTTCAGGAGATGGAATTCTGCACTGTCTGTTTTTATGTGGAGCATCTGGTATTCTGCCCCGTCCATGTATACTTCCAGCTGACATGCGCTGATATTGTTTTTAACTAGTGTCAGAATTCCACCCTTTCGCCTGTCTTTTCGGTCAGATCGGTAGCACTGGTAGCCTCTGATTTTGAAGGCTATGTCGCTGCTGAGGTGTGTTTCTTGGATACAGCATATATTTACTTGTTCTTCACTGAGGACATTTTCAAGTTCCAATTTTTTGCTGTATCCATCTCTTTTACTGTTGACACCCTCAGCATTCCAGTGCATTATTTTTATTGGTCGTTTGTTTGTTTGGCCAGTAGCTCTATTCCCTTGCCTCCTGGCTCCTCGGGGCAATTGAGAAGGACTTCCAGTAACTGAGGTTGGGCCCTTTCGAGGTATAGGGCCCGGCACCGTCCCTGCCTGAACGTCCGCCACAGGGCAGGCACCATAACGTTTATTAGATGCAGACATGTTTCCATTGTGTTTTATGCGTGGCAACCTGATTATCTGTGCGCCTTTTGGCTGGTTGCCTCCGTCTTCAGCACTCTGCTTTCTTGGGCTGGACTATGGTCCTGCTCGAGTGGGAGTGCCCGACCAGTCTTAGTTTCCAGCCTCTGATGGCTGAACTAAGCCCCATCACCACTTCAAGGTTCTGGCCTCGATGGGGTAGTTGATAGTGAGTTTGAATACTATCACCTGGTTACGGCATGTCAGGTTCGATATATCCTAGGAAAAAAACTGGGTTTTGATTTCTAGCTTGACACGACCACTCCTCCAGTCGACTCAGCTGTAAATGAGTACCTGACGCATGAGTTTGGGAATGTAAAGACAGCAAGAAAAGGAACTGACCACCCTACCTAATAGTTGCTGCGGCTTAGCACATGAAGAGTTATCTTCATCCCCGACGGCAGGCTGCTGCCATGGGACATACCTTTTTACTTTTCAGAGATTAGCAAAATGTCATTACATTTTTCCACATTTCGCTATTGGATTTCAGTTTTTCTGCAGGAGCACATATTATCGATCAACCCAGCATTGTTTGGTTGCGGTAATTTTCTAGGCAACATAAAAACGTTTAGTTGGTTTCCATTGCTTTCCGGGCGTTCCGGGTGTACAGTTACCTGCGGCTGGCTTAGTATCTGGTATCTTGACCACTTAAGACGCGATGTGTACTACTCCGCCGAGAGTCGGACTATCACACCGTATGCTCTTCATATTTGGAGATTTTTCATGCCGTAAGATGCGACTTAGAGGTTTTTGTGGTGGAATTGGCTGTTCCACTAGATGTACACTTGATGATCAAACTGACCCAGCTAGAAACTATGCTGAAGTCGTATGTGGCAGGACAAAAGACACAGACATTGTAGCTAAGCTTTAAACCGTGGCATAACGCATTCTGTTCTGTGTAATACTCGCTGTTAATCTGCAAGAGTTTGAGAATGAACGCTGAAGAGAATGAAGAAACTATCCATGTTATTCTCGGTAACCTTCTATAACACTTCATTTCAAAAGAAGAAAATATTTGTCCTTCGATTTATTGAATATCAGTGTTTCACAGCTATATATTCCAGTCATATAATATCAGTGTTTCACAGCCATATATTCCAGTCATATAATATGAGTGTTTCACAGACATATATTCTAGTCATATAATATGAGTGTTTCACAGACATATATTCCAGTCATATAATATCAGTGTTTCACAGCCATATATTCCAGTCATATAATATGAGTGTTTCACAGACATATATTCTAGTCATATCAGTGTTTCACAGCCACACATTCCTACTTGAAATGTGCTTTGAACATATACTCAAAAATTGGACACCATGAAGCGCATGTGTTTGTTTACGCAAACACAACGAAGCAAAGCAGCGGCAATCTAAGAGTATGAAAATATAATAGTTCAATGAAAGGAAATCTAACCAATACAATTCTAGATGACATGCTCAACAAATGATACGGATGATCTGTGTCGTATTATATAATACCTCATATTTCTTATGCTGATTGTGTTCAATGCTAGATCGGTGTTTTATGCCCAACAAAGTGTGAATTTTCTTAAGTTCATGGGGGCCATGTATCTAGTATTTTTTGTCTCATTGTCTAGACCAACGCTGCAGCCTTTTCTCTATATACGTAAATTCACGTAGGAAGCAATGAGAATAGATTAAAAATACTTGAGACTAACGGGAATTGAGCCAGGTCTTTCTGTACTTGACTAACCACATCTAAAAAAAAAAAGATGCGATTTTGTCAAAACATTCAAACTGTCCACTCAAGTCACTGAGAACGGAACAATCGAGACAAGGACTATTACAACAACAACGAACATCTCGTACAAGTACTAAAGTATCCGCAGTAACAACAAGCATATAACATCGTATTCGTACTAAAGGTCTTCATGTAAACATAAATAGCATAGACAGTACAGTATTGCTTCATATAATAGCTTATACAAGTAAATTTCAAGTAGGAAGTAGGTATTGTACTGTCTTTATGTTATTTATGTTTACACGATACTTGTAAAACGAATACGGATGTTATATGTTTGTGTTACCGAGGATACTTCAATATTTGTTCGGGATGTTCGTTGTTGTTGTAATAACAAATACGCCTGCAATGTTTCCACCTTACTGACTAGCTTCACTGTGTGTCGACAGTGCTACTGCATGTGTTAGCGCAGAGGTGTCGGAGATATTGTCTGTCTCTTGTGTAGTCAAATCTCTTTCCATCTGCTGCCTCCACATTGACGGACACGATCGCCAAATGTTTTAGCCAGAATCAACACGAGCAGCTGTGTTTCTGTTTCCAGGGTGCACAGCGAGAAGGTACTTTTGGAATCTTGATTATCTGCTAACCCTGGGTCCGCCGAGAGCAATGCAGTACCATTTGCACCCCACTGCTAAGCTGTAAACCATGACTGACACAACACAATTGGCCGTGGGGGGGGGGCACAGACCCGTCCGGGGGATGGGGAACTATTTGAACAAAAAACGATTTGTAATTGTGAATCTTCAAAACCTTTGATGACTTGCAAAGAGAGTAAATACAATTTTCTTAGACCAGGAAGCTACAAAAGAAGATGTATCCCAAAAGGGAGCCACAGGCCCATATAGTTTGAGAACAACTGCTCTATAGGAAATGACAAGCAATCCACCCCAAAACATCCGTAGTCATCTCTTACGACACTCGTGGCAGGTAACATAATCTAGCACAATTCTTCACTCCCTTTTCTGGTCCTATAAAATTGTGTTAGCTTTTATTTTTACAGAAGAATTCAATAATAGACACATACTTCAACCGAATATCTTGTAAATTATACAGAGCTGTAGACTCATCGAAGTTCATCATTCAAATGTGACGTTATTTGACTATTGATTTTCATTTGAGAAATAAGGAGAGTACAAGAGTTGTTGAAACAAGATCAGTGGTCAAATATATTGAAAAACAGATACTGAATGGTTCGGCCACCTAATGAGAATGAACCCTTATTGGCCAGCGGCAAGAGCATACAACATGAAAATGGAAAGAGTGAGATACACAGGAAGACAAATACGATGATGGATTGAACGATTTACCAATATTCTGACACGGCACAGTATTATCGCATACAAGGCGGCCAAACATGCAATAGTTCGAAAACCGATCATCATTCAATCCTGCAACGCCTCACATCATAAGCAGAGAAGGGGTGCAAAGGGAACGCATTGCTCTAGGCGGACCCAGGGTTAGCAGATAACCAAGATCCCAAATGTACCTCCACGCGGTGCACCCTGGAAACAGAAATACAGCAGCTCGAGCTGATTCTGGCCAAATCATTTGGGGATCGTGTCTGAGAATGTGGAGGTAGTAGATGGAAAGAGATTTGCCTGCACAAGAGACAGACAATATCTCCTACACCACCAGCATCACCACATATAGCGACACTGTCGACATACAGTGAAGCTAGTCAGTCCAGTCCGAACATTGGAGGGGCGGCCAATGTAAAATGCACGTAAAGGTAGATGCATGGCGAGAGACATAGATTTCATACCGAGTACAATGAAACAATGAAAGGGCAGAACAGCGCTAGAGAGCAGCGCGAACTGCAAATAGAAAGTGAAAAGTCCCTAGGAAAGGGGAACTACAAGCTCCGTCAGTTCGAGACGAGCTTCTAGTTACCTGTGTTCCTTACAGGCAGAGACCCAGACCCTTACAGGCAGAGACCCAGACCCATTCATTGGCGTTCGGTAAAGCAAGAAGACCTAATCCAACTCTAATGTCGAGCCTTCCTAAACCGGAAATATGCTCGCGAAGAGAAAGGGTTCCGTACTCGATGCGCTCAGGCACAAAAGGGACAACGATTTAGCCCTGGCCCAACTCTACTGTCAGGTTTTCCTACACCGAAAATACACTTGAAGAGAGAAAGGGTTCAGTACCTGATGGGCTCAGGCGCTATTGGGACAAGGACGCTCAGCTCGAGAACGCCTTGCTCTCAAACGCGTGGTGTGAGACTTGAACTTGGACAAGGGGTACACGATGTCGGTGAATGACACCTCGGCTAAGAGGGCGAAAGAGCCAGGGTCCAACTCCTCTGTTAAGTTCTTCCCCTTAAGGAATCAGGCTCATGGATGAGAAACGGTTCAGTACCCAATGGGCACAGGCACAGCACGTCCAATTACACGAGGCAAGTTCATAGACAGTGGAACACCTCGTTCTAGTCAGACGATAGCAAAAAAGTCGTCTGGGCGTAGAGTCTCCACTACGCGTGCCTGGAGACAGATGTAGAGGCTGTCACAGGCTAAGGGTAGCCCACCCGAATTGTCAAGGTATGCCGAAATCGGATGTGCTAGGCCTACAAGGCGCATAACGGTGGCACAACGTAATCACGCTCCCGGCGGAAATCGCACGGATATCCGTGATGGTTACAATGGAGCGAACGAAAAACAAACAAACATAAGCAGAGAAGAAAAGACAATACATAGATATATAGAAAGATTTTAATTGGATGTCGACACAACATATACACAAAATGGCCAATGAAAATCACAGAAAAAGTCACATAGTTTCACTTGTTAGGGATGAACCGATAAGTCCACAAAGCCATATAATTGTCACGTGACTCGCTTAAACTCTCTACTCAAGTAGCTATCGCAAATATTTTGCGACAATGATTCTACATTCAACAAAGCTACATTCACTTAGGTAACAAGATTTTTTTCCAGCACAGTCCGTCCCATATTTATATATAATTTTTATCCTTACCGTTTCACATAAGAAAATATGGCTAAAGAAAAAAAGAATCTTTTCTATTTCTTTCTTACGTTATTAACGCACTGTGGCATTGTTGTCAACGATTTTTGTTGGCAACAATGATGTCGCTATGCAGAGTAAATAATAAGGATTTATTGATTCATGTATCAATAAAGGGAATCGATATGCTAGTGTTGAGCGGTGGGATTGACCCGTGGGAGAAATAGAGAAGAATGAGTCGAATACACGTTAATTGAGCATGTTCAGATTTGTTAAGATTGTCATGGTCTTCCTGCGTATTGGTTAAACCGTTCTCTTTTGGCTCAAGTTGTTCGAAACCCGCGCGCATCGTTTTGTTTGTAAAGTCTATTTTTTCGGAGATCCCAGAGTATTATCGCTTGAAGGTACGAGGTACGTGCTAGGAGTGGTACTCTCAGCAGGTATCCTTCTTCGTTGTGAGGGAATGAAGTATATAGCCCTTCATTGGAGGAAGTTTTTTTTATCTGTAGAAACATACATGTGGAAATGTCACATGCAAAGTGACGTTTTGACTACAAGGCTTTTATCATAGCCGTACATACGTTTTCACTAAGTGGTGGAGGGAGTTTACCTAAATAAAACTGTCCTTCGCCCATTGTCGTATGCAATTTCTGTGTTTAAATTTTTTTTTTTGTACCTCGTATGCTAAGGTAAGCTCATATCAACCATGGAATTTAGTTCAACCCAATCATATCAGAGCTTTATAACCATCAAAATACTGGAGGTTGCGATTTTGGTAATCCAGTTACAAAGACGTTTTCGTATGATTTTTTCTTCACTTTATTTGGAAAATGTTAATTGGGTTGGGGGTACCATTCTTCTGCATAAATTCATATAGCTAATTGCCATATTCTTATTTCCTAGGGGGGTGGGGTTTCAAACCCCTTATCTACGGGTTTGTCACAAGTACATACATTGAGTAAAGGACGGCAATCCCTATGTTCATATTGGTAGCGTATCCTATCAGGACTTAGCCATCAACTCAACATTTTTTTGACTGTAGTAATTTTATAGGCAATATAAATACATTCAGTAGTTTACCGGTGCTTTCTGAACGGTCCAGATGCTCAAATACGTGGCGGTGATCGAACTCGGTGCCTTAGCCGTCACAGACGCGATCTGTAAAACTTCGCCACAGAGCCGGACAAATTGTAAATGATATACCAATGATAAATGGTCTTTACCTCTTATCTAACTTTTAAAGTGTTGCTAATGGCATAGCTTACATTCGTGTTTGACATTGTGGTATTTCAGCATTTGGTCTGTTATTGTTATTGTTGGGTTGGGGTTTGTGCTATTGTTATGAGAGTCAGGATACTTCTTATGATGTTCGTCCGTCGTAATCGACGATGACCAAAAACTAAACCATAATAATAATAATAAGTAATAAAAAATAATGAAGTTAATAGTGAGTTTTTAAATGACTAACAAGTCCAATGTGCGTACAAAATGTTCTACTACAGAATTGACAACTGTAGATGGTGTATATGGGACGTTTGAGATGTTTTTTCTTTTCTATGTGCCCGCTTCTGTTTTGCAGTATCGTGCCTGGTCTCTTCCGCTGCTAGTGCTCCCGTTCTAAGGCTGTAATGCCATGCTGTTCTATCCTGAGCGAGGCTCTCCCAAGCGTATACGTCAATTTTAAGATGTTTTAGTGATGACTTGAGTGTGTCTTTGAAGCGCTTTATGTCCATCAGCTTTTCGAATTCCTGCGTTGTGCTCATTGAGTATCCTGCCTTGGATACTTCTTATACATGACGTGACGCGCCCTCTATAGAACATTGTCCTCACTGACACCATGTAAGCCTTCAAGTTGTGTACAAGATATATATCCTCTTCCATTGTCATATTCAGAAGGTTTATGATTTCCTGCGCCCAATGCAGTCTGTGTCTGATTCTTGCTCTCTTTCCTGACACATTTACTTCAATGATTGATCTTGTGTCTTTCTATATGTTGAAAATATGTCAGCTTACGTTTCTGATAGTTTTCAAGAAAAACAACTAATATGAAAAATAATAAATATTCAGTTTTAAAAATAAGACAAATACACAAATCAGATTCAACGTTCATAACGATAAAATTAAATTGTAGTCATTTTTCTGGGTTTTTTTTAAATTGTAGCCTGTTTATTCACTTACGACGTTGTAACGTTGTAGATGGTTTAATTTCAATTCTTCTTTCATAGCTTAGAGAATCCAATTTTTCTTCTTTGTTCAGGTATTTAATGACGTCTGTGTTGAACGTCTATAATATAATCTTTCTATAGAATTGTATTCTTCTCTTCATCCTTCATTCTTAAACTTCTGTAGGAACTCTCTTTAGCCGGACAATAATCCTACTAGATTTCCAGATGGATATAGTTCAGAAAATGGAAATGTGTTGTGTCGCCGCTATATTTGCGCCAGTAGCTCAAGACATCCGTCTTCGGAGGCGAATTTCAAATGCTGACATTTTCTTTATTTTCTGATATTTTCAGGATTAGATGAGACATTTCCATGTGTTGTTGTTTTGTAAATCATGAACGCCATCTAAAATTTTTAAAACTCATAGCAATATAACGGCAATGATACTCATCGCAGAAATATACTGTAGATTGTTAGTAACACGAATAAATAGATAAGAGGATGGACGTCGACAAGTTTATTGTTTGCTTACATTTATAGACTTTATAATTTGTTGCAGATAGACTGTCACAAGACACTGAAAATATCATCCAAAATTACATCCATATAAACAGTTAGTAAAAAAACAAATAACATATAAAATTACATGAATATAAACAGTCAATAAACAATACAAATAACATGTAAAATGACCTCTAGATAAACGGTCAGAAAACATAACAAATTGCATTAAAAAAATTACATCCAGATAAACGGTCAGAAAACACTACAAATCACATCTATAGATATGCAGATTATGTAACAGAACTGTTTCACGACCAACGGAACAAAAAAACCAACAATACACAACAATGATGGACCAACAATACTGAAAGCAGAAGTAGAACATGCAATAAAATCAATAAAATATGGAAAGGCTGCAGGCTCCGACAACATAACAGCAGACATAATAAAAACTCTAAATGAGTAAGGTGTAGATACTATCACATAACTTTGCAATGATATATACGAAACATGCCATGTACCTAAAGACCTAACATCATCAATATTCATACCACTACCTAAGAAGCCCAGGGCTGTGGACTGTATAAAATATATAACAATAAGTCTAATGAGCCATATAACTAAAATACTCCTCAAGATAATACATGAAAGAATTAAGAACAAGATAGACATGGAGGTCGGTGAAGAACAATTCGGTTTTAGGAAAAACCAAGGAACCAGAGAAGCTACACTGAGTATCCGGCTAGTGATAGATAAATATATAGAAGTCCAAAAAAGTATCTATATTTGCTTCATAGACTACAGCAAGGCCTTTGACAGAGTCCAACATGAAAAATTAATGAAATGTCTTAAAGAAATAGGCATAGATGGAAAAGACATCAGACTGATTAGAAATATATATTCGGAACAAACTGCATTAATAAGGTGTGAAAACAGCTACTCACCATACATAGAAATAAGAAGAGGGGTAAGACAAGGATGTATTTTATCACCAAGCCTATTTAATATCTACACAGAGAATATCTTTAAAAATATAGAAGAAATACCAGGACTCAAGATCAATGGGAAAATAATAAGCAACCTTAGATATGCAGATGACACTGTTCTTTTGGCGGAAAGTGAACATGAACTACAAAGAATAATAAATCAAGTCAATAAATCAAATAATGAATATGGACTGGATATAAACATTCAAAAAACAAAAACCATGATAATCAGCAAAGACACAGAAGAACAGGAGGTAAACATAAATATGCATGGAGAGAAACTACAACAAGTAAAACTTTATCAATATCTTGGACACATAGTCACACATGATGGCAGGCGTGAAACAGAAATTAAAAGGAGAATAGGAATGGATAAAAGTACCTTCAATGACATGAGGAAATTATTAATATCTAAACAAATTACAAACAAGTTAAAAATGAAAATTATAAAATGCTATATCTATTCTGTATTAATGTATGGCTCAGAAACATGGACCCTAAATAAACAATTAGAAGACAAAATTGATGCCTTTGAGATATGGGTATATAGAAGAATAGGGAGATCATCATGGAAAGATAATAAAACAAATAAAGAGATTCTAAAAACGATTAATTTGAAGAAAGAACTACTAAGAGAAATAAAGATCAGGCAAATAAAATACTTTGGACACATTAAAAGACATGACACCTTATTGAAGACCTTACTTGAGGGTACAGTCAAAGGGAAGCGAGCAAGAGGTAGGCAGAGATACAAGTGGGAGAGTAAAATCACACGATGGACAGGTTACAGTCTAGCAGAGTGCACCACCAGGACAAGATACAGGGGATGTTGGAGATATGTTGCAGCCGACCTTCATTGCGGAGACGGCACTTAATGATGATGATGAGATAAGCAGAATATATTATAATCTGAAGACAGGAAATAACGTTTCTTGAGGATAATCGTCTAAACAAAAATGAGTACAATAGTTTAACATGCTTGATTTACATAAAATTTCTCCTTATACAATAATTTATAAACATAATACATTTACATAAATTTTACACACATAAGGAAGTCATTTTTATACATTTTATCTTTCTTTCTATGTACCTTCAGAGCCGAATAAAGTGCATAGGGCAGAAATCAGAGTTCTCCAGTTCGAGCGATTTAATGCTACTGTGTGTTAACTCTTGCAAATTGTTGAGACCCATAGTCATACCCTCTGTTGGTCTTCTTCTTTTTCTGCTGTCATCTGGAACCCATTTTAATGCTTGTAGTGGCAGTCTGTTTTCATTTATTCTAAGCACATGTCCGATATAAGTCCATCGTTTTTTTTTCTTATTGTTATAGAAACAAATTGCTAGTTGGTGTCTTTTCGTAGTTGTTTATTTGACTTAAATTCTTCCCAGCTAATATTTCAGTTTTCTAAGACATTAATTTTCAGATGAATTTAATTTATTCTCCATTACCTTTGTTATTTTTCATTTTTCGCAACCATTTGTTAATTAGGATATTACATTCGAGTTTAACAGTTGTAGTTTGGTATACTTACTTATTGTTTTTTATTTATAGATGTTTGTTAGGTGGTTGAAAGCACTTGATGTCAACGCAATTCTGGTAGAAATCTCTTTATAAATTAAAGCAGTATATAATAGTTTTCCTATTTGCTATACATTTGAAACATAAGTCCTATAGTTCTTATATTATGAACAAACCATTATATAGGGTGTCTTTAAAATTGGTGTGCACTGGATTTGACTTTCTATATGAATTTGAAATGAAATATGTGCTCAATATGACGTCATTAAAAGTTGTGTATATCCATGGTTCAGTGTACTTCGTGACTCAGCAGATTGATGTTAGATGCAAAGTTAACTTTTATTCGCTCACCAAGACATAACTTTGTTGTGACATGAGCCACTTCACCCAATACGCGATTGACATGAACAGTAGTACTTTTCACAAATGTTTAAACCCTAATGACGTCACATAGATATGCGCTAAATATCCGGAATTCATGCGATGTATTGCAACCATCAATGCATACTAGTGCACAGCGACTTTATAGACACCCTGTATGTTTCCATAATCTATATTGTGTGATGTTAATGGATTTCTCTCTTTTCGTTTCTAGTCAATTTCTCTGCCAGTGATCAATGAGAAACCACAGGCAGCTGCAACAGCAACATCTTCTTCGGGTCTGTCCGCCGCCATGTCGCGAAGCAATGTCAGTGTTGCCAGATTTTACGATTGGACAGATGACAAAGAAAGATGTTTTTCTGTCTCGAGATTGTACATGGAGATAGCCAATGTATCTGGAGTTTCGTCAAAGAAATGTGCAAAGATCAAAGTTCAATTAAATTCTACAAAAGAAAGTACCACGAACGTCTTCAAACGTCTGTGTCAAATGAAAAATACAAAAACTTTTTTCAGAGACAGGAAGACTCTTACACGCGGCGAAAGAGAGATCATTGAAGGAATACACAGAAATAAAAGAGACATTTCAACTCGAGAACCCATACGAGAGCTCCACATTAAATATGATGTTGATGATTTGTGTACAAAAAACAACCACTGTGATCGTTCGGTTCCTTGTCAGACTCTGCTACAAGGTGAGAGGTTAGATGGAAAATCTATCATAGCTCATGAACATATATGTATTAATAAGCAATTTGAACACTCATCAGGATCTACACAAATCGAAAATCATTCACTCCCAAGTCCTCAAAATAATTCTCACTGCACTCACCTGACAAATGATTCAAATGATAAGTATTCCTACTCTCGACCCGCCAATCTAATGCGCATCCGACGTAAAATAGAGCATCAAGCAACAGATATCGTAACAAGAAAACCAACGAAAGTTCATAATAAAGGAGATTTTTGGGAAGAGACAATAAACCACCAGAAGGAAAAGTCTCAATGGGATCTCCAAAAATGTGAACGCATACCCATGTTGACAAAATCTATGAAAACCCACAAACAAGTCATCAGGGATTCCCCAATGCTCATTACACTAGCTACAAATGACACCGGTTTTTTATCAATACAGTCAGCTAGAACGGTCACGCTTCAAGGGAGCAGTGTCCAAAACGCAAAACGAAGGTTAGCATTAGAGGCAAGTCGTTCTGCTAGAGATAATAAGTGCAACACAACAAAGTTGACAGACATCAGCGTATTCTGCTCTGACAAAAGCGTTACAGATAATGAACGAGTTGAAAATAAGGACCTCACAGATCAAGGTAACAAGAAGGTACAGGTCAGAATCTATCTTCCTTCTGTTGAACAAGAAAACATAGGAGCAGATGATGATTCCTCCACGGTTACGTCGAGTGACAGATTATATGTTACCAGAGAGAGACCATTAAGTCATACTGAATATAGACACAGATACAACATGAAGCCGGATTTGAACAAAGTTCTTCTCTAGAAAAGTGCATTGACTCATACTTGAATATAAACATGGTTACGACATAAAGCCAGATTTGAACCATGTTCTTCTCCTTAATAGTTCATTGACTCGTACTTGAATATAAACATCGATACGAAATAAAGCCAGATTTGAACCAAGTTCTTCTCCTTAATAGTTCATTGACTCGTACTTGAATATAAACATCGATACGAAATAAAGCCAGATTTGAACCAAATTCTTCTCCTTAATAGTTCATTGACTCGTACTTGAATATAAACATCGATACGAAATAAAGCCAGATTTGAACCAAGTTCTTCTCCTTAATAGTTCATTGACTCGTACTTGAATATAAACATCGATACGAAATAAAGCCAGATTTGAACCAAGTTCTTCTCCTTAATAGTTCATTGACTCGTACTTGAATATAAACATCGATACGAAATAAAGCCATATTTGAACCAAGTTCTTCTCCTTAATAGTTCATTGACTCGTACTTGAATATAAACATCGATACGAAATAAAGCCAGATTTGAACCAAGTTCTTCTCCGTAATAGTTCATTGACTCATACTTGAATATAAACATCGATACGACATAAAGCCAGATTTGAACCAAGTTCTTCTCCTTAATAGTTCATTGACTCATACTTGAATATAAACATCGATACGACATAAAGCCAGATTTGAACCAACTTCTTCTCCTTAATAGTTCATTGACTCGTACATGAATATAAACATCGATACGAAATAAAGCCAGAATTGAACCAAGTTCTTCTCCTTAATAGTTCATTGACTCATACTTGAATATAAACATCGATACGAAATAAAGCCAGATTTGAACCAAGTTCTTCTCCTTAATAGTTCATTGACTCGTACTTGAATATAAACATCGATACGAAATAAAGCCAGATTTGAACCAAGTTCTTCTCCTTAATAGTTCATTGACTCGTACTTGAATATAAACATCGATACGAAATAAAGCCAGATTTGAACCAAGTTCTTCTCCTTAATAGTTCATTGACTCGTACTTGAATATAAACATCGATACGAAATAAAGCCAGATTTGAACCAAGTTCTTCTCCTTAATAGTTCATTGACTCGTACTTGAATATAAACATCGATACGAAATAAAGCCAGATTTGAACCAAGTTCTTCTCCTTAATAGTTCATTGACTCGTACTTGAATATAAACATCGGTACGAAATAAAGCCAGATTTGAACCAAGTTCTTCTCCTTAATAGTTCATTGACTCGTACTTGAATATAAACATCGATACGAAATAAAGCCAGATTTGAACCAAGTTCTTCTCCTTAATAGTTCATTGACTCGTACTTGAATATAAACATCGATACGAAATAAAGCCAGATTTGAACCAAGTTCTTCTCCTTAATAGTTCATTGACTCGTACTTGAATATAAACATCGATACGAAATAAAGCCAGATTTGAACCAAGTTCTTCTCCTTAATAGTTCATTGACTCGTACTTGAATATAAACATCGATACGAAATAAAGCCAGATTTGAACCAAGTTCTTCTCCTTAATAGTTCATTGACTCGTACTTGAATATAAACATCGATACGAAATAAAGCCAGATTTGAACCAAGTTCTTCTCCTTAATAGTTCATTGACTCGTACTTGAATATAAACATCGATACGAAATAAAGCCAGATTTGAACCAAGTTCTTCTCCTTAATAGTTCATTGACTCGTACTTGAATATAAACATCGATACGAAATAAAGCCAGATTTGAACCAAGTTCTTCTCCTTAATAGTTCATTGACTCGTACTTGAATATAAACATCGATACGAAATAAAGCCAGATTTGAACCAAGTTCTTCTCCTTAATAGTTCATTGACTCGTACTTGAATATAAACATCGATACGAAATAAAGCTAGTAGGCTATATACTTTCTTCACCCGTGAAGAAGTTTCACCCATTTACCACGATCGTGTTTTACAGGGTCCCGAAGGAGGAGCAAAGAATAGTGACACTGATACCTGCAATGCGCATCGGAGGAGGCGACAACGAAGATTGTTGGTTGTTCTCTTCCAAAGAGATTCAAATGACACAGAAATCAGGCTGAAGTTGGATGTGTCCTCATACCGAAAGGCACAGATATCGCAGCAAAACTGTGAACCGTGACACAACGCATTCTGTTCTCCGAATTGCATGCAGTTAATTTGCAGGATTTTGAGAACGAACTTTTCAAGAAGAGGGACTTGAACCGTGTCCTCATCCAGAATAGTCTTAGCTTTGATTCCAAGCAGCATTACTTATCTTGGCTGATTTCACTTTTTGTGTGCTTTTCATTACACAAAGTATACCATAATGATCAATGATCAGCCTCATTAGCCAAGATAAATGACACTGTTTGAGATCAGAGCCCATGACTATTCTGACGAAGGGATTGTTTGAACCTTATTTATATTTATTGGGTTTTCCCAGAACGTTGTTTTCATTATGGATATTCTCAGTGCTCATTTTTTCTTGATGAATGGTGTGGGTACAGTATATACAGAAATAAATAGTCTATGTTTTACATCCCCTCTTCCCCCCCCCCCCTCCTCGCTCTTACTAATCAAAAATTCTTGAGACTAACGGGAATTGAACCAGTCCGTTCAACTGCAACTGGTTCAATTCCCGTTAGTCTCAAGAATTTTTAAATTGTCCTCTGGCTTCCTACTCAAATCTCACTAATCAGGAACCTTGGCAAAACTAATTAAAATTACACTGGATGTGTAGAAACAGCCTTATCAATACTCCTTAAAATCAGATATTTGAAACGTATAACGAGCTTTTGTTGCACGTTTTATATCCAGCGGAAAAGTGCTTGGAATCAAAAATAAAACTGGACACCCGATACTGTTTATTGAAACATTGTTCAATGACTTTGAGTTGAGAATTTCAGATTCTCAATAAAGACTGACAAAATATTATTGTAATGAATTTTCAGTTTTCCTCATTGCATTGTTTTTTCCCCATTGGACATGAAGTTTCGTTGTACTGACGAAGAACTAAAAAAAAAACAGCTATTTTACCAACAAAAAAGATTCAGGACAAAAAAGGTTGAGTAAGTTGTATACACACGTACTACCAGGAAAATAAAAACTCTGAATGGCTGTAGTATCAATATTGTTCATTTATTGTAAGTTTAATTTCATTTCATTTTCCTTTTGCACTGAAGTTAGCGCATAGGGCAGAGGTCAAATCTCTCCAATTCTGTCTGTTCAAAGCTATTCTGTGCAGTTCTTGAATAGTGTAAATATTGGTTGTTTTACTTTCTCTTAGTATTGTTCTTCTGAGTGTTTCTTTTGGTCTACCCCTTGCTTTTTTGCCTGTAGGTATCTATTCAAGAGATTGGTGGTGTATTCTGTTGGTGTCTGCGCGTAGGACATGCCCGATGTAGGACCAACGGCGTTTTCTGATAACATCTGTAAAGAAATTTCGATGTGTCTCTTCTCTGATTTTATCATTCGATTTGAATTCACTCCAATGGGTGTTAATTATCCTACGAAGACATTTGTTCTCGAAACTCCGTAATTTATTTTCTGAAGATAAAGAGTTTTTCCAGCTCTCACGTCCATATGATATTACCCGAATAACGCAGGAATTCAATAAGCGCATTTTCGTGCGTGTGCTGATTGACTTTGACTTCCAGATATTAGACAGTCTGTTAAATGAACTTGATGAAAGGGCAATGCGAGTTGTAATTTCTGGCATGACATCACCATCGAGTGTTAATTTGCTTCCTAGATAGGAGAATTTCTGTACTTTTTCAAGTTGTTGTCCATTTAAAGTAATTTCGTTAGGTGAATTGGTGAAGTCCATAAATTTTGTTTTTGCTGAATTGATTTGGAGACCTATTTGTCCTGCAATGAGTTTTAATCTATCAGTTTTTGTTTGTGCATCTTGATGGTTTTCACTCAATAGTGCTAGATCATCGGCAAAATCCAGGTCTTCTAATGTTGTTTTATTTATCCATTTGATTCCTAAATTTGTGTTGGATGTGCTTTTTCTCATAGCCCTATTGTAAGTAGGGCCTACATATCAGATATAATTCTATCATTTTCTTCCTATTGTTGTAGAAACATATTGCTGTTTGGAGTCTTCTCTTACTTGTTTGGCTTGAAGTATTCCCAACTAATAATTAAAAGTTTTCTAAGACATTTATTTTCAAATGATTTAAATTTCTTCAACAGTGCTTTTGTTATTTTCCAACTTTCGCAATCATTTGTTACACACAGATTTAAATACATATCTGAGTTACCCAGTCATAGTTTGGTATATCTATGTTTTTGATGTTTTAGATGTTTTATTACGTGGTTGAATGAGCTGGATGTCAAATAATTAAATTCGAATATGAAGTATTTAAGTATATCAAGTATTTAAGTATATCAAGTATTTAAGTATATCAAGTATTTAAGTATATCAAGTATTTAAGTATATCAAGTATTTAAGTATATCAAGTATTTAAATATATCAAGTATTTAAGTATAGCGATTATTTAAGTATATCACATATTTTGAGTATATATAATTTGTATATCAAGTATTTAAGTATTAATTTGTATATCAATGTATTTACTTACATCAGGTTTTTAAAGTATATCTAGTATTTCAGTATATCTAGTATTTAAGTATATCTAGTATTTAAGTATATCTAGTACTTCAACATATAAAATATTTAAGTATATCTAGTATTTAAGCATATATAATATTTCAACATATCAAGTATTTAAGCATATCTAATATTTCAACATATCAAGTATTTAAGCATATCTAATAGTTCAACATATCAAGTATTTAAGCATATCTAATATTTCAACATATCAAGTATTTAAGCATATCTAATATTTCAACATATCAAGTATTTAAGTATATACTGCACTCTCCATTTTAGAATTGTCATTTAAAACCACCACTTAACTACAATAGAAGAAAACGTCTAAAACTGAATCATGTGCCGTACCAGGAAAAGTAGACGATTATTTATTTATTTATATTTATTTACCGGGTATATATTTATTAACAACATTTATATTTGCAGTTCTGTGTGTCAACGCTACTGCTGACTTTCTGCCATGTCATAATGTCAAACTATACAGTATCTTATCTCTTTGTTATCCTCTGTCTCTTTTCCCCAAAATTGTGTCTGTTGTTACATTGTACTTCTAATCTTCTCATCTCACACTTTATTTAATCTAATCGAATCTATGTATCTATCAATTATAGTCACAAATGACGGCAGATGACAGAAGTTAAAAATAGAATAGGAAAAGTTAGGAAAAGTATATAAACAAATTACAGACAAGTTAAAAATGAGAATTATAAAATGCTACATATATTCTATATTAATGTATGGCTCAGAAACATGGACACTAAACAAATAATTAGAAGACAGAATTGAAGCCTTTGAGATGTAGGTATATAGAAGAATAGGGAGAACATCATGGAAAAAGAAGAAGAAAACAAAGAGGTTTTAAAATCGCTTAATATGAAGAAAGAGTTACTAAGAGAAATAAAGATCAGGCAAATAAAATATTTTGGACATATTAAAAGGCATGACACTTTATTGAAGACCTCATTTGAGGGTAAAGTCATAGGGAAGAGAGCAAAAGGTAGGCAGAGATACAATTGGGAGATACAAGTTGGCACAAGATGGACATGTTACAGTCTAGCAGTGTACACGACCAAAACAAGAGACAGAGGATGTTGGAGGTATGTTGCAGCCAACCTTCGTTGCGGATGATGGTGGCACTTGATGATGATGATCATCTATCTAATTTAATCATATCGATCTAATATAGTCTAATCTATCTAATCTAATCTAATCTAATCTATATATATAATCTATATAATCTATCTAATCTATCTATCTAATCTAATCTATCTAATATATATATATATTTAATATAATCTACTATATCTTATCTATCTATCTATCTATCTATATAATCTAATATATAATTTAATCTATCTAATCTATCTATCTAATCTAATTTAATCTAATTTAATGTAATCTAATCTAATCTAATCTATATAATATATCTATTTAATATAATCTACTGTATCGTATCTATCTATCTAATCTATCTAATTGATCTATCTTATATAATATATCTATCTGTTTGTTTTGCGTTCGCTCCATTGTAACCATCACGGATATCCGTGCGATTTCCGCCGGGAGCGTGATTACGTAGTGCCACTGTTATGCGCCTTGTAGGCCTAGCACATCCGATTTCGGCATGCCTTGACAATTCGGGTGGGCTACCCTTAGCCTGTGACAGCCTCTATATCTGTCTCCAGGCACGCGTAGTGGCGACTCTTCGCCCAGACGATTTTTGCACTCGTCTGACTCGCACGAGGTGTTCCACTGTCTATGAACTTGCCTCGTGTAATTGGACGTGCTGTGCCTGTGCCCATTGGGTACTGAACCGTTTCTCATCCGTGAGCCTAGTTCCTTAAGGGGAAGAACTCAACAGAGGAGTTGGACCCTGGCTCTTTCGCCCTCTTAGTCGAGGTGTCATTCACCGACATCGTGTACCCCTTGTCCGAGTTCGAGTCTCACACCACACGTTTGAGAGCAAGGCGTTCTCGAGCTGAGCGTCCTTGTCCCAATAGCGCCTGAGCCCATCACATACTGAACCCTTTCTCTCTGCAAGTGTACTTCCGGTATAGGAAACCTTGACAGTAGAGTTGGGCCAGGAATACTATTGTTGTCCCTTTCTTGCCTAAGCCCATCGGGTACAGAACCCTTTCTCTTCGCGAGCATATTTCCGGTTTAGGAAGGCTCGACATTGGAGTTGGATTAGGTCTTCTTGCTTTACCAGCCGCCAATGAATGGGTCTGGGTCTCTGCCTGTAAGGAACACATGTAACTAGAAGCTCGTCTCGAGCTGACGGAGCTTGTAGTTCCCCTTTCCTAGGGACTTTTTACTTTCTATTTGCAGCTCGCGCTGCCCTCTAGCGCTGTTCTGCCCTTTCATTGTTTCATTGTACTCGGTATGAAATATATTTGTCTCTCGCCATGCATCTACCTTTACGTGCATTTTACATTGGCCGCCCATCCAATGTTCGGACTGGACTGACTAGCTTCACTGTATGTCGACAGTGTCGCTATATGTGGTGATGCTGGTGGTGTCGGAGATATTTCTGTCTCTTGTGCAGTCAAATCTCTTTCCATCTGCTACCTCCACATTCTCGGGCACGATCCCCAAATGATTTGGCCAGAATCAGCTCGAGCTGCTGTATTTCTGTTTCCAGGGTGCACCGCGTGGAGGTACATTTGGGATCTTGGTTATCTGCTAACCCTGGGTCCGCCTAGAGAAATGCGTTCCCTTTGCACCCCAATATATCTATCTAATATAATCGATCTAATCTTATAGAATATATCTAATCTAATCTATCAAATTTAATCTAATGTATCTAATCTAATTTAATCTATCTAATATATTCTAATCTATCTACCTATCTATCTATCTATCTATCTATCTATCTATCTATCTATCTATCTATCTATCTATCTATCTATCTATCTATCTATCTATCTATCTATATATCTATTTATCTATCTATCTATCCATCCATCCATCCATCTATCTATCTATCTATCTATCTATCTATCTATCTATCTATCTATCTATCTATTTATTTATTGTAATTTCCTCATGTCTCGTTAAGCACCGTAGGGGAAGTTGGAGTTGTCTGTCTTTGTTATTTTGATTTCTTTGGCCATAGTCAGCCAATGTCTATGAAATGATTAGAAACCTGGGAAGTGCAGCAAGAGCAAAGCTACTGCAGATCTTTAACACAAGCTGGTCCACAGGTAATGTACCACAGGCGTGGAGAGAAGCAATAATGATACCACTCCTCAAATCAGGAAAAGATGGCAACACAGTCTCCAACTACAGGCCCATCAGCCTCACAAGCTGTCTATGTAAAACAATGGAACGCATTATCAATCTTAGGATGCAGTGGTACCTTGAAAGTGAAAACCTTCTGGTATCACAGCAAGCAGGTTTCAGACAGTGCTACTCTACTGAAGATCAGGCAACCTACCTCTCCCAAGAGATTGAGGATGCCTTCCAAGAAAAGAAACTGGTACTAGCAGCATGGATAGACCTCAGGAAAGCATTTGATAAGGTCTGGAAAGAAGGGCTCCTAAAGAAATTGCGAAATTGCAGGGTTAGCTCAAGAATGTACAAATGGGTAAAAGCATACCTGCATAATAGAAGAGCCAGGGTACAATTAGATGGTCGCAAGAGCAAGAAAGTTCTACTGCGTCATGGAGTCCCCCAGGGAGGAGTCCTGTCACCCACACTTTTCTTGGTTTACATCAATGACCTAGTTGCTGAACTACCACATGGGATCAAAGTGGCAATGTATGCTGACGACCTGGTGATCTGGTGCACGGAAGAACATGCAACAGTGGCCACTAAACAAATACAAAGAGCTATCGATGCCCTAACCTTATGGGCTAATAGATGGTGCGTCAGCATTAACACAGATAAGTGCAGCACTACACTCTTTACCCTCTCACCAAAACAAAAAGCTGGTCATATCAAGATAGATGGAGAGCTCTTGAAAGAAGACAAACAACCCACATACCTCGGAGTTACTTTTGATGATAAGCTGACATGGAAGCAGCACATAAACAAAGCAACAACAAAAGCCAGGAGGAAGCTAGCTATCCTGAGAAAACTAAGTGGAACCACATGGGGAGCCAGTGGAAATATACTCAGTAAAGTTTACCAGCAAGGCATAAGACCACACCTGGAATACGGTTCAGCTGCGTGGTGTCCTGCATCAAACACCACATTACAAGATCTAGATAAAGTGCAAAACCAGGCACTTAGAATAATGTTGGGAGCAATGAAATCAACACCCATAGCAGAGATGCAGAAAATGGGAAGAATGCAAACACTTGGCGAACGCAGAGACACAAAAGTACTAATTCAAGCAGAAAAGTTTCAGTGTATGCCAAGTCATCCAATGAAGGAAAGATTCCAAAATCTAGCAATGGGACGACTGAAAAGGAGCAGCTTTATCCATCAAGCTAAACGACTCCGTAGACAACTTACAGACCTACCTGAAGTTGGCAGCCCCTTAAATCCTGTACCAGAGCAAACCCCGTGGAGTAAAAGCCATGGAATGCCAATATACATTCAGACCCATGTGAAAGGAATACTAAGCGAGGACGAACAGAACAGTGTGCAGCGAATGACAATCACCCTCAGTTTCCTGGATGAGGAATATCCACAAGATATATGGGTCAGAGTGTACACAGATGGGTCAGCACAGAATGCTGTGAGGAATGGAGGTGCAGGTGTATATATAGAATATCCACACAAGCCTAGAGATACAATCAGAACACCGACAGGAAAATTCTGCAATAATTATGATGCAGAAATCCAGGCAATTAGTGTGGCAGCTAAAAAACTGCTGAACTCCAACTCTGACCTACAGCCTGTGGTATTCCTGACAGATGCAAGGTCAGTGCTTCAAGCTCTCCAGTCTGGAAAACTAACAGACTTAAAAAAACTACTTAGCGAATTGTCTTACCAGTATAGGGTAACCATGCAGTGGATACCCTCTCACTGTGGAATACCAGGAAATGAAAAAGCAGACCAACTGGCTAAGGAAGGTGCTGCCGAAGACCAACCAGATATATCAATCACCTACCATCAGAAAAAACAGATGATAAAGTCAATAAGAAAGCCACAAACACCAACACAAGATGACTATCACAATATGAACAGATCAGAACAAGTTATAATTCTACGTCTCAGAACAGGACACAACCGACTCCGCAGTCACATGTATACAAAGTTCAAGATTGGCAACACAGCCATGTGTACATGTGGACAGGCAGCACAGAGTGCCAAACATATACTTCAAGAGTGTTCTGAGCATGAAACGCTGAGGCAGACATATTGGCCAGAGGAAACAACACTGGAATCAAAGCTCTATGGGACACTGTATGAACTACAAAAGACAGTGAGTTTTATTAAGGAGACAGAATTACAGATATAGACATGTTTCAAGTGAACGAAAGAAGAAGAAGAAGAAGCCAATGTCTCTTTTTTTGTATCTTTAATTGCCTCCACCCATCTAGTTCTTGGTCTTCTCCTTGCTGTGAACGCCGATCTTCTTCTGTCATATGAACGAAAGACTTGTTCCATTCTCATTGGGTAGCCAAAGTACCTGGTTTGCTGTCTCTCGATATAGTCATGTCATATGTCGAACAAATGTGGAAATTTAGTTTTTTTTCCTGAAAAGAAACTTGGTTTTCATGTCAATTTCCCTTGGTACATTTTCATTAGTTTTTCTAGCTGTCCATGTGATTCTCAACATTCATCTGAAGAACCACATGCATGTAGCCTCTCGTCTCTCACAAGTTTATTTACTTTATGTGAATTGATGTGGGGATATAACACTTTGTATGGAAACAAGCTATTAAAAGAAATAAACAAATAAATACAGATAAAACAAATAAAATATTTCGGACATTAAATTATATGATATCTTTTGAAGGCATTACTTGAGGGTAAAGTCGAGGGGAAGCGATCAAGAGGTAGGCAGAGCTGCAAGTGGGAGAGAAACATCACGAGATGGACAGATTAGTGCACCACCAAAGCAAGAGACAGGGATGTTGGACGTCAGTTGCAGCAAACCTTCGTTGTGGAGACGACACTTAATGAATAAATTTAGGGTGATTCATCATTTTCCTTGGACAAAATAAGACGGTTGTTTTCCCTTGTTTTCCGAAAAAATATGTCGAACTGTCACGAATCGCCAAATATGCAACAATGTCTGCATTCTAAGCGACTCAATGAACATAATCAGGTAGATAAAAACGGGCTTGTTTCGTGAACAGTGACTCGAGATGCTGTTGGGAGGTTAAAGTTGGAGGGTGTCACATTTATTTATTTTTTTGCCTGGTCATTCGAGTGTTCAATGCAATGAGAGAGGAGATAGATTGTCAGATTGTGCCAATGTATCGAAAGGCAGGGTAATAGATCGCACCAACAAATTGAACTCTTTCAGAGAAATAGCACGATCAAAGGAAATTAACGAAGATAATGCTTCCTTTTTCATGTCCAGAATAAAGAAATTGGGTTTGAATTGCGTCTTGGCCAGAAATGAACATTATTATGTTCGGTAAATAATGTTTGTCGACCACCAGAGAAATGGAACTGTCAATCGTCAGTCGTAGTGTAATTGCAGATATACTGAGGGGGGGGGGGATCGGAGCACCTATGGATGTGTCACTTGTGTAGTGATAATTATCTCTCAACTAACTAACGAACGTATAACATAATTGCAGTTGGTCAAATAGCAGGAGCCTATGGGCCGCTGGATCATTATCCAACCAACTTGTTACAGGAAGCTGTGGAGAAACATGATCGCCTTTGTGGTTTGTTATAAGACTTTATTGTTGTTATCTTAAAGTAAACGTCAGCAATAAATAAAGTAAATGTTTTTTGGGCACATGTAGTATAGTTGAAGAATAGCTGCTCTAGTAGAATATGCTGTTCCTGTTGTTCAAAATATTGAGAACCTTCGTTGTGTTTGCTCCTAAGCGGGGCGGAAGCCACTCATCAATTTCATATAGCATAGTTAGAAAGGCCGTATCAGTAGGACATCCCACGAAAACTGATGAATAGATACACAAACTGAGTTCTAGAAGATATTCTGTTTCCGGGTCATATCTTTCGACAGTGGCGTCTCCTACAATTTTGAATAAATAGAAATCTTATTTTAAAATGCATACATACTCTAGGAATTATAGCAATATCATTCAACCATATGTTCCCGGGGGTGGAGTTGGCTGTTCCATCGCAATATAGCAGGGGGTTCTCAAACTTTTGAGACACGCACTGTCCACATGGGATGACAGGGTCGTAGGGATGTAACAATTGGTGAAGAAAATCTCCACGCATCTCTGTTTTTAACCATCCTGATGAATCAGGAAATGTCACACCATATCCAGTCCTTGATATTATCCAGCAAAAATATTCTTCTTTCCACCTCGTATTCTTCTACCCTCCAACGTACATTTAAGAACATCTTTCGTCATCGAGGAATGTCTCATCACATGTCCGTACCATCAGAGTTTGCGATGTTTCGCAATTGTTAGCAGTGGTTCTTGTTAACCCGCTAGTACATTAATTCTATCAGGCACAAACACATTAGTCTTATGTTCTCAGTACCAGATACACAGCCAATCTCACAGCCATATAGAACAATTGACAAGACTAAAGATTTATATAAGCGCATCATGACAAGAGTGATGATTTGGTGATTCTACTTTTCCAAATCATGGTTAAACTTGTCATGGTGCCCATGGTGTATCTGTTGGCCTGGCATCTTCGAGTTCGTCACCTGTTCTTGCTTGGGCATGAGTGTGGTCCTGCTCTATGTAGGGGTGACTCGATCAATCTTTTTTTCTACCATCTGTTGGATAGACTAAGCCTGAACTCCACTTCAAGGAGTTGGCATCGATGAAGATATAGTCATTAGAAGGAAGGTCATGCTTCACAACATTATCTCCACCATATCTTGTAACTTTCTGCATTCGTTCTCAAACTTCTGCAGATAAGCAGAATGTAGTACGCAGAATGAAATATGCGGTGTCATGGTTTACAGCATTGCTGCGATATCTGCGCCTTTAGGTCTGAAACAAACTACTTCAGCATGGCCTTTCATTACTTTGACCATATATGGATGAGACCGCCAACTCCACCCCATAACCTCATTAGTCGTCTCCTACGACATGCTTGGAAGGTTGCTATTCTTTGCTCCTCTCTCGAGCCCCGGTTCCACACGGGCGATATTTTGTAAAAGGATCAACGTATCAGTACGATGTTAAATTGAGTATCTAATACGCAATTTATATCATGTCCTGCTTCACAATAGTGCTGTGTGCAGATTTTTAACTGCGTCACTTTCTAACTGGCCCAACTTTGTCCGTGCTTTTAATTGGCTGATGAAACAATGTATACACAAATAAATCAATAAATGCTCTATATGACCCAAAAGCCATGCTGAAATTAGATGTCATGCCGAACGGTGCAGATAGCTATCTATTCCTTTCTTTCTTTCTTTTGTTCGCTATTTGATGTCTGAAACCGTTAGACCAGTCTTATGGCCTAACTCCACAGTTGTCTGGAGTTCTTTAGTACCATACATCTTTGCTTGGAGGGTTGTGCCGTTGAGCCAGTACGTCTATTGCGATCGTTCATACTGGGGGCAGTCCTCCATAATATGTTCAGAGGTATGTTCATCTGCTCCACAAGTGCAGAATGGTGTATCACACAGTAAGCATGTGCATGCGTTTATTCAGTCTAGCCAAGTTGTAAACTATGACGTCGAGCATTCCCTCGATGGAATACATCCTGCTAATCTTCAGAAGTATCAGCTTGAATGCAGAACTTAGCGCTGCGACATGTTTTGAGAACACGCCTCTTACTCCGAGACGGTAGAGACACTGTGGTACAGATGAAGTAATGCGATGGCATCCACAAACAGAAAGCCTCAACACGGGGACTTGTCATCTCCTAGGAGATAACTTTTGCATGATGCTTTGAACTGCACGTACACAAGTTTTACGCGTACTATAGAAACAATCTGATACTGGAAGGAAAAACTCTGAAAACTTATATATGTCGGATCAGTGGCGTATGTGGGCATAGTGTAGCGATATCTACATGAATAGTTCAAGAATGAAATGTGAATAGTTCAAGAACGTTTGACTGTTAGCTTTTAGTTTGGTGATTACTGTAATTTTCGGGAGCTAATTCTCTCATACAACTGACACACTAATGATATGACCTCGGACATTTACTGTACAGTTGAAGCGGTAATAACACTGAACACATTAGTTGCGATGTTGAATTCGGATGTGCCGCGATATTGACGCAAATAAAACGGCGCCACGGCGCATTTCCATTCTCTGAACTAAATCATGCTGAAAATCTAGTAAGACTATTGTTCTGCTATAAGAAAGGTCCAGTGGGAGTTTGAGAATGAACGCTTAAGAAGAAGGATGAAAAACTAAGTAATGAAGATAAAAACCACATCTACTAAAAAAACTAAAGAAAGAGAAAATATCAGCATTAGAAATGAAATGGTATAGAAAGTTTCTAAGAATACAATAGACAGAGATAAAAACCCAAACCTACGTTCACAAAGACTGACCATAGAAGAATATTGACTCTTCAAAATTACTCCTCCTCCTCCTCCCCCCCCCCCCCTCCCAAAAAAATCAAGCTTTCTTATTTCGGACATATGAGAAGGCACATTGATTTGTAGAGATTGATCATGGTGGAAAGAAGATCAAAAGGTTGCCCAAAATGTCGATGGACATAGATATCAAGGTTGTTTTTGCTCGTGTGACAACCGAGGCATAAACTACTAGTTCAAGGTCAATATAATACGACCACTGTCTTCTTTCCATGCATGTATAGGCAGCGACTAAGGAAAGTTGAGGATAGGCTGACACCCTGCCGCTTGTGAAAAAATAATTGTTACATCTTGTCTTCATTTATATTTTTTGTATTCTATCGAATAATTTTCATGGATGGTGAAGAACTGCAGGTCAGCGGACATTTCACCTTTGCCCCTGTGTGGCAGACTCTTAGATAACGAGGAATGCTTGATGTACCACCATTGCGTGTGGGTCAGCAAATCGGACGTAAGAATGATGAGACCGTTGGTCCAAAGGTGTGTACGGTGTTCTTGGTCGGATGTGGTAACCCTGGGATACTGGTGTACTGAAATGCCTCCCTTGGGGGACTAAACGTGCATCCATAAACTTCCCTTACAACCATGCCTTAGAGAAAACCATATGTGAGTACAGATGTCGCCTCGGTTACAAAACTGAGAGGACATGGGTTTTTTTTTGGGGGGGGGAGGGGTTTTGTTGTCAAAAAAGGCTATAGGATATCAAGAGCCACCTGCTCACAGCTAAATGGATTATTTTATCATCATCTTCATCGTTCTCATCAGCATCATCACTATCATCATCATCAAAGACCTCATTATAACAATGAAGAATCCGGACAGTTTGCACTGAACAGTGAGGCTTTCAGAGTGACAATGAGGACAACGTTCTGCAAGGGACATGCCACATGTAAGAACCAAGGCCTCCTGTTCACTGGTAGCGATTACAAGCGACTATACGAGCAATCAGGTACATACACGTGCGACTAATCCAAATGCAAAGGCTGATACGGATTCGCGTCCTCTGTAAGCAACAATTTATCGACTGATCTCTTACCTTGCAAAGGACGCGGTATTTTAGCACTTACTGCATTTGGGTCAGTCACGCGTTTACTGACGTAATCAAGTGCTACAGGTATTGTGTTCGCCTCCAGTGGACGAAAACCCTTAAGATACAGGACCGTAAAACTGACCACCCCACGTTTTGTCATTGGTTAACCCGTCCTTTTAATTTACTTGGAAGTATGTGCAGTCACAAATGAAATACTCTGCTCAACCAAAATGTGGCCGCGAGAGTCACCAGTCCAAGGCCAGTTGGAAGTCTGTATGGGTATCATTAAGTCGGTTGTATAAAAACATTATCCTTATTACCAGAAAAACTATCACTCACTTATCTGCATATTGTTGCTGCTATCTGCAAGTCTCCGGCACAAAATCAAATCAAATTCACTTGGTCTGCAGCGATCGATTGTTTCTTGAACGATAGGTTGTGAAACTGTGAAAAAGTGTATCACATCTTCCTTTAATCCCGCAGTGCCACTGCAAAATGCGTTAGACCTACTCACCATTGACATATAGAACTCAGAAATACTTTTGCCACACGTCTGAGACATCAGCCTGTTCAGAACGCAATCGTTTATTTCCACTGAATGAACACAGTACAGGATAAAAGCATCTTTCATGTCCGCTTCAAGTCGGAAGAAGATGTCGTGTTTGAAGATTTTTGTCAAATCTGTTTGGTGAATGGCGCTAAAACAATCCTTGTATGCTAAGCTGACATTCCATGGCGAGTATTGACACGGTTCTTTCACTGTGTATACAACAATATTTAAAGGTCAGACAAATATAATTAATATTGACAAATATGAAACTAATTTACATATCGAAAGTTATACAAGATCAATAGCCTATATATATATATATATATATATATATATATATATATATATATATATATATATATATATATATATAGATATCAATACAGTATATGTCAGGAATATCAGTCGCAGGGCATATTATAAACAGCACACATTGCGCTGCTGGTACAGAGCCGCGTAGCGCAGTGGTTAACGCACTGGCTTCGCGTATGAGTGGTCCTGGGTTAATTCCCCAGTAACGTCTCCCGGGTCGACCCAGCCTTAATTGGGTAGCGGATTACTCCGGGAAGTAAAGACTGCGGTGGAGAGGAAATGGCTACCGCCCTCATTTGAAGAGCCACTGAAATGTGAGATCGCTAACATCTCACACCCCTACGGCATTAATAAATGCTATGGGTTACTTCACACACAGTTTTCACAGTGAAACTAAAATACAGTTACAAGAAATGATAAATATCATTGTAAATACATTCAAAACAAAGGGTTTAGTCTGAATAGCAGAAAAACTGAAGGAATGATAATATTATAGAATAAATGTTCTCCATAATGCAACATCAAGTAGATGGGGACAGTCTGAAACTAGTCAACATATGCGTATTCAAATATTTAGGTACATTAATAACATCAGGTGGAAGATGTATTACAAAAATCAGATGTAGAATTCCCGAGGGCAGCTGCAACTTTCACAAAATGAAGGACATCCTATGCAATATACAGTGAAATCTCTGTTTTCGTCCATAATCCGTTCGGGAACAATCGGTGAAATCCGAAACCAACGAAAACCGAGGCAATTATTTCTACATCAATCAATGTAAATCCAATTAATTCGTTCTAGACGCTCCAATATACGAAATACATATTTTATAGAGAATAAATACAGTATTTAATACTGATAACAATAAGAAATTAATATAAATTTAATATTAATGACAAATGTAAATAATGAATGTACATTTACTTTTCTGAAGACTTCTTGGCGTGTGGCAGAGGAGGGGAGATTTTATTGTTTTGTAGGAAAATCCACCTACATAAAGATCCTTGGCGCAATCGATTGGAGGTATAGAAGACCTGTTCGCTGAATTAATTAGGATCCCATTCGTGAAGTGTTTTATTATTGTTGGGCTCTCGATTTGACACTATTTATATATTTGAAGTTGCATTAAGGATAGCGTTCTTTAAATTACACGTCACATATATAGAGTTGAGGTGATGCGAACAAGAGTTGGCAGAGATACAAATGGGAGGGAAATATCACGAGATCTACAGGATACAGTCTAGCAGAATACACTACCAAGGCAAGAGACAAACGATGTTAGAAGGTCTTTGCAGCCAGCCTTCGTTGTGTAGACGGCACTTAATGATAATGGTGAATAACTCAAATTTTTCATATAGTCATCATCACTTGTGATCAATAGACGAACAAATTATACTTATTTTTATAATCACGCATCTGATGTTTAACTATTTGACCACGTATCAACACCCCATATTGGTTAAAATACGATCTGAGTGGTCAAATATGGTCACCAAGCTATTTTTACTCACACGCCAGGCGGATTTAAAAAAAAAAATGATATATGCGCTGTTCCCTGAAATCAAATTTTTTTTAACCTATCACAAACTATCAAGCAAAAAACTTTGTAGACCTTGGTGTGTGGGTAAGCCATTTGTCTTGCGTTTGCGTGTTTGAATTCGGTTAGTGACGTGTTTAGAAGTAATTTTTCTTGTCGGAACTCCCAGTGGATTATCGCTTGAAGCTGCAAAGTTACTTGATATGACTGGTATTCTTTGCATGTGGCATACCGTTTCGTTGAGAGGGTGGAGATTACTGCTCTCGCTAATCTGCGCTGCCGTGCGCTAGCGCACACATTTTTATCCATCGGAGCACAGAGTTTGGACCTGGCACTCAAGACTAAGCTGTATGTATATACATTTGTGTAAACGTTCATATAATAAAAAAAATATAACTAGTGTAAATAGAGCATACTGAATAAGATTAACGTGGGTTTTTTTAGGCAGACAAAAAGTAGAAAATATAGAAAAATGGTAGGAAAAGGTCCAGAAAAAGTGGTGTTCAAAATTTATCCACTCATTGAGATACATTGTGCACACATGCACTCTTGTCTTATATGGAACATTGGTGGGGACATATATGGAAATCCGAGTACAAAAAAGCCAATCCTCTATGCATTTTGAGCCCTTTTGAATTGTAAATCACGTCTCTAAACAGAGGCATATGCAGAACACAAAGTCGATCTTCTTTACAATGAATGAAGAGACTATCAGACTGTAGGGTATGGGTACGAAAAAATACAAGTAAGAGTATATAAGACAGTTTCAACGTTTCAACTTTAATGTCGTTTTCAAGTAACTCTAATCAGCGATCGTAAGAAAATTATTACATCATTCTCGGATAGACAATATATCTCGACTCCTTTTGATGACCGACATTTTTTTTTTTAATATTTGTTTTTCAACCAGCAGTGACAGTGTACGGCGCTGCGAGTCGCCTGGGCCCTAAGAGGAGCAAATAATTGTGATAATATTACCTGATACCATGCACGTCATATTTAAGGTTTATGGAGTGACGTTGGCTGTGTTATCTCATAAACAAAAGCGTCCTAGAAATCATGCTGAAATAGGATTTGTCAGACGGATAGGTGTAAACATCGCAGCCAAGAAGTAAACTATGATTCGACAAAATCTGTTCTCCGGGTTGCATTATACTATACTGTATAAGTTTGAGAACGAACGCAAGAGACGAAAAAGAAAATGACAATTTTTCTAAGAAATTATTTCATCAAAAGTTTTTTTTTCTGTTTTCAAAATGTCTGCCGTCACATACCTACGAAACAATCATGAATTTACACCCGCAAATTAAAAATAAAGGTTTTTTTCTTAACCACACATTACTAAATGTGTGTCAGTAACCATCCTATACATTTCAACTGTACTGTGATAAAATAATAATAATAATAACAATAATAATAATAATAATAATAAAGTATAAGTATAATCATATACAACGTCCTCAACTTACCACCACTAACAACCGATCGATAGAGCAACAACTGAACAAAAATGGCGGGTAACATCAACACTGTTACTCTAAACATCCTTCCACCAGCTGCAGTTCTTGAATATATGCACATAATATCAACTGCTAATACATTTTATGTTTATGAAAATAAAAAGCAATTTCCTCTGATAGGTCAAAGCAACACCCATCGTTAACATTCCTCCAGGTTATAACATATTCTTACTGGCAATGTTGTTTTGTTATTTCTGGCAGTCAAACACTGTTAGCATACACTTATCTGACTTTTCTCCCACCACCTCCCCTTTTCAACCAGTAACGTTCACTGTTTATAACTATTATGTTATTACGTCTCTGAAACTAATGTAAGGACAATTATCCGTTATTCATTCTATCATCTCACGACAAGCCACTAACCACGCCACTCTTTCAGATACATGAATTTTCAACCTATGTTATTGTTTTCAATCTATGTTTTTGAGAAACTTACAAACTCAAGATGAAGAACATTCTATGTAATATATATTGGTCAATTGATGTGAGAGCGTTCTTAGAATTTATACAGAACCTCCTGAAGATGGATGTGTCGGATCATTGGCACAAATAAAACAGTGACAACGCATTTCCATTCTCTGGAATACATCCTGTTGGAAATCTTGTAAGACCATTGTCTTCTGCAAGAGAGATCCAGTAGGAGTTTGAGAATGAACAATGAAGAAAAAGAAGATATAGAACCAATTCTGATACATGAAAGTGAATCTAGGACAATTAACAGAATAGTACAAAATTATATTGATGCAGCAGAGATGTGGGTTTATAGAAGAATGTTAAGAACGCTAGCGACAGATTAAAAAAGCGTAACGTAGATAACTTGAAAGAAGTTCATTCGAAAAGCTGCTTACACGCATCAAAAGGAGTTCATAAGTTTTGGACACAGAAGAAGAGGAGAGATATAATACATTGTAACAACATGCAATTTCAAGAGTAAGAGGGATAGAGGAAGACCACGAGAGAATATGCTTAACAAATTGGCGTTGTGGCATAGGAGAAAATCTCCCATATCGGAAATGATTGAAAGCACAAGAACAGAAGGTTGTGTAATGACAGGAAAACCAACGCACCACGGCACAGACAATAAGATTAACTCTAGGCCAGTGAATGTCAATAATTCCCATATCAACGAATGGAAATTATCCCACATTCTGATAATTTTAAACTAATTTAATCACAGAGTATCCAAGAGTCATCAAATCACGAATTGCTCTGAGACCGATAACTCATGGATAACTTGCAAACAAATCACCAATACCACTCCAGCCAATCATTGATCACCGAACAGCTGATAATACTCAGTGGTACGAATCACTGGTACAACTCACGTCAGTGGAATTTCTCTTTTTCCTTTCTTTATTTCGTTTTCACCCCTATATAACTTTTGTATAGCCTATTGTCGCTTACTTTCTTACAATCGTCAACTTCTCCCGACATTCAGTTTTTTATCTTTTGACATTAGTTAAGAGTTCTGTTAGATCATATTATTATTCTTCTGCGATCAGGTCAAGAAAAATGGTAATACAGCAAACTGGATTTGAACCAGGTTCGCTCAATGGCACCCACTCCCCTTGCAGTTTGAGTCGACACGTTTTCTGTTTTCGACTACACAGCATTCCTAAAATTATACGATTTTAGTCAATACTTTCAGTGTGTATATTCCTAGGCTACTGTGACTAATGGTACCAGTCGCTTGACACCCTGACAACAACAACAACAACAACAACACACACACACTGCACGTGCATGTGAATTCCTCGAGGACTACATACATTTAACATTATATAGTACGTGTCAGAAGGTATCGGTACTACAGTGACCAATTAGGCCCACTTGCAAATATAAATAACATATAGACATAAACAATGTGACTTCAGATGCGACATAGGTAAATGAATAAAAATAATAAGACCTCCAAGAATTAATTAATGTAGTAGTCACGGATACAAAAGAGAAAGGTCTCTTCCTAAATATAAAAAAACAGAAGTATTTGTTATTTCAAAGAAACACAATACCACACCTTGCAAGATCAAAGTGAATGATATTTGTATTAAAACAGGTCCACCAATTCAAATATTAAGGTACAACGATTACAGCAGATGGAAGAAGTTCAACAGAAATAAGAAGCAGAATAGGGCAGGCAAAAACAACATTCAGAAAAATGAAAAATATATTGTATAATATAACCATGTCATTAGAGGTCAGGAAGAGAGTTCTGCAGTGCTATATAACTCCTATACTAACATATGAATGCGAGTCTTGGACAATAAACAAACAGGAAAGTGGAAGATTAGAAACAATAGAGATGTGGTTCTATAGAAGAATGCTGAGAATACTATGGGCTGCCAGGAAAACTAATGTGGAGATGTTGAAAGAGTCAAATGTGAAATGGTGCTTAATCAACAATATAGACATAACAAAAACAGAATCTTCATTCTTTGGTCACTTCATGAGATAGGGAGGTTTGAAGAACATAGTCACAACAGGCAAGATTGAAGACAACAGAGACAGGGGGCGACAACGTAGGAAAATATTAGACAGTTTAACAACCTGGTACGGCAGAGAAACAACACCGATCTTGATACATAATACTGGAGATAGAGAGCTGTGAAGAGTCATGATCGCCGACGCCAGCCGGCATGGCACATAGTGAATGAATATAAAAGCATCGAGAATTTATTATTAAAGAAAAATCATAATGTAGCAAACGGAATTTGAACCAAGTACGCTCAGATGGCGCCCACTCGCCTCGCAACTTGAGTCACGATGTATGCCTCTATTATATTATTCCTTTTTCTATGATGAGAAGTCTATACAGGCAGTAGGGCGGCTTCCGTGAATTCAGTCGTTAGCAGGAGGTCCTCACAGTTGTCATACAGCTTCACTTCCAGATCTGTCTCCTGGTGTCATGTTGTAATCCCCAAGTCGACAAAAAGGAAAGATGTCTGCAGAATGTGCTCGGGGGTTTGGGAAACCTTTAGACATAGATATTGGTCAGTTTGGACAATCTTTAATTTGTGGATTTGAGCTTGTAGTCTGCGGTGTCCTGTGCAGAGAGTAAAATGGTAGTTTGATGTGATCTGTTCAGCTTTATAAGTTGGGTCTTGTGGAAAGTTGGTGCATGTTCTTTGACTGCGTGTATGTTTGTATGTTCCACTGATGATGATGATGATGATGATGAAATAGTCCATTCAACTCTGAGCAGGTAACTCTTGGCAGTCAATCGCCTCTCTGACATAAGCACAGGTTCTTTTCAGTTGTTAACTGAGGTGACACCAAGACCCATGTACGTTTGTCTCACTCAAAGCATGGTTGTGTAAAGGATGTTTATCGATACATGTTTAGCACCCGAAGGGAGGTTTTCCTGATTATCACATCCTGCCAGGAGCACAGCACACAATTTTTGGTCAACTCTCTCAACATTCTTCAATCAGATTTGTTGACCCATCCGCAGTGATGCATACCTAGCATTCCCCGTTGGCTAGGAGTCACAAAAGAATAGAGGTTCAATATCCCTTGTCCTGCATCTTTTCGTCATCTATGGGGATTTCATTCATTCATTCATTTTCCTTTTCCACTGAAGTTAGAGCATAGGGCAGAGGTAAGATCTCTCCAATTCTGTCTGTTCAAAGCTATTCTGTGCAGTTCTTGAATAGTATGAATATTGGTTGTTATACTTTCTCTAAGTATTGTTCTCCTGAGTGTTTCTTTTGGTATACCGCTTGCTCTTTTGCCTGTAGGTATCCATTTAAGAGATTGGTGGTGTATTCTGTTGGTGTCTGCGCGTAGGACATGCCCGATGTAGGACCAACGGCGTTTTCTGATAACATCTGTGATGAAATTTTGATGTGTCTCTTCTCTGATTTTATCATTCGATTTGAATTCACTCCAATGGGTGTTAGTTATCCTACGAAGACATTTGTTCTCGAAACTCAATAATTTCTTTTCTGAAGATAAAGAGCTTTTCCAGCTCTCACATCCATATGATAGCACCGGAATAATGCAGGAATTAAATACGCGCATTTTCTTACCTGATTGACTTTGACTTCCAGATATTAGACAGTCTGTTAAAGGCACTTGATGCTAGGGCAATGCGAGTTGTAATTTCTGTCATGACATCACCGTCGAGTGTTAATTTGCTTCCTAGATAGAAGAATTTGTGTACTTTTTCAAGTTGTTGTCCATTTAAATTAATTTCGTTAGGTGAATTAGTGAAGTCCATAATTTATGTTTTTGAAGAATTGATTTGGAGACTTATTTGTCCCGCGATGAATTTTAATCTATCAGTTTTTGTTTATGCATCTTGATGGTTTTCACTCAATAGTGCAAGATCATCGGCAAAATCCAGGTCTTCTAATGTTGCTTTATTTATCCATTTGATTCCTAAATTTGTGTTGGATGTTATTTTTCGCATAGCCTATGGGGGTTGCTGATTAGAAAATAAAAGTAAGAAATTGAGACAAGATGTGATAATTATTTTTTTTCCACAAATGACAGATTGTCAACCTATTCTCCAACTGTCTTTTGTCGCCTCCTACGACATGTTCGGAAAGACAACAGTGGTCCTATTCTTTGAACCCTGAACTATAAGTCCAGGCCCCGTTGCCACACGGGAATTTCTTTTGATGAAAGTTTTTGTTTCACATGATCTTTTCAACGATGTGCCTATTATTCTGTGCTTAACAAAGACTTGAAATGTCTTTTGTGATTTTAGTTATTAGGGTAAAAATTCATGTTCCGTCAAATGTCCGACGAGAATGGATGTGCTCTCTATACTGTGTTTCTTTAACAGTTGTTTACTTTCCGAAAGTAATGGCAACCTATTTGAATATTGTGCCTCGAAATTCTCAATGGATAAATTTTACCTTTGGAGGAGGAGAAAGAGCAGACCAAAAAGAAGATGGACTGGAGACATTAAAGATAATATGAAAAGGTCGTCGGAAAATGCAAGCCGTATGGTCAAAAACAGAGAGAGGTTCATGGAATTTTATAGGAAGATAACGTTTTGGAGAGAATATTTCCCTTGACATACAAAGATTCATTGCCCTGCGTTTTCAAATATAAATGAATTGATTCCAGCTTTAATGTGGTTCCAGCTATTGTCCAACACACAGTAATCAGTAAAACTTTTAACTTCACGGGAGGGATAAATACACAGTCAACGTTTCGACCACAAGTCATGTATCAAGATGGCTGGTTTAAAAAGCACTGTGATTTTCTTATTCTTCTGCGTTCGTTCTCAAACTCCTGAAGATACGCAGGATGTAATCTCCAGAACGTAATGTGTTATCTCATGGTTTACAGCTTGGTGATATCTGCGCCTTTTTTGTCTGATACATCCGAATTGCAGCATGGCGTCTGCATCACTTCACCCTCTGTGGGATGGGCCAACTCCAAAACGAAAACCTCCCTGGTCGACTCTTACGAAGCGCATGGCAGGTAACAGTGTCATTATTCTTTGCTTTCCTCTCGGATCCCGGCAACACACTAGCGATAAAACTCTAAAAAAACGAAGTGATTACCATTCTTTCAGAAATACCCTTCCAATGTTAAACATTTGAAAAGGCGTAGAAAATTGGCATCATTATATTTGTTTCCTGCTACCCCACATGTTGCACATCCCCCAACACATCGGCATGCCGTGTGATAAGAGTACCACCCATAGCACGTAAATTTGTAACTTCGATCTATAATCCCCAGGGATCTCTGGAAAAAGAAACACTTAACACCGGATTCGAATCAGAGACCTCTTGTTCATAAAGCGAAATAATACACAAGGGAGGAGGGGGGGGTCATCGAAATTTACAGACGTCGTTTCTACTGCCCTGGACAACATACAGGAATGCATAGAAGCTAGATGGGATCAGGAATTGGAGGTGAAAGACCGGGGACAAGTAGTGAAGAATTTGGTATGAGATGACAAGAAAATGGAAGTAAAACTGGTCATACATTGAAGTAATCTTACAAAATGTAGAACAAAAAAATTTCACCGAAACACAAATATATCAGGATATGCATGGATGATGCTCCATGTACACATGTTTGAAAATCAGTGATATACAAACCACACAAAATAATTCAATCATTTTTTTTGTATCCGCTTCTGAGTTCGCTGGGTTTTTTATTTTTATTAAACTAGATAAATTGTCTTCCGGTCCTAATTTATGACCACAAACATGGGATCAACCAAGATCTCCTTTAGTGGCAGAGGTGTATGCGTACTTTGGCAACACTGAACCACTGATTGTTAAATTGTGTTCACCAAAACAAGGTGCCTTTATCTCTGACGACCTGACAGGATGTTTAACCTTTAGATCGCTTTCTGCCTTTTCAAATGTCAGAAGCAGAGAACATAAATTATAAATATATACGTATATATACATATCTCTTCCGTATTCATTCTACAACTCCACTTGTTAGCAGGATGTTGTCTGGAACCGCGATAGTGAAGCGTGACTCTTCTTATATAAGACTTACGAGCAGAATCAAAACAAGCCTTTATACGTCACGATTTTGATTATTGCCGTGATTTTTATCGCTTGCCAATGCCGACTAACGAAATGCAAGAGAAAATTCGAAAACATGGCGTAAAAAGGCTTGTTTTGATTCTGCTTGCAGGTCTTCTAATTGCGAAAGTCATGGTCAAAGTTACTACCCCACCGACCAGGTAGACCACTGACGTAGTTTCGAGATCACTTGTTGATTAACTAACTCATAGCTGCCTGCAGTACAGAATACTACATATATACTGCAGACGGTCATGATTCATTATTCACTAAACCCCATAACCCCTCCGTGTTGTAGGGGTGCCACTTTCGAAACACTAACACACAATCACTCGTTTCTCCTGATATGTAAATAAAATTAATTCATGTGATCCATTAAGCCACCATGAAATGGATATCAGGGATAATGCTCTGTGAAGGTCGGAGAATGTCGCCATCGCTAATTAGCAATGAATGAAGGCGACAGTCGTCATCATCAAATTCCGTCTCCACAAAGAAGGCTGCCATCTATGGGCCTCTAACATCGTCTGTCTCTTTTGTTGGTGGTGCACTCTGACATACTAGTTTATCTATCTGATATTGTTTCCCTCCCATTGATATACAAGATGACACTACCCACTGACTAGTATGTCGACACTTATGAAAAACGTGACAGTATATAAAAAATTAAAAAACCTACCGAATACATGCTTGTTTACTTTTAGCAGTTAGATATTCTATATCTGACGACGGTCATGATTGACTAGTATGTCGGCAATTAATGAAAAACACTGTGCTATGAAGTTGTTTCACAACATTTACCGTTAGTAAAAATCAAAATGTATCAGACGACATTTGAACCAGAACCAATTAGCTGCCATCTATATGCCTCACAACTTGAGTCAACATGTTTTCCGTATTCGTCCAATCAACATCTCCAATATTTTCGATTCGATTTTTGACAAGACTTCCAACGTGTTGTTTCTTAACCTTGTTTCTTTGTTATGAGATACAGGATCAAGTCATCTTGGCTGTTAATATATTTACGGTTTGGTGTCTTTGTTAGGGTGTTTTTGTGTGTGTGTGTTTCTTGAAAAAGGTCCCAATAGAACCGCAACGTAAGGAAAATTGTCATTTTTTGTTTTATTGCATATTTCTTATATACCTTTTTTATCTAGATATGTTCATAGTCAGGTATCCTAGTAACCTGTTTGTCTTATTTTGTATTACTATTTGTTACTTTGGTTACTGCGGTACCCTCACTTTGTTGGACGTCCTATTTGGTTATTTCTATACAACGGACCTGGTTCAATACCCGCCAGCCGCAAGAATTATTTTCATTTATCCTCATGCTTCCTACTTGAATTTAATTGTATATGCTAAGCTGTTATTTTAAGCAACATAGTCCTGTCTCTATGTTATTTATGTTTATAAGTAGGCCTATAGGTCCTTATAGTACGAATACGGATGTTCTATGTTTATGTTCCTGATGAAACTTCAATACGTGTATGGGATGTTCGTTGCTGTTGTAATAGTCTCGATTGGTCCGTTCTCAGTGACTTGAGTACACAGATTGGATGTCTTGACGAGATTACATAATTTTGGGGAGATCTGGTTGGTCAAGTCGGAAAACAAATTTACTAGAGCTGCAAGACGATTATGTGTCGCTAGAACGGATATGGTTAAATTCTCAAAAACTATAAAACGGAGCCAAGAATGTCGGTACTTTCAGTCATCATCATTAAGTGCCGTCTCCGCAACGAAGGTTGGCTGCAACGAATCTCCAACATCCCCTGTCTCTTGTCTTGGTGGTGCATTCTGCTAGACTGTAACCTGTCCATCTTGTGATGTTACTCTCCCACTTGTATCTCTGCCTACCTCTTACTCGCTTCCCTTTGACTTTACCCTCAAGTAAGGTCTTCAATAAGGTGTCATGTCTTTTAATGAGTCCAAAATATTTTATTTGCCTGATCTTTATTTCTCTTAGTAGTTCTTTCTTCATATTAAGTTTCTTTAGTATCTCTTTATTTGTTTTCTTCTCTTTCCGTGATGTTCTCCCAATTCTTCTATAGCCTATACACATATCTCAAAGGCATCAATTCTATCTTCTAATTGTTTATTTAGTGTCCATGTTTCTAAGCCATACATTAATATAGAATAGAATAGATATAACATTTTATAAATCCCATTTTTAACTTGTTTGTAATTTGTTTAAATGTTAATATTTTCTTCATGTCATTGAAGGTACATGCGCATGGCCGAGAGGTAAGAACGCTAGTCTCACACGGCTATCACACAGCTATTCAATCCCCTCCCTGCAACACCTGAGCTGGTAAAATGCAGTATTGACAGTTTTTGTTTTTTTAATTGAAGGTACTTTAAGCTATTCCTAGTCTCCTGTTCATCATCATCAGGTGCCATGCCGGGTGGCGTAGGCGGTCATGGCTCTCCACAGCTCTCTGTCCACAGTATTATGTATCAAAGTCGTTGTTGTTTCTTTGCCGTGCCAGGTTGTCAAACTGTCTAATATTTTCTCACGTTGTCGCCCTCTGTCTCTGGTGCCTTCAATCTTGCCTGTTGTGATTATGTTCTCTAAACCTGCCTGTCTCATGAAGTGGCCAAAAAAAGAAGATTGCCTTTTTCTTATATTGTTGATTAAGATCCGTTTCGCATTTAACTCTTTTAACACCTCTACATTAGTTTTTCTGGCAGTCCATGGTATTCTCAGCATTCTTCTGTAGAACCACATCTCTGTTGCCTCCAATCTCCTACTTTCCAGTTTGTTTATTGTCCAAGACTCACACCCATATGTTAGTATAGGTGTTATATAGCACTGCAGAACTCTCTTTCTCACCTCTAATGACAAGGTCATATTACACAGTATATTTTTCATTTTTCTGAATGTTGTTTTTGCCCGTCCTATTCTGCATCTTATTTCTGTTGAACTTCTTCCATCTGCTGTTATAATTGTACCTAGATATTTGAATTGGTGGACCTGTTTTAATACTATATCATTCACTATGATCTTTCAAGGTGTGTTATTTTCTTTCTTTGAAATAACCATTACTTCTGTTTTCTTGATATTTAGGAAGAGGCCTTTCTCTTTGCTTTCTGTGACTACTACTTTAATTAAGTTTTGAAGGTCTTCCTCACTTTTTGCAATCAGAACAGTGTCATCCGCATATCTCAAATTATTTATGTTATGTCCTCCCACTGATATTCCTGGGATATCTACTATTGCACGCAATATGTTTTCACTGTATAGAGAGAACAGGTCTGGTGAAAGCACGCATCCCTGTCTGACTCCTTGTTTTCCTACTCTTATTGCTGCTGTTTGTTGCCAGTACATGTTCTTGATTATTCTTAAATCCTTGCTGTCAATGTTCAGATTCTCTAGCATGTGTATAATTTCGCTATGTTTAACTTTGTCAAAAGCTTTAGTGTAGTCTATAAAACAGAGGTACAGATCTGTTTTTACCTCTATAGACCTCTCTATTAGTGTTCTCAATATATAAATCGCATTGTTGGTGCCTTTGCCTTCTACAAAACCACATTGTTCTGGACTTATTTCTGATTTTATTTTGTTTCTCACTCTCTCAATGATGATTCTGAGAAGTATTTTGGTTATTTGGCTCATGAGGCTGATTGTACGGTGTTCTTCACATTCGGTGGTCCCTGGTTTCTTAGGTAATGCTATGAATATAGATCTCATTAAGTCATCGGGTATGTTTCCGCTGTTATATATGTCATTCAGCAATTGTGTGATTATTTCAACTCCAAAGTCATCTAAAGCTGTTAATTCTTCTAATGTGATATTGTCTGGACCTGGGGCTTTGCCATATTTCATGTGTCTTAGTGCCTCCCTTACTTCTGCTGTGGGTATTGATGGACCCTCGCCGTTATCTTGCATGTTTATTTCTGGTCTATTGTCCTCATAAAGTTCTTTGATATATTCTGACCATCTCTGTACTATGTGATCTATTCCCATTAATACCTGCCCTGTCTTAGATTTTAGACACCCTGTAACTGTTTGCGTTCTCTTTCCTGTTATCATCTCAATTTTCTTATATAATAATGTTTTATCATGGTTGTAATGCAATTCTATTTCTGTGCATTTCTTGTTCAGCCAGCTTTCTTTTGCTATTTTGCATTTCTCTCGTATCTCCTTATGTATTTTCTGATATTCCACTATCTTGTGTTTATTTTTCCTTCTGGTGCTCATCAATTCTAATATTTCTTCTGTCATCCATTTTTGTTTTGATGTATGTTTTACTTTTGGTATTATCTCTTTAGATGTTTGGTTTATCGACTGTTTTAGCATGTTTCATTGATCTTCAATACTCTGAATCTTTGCAATGGCATTGCATCTATTTTGTACAATTATGTTGTATCTTTAATGTCAGCATCTGATTTCAATAAAGCTAAATCTAATTTCATATTCCTTGGTGCTCTCTTGATCTTCTTTAATCTTATACACAATTTCGCTACCAGTAGTATATGATCACTGTTGCGGTCAGCACCTGGCCTTGTTTTCATAGATCTAATGCTGTTTCTATGTCTTTTAGAGACTAAAATGTAATCAATTTGGTTCCGAGTATTATCACCTGGGCTAATCCATGTACACAGCCTTCTTGGATGTTGCTTGAACCATGTATTCCCTATTATTAAATTATTTGCCTGTGCCCACTCTATCAATAAATCACCTCTTTCATTCTTAGTTCCTAAACCAAATCTTCCTGTCATCTTTTATTTCTGATTCACCTGCGTTAAAGTCCCCCATTACTATAGTTACTTCCTGATAGGGGTGCAAAGGGAACGCATTGCTCTAGGCGGACCCAGGGTTAGCAGATAACCAAGATCCCAAATGTACCTCCACGCGGTGCACCCTGGAAACAGAAATACAGCAGCTCGAGCTGATTCTGGCCAAATCTTTTGGGGATCGTGTCCGAGAATGTGGAGGTAGCAGATGGAAAGAGATTTGCCTGCACAAGAGACAGACAATATCTCCGACACCACCAGCATCACTACATATAGCGACACTGTCGACATACAGTGAAGCTAGTCAGTCCAGTCCGAACATTGGAGGGGCGGCCAATTTAAATGCACGTAAAGGTAGATGCATGGCGAGAGACAAATAGATTTCATACCGAGTACAATGAAACAATGAAAGGGCAGAACAGCGCTAGAGGGCAGCGCGAACTGCAAATAGAAAGTGAAAAGTCCCTAGGAAAGGGGAACTACAAGCTCCGTCAGCTCGAGACGAGCTTCTAGTTACCTGTGTTCCTTACAGGCAGAGACCCAGACCCATCCATTGGCGTTTGGTAAAGCAAGAAGACCTAATCCAACTCTAATGTCGAGCCTTCCTAAACCGGAAATATGCTCGCGAAGAGAAAGGGTTCTGTATCCGATGGACTTAGGCAAGAAAGGGACAACGATGGTAGTCCTGGCCCAACTCTACTGTCAAGGTTTCCTATACCGGAAGTACACTTCCAGAGAGAAAGGGTTCCGTACCCGATGTGCTCAGGCACAAAAGGGACAACGATTTAGCCCTGGCCCAACTCTACTGTCAGGTTTTCCTACACCGGAAATACACTTGAAGAGAGAAAGGGTTCAGTACCTGATGGGCTCAGGCGTTATTCGGACAAGGACGCTCAGCTCGAGAACGCCTTGCTCTCAAACGCGTGGTGTGAGACTCGAACTTGGACAAGGGGTACACGATGTCGGTGAACGACACCTCGGCCATGAGGGCGAAAGAGCCAGGGTCCAACTCCTCTGTTGAGTTCTTCCCCTTAAGGAACCAGGCTCACGGATGAGAAACGGTTCAGTACCCAATGGGCACAGGCACAGCACATCCAATTACACGAGGCAAGTTCATAGACAGTGGAACACCTCGTTCGAGTCAGACGAGAGCAAAAAATCGTCTGGGCGAAGAGTCTCCACTACGCGTGCCTGGAGACAGATATAGAGGCTGTCACAGGCTAAGGGTAGCCCACCCGAATTGTCAAGGCATGCCGAAATTGGATGTGCTAGGCCTACAAGGCGCATAACGGTGGCACAACGTAATCACGCTCCCGGTGGACATCGCACGGATATTCGTGATTGTTACAATGGAGCCAATGCAAAACAAACAAACTTCCTGATTTTTACACTGTTTCATTGCGATTTCTAAATCTTCATAGAAAATTTCGATGTCCTCATCTGAACTGCTTGATGTATGTGCATATACCTGCACAATGTTGATATCCAAAGGTTTTCCTGTTAGTTTAACTAATATTACCCGATCTGATATTGCCATAAAACCCTTCACCGTTTTTCCTGTTTCTGTGTCTAATAATACTCCTACACCCCCTCTCGTGTTTTTGTCCTCCTGAGTATATGACTTTAAATTTATCTGACTGTATCTCTCCTGCCCCAGTCCACCTCATTTCGCTCATTCCTATGATATTTATGTTCATTCTTTCCATTTCTTGCTTGATGTTGTCTAATTTACCACACTGAGCTGACGTTCCATGTTGCTATATTAACACTAACTGTAGGCCTACTTCTGTGTGTCGCCATGACTTTCATCTTTCAGTCTCCTGTTAACTTCTGTTTTTTCTGTAACTTTCAACTTCCGGTACACACTGTGTATATTATATTTTCGTAACCTTATTGAAGATATAGACCCTTGTCTACGCTAGTGGACATGGCACCTGATGATGCTGATTATACTTTTTAGATCATCCAGAAGACCACAATAAAACTTTAGTACAGAAAAGTTCTAAACGGCAACCGCAGATATGGCGTCTGTTGTTTTGAAAGTACTCGGGTTAACATTAGGTTTCTTTTTTATTTTTGTTGGTACTGTCAAATTGACCCCTTCTATCAATGGGGATATATATGCAGAAATGGTAAGCTCCATACCATATTGCGCTGAAGATTAGGAGATTACGGCGTAAAGTATAGCCCTAAATCAATTGAAAAAACAATTACATTTTTGATTATTTTTTCCAGAGCAACTACGGATCAACTCTTCACTGTGACCGTTCTAGTTTCGAGGTATTACCTAACCTTTAATATCATATATTGAACATATGTCGCATCTGCTGTTTCGTCCACCGACTTTTAGGGGGGTTAAAAAGATTAGAATTAGTTTATAGATATTATTTTTAAGAGGGGGGAGAAGGGTTAGAATCAGTGTTTAGAATTAATAATAAATTCTCTAAGAATTCTTGTCTTCTAAGGTGTGAATCGATATGTTTTGTTTGTTTTTCGTTCGCTCCATTGTAACCATCACGGATATCCGTGCGATTTCCGCCGGGAGCGTGATTACGTTGTGCCACCGTTATGCGCCTTGTAGGCCTAGCACATCCGATTTCGGCATGCCTTGACAATTCGGGTGGGCTACCCTTAGCCTGTGACAGCCTCTATATCTGTCTCCAGGCACGCGTAGTGGAGACTCTTCGCCCAGACGATGTTTTGCTCTCGTCTAACTCGAACGAGGTGTTCCACTGTCTATGAACTTGCCTCGTGTAATTGGACGTGCTGTGCCTGTGCCCATTGGGTACCGAATCGTTTCTCATCCGTGAGCCTGGTTCCTTAAGGGGAAGAAACCAACAGAGGAGTTGGACCCTGGCTCTTTCGCCCTCTTAGCCGAGGTGTCATTCACCGACATCGTGTACCCCTTGTCCAAGTTCGAGTCTCACACCACGCGTTTGGGAGCAAGGCGTTCTCGAGCTGAGCGTCCTTGTCCCAATAGCGCCTGAGCCCATCAGGTACTAAACCCTTTCTCTCTTCAAGTGTATTTCCGGTGTAGGAAAACCTGACAGTAGAGTTGGGCCAGGGCTAAATCGTTGTCCCTTTTGTGCCTGAGCGAATCGAGTACGGAACCCTTTCTCTCTGCAAGTGTACTTCCGGTATAGGAAACCTTGACAGTAGAGTTGGGCCAGGACTGCCATCGTTGTCCCTTTCTTGCCTACACCCATCGGGTACAGAACCCTTTCTCTTTGCAAGCATATTTCCGGTTTAGGAAGGCTCGACATTAGAGTTGGGTTAGGTCTTTTGCTTTACCAAACGCCGATGGATGGGTCTTTGTCTCTGCCTGTTAGGAACTCCGGTAACTAGAAGCCCGTCTCGAGCTGACGGAGCTTGTAGTTCCCTTTCCTAGAGACTTTTCACTTTCTATTTGCAGTTCGCGCTGCCCTCTAGCGCTGTTCTGCCCTTTCATTGTTTCATTGTACTCTGTATGAAACATATTTGTCTCTCGCCATGCATTTACCTTTACGTGCATTTTACATTGGCCGCCCCTCCAATGTTCGGACTGGACTGACTAGCTTCACTGTATGTCGACAGTGTCGCTATATGTGGTGATGCTGGTGGTGTCTGAGATATTGTCTGTCTCTTGTGCAGTCAAATCTCTTTCCATCTGCTACCACCACATTCTCGGACACGATCCCCAAATGATTTGGCCAGAATCAGCACGAGCTGCTGTATTTCTGTTTCCAGGGTGCACCGCGTGGAGGTACATTTGGGATCTTGGTTATCTGCTAACCCTGGGTCCGCCTAGAGCAATGCGTTCCCTTTGCACCCCTGAATCGATATAATATGATTGGTTTTTCAAGGGAAATCCGTAACGTTATATAGCCCAATGGTGGACGAAACAGCATTTTTACCGAACATATTGAAAGACAGCAAGTAAAATGGTTCGGTCACCTTATAAGAATAGAGCCAAACTAAATAACAATAAGAGCATGCCATATAACAAAAGAATATCGGGGCATAAGCCAGGCCAAAGGGAGACCAAGAAAACGGTGGATAGAAAACATAAAGATAGCCTTGAACAACCATGGACTAAATGCAACCTCTGCGACACATCTGGCCTTGGAATGACAGCTTAAGTTCCCATCCATACGCTTAATGGCAAGTGTGAATGCGATCAGCAATCATTCACCTGGGGAAAGACAATATACCTAACCTTTGCAGTGTGATTAGTACAATTTGTATTTAAAAGTAAAGTATATTAATTGAAAAGGCATATTAATTTGGAATTAGTATTTATATTTTGGTTAAGATCAGTTATAAATTTAAAAATAAATTAGTTATAAAAGTTATAATTAAAAATGTGGTTGATGTCATTTGCGTCGGGAGATGTGACGTCACGGCGTCCATTAATTTCATTGGTGTTATACGGAAATCCATGACGTGGCTAGTAAAAATGGAAACATTTTGTGTTATTTATAGCACAGTGAAGAGTTGATCTGTAGTTTTACAAGTTTTTCTTCTTTGGTTGTTTGTTTGAGAACCCCATGAATTACAAGTGATTAGCTCTTACTTCCTATGTACAGTGGAGAGGTTTATGAGCTTTCTTTCATACCCAGGAGGTTTCACCTTTTGGCTTGGTGCAATGCCTTTTGGAGGAGCCTTCTACTCGGGGGTGGGGGGGGGGGGGTACATGAGACAAGATGTGGCGAGCTGATACTTTGCTTGGGTCGCCCATTGTTTGTCTATCCTTTGACGAGGCGTTTCGCAGCCAGCGAGCTGTTACTCGTGTAGGAAGACCACTCCATTACCACTCTTTGTGTCCCTAAGTCCCAGACCTAATTTCTTCAGTATGAACTGTATTGGGTAACAGCGACACTCGAATTAGAGTCAGGGTTGATACACCTTCCTAAACGAGGTGGTGATTTGCCAAACATGTCAGTGGGTCTGGGGTTTGACCTGTGAATTTCTCATGCACTCGCCTCTTCCACTTGAGATGGCCTTCCAATTCATCATCGGGCTAGTTCTGTGTATTTTGACTCTTCGCCATTGCGTATATTACCCAAAGAGATAGGTAAAATACAAATCTCAGACGAGGAACTTCGCAGTGGGCCCTTGGGTACTGAACCCAATTCTCTCTGTATGAGCTGTGTTGTGGAACGGCCGACAAGCAAGTTTAGTTAGGTTTTCAGTGTCATTAGAGACTTGCACCCCCCCCCCTCCTCTACGTTGCCCCCAGTGTCCAGATTCAGAGTCTCAACACCGCTTCGGTCAGATATTTGAACAATGCGCTCCCCGACATTTGTTCAGTGCTTGTCCTGTGTGCAATGGGGAGCTGTATTCAAAGCTTTCTTCCATACCCAGGTGCGCTTACACAGTTGGTGTATCCAATACTTGAATTATGACTCCTACTTTGAATGGGGTCAATTGTGATGGGACATGTCTGCTTCCGTGTGTTCTTGAGCATGAACAGCACATACGCCAGTTGGTCTCGTGCTGGAACGTTGTAGCTCTGTTGCCACGGAATTGGTTCACGTACACTGTGCTGCCCGCTAGCGTGTGTTAACTTTTACATGTGGTGTGTACTCGACAAATAACGGTATGTTAGGGAAATTGACATTGGCTGCCCCTCCAATGTTTCTACTTTTTTAGCCGGCCAGTTCGGAAAGCACAGATGCCATGCATATGTTGGATGCGATGGTGTAGAGGTTTCGGAGATATTTCCTGTCTCTCTGCAGGCAATTCTCATTCCATGTACAACATTCACAGACACAAGCCTAAAAGTGTTAGCTAGGAATATAGCAAGAGCCGCTGTATTTCTGTTTCCAGTGTGCACCACGAGGAGGTGCTTTTAGGATCTTGGTTATCTGCTAACCCTGGGTCCGCATGAGAGCAATGATTGACCCTTTACACCCCTTCTTCTTTGGTAGGCTTACTCATTACACTGGAATTAGAATGAATAACCCAATAATTTTAGTGTCTTGAAATACATTAGGTTATGTATTTTTTGCTATCTGAATCAAATTTGGGTGAGATAATTTTAGAGTGTTAGCGGACGCGGTAGAGAGGTTCTGGAGCAGTGCGCATGTGCCATTACTGTGTAGTTTATTTGCAATACATAATTTCTTACATATTACTGTGCTTTTATCAAGAAAATTCTGTTAATTTCAATGTATGATTGTATGTGTACACTGTTTTGCTTCATTTCTGAGCTATATCCAATTATCCGAATTTTCAATTATACAAATCAGCTCGATCCCCGATTAATTCAGATAATCTGCTTTCTACTGTGTGTGTATGTGTATGTATATATATATATATATATATATATATATATATATATATATATATATATACACACAAAAGTAAAACCAAATAACAGAAATATTAGACAACTTTTACTTGCTATCCACTATAGAAAGACACAGACATCGCAGCAAACCTGTAAACAATGACACCATTCTCCAGACTACATCATGATAGTCTGCAGGAGTTTGAGAATAAACACAGAAGAAGAATTAGGAAGTCTCTGAGAAACATGCTAAGGACAAGTGGCTAGTGGGTCACCTTAAAAACATAAAAATTGGTTACACACTGTAACATTGTTTTAGTAAGTTTTTATCCTTTAATCAATATTTTAAAACTCATTCTACTACTGACGTTCATAAACTCTAGTGGTACATTCCAGATCAAACATTCCTTGATGACAAAAGATGTTCTTCAAGGTACAGTGGAGAGTGGAGGAAGAAGACATGACTGGACAATATCAAGGCCTGAACAGAGTGTGAAGTTTCCAAACTCATCAGGATGGTAGAGGATAGAGATGCGTGAACATCTTTCTGCATAAAATGTCAAGTGTGACAACCCTGGCGGGTTAGGGATTTTATTATTATTATTATTATTACTGACAGTCAAGTAGATGGATAGATAGGTCCTGGTCCATTGTTCCATGGGCTTATGCCCTTTGACCTGAAGGTAGACGATGATGATGTATTAATCCCTTTAACTGTGAGCTCTTGACAGCCCATAGCCTTTCGGACAAAAGCCCAGGTTTTTTCAGTTATGTAACTGGTGTGACGTATGGACTCATATGAGGTTGGTATGGGAGAATATGGATGCATGTTTACTCCCGGAAGGGAGGCATTCCAGAGAGCCAGTATCCCAGGATTGTCATGTCCTGCCAAGAGTGCAGCACACATTTCTGACAAATAGATGCAGGCCAACTATCTTATCATTCCTCTGTAAGATTTATTGACACATCAGCAGTGATGGCACATCCAGCATTTTCTGTCACTTCGGAGTCTACCATAAAAGGATAAAGGTGCAATATCAGCTGACCTGCATCTCTTTGTCATTTATGGGAATCATTTGACAGAAGACAAAAGTAAGAAATTGAGACAAGATGTGGCAATGACGATTGTCAGTCTATTCCTTAACTTTCCTTGGTCACCTTCTACAACATGCCCGGAAAGAAGACAGTGGTCCTATTCTTTGCACCCTGAACTTGAAGTCCAGGCACCAGTTGTCATATTGGCAAAAGTGGATAGGTATAGTTTAGATTTATTCATTACCGGTAATAGATTTTTAAAAATCATTGTTTTTGTCTGTGATTTTATTTGCAGAGAAAAATGTATATACGGAATTCTAAGGTATTTCCATTAGTTAAACAGACAGGATGGAAGCCAAACCCTCATACTTACAGAAAAACTGTGGGATCTGGTGAGATCATATGTGGGGCATTTCTTGCATTTCTTCCAGGTAAGGAATCTTTGTAAATTCTTTCACTGCAATCAAATAGTCATGGCAGATGATAATTTGATAATTGTTATGAAACCTGGGCCATTAATTTTACAAAAATACAGAGATTGAATTCCACCACAGACAAATCTGTATCCTGATCTTTATGCATTACACTGCATGAGAAAAGAGAAAAATGCGCAATCATATTTAGTTATGGGTGACATCTGTGCGTGCCTGAACATATGCATTATTGATAGATAAACAAAAACATTGAATGAGGTAAGAGGAATTCTAAAAGAGAAGGAATCATGAGTGTCTTCTTCTTTCGTTTGCTAATAATGTCTACCGGTATATCTGTAGTGTTGTTTCTTGTATAAATTGGTCAGTGTTTTCCATTTCTTGTTTTGTACCATAGCATTTAGCATTCATAGGTGTACCAGAAAACCGGTATGTGTATCTTAATGTGTCATAGTGTACACTTCGCTGATGTGCCAATTAAAAATTGTGTATACATATGGGGGTACAGGTTAAGCACATGCTGCCTCTTTTTTAATGAAATAAATACATACATTATTTAACGAAATGAAATATCGATAAAGAATCATTTCACAGAAGCTAAGTCTATTTGCGGATCCATTGATCTGCCCGCTACACATTGAGAGGCTCTCCCTCTGCCTTTGGATTACCCTGGGTTGACTCTGCTATTCCACAGTTCAATGGAATCCATTGTAGTATAATTCTACACCGATGTGGCACTATGGACAATACCTCTTTTAACTCTAGTAGTTTATTCGAAATGCTGTAACATACTGTCACCACTGCTTAAAAATCCAGTGATCAACATGGCAACCAAATGACAGATAATAAACACCATCTTTATTCCTACTTTATGTTACCAGTGCCAGACATGGCCCCTGACAAAAGCACTCTTGAAAAAGATTACAACATGCGAGATGAATGCCTGAGAAAGGCTATAAATACCACCAGAACAGACCAAATGAAAATGAAGACATCAGAAAGATAGTAAAGACCATATCATGAACACAATATATAGAAAGACGGCAGATCAACTGGTTCAGACACCTGCCTTATGCGAATGGAACCATCACAACCAGCCATCCATGCGTACAGCAGCAGAAAGAATGGCTACAAGGCAAGAGGAAGACCAAGAACTAGATGCGAAGATTCAATCAGAGATATTATTAAGAACCACGGCCTGACCATGGCAAGCACAACAAAGATGGCCAAAGACAGAAAACTTCAATTCCCACAAAACGCCTGACGACATATGTGTAAAAGACAATAGAATAGATCGTTTATTGAATTTTAGTTTTATTGAATTTGTAAGTATTACAATAGGGTTTGAGGTCCGGTCCAATGTTAAAAGTTTCTCTGCAGCTTCATGAATAGCTTTGACTTCAGAATCATTATTATCGCAGTAATTCCCCATTGGTATACATGTGGTATCTGTGGTGCCATCTAGGTGTTCCAAGTATACACCATTTCTCCTATTTCTTACTGCATTCTATTCTGTGTTGATCCATCCATAGACCCTCTGAACAATAGATCACTTGGGTAAGTATCATCATGGAAGCTGAGAGCTGCTACCCTTTTCTGTTGATTATTCAACTGTTCATCCACATGCACACGTTATTTTTGTTTGGATGGCCGCTGGTAGGTATGCCTGTTTTTCCCATGGGGGTGTGTACTGGTTGAGCTATCAGTGGTATTGTTACCTCTGAACATGAGTGTCAAATCAGACCAAGTGAAAGCCTCACGTCAGTGATGGCAAATGTATACGCAAAATGTTCCTATTCTTCTTCATCGTTCTTCAGTCAGATATCAGGCTACAATGCCAATAGTTTCAATTAATTGTGTGATTTGCTTCAGGTCATCCATGGAACCCCCTCAAGTCTGGAAGTAGTGCCATCTCAGTAGGCCATATTTTCTCCCTCTCTTCTTGGTAGAGTTGACAGGCATGAAGAATGTTTTCTACGGTCTCTGGACTTGTCCACATTTGCACAAGTCTGTCTCGCTAATCTTTTGGATCATGTGACTTTTCAGTCTGTTATGGACACCTTGTAGTCTGAAGATGATGGTTTGTTCCTTGCGTGACATTTGATGGTAGGGGTCATTTGGTTCTGCAGTTGGGTGCATCTGTTTCCACTTTTTTCTTATATTCTGCTTTTAACATAGTCTTACATTCATAGTATGTATTATCACTTTCTATTTGTTCCAGTGATCTCCCTTTCCTTGCCAGGATATCAGCTTTTTCATTTCCTGGTATGCCACAGTGACCAGGGATCCACTGCAGTACTGTTTCTTTGGTAGTACTGCTGAGGTGTAGTAAGCAGGCCCTAAGTTCATTTATGCTTGTGTTCTTTGGATCTTTTACTGCCTGCAATACTGACTTTGCATCAGAAAGACTACATGTCTTTTGTGACTATGCACACAATTTATGAGCATATTGGCTGCCTCTATTATATGTCCTTTGCCATATATCCTTTGGGTATGCTTTCTGTATGTGATTCTTAGTTGTCTCTTTTAGTATTTGTATAGTAGTTTCTGTTTTCCAAATAATTCTTGGTATATTGTCCATAATTTTTGGGAAGTTTTTCCTTTCCCAGGTTGGATATGTGTTAAAGGTGTTTAGTGGTTTTAGGTTTTGTAGATCTGTATCTGTGTGTGCTTTCTGAAGCTGTTTAGCAGAGTGTAGGAAGCTACCTCTTTTTTAGTCTCTCTTTTATAAGTCAGCGTAGTCTTTGGTTCATTTGATGACTCTCCAAACATTTGAACTTTGCATACTGCATGAGAATTTTTTCATTTCTTCTTTCTTCCATTGATGGCAAACCTGTGCATGTTTCCATTTCTGTGATTGGAGCAGTATTCATACCTCCTGTTATAATTCTGAGATTGCGGTTTTGTATTTTTGAGATCTTTTGAGTGTTACTCTTAGCTGCAGTCCCTCATGCTGACATTCTATATTCCAAAGCTGGTCTTATGTATCCAGTGTACCGGGTATGCTCTACTTAGAATTTTCCTATTTTCACCCAAAACTGTTCTAGCCAATTTTTTAAGGAGTGCTGTCCTCATTATACCTTTTGTTTGACACTTGTCTATGTGCTCCAAGGTATGTGGGTGTCTTATCTTTAGACAATACTTGACCACTTATGGTTAGTAGGATTTTCTGTGATTTGGTGGACATGCTGAATATGGTATAGGTAGTTTTTTTTAACATTGATAGACATTACCCATTGGTCTGTCCACTTGGCCAAATTGTCCATAGTTTCCTGTAACCTTATTTTTGTTGTGCCTACGCTCTCTTCACTGCACCATATTGCCAGATAATCAGCATACATTACAAGAGAGGATTTGGCCAATATTGTTCATGATTATAAGGAATAAGGTGGAAAATAGAGCACCTCCCTGTTGTACTCCATGCATGAAGAGTTTTTTCTGCTGTACTCCATTTCAAACTTCACTGCTGCCTTTCGGTTGTGCAGGTAGTGTTTTATCAAACTGGTGTGTTTCTTGAACACAGTGTACATTAACTTGTTCTTTACATATTTTCAAGCTCCAATTTTTTACTGTATCCATCTCTTTTGCTGTTGACACCTTCAGCATTCTAGTGCATTATTTTTATCGGTTGTTGGTTTGTTTGGCTAGTATTCCCTTGCCTCCTGACTCCTCTGGGCAATTGAAAAGAACCTCCAGTAATTGAGGTTGGGCACTTTCGAGGTATAGGGCCTGGCACCATCCTTGCCTGAACATCCACCCCAAGGCAGACACCATAACTATTATTTGATATAGACATGTTCCCATTGTGTTTGTATGTGGCATCCTAATTAATTGTGCGCCTCTTGGCTGGTTGACTCTGTCTTCAGCACCCTGTTTACTTGGCAGGACTGTGTGGCTCTGCTTGAGTGGGACTGACCGACCAGTCTTAGTTTCCATCGCCTGATGGCTGAACTAAGCCCCATCACCACTGCAAGGTGCTGGCCTTGATGGGGATAGTGACAACTTAGAATAAAAATTAGCAGAACAAGACATTTTTGTTCCAATGTTACACAAAAGTTAACAATTCTAGATAATTCATGATGATGAATAGAATCTCACGGCAGTAGGGATTTTTCAGTTTCCTATCCAAGAAGTGGAGTTTTACATTAATTTCAAGATTTGTATTTTTCTGACATATATTTTTAATGGGGACATATTTTTTTGCCTTAGCAAAATGGTTTAGTACTAGCTAACAAACAAAGTATTCAAATAAACACCAGCTGGAAACTGTATAGTATCATCCTGACACTCTCCTCCAAACCCCAAGACCTCACAGAAGAGGAAAGATTAAACATTAAAGATTAAGTAAGTACAGGGTGTCTACAAAGTCACTGTGCACTCATTAACTTTGTGGTGATACTACACTACATCATATGAATTGTGATTACCAGTAGTTAGTGTGGCTTTGTGCAATGTCAGTTCATAGCAAATTTATAGACACCCTATACAAAATAGATTATATTTGTTAGAATTTAGCATGGCTAAAGTAATCCAACATTACATAATCTTAAAATCTAATATTATGATCTACAGGTCCAGCGAAGGAAGCTGCCAACATTTGCTTGCTTGTAATAACACTAAACGACATTTATGCACATTTTGCGTTGGATGAAGGGTTGGATAAAATGAGCCCAGCAATTGTCTTCTCTCTCCTGTTGATCTGTCGTCTTATTATCTTCCTTCAAAGTTTGACAGCAGAACCCAAGTCAGTTTTTGAAAAGAGCCAGCTGCAATCATCAGCGACATCTGTTGCTGAACGAGTAGGTGATAAAAAGGAAGAATAATACCAGAATGGATAAGTGGGATGAATGTGATGATTTTTTTTTTTAAGTATTGCATGTCCGATGTAGATGATAAAATTTGTTATCATGTAAATAAAATAAATGTCATTTAGCGATGAATTTTCTAGCAATCTGAGATATTGGTACATGTTCCTCAAAATAACAACTGACTTCAAAATTGTGCTTACACTGGTTTACGTAGCACTTGCTGTGGTTTTGTCCTTAGAAAAATGTGAGTTCTCATAATATGTACACATGATTATTTACTGTGTCAGTTCTGCTACAAATTGTAAAATGTCAGCTAATTCTAAATATAACCTATTCTTCATGAATTACAACAAGTTATTATAAACTATTCAAATGAAAAATAAATGCCAGTGTTACGTTGACTGTTTTAAAACTGCAATTCATCTCTTCACATTAATAATAGTACTTACATAGAACACCATAAAACCTTAAGGTCTGTTTTTAAAAAATACAAAGAAACAGTAAAAAATAATGCCACTATTACAAAAGCATTAGATGGTAGACATATAACAGCAAAGATCGCCAAGGTAACAATCATATTATCAATTATAATCGAATAATATTAATAAACCCAGTGTTCCTTGAATAATTTACTTTCTACAATTTGCGCTCTACACAAAACAGAACAATAATACCACAGAAAATGTACAGTGTATTACCACACCTTTGCTTTTACCAACAACTTATGCTATGGAAACCCGTGTACACTACATTTCAAAGTCAGGTTTTATTTTAGGAACTCTTCTTCTTCAGCGTTCATTCTCAAACTCCCACTGGATCTCTCTTGCATCAGGACAATCATCCTACTAGATTTCCAGCAGATTGTAGTGGATATACAGTGTTATTTGCACCATTGGTCAGACACATCCATCTTTGGTCGACATTATTTTAGGAATACATACTGGGATATTTTATGTACTATGATATTTTATATTTTGTTTTGTTGCTGTTTTTGAGAGCAGGATTATTTTTACATTTTCATTGCTTTTCTGCTGCATAAAGTGATCTCAAAAAAATTCAAATACCCGGTATACATTTTAGCAAAATTATCTGAATACCTTAAATCATGTATAATTTAACAGTTGCTTGAAGAGCTTACATTTGGAATAATTTAGCACATTGACCTTAAGAGATTACATCTTACAAATTACATTCTATAAAATTTAACACACTGACATGAAGAGATTACATCCTGTATAATTTAACATGTGCCCACATTATTCTGTATTGTTTTGATTTCTTTTAACAGTTTTTTTTTATTCTTAATTTTTTTCTAAAATCTTCTTAATTGTATATCTTTCCTTAAAATGTTACCTATTCTTCTGTATTTCTCATCTCATAGGGGTTAACTTTGTCTTCCAAATTCTGACTAATTGTCCAGGCTTGAGCTCCATAAATTGTCCTATAATACATGTACCAAGACTGCGAGTAATGAATTGCTTTGATTAATTAATTTCCTGATCGATACATTTTTTAAATATGTATATTTAATTGTTTAATTAAGTAATCTAAGAGATCATGGTGGTTGGCAGGGCCTCAGAAATGAAATTTTCCTTTCAAAAAGTCATTTCCCTTTTCATGGGTAGTTTCCTCATTACATGAAATTGTTGGTGGCTCTTTTTGGGAAACCGCGGAGGGGAGGAACATAGGTTTAAATTCCCCCCCCCCCTCTCGCGCCATCTAAATCTGTGGATGTGGTGGTAGGATCATCTGCAGCTCACATGTAAATTATTGTCACAAAAAGTGGTAACATTTAAATAAAATAAATCCTATGTTTCTATTGTAAAGTAATATTTTATGTAATTACCGTTCATTTTACATTTTTATTGAATCAATAATTTGCTAAGAAATTCGTTAATAATAAATATTTGAAACCTATTCTGCATAAGAAATTGCTTATCAGCCATTGTTGAGTTTCTTCTTCTTCAGAGTTTATTCTCACTCCCACTGGATCAATCTTGTAGCAGGACTATGGTTCTCTAGATTTCCAGCAGGATGTAGCCGAGACTGGAAATGCGTTGTATCACTGTTTTATTTTCTCCAATTGTCTGAAACATCTGTCTTCAGTGAAGTTGAAGGCACCAAATATGATTCATGGCATGGCTAATGCAAAATGAAGGGATGATATTCAAGTACTTGAATTACAAACAGGCTCAATCCAGTCATAACTATGATTCTTGATCTCTAGTACCCTGCCGTGGAAACAAACACAAAAATACTATTTTTACATTTTGTCAACAAATTATTAAAGATCTTCATTTTGACAATAAAATTATGAGTATACTATGATAGTTACCAGAACATAACTTAGATGCTGGGACAGTGCTTGTAATCCTCTATTACATCATTTCAGTTTTCCCATGATATAAATATTTTTACTGAATATTTCAAGTGTATTAGGTTCAGATATGTAAAAATAAATTTGGAAAAGTTGTATATTAATGTTTATATGGGTGTGGCATATGGGTATGGAGAAGAGATAGAGGAAGGCAAAGAGAGAAATTTCTGGATGGGTTGTTGCTGGCACAAAAATAAGTCACCAACTGAACAATACAAGAGACAAAGAGTTGTGGAGAAACATGATTTCCTACGCCACTCGGCATGGCACTTGATTAATAAGTAAATCTTATCGTGAGGTACGCTCCTTTCAACCACGGATGTTAGTCCAATTTGGTTTGATCATAGCTTTACAACCATCAAAAAATAGTGGAGGAAAAGGAGTTTACTTTTACAAAATCTAAATGCATAAATAAACTAAAGTGGTATGAAAACTGAATATTTCATTTGAGAAAACTATCTATCTATCTATACACTGTGGCCCTTGTTTGCCTTGCAGCATCATGAGTGGAAGAGTTCTCTGAAGATGGCTTTCTAGTGTGCTGTTTGTAAGCTTGTTCCTGTGGCTTCTTTCATTTCTGTGATCCATCTTTTACATGGTCTGCCTCTGGCTTTATAGCCGTTATGTCTATGTGTCAAGGTCATTTGTGGCGTGCTAGCTGTTGGTAGTCTGAAAGTGTGTGAAAACCACTTGATCTGTTGTCTTTTGATGTGTTCCAATACTGGTATTATTTTGGTTATCTGTCTGATGTTACCGTTTCTAATTCTATCTCTTAATGACACTCCAAGTGTTCTTCGTAGACATGTCATTTCTGTTGTCACTATTTTTCTTTTGTCTCGAAAACTAACTGTGAAACTAAATAAGAAAAATATACAGTGTAAAAATGCACACACATTTTTTATTTACACAATTTTTGGGCACAAATTGTTTTTAAACATTTAAATGCACTCAGAATATATAAATCATATATCATCTTCAAATATCACTGAAATGAAGACTTAAACAAGTGACAGAATTCACATACCTTGGAAGAGATATAACAACAGACAGCAAGAGCAGCTAAGAAATACATAATAAATGTAGTAAAGACACATACCAAGCCCTAGGGCAAATGACACCAATCTTCAGAAACAAAAATGTAGATATAAACACCAAAATAACACTTCAAAACGATTATTATGCCAACGCTGTGCTACCAATGCCAAACATGGACAACGACAGTATAAAACAAACATAAACTTGTGACAGCTGACATGCCATGCTTATACAGAATCCTAGGACTATCGCTAAGAGACAAAGTGAGGAATAAGGACATTAGACAAAGAACCAGAACCACCCCAATCTTGAAATATATTAAGAGCCAACAGATCAAATGGTATGCACATATCAACAGACTACCATCAGACAGCATACCATAGCAAGCTATGCTACACAGATGCAGTGAAGGCAGACCTAGAGGTCGACCACAAAAATAATGGACCACTAAAATAAAAGAGGTGACAAATTCCACAATATACTCAGCGCACATGAGGACCACTAGAAAAATCTCCAGAACACTCTTCTACCCCTTGATGCTGAAAGGCAACAAAGGGTTTAGCAAATAGATAGATTGGTAACACTGTTGCTAATCCTAACCCCAACATCCCCCTCCCAAAAATTATTAATCTAACACCAACCCTAAACTTCCCTAACCATAAATACTATTTCCTCTCCCGAAAACCAAATTACACTATCTCTCCTCCAAGCAATAATAAATGTAACTCCGTTCCCTAATGCTTACGTTAACACTGCTTTAACAACCTTATAGTTTGTTTTGTAAAAAATGTTAAGTAATGTAGGCATATCATTCCGTAATGAATCAAAATAACACCTTGTAACATAGAGTTTAAATCAGGACAATTCTAGTCAATCCAAGATGTATAGTAAGTGATACAATTAAGGATAAGATAAAAAAATATGCTACTCTTCATTTCTCAATCATTAAGTGCTGTTTCCGCAACGGCTGCAACAGACCACCAACATCCCATCTTTTGTCGTGGTGGTGCACTCTGCTAGACTGTAACCTGTCCATCTCATGATGTCTCTCCCACTTGTATCTGCCTATCTCATGTTCGCTTCCCCTTTCTCTCCACCCGGGTACTCTGCCCTCCATAATTTGTCTTTCTAAACATTTGTGTCTCTTTATATGTCCAAACAGATGTAGTTTTCGTTTTGCTATTGTGTTTAGTAACCAACACTCTTTCATGTTCAATGTCAGAGTTTTTCCTTGTTTTCTTCCATGAAATTCTAAGTACCTTCCTGTAGCATTTCATCTCAAAGAAATTTATCTTCTTTGCTGCTGTTTTACTTAGTGTCCATGTTTCACAGTCATGTGTTGCAACCGGAAAAATTAAAAGTTCTTATCATTAGCAGTTTCATTTCTACTTTGTTGTTTTTCCATGTTTTTTAATCCTGTTATTTTACAATATGCCATTACCAATCTCCTTCTTATCTCTACCATGCAATCATCTGCACCGTTGATGTTTGCTCCTAAGTAATCAAATTTATCTACACATTATTTATAGTTCGGTATTACCTATTATGATTTTTTGGTTGTTGTGTTGTTATATCTGTTGACATGATTTTTGTTTTTTGCGCATTTAAATATAAGTTTTGTAGTTCATTGTATTTCTTTGTCTTCTTTATTAATTGTTCCAGACCTATTGTATCATTTGAAACGGGCACAGTGTCGTCTTCGTAGCATAGTTTGAGGATTTCAAAACTATTGATGTTTAAAGCTTGGTATTCAGTGTTGTTTATGTCTCTCACAATCCCCATTATATTTTCTGTGTAGATGTTGAACAGGTATGGGGAAAGTGTGCATCTCTGCCTACTCCCCTCTGTTCCTCAAACCACTATGAGAGATCACCCTCCAACTCCACTGCAGCCTTTTGATCTTGGTAAAGTTCTTCTGTTAGATGAGTCAGATGTCTTGTGAAACCCATGTTTTTCATTATCTCCCATGGTTTCTCGTTTTGGGCACAGTCAAACATTTTTGAGTAATCTATGAAACACATGCGCAGGTCATTTGAGAATTTCCTACACTTTTCTATGATCAGTGATAAGGATGTGATCTCTTGTTCCTCTGCCCGATCTGAAGTCGGCCTGTGTTTTGTTTATCTCCATGTCTAATTTTTGTTTGATTTTTAGCAATATGATATTTAGCATTATTTTACCTGCATGACTTATAAGGTCTATAGTTTGGTAATTTCAGCAGATCTGAAAGTTAAATTTTTGAGGAGGGATATATATATAATAATTTTTTTCCATTCCTCCGGTCATGAGCTACATTCCCATATTTTTCCTGCAGAGTTTGTGGTAGGTCTTGATCTTGAAGGAAATGTATTGTAGATAATTCTATTGTTACTTATTTCTATATAATCCTTTAATTCTGGGAACTTTTTGAAGCTATATAATAATATAGTAACAAAATAATATATATATTATATTATGTAATAACCAAAGCGCTATAGGATATTTTATAAAAAGTGTCATCACTTCCTGTTTGTGTTACTGCAGCAATCTCCTCTGTTGCGAATATCCTCTGGCACTTTGGTTATTAGATAAGATGTAGCAGTCATTACAGCCTTGTAGATTCCTGCTGATCTTGAATCAATCTTCCTGCTTATGTGTCATGTTCAGGTGGTCTTTGATATCTTACGCCCAACTTCATGGCCTACCTCTTTTTTGTTGCCACATCCCCTCCATTATGATATTTTCTAGGTTGCCATTTGATACAACCAAAATATTGTAATATTCTTTAGAGAACCTTTTTGTTTAGTCAGTTTTCTTTTGCTATATCAGAATGTTTCTATAATGTAATAGAGAATGTTTCTAGTGGTGATCTTTTTGGTCAATGATATTCTGAGGATTCTTCTGTAACACCTTGTTTCAAATGCTGCAATTTTGTTGCTCACTTTGCTAGTGATTGTCCACGATTCATATCCATATATAGCAACTAGGAATATGCAGGCTCCAAGGCTAAGGAAAGATAGCTATATTATTTAGTTGCAGCTCAGCCACATGTTTTTTAGTTGTATAAGTTTATAGTAAACCTATATATGTATATAGTTTTGTAATATGTGTGGTCACTTCATTATTATTTGTTCTTGTTGTTGTTCTTGTTAGTTGTTGCTGCTATTTTTTTTATTGTTGTTCTTGTTTATTGTTGTTGGTTGTTGAAGTTATCCTCAATAATTGCGAACAACTTGCTCTTACTTCCTATGTATAGTAGGATGGTTTCTCAGAGCTTTCTTTCATACCAAGGAGACTTCAGCTTTCAGCTTAATGCAATGCCTATTGAAGAATTCTTCTACTCTGAGGGGTCTCAAATTATTATACACAGGATAAAGTTTAGCTTTGTGAATGTTCATTAGAATACTGTATTACTCTTCATTTTGTCAAGTATTATTGGCTATTTAATGCAGGTGTTGGCAACATACAGCCTGAGGCGCCAGACCTGGCTCGTAAGTCCTTAAAAAACGTAACTGCCATAATAGCTGACATGTGGTGCTCCTAAAAGTAGTGTGATGGCTTATTTTTAGTCTGGCCTTGAACCACATGATTTTAATAAATTGTATACATTTGTCTGCACCTAATTATACATACGTAAATGCCCATTAGTTAAAAGAAATGTTAAAATGTATATTTAGTAACTTAAACATAGGTTATCTTTTCATATTGGCTATTATTTTCATCCAGCCCTCGACCATCTGTATATTTCTGTATCTGACCCTTGGACCAAAAAAAAGGTTGTTGATTCCTGATTTAAAGTCTTCATGGTGAACTGATCACTATTGTGAGTGTATGTATACTAGTGGCTTGTTGGGTCATGTGTGTATGAGGAAGGTGTGGTGTTTTCATGGTGAATGTATGTATTGTTTGTAAATAGTAAATAAATGTAACTGTTTAATTGTTTTCTGCATCAAAAAATATGATTTGTATTGTTAACTTGCTGCACAAGAGTGTGAGTCAAGTTTCTGAACACAAAACAAGCATCTTGACCAATTCACCACAGAGATCCTTCTTTTTTTTCTTTGTTTTTTCCCAAACATCGTGGTGTCACATGATATCTGGTCTCCCTGTGTATGTGACATGTTATTTAAACCTCGTCACTTGCATTATGGTGTTTTGTCATTCATCTTAATTTCAGTTCAATTAATTAATAAATTCATATTCACATTGATTCTGAATTGTTAAAGCGTGTTATTTGATGAATACTGCTTCACAACTGGAACTGTGTGAGTTATATAGCTTGATGGAAGAAAGTGTTTCCTCTCTGGAAAGACCCGAAGGTCACATATCTGGAAAGATCCGAAGATCACATAATCAACATCTGACTTGGAGTTTGAGTGTGCACACTCTTAATGGCTGCTAGAATGAAGAGCAGAGCACTTATGGGAATATCCTATGAGCCATGTTGCTGGATTATAATCAATAATCACAAAGTTGTATTGATACTATAATCAAATTCTGTTATAATAACTTGGTCCTGACTCATGAAACATGTATGTAATAACAGAAATTCACTTTATTTAGTACAAACTATTTTAAAGAAATAAAATAATTGGAGATTTTTAAGTGTCCATAAAAGTAAACTTACCATAGTTGGAATAGGCCAACACATTCAATGCATCCAAATTGGAAGTGGCAGCTCTATTGCCGAATTTTGTCCTACTCAGTTAGAACTATGTTTATATTCAGTAAAATACTAATCAATGTTAAGAAATATCTATTACAGATTACTAATTTATGCAATAATTCCCAAATATTTATAATAATCAGGTTACTATAACGAAGTTTGATTTTAAATACTGTCAGTTTTCAGTGTACCCTCCTTCAATACAGCTTCCTCTGGAGTGTCCCACTAAGGCCGGGTGTTGGTTTCCTGCCACTAAAATGTGCAGGAAAGATAACTATAATTATTTCAGTACCGGGTATATTTTTAGTGGCAATATTAAAATCTTTGCCTTATAACTTACACAATCTAACAATGTGCTGCCTATTGCTAGTGCCTCATCTGTGTGGACATAAGGTTTGGATTTGTATTATCTAGAATCTAGGTTCTTTACAGTGGAATCCTGTTATAACAACTTGGTCCTCACCTCCAAAATATGTATATGTAATAATAAGTATATGTAATATAATGTAAATATGTAATAACAGAAATTCACTTTATACAGCACAAACAATATAGAATAAATATAATTGGGGATTTTGAAAAGTGTTGTTATATAGAAAAATGTGTTATAAAGAATGCGCTATAGATGGATTCCACTGTATACAGTTTAATCTAAGTCTCAGCACAATTAATTCATTAAAATTTTTTTACTTCTTTAGCATTCACAATACATACATGATATTCTGAAGGAAAACACTTCTCCTAATTAATCCTGTGTGCTGATCCACTCAGCGTTAATTTACATTGTCTCATGCCTCTGATTATTGGTCAATTTGTGTATAACTCGCACATATAATAGTTTCATCTTCCAAGATAAATGATGTTTGGGATCAGCACACTTGATTACACCAGGAAAGATCTTCACATAAGCTCTACTCCTCACTGGACTGCACTGGCTGGGAAACTACATACCCTAATTTGTTTGGAAATGCGCAAGAATCCTTTGTTATTAATTTATGAAAATCGGTCAACTTGAGACTGTTACACCTGATTTCTACTGAAAAAGAATACAACGTGGCATAAAATACATTGTAACAAAAAATTAAAAGTATGAGAGGCATAATTGTATAGATGACATGCCATGAAGCTTCTATAATAGATAACCTCAATATAACGGCATGTCATCTACTTAGGTTTTTCTGTTGCATGGGTGGTTTGTCTAATGGGCCATTGGTGAGACCCACAGACGCAAACCATGCGTATCCATGTTTGTTCAAGGTTATCTTGATGTTTTCTTAGTCTACCTTTGGACTTATGTCTGGATATTCTTTTGTTATATGCTCTTATTTGTATTTGGTTTGAGTTCATTCTCATAATGTGATCATTTTACTTGCTGTCTTTTGATATGCTCAATACATCATATTATACCAACTCTTTTCATAATTTCATTTCTTATTTTATCTTGTTTAGTAACCATTACAGCTTTTCTCAGGCACTTTATTTCACATGTAGCAATTTCCTCTGCTGCGAGGCTGTTAAGGACCATGTTTGACATTGGTAGCAGAGTGTTGGTATACAAATTGTAGATATTATCTGTCTTTTGATTTCCATCTTGATCTTTGGATGAAGAAGAAAGTTGATGAAAATTGTGTTTGATTTCTGGCACCTTATTTCTATTTCTCTGTCTAGTCTTCCATTTTTGAAAAAAAAATGCTGTCTATATATTTAAATTCTTTGGCTTGCTTCACTTTGGTGTTATCTATTGTTATATCCGTCAGTGTTGCAGACTTGTTAATTTTCATAACTTGTTTTTTGTACGTTAATTTTTGTTTTGTACTTCTTACATGCTAATAGCAATGCATTGATGTGGTTATACTGCACAAAATGCAGAGGGATATCCTTACTAAGCCACACAGGGAACATTTTTAACAAAATATTAGAATGATTACCATCATACATTGAACCACAACTTAAAAACACCCAAATGGGCTTCCATAAGAACAAAAGCTGTACAGGTGCTATATTTACACTTAGACAGCTAACAGAAAGAGCAACAGAAAACAACGCATAATTATGCATCGCTGTCGTCGAACAAGAAAATTCTTTCAACAGAGTAGACAGTCAACAACTATGGAAAACACTATCAATATGCGGAGTACCAGAACATTTAATCAGTATATGCAAGGAGACATTATTGAAACTCTGTACGAAAATGCAAATAGTGCTGTCTTGTCACACAATACAATTGGAGAGTTCTTCAAAACAACTGTGGGAGTTCGACAGGGATGCGTAATGTCCCCAGTACTTTTTAACATATACTTAGAGCACATCATACAAGAAACATTGCATGACTACAACACGTCTATATCGATCGGAGGTCGCCCTATTTGCAACTTGCGTTTCGCTGATGATATTGATCTTATAGCTGGGTCAGAACAATCATTGCAAGAATTAACATCAAAGTTAGAAAAAGTTACCAGCAAGTACGGAATGGAAATCAATTCAGATAAGAGCAAAATTTTGGTAAACAGCAGAGACACAGAAAACCAGACTAATATCATGATGAATGGACACAAGCTTGAAGAGGTGAATACCTTCAAATACCTCGGATCCGGTATATGCAGCGATGGTAAATGCAAAGCAGAACTAAAAATAAGGCTGGAGATGGCTTTAGCATCATTGTCAAGGCTAACTGTGATTTGGAAAAGCAACATCAGTGTTGGAGTGAAAATCAAACTGTATAGGTCGCTGGTGCTTTCTGTTATGTTGTATGGTTGTGAGAGTTGGACACTCACTGCAGACATGGAGAGAAGATTACAGGCTTTCGAGTATAAATGCTACAGAAGAATTCTATGAATTTCCTATAGGGAACATAAGACCAATGTGTACGTAAGAAATAAAGTAGAGATGTGTGCTGGTGTCCAGGAGCCATTGCTTTCAATAGTGAAACGACGAAAACTAGCATGGTTCGGACATGTATGCAGGCACGATTCCTTGTCAAAAACAATACTGCAGGGAACTGTCGAGGGTGGAAGAAGCAGAGGAGGACAAATAAAGACATGGACAGACAACATCAAGGAATGGACAGGGCTAGATATTTCCACACTCATCCGCATCGCTGACGATAGAATTCGCTGGAGGACTCTGTGTGCTGAAGCATCCAATGTGGTACCCCTACGACCCTGAAGGGTTATGGGTTTATTGATTGATTGATATGCAAGGGCATTTATGCTAATAGCCAATGTGAAGTAAGAACAAATGCAGGAGTGTCAAATAAGTTCAAATTCAATCAGGAGTGTGCCCTATCCCCCCTACTTTTTATAACATATATCGACCACATCTGTAAAATAACAGTTACCGACGAAGAAAATAACATAAAAGACAAATTGAATGAACTACTCTTTGCAGACGACCAAGTACTAATAGCGACATCAGAAGAGCAATTGCAAGAACATATGAACAGACTCCGCACAACATGTAAAAATTCAACATGAAGATTAATATTGAAAAGACAGAAATAATGGCAATAGCAAAGAAGGAAAGAAATATCAATATCTCCATCGATGATAAACACCTTAAACAGGTAAATGAGTTCACCTACTTAGGAAGCATTATATCGAGTCAGGGGAAAACCAGTAAAGAGATACAAAATAGATGCAACAAAACATACCAGATTCAAGGACAGATGACACGTATTTTCAAGAACAAAAATAAACATATTACAGAAATTTTATAGAAACAAAAAGTTGCATTATACAAGACTATTATTATCCCATCACTGTGCTACCAGTGCTAAACCTGGACAATGACAGCTCAAGACAAAAGAAAAAGTGAGATAAAGAATTAGATAGAATTAAGATAAGATAAAGAATTAGACTGATAAGGACCTACGCAACCCGACATTCAATCTTAGGGAAGGGGGCTCTCAATGCATAGTAGCGCGCATATCGATTCGTTCGAAGCAGTCTCTAACATCCACGGTCATCCCTTCTCCTCCGATGCGCTTTCGTGGCATTATATTGTGGCATAATTTCATCTCAGCTAAACAGAAATATGGGGGGGGGGGATATTAGGATTAGGTCTAACACTACCCCTAACACCAACTCCTTACTCTCAAACTATAGGATCGGGAAGTGTGGTTTCAAAACAGGAGTGATTCAATGCGGGGAGAAGTAACTACATTTAAATATTTTATCAAACCTTGTTGTCAACATGGTTAATTTAATCGGATACTAAAAAGTCGTTAGGACTGCTCCCAGATACGTCGATCTGCGCGCTACGCACTGGGTTGATAACCAGAAGGGGAAGGAGATACTTTCAGTGCGCAGCGTCAATATCGATGTATCAGCAGCAGATCGGTGCATCTGGCGACTGTAAAGTGTGTATGTATATTTCGCTTTGTTAAAAAATTAAATTATTTGTTCCGTTAAAATGTAAGGAATTCTTCTCATATTGTACCCGGGAGGTAAAATAGCACAATTCAGTTGTCTTCCGCCTTAAAGTGATACCAAAACACTAATCCGCAACCATTATAAATGACAGCGGAAAAAAAGATACGGATATTTATCAGAAACAGGACCTCGTACACCAGCTTTATGGGCACAAAAGATCATCATCTTTCAACTTCGAACTGGCCACTGCAAGCTATAGAAGCTTCTGTGTCCTTGCCAGATCAGGGTGGCCCACACAAATGAATGCACACATGGAACAGGCATACATACCCTTGAACACATAGGCCTACTCCAATACAGTCCAAAATACAAAGAACTGCGAGGCAAGACGTAGCAACACTGGACTGAACAAGGCAAACTCTTTGAGGCAGCTGCTCTAACCTGGAAAACTGCAGCTTCGTCCTGGCGACTGGGCTGAAGATTTAGCATGATCAAAAAGAATCATGAGCGCAGAAAGCGATGAACAACCATGTTGGAAACACTGATTATGGAGATAAAAGAACACAAATTTTTTTTTCGGAACGTCATCGTTGAACTACTTCAATAACGGTTGGTTGGTTGTTTATCCAACGATTCATGGTTTCCTTCTAAAGTTATACTTGTCCACTAATTTGTATTGGCTGTCGACAAAATATCCACAAAATAACCAATACTAATAATAAGACACATAACCCGTCAGAGTCGTAGGGGTGCCACACTACGGATCTCATCACAAAAAGCTCTCCAAATATGTGTATCGTCAACCATTCGGAGGAGCGTAGAAACCCAAGTCCAGTCCATTTCTTAATGCTAGCAATCCAGGGTTTTCTCTACCCACTTCCCCTTCCACCCTCAACTGTTCCTTGCAAAATAATTATAGAAAGTGAGTCCAGTCTCGTTACATGTTCAAACCAAACAAGTACGCACATATACAAGAATAAGTATTGTTATCGATCGGATGAATATATTTGTCTTGTGTTATATATAACTAATTTGTAATAAACGCCTAAAGCACTTGTATTCAACATCCTGAGTCCTTCGTTACGTGTCTGTATTGAGAGTCAACTTTACATCTGTATAAAAGCATACTTATTACTAGCGATCTGAATAAAATGACCAATGGAATCTACGAGAATAGTCAATTGCGTTACTTTAGAAGGAAGACCTTGATTAGCCAAATTGACACAGATTGGTGCACAGGCAGCATCATGGAGTGACTTTAGGCACGATCGTCTCCATATTAAGACATATAGAATTGTCACGTATCCGGATTGGGGCCCTAGTTAGGCTTTCGGTTAGCCACTATTTATAAAAATGGAGTCGCCTTTACTATTTTTGGAATGCGATTCTAATTACGTACGTAGTGACCAACCGGAATCCCAACAATAATAAAAAACGTAACGAATGTGGTCCTATTTTTATTAAGTTAGATGGTCTTACTGGAGACGATCGTGTTTTTTTTCATATTTGATTTTTATCATTGTTTTTTCAAATACGTTGATCACATGATAACAAAGCCAGAGATGGTCTCATAAAAGTACCGCCATGCGTTACATCTTTCAGCAGATAGGGAAAGGTATGTATGTTGATAGTTCCAATAGTTCATTGCCTGTATCTCTTGTTCATCCTACCTCAGTCGTTTCAATTTAGAATCTCTTCGAGCAATTCCAATCTTTTAGTAACAGCCTCCGTCCACTATGATGTCATCACCATCAAGTTCCGTCTCCGCAACGAAGGTTGGCTGCTTAGATCTCTAACATCTCCTGTTACTCTCCCACTTGTATCTTTGTCTATCTCTTGTTCGCCTCCCTTTGACTTTACCCTCAAGTAAGGTCTTCAATAAGGTGTCATGTCTTTTAATGTGTTCAAAATATTTTATTTGCTTGATCTTTATTTCTCTTAGTAATTCTTTCTTCATATTAAGTGTTTTAGCACCTCTTTATTTGTTTTCTTCTCTTTCCATGAAGTTCTCCCTATTCTCCTATAGACCCACATCTCAAAGACATCAATTCTGTCTTCTAATTGTTTATGTATTGTCCATGTTTCTGATCCATTCATTAATATAGAATAGATGTAGAATTTTATAATTCTCATTTTTTAACTTGTTTTTAATTTGTTTAGATGTTACTTCTATTTCTTCTTCTGCGTTCGCTCTCAAACTCCTGCAGATTAGCAGGATATAGTCAGGAGAACGGAATGCGTTGTGTCATGGTTTACAGAATTGCTGCGATATCTGCGCCTTTCGGCCTGACACATCCGACTTCAGCATGGCGTTGGGTCACTAACCCTATATGGGATGGGACAGCCAACTTCATTAGTAACCTCATTAGTCGCCTTTTACGACATGCGTGGAAGGTAAACAGTGTTGCTATTCTTTGCTCCCATTTCGGGCCTCGGCAACACACAGGCGATAGATGTTACTATTTTTCTCATGTCATCGAATGTACTTTTGTCCATTCCTATTCTTCTTTTAACTTCTGTTTCACAACTGCCATCATTTGTGATTATGTGTCTAAGATATTGATAATGTTTTACTCGTTGTAGTTTCTCTCATAATACTGTGGACAGAGAGCCGTGGAGAGCCATGACCGCCTACGCCAGCAGGCATGGCACCTTGATGATGAGTTTCTCTCCATGTATGTTTATATTTAGCTCTTGTTCTTCTGTGTCCTTGCTGATTATTATGGTTTAAAAAAAAATATTTATATCTAGTCAATATTCATTACTTGATTTATTGACTTGATCTATTAGTCTTTGTAGTTCATGTTCACTTTCTGCTAAAAGAACAGTGTCATCTGCATATCTCATGTTCATTATTTTTCCATTGATCTTGAATCCTGGCATTTCTTCTATATTTTTAAAGATATTATCTGTGTAGATATTAAATAGGCTTAGTGATAAAATGCATCCTTGAGTAGACCTACTGTTCTTCCTTTTGATCTGGCAATAAAGGCCCATGAATGCTACTTGAAAGACCGCAGTAATAGGTGTCCATTCTACTCCAGGATTTATGTCTTCTGGGGCGCAGATATGTTTAACGCTTTCCTCGACACGACCCATCCACGATTTGCCTCTTTTGAGCCGTCTTCCCTTCACGCAGGGTTGTTTGAAAAAGCAGGATGTAGTGGGCTGTTTCAGGATCCTTGGTGAGGTCGTCGGAATTTGGCAAGAACAATGGGACGCAAAGCAAAAGAGACGAAAAAGAAGGAGTGACCCGGGTAGGCCTAACAGTCAGGTAGGCTAGTTGGTCACGCCCATATCAAGTGTTGTGAAAAATGAGCTACCAGCGTGCAGGTGTTGCTATGGAGATATTTGTGCGTACGTTTTACCTGGATGTGAGAGGTGATGAATGCACATCAACATCAATTGACTGTTGGCGAGACGTCCGGCCCATACCTTACTTGTAGACCGCCCCCTGTAAGTGTGAAACTTCAATATAGAATATAAACTCAAGGTACAACCAAGTCCATAGATAACGTTGGGATGGGGAAAATGATTGATTAGGCTCAAATTCCCCTCCCCACTTTACAGGAAAATAAAACATTACATTTAGAATCGACAAATCAAGTAAATCAAAGATAAAAATTGTCAAAGATTGGCTGTCAACACAAAGTATACACTATGTGACGAATGAAAAAGTAAAACAAGCGTCACTTTAGAAGGATGAATCTCGATGAGCCCACGGGACTTCACTGCATGAGACTCGATTAAAATGCGCCAGATGTCGTATGTATCTGTCCAAAAGGCGCAGATATTACAGCCAAACTATAAACCATATAACTCAACGCATTTCATTCTCCACTCCATATCCTATTAATTTATGGGAGTTTGAGAACGAACGCATATTTTCTCGTGAAATGAGCTCTCCAGACAATACGTATCTGGCAGCCTCGCGCATGCGCATATATAGTTAAACCATTCTGTATTGGGCGAGGTTTCTTCGTCCTTAAGGTTCGTACATTTCATTTGTTTCCGCCGACCTCACATTAACTTCGAGTTGGAAATGTCTAAAAACGAAGACGGTGGTGATTCAGACGCAGCAATGGTGAAGTTTGAATTGTATATCAAGGTATGTATATATTTTCTTGAGTAAGAATCTATTAATGTGTCATTTTAACCATATTGTTGTGCTTAGTTTACTGTTCAGAGTGGCAGTGGTGGCATCTGCCTCTTTTGCTGGTTGACTCTACCCTACCGTTTAGACTAGTGTAATCACGCCAATCATGGTAAATGGTCAGAGGTCGCGATGATATAAGCTGGTAGTGTTATTAGCACAAGTAGCTTATTCGATAGAAACGTTAAATCGTAACCCCAAGTTAACCTTGAAGGTATGACAATATATAATAATAATATTATATTATTACAATTACAGACGCAATGGGTTTAGGCTTAGGGTCTACATCAACATGCCTTAGTAAGTTATTAGTAACTCTGGCGTCTGGTCCTAGTGTGTAATTAATTACTTATTACTGTAATTAGTGTAATACTTAGTAATAGTCTACTTTACACTAAGTTACAGGCTTTTTAGTACAGTCAGTTAGCCTATAGTATATAGGATTATTCTATTAGAATTTGTGAAATGATGTGATTATCATTATTAATATTGATTGGTATCATCATCAATCTGAATTGGGCATACCTGAATTGTTTTGATCATTCAAAGTCAAATTGACATTATTTATTATTATTATAATGTTATCACTAGACTAGTTGATATCAGGCAGGCGGCGCAAGTAGAGTATAGTTCTTCAATGTGACCTTTTTTCGGTGAAAGTAAAGAGTAGTTCTCCACCCACTGTGCTATAAATAGCACATTGTTGACAATTTTAACTATCCAACGTCATGGATTCCGTGTAACACTAATCAAAATAATGGCTGCAGTGACGTCACATCCGATAATCACTTGAGTTCAAATCTAGACACAGACGAACTTATGCATAATTCATAATCTGTTTTCCAATTTACACATTTTTTACAATTGCCTATTATTTGTGGTGAGCGATCAGTATTTCTGCTCGCTACACACGGAGAGAGGTGCACGCACATATTAGAAATATTATTTATAATCCTAACCTTACTCTAAGCACTTAACCGTAAGCTTGCCAAATCACACAACAAAGGTCAGGTAACACCTCGAAACTAGAACAAAGGTTACAGTGGAGAACTGTACTTTACTTCAGCCCCTTTGTTCTAGTTTCAAGGTGTTACCTGACCTTTGTTGTGTGATTTAGCAAGCTTACGGTTAAGTACTTAGAGTAAGTTCTAATATGTGCTCGCTCCGTGTGTAGCCAGCAGAAATACTGATCACTCACCACAAATAATAGGAAATTGTAAAAAATGTGTAAATTGGAAAACAAACATATTATGCATAAGTTCGTCTGTGTCTAGAGTTGAACTGTGTGATTGTCGGAATGTGACGTCATGGCAGCCATTATTTTCATTGGTGTTACACGGGAATCCTTGACGTTGGATAGTTAAAATTGTCAACAGGTTTATAGCACAGTGAAGTACTAATCTTTACTTTTACCCAGGCAGGCTATGCTGCATGATAATTTCGTGTAAGGCCTAATGAATGTTGATAGACAGCAGGTCATCAACTATGATGGCACATTACTTAAAATTACTATGTTTCTAGGCCCTAGGCTTATCTGTCTATTCCTTTTTGTTTAGTACTAAATCAATATCATAGCCTAGGCATAAATTTTTCAGGCGGACACTGCGCTATAAATAGCACACTGTTTTCATTTTTAAGCAACAGATATCACAGATTTCTGCCCACAACCAATGAAATTTAAAGACTCATGACGTAACTTCTCGACAGACAAAAAAGATTTTATGAGTGGCATTTTTTTAAGATTCCATTAGTTCTACTAGGGGAAATCCGTAGTCGCCTAATTAAAAATGCAGTGTAAAATGGCTATAAAAGGAAACACTTACCTTATTCATCGCAGTGTGGCAGATAAACTTGTTGAATTTCGCACAGGAAATCCTACCATTATTACTACCAAATCGCAGACACATCCATATATATCCATCAATTTTGCGGAATTCTTTTACCAATTTCATATATTCGCCACAAGTTGGACATACATAATAATTACATATTAAATCTTGGCTCATGCGCCAGTCCAAAATACATTTACTCTCACTAGTGCGTAAATTAATGAAAAAAGTAATATCGTACTGCACAGCTCCTGTAATTTTCACAAAATGTCCACTAAATGACCATGTGCACCTAAAAATGACCACAGCAATTGCGCAATTTGTTTGAATTAATAATTTATAAATTTAAATAATAATTGGGGGGGGGGGGGGGGTGTGTCCTGAGTTGATTACATTGTGCTAATTTTCATATGAAATTAAAGTTAATGAAAATGGTGGCTAATTTGCATAATTAACATTGAATTGTAGTCTAATCTTAAAATATTTCAGTTATTTGCGATAAAATATTCTACCAACTATACATTTTTGTGTTTGGGAAAACTAGACGAATCTGCAGATTACATTGCCATAATTTTTAGATACAATCTAAGCTAATTAATATTCAGAATGACAAATTTGCATAATTTAAATTAATTTTAATATAGGATTGTTAAATATCTTAGTTATTTATTATAAAATGTTTATGTGATTCAAAAGTGACAAAATTTTCATGGATTATGTGAGTAGTGATACGTTCAATTAGTTTTGTGAGCAGCTTGCGTGGAGGGATAATATTCATGTGCATCTACTGGTAAGTAGAGATTTTTATTTCTGCTGTATTATTTCTTCCCCCCCCCCCCCCCCCCCCCCCCATCCCATTATATATAAAGTGACATATTCTTTCCAGAACGTTGTCTTTGTCAAGGATACTCTAAACGGCTCTCTGTTTCTGGCAAGCAGGCCTGCATTGGACAAAGACATGTGCATACATTCTTCGATGTCTCTGGTCCATCATCTTCTTGGTCTTCCTCTTCTTCTTTCACCTGGCACTCTATCCTCATGAATCAGCCTTTCAATACCATCATGTTGCTTTAAGTGTCCAAAATACTGTAGCATCCTTCTTATGATGATATTTAGAAGCCACCCTTCGTTTAGTTTCAGTAATTTCAAAACTTCCATGTTCTTCTTTTTCTCTGTCCATGATATTCATAGGATCTTTCTGTAGCACTTCATTTCAAATGAATTTATTCTTTTGGATATTGTCTTGGTCCAAGTCCTGCATCCGTATGTTGCCACTGGGAAAACACATGATCTTTAAAGGTTTAAATTTAGTGTCGTTAATACTACTTTGCCATAGCTTTCTCATTTGTGTTAATTTGAATGTTGCAATTGTGTCTTCTTGAACAATCTCCGGAACCGTATATTTGCTCCCAGATATTCAAATTTGCTTTCACATTCTAGTTCTATATTGTTTATGTTGATTATTGGTTTGGTCTTTGTTTTGTTTGTTGTCATACTTTTTGTTGTTCTGTGTGTTCAGATATAGATTATTTATATTACCATTATACTTATAATTATTGGGACGACCATTATTGGTAGCATTATTGTGCATAGTCATGTTCTAGGAATAATAGTTGAGCAATTTGTGAAAAAAAAATGAGTAACTTGTAGGGCCTGACTCAGTTTTTTTGTGATCATGAGCTTCATTTTCTTGTCCTGAAGCCTGGCAAACACTCTGCCTAAGAAAAATTACTTCTTCTCTCCTCCTCCCCCCACCCCCCGCATGTTCCCTCAGATCATCTATGGATCTCTAGTTTGCCATCACATTTATGAAATTATAAATTCGAAATAACATTTTTTAACAAAAAAACAAAACAAATGTTTATGCAGATTTTATAGCAGATAGAAGCCAACCAGGATCATTTGGCTTAGTTATTTATTACTGTGGCCATAGTGATTACTGTGCAGTTGCACAACATGCTTAGTACGGTACAGTAGGTATATAATATATTCTATGCTTCGTGATCAGTCTATGTAATTAATTGCTCAAATTTATTTATTAAGCCTATACCATAAATCTAACAAAAAACAAAACTACAATTCAAATTAAATGCGTGATTGTTATGTAAAACGCAGGCACAGAGAAAATAATTAATATAATGGCCGATAATAACACAAGATTCTTCTTCTTTCTGTCATCATGTACCTTTCGGTGTTGAGGGGAGAGTGAGTGTACGGTCTTTTGCCCATCTATTTGCCTCTTCCGCTGTTATATTTCTGAGTGTCTCTAATGCACTATCCATCCACCTTTTACGAAGGCGTCCAATAGGTCGACTGTTTTCTTATCACTTGTTACTGGTTTTTTGGATAACACTTTGCTCTTTCTGTCTGGTTATGTGGCTGAACCATTTAACTTGTTGTTTCTGGATGTATTCTATTGTTGACTTTATCCCTAATTGTTTCCTTAGTTCTTCATTCCTGATTTTGTCTCTCAAGCTAACTCCAATCATACATCTCACACATTTCATTTCAGTGGTGTTAATCTTATGAATTGTTCTAGAATCTAATGTCCATGTTTGACGCTGAAAACACAACGTTGGTAAAAACATAGTGTTGTATAGCACTTTCTTTGTTTCTAGTGTAATATCTTTGTTTCTTAGTAAAGGTGTTAATTGACCAATGACCTGACAGGCCTTGTTACATCTTGCATTTATTTCTGCTTCTTGTTTGTTGTCATATCTCAATGTCATCATCATCAAGTGACATTCTTTCCAGAACGTAGTCTTTCCTATGGATCTCTTGAATTCTCCCGCCCGTGTGTTGCCGGGCCCAAAAGGGGAGCAAAGAATAGAAACGCTGTTTACCTTCCATGCTACTAAGGAGGTTATGGGATGGAGTTGGCTGTCCCATCCCATATAGGGTCAGTGACCCAAAGCCATGCTGAAGTCGGATGTGTCAGGCCGAAAGGTGCAGATATCGCAGCAATGCTGTAAACCATGACACAACGCATTCCGTTCTCTGGACAACACGTCCTGCTGATCTCCAGGAGTTTGAGAACGAACGCAGAAGAAGAATTCTCCCCGGTCTTGAACAAGTTGTCCTGCATCTTTCAGTGACATGCGCAGGCATTCTTGAATGTCTTTTGTCCAACAGCGTCTTGGTCTGCCTTTGCCCGTTTTCTCAATGTGCTGCCCAGATATTTGACAACACAAGATTGTGAGCATAAAATATCGAGGTCTTTAAAAATTATTTTCATCTTCTTGCAAAGTCTTCCTATTGTAAGTCTTCCTGCAAACATTATTAAAAGTAACACATATCAAAATAAAAATGGTCAAAGAACTTAACACTAGTAAAAAACACAACATATGAATTATAAGTTATTGAAATGGTTGTAACATACCTATGAGCACTAAATTTGGAATTACTTCAATATAACATTATATTTCCAAAAACATTGATGCGTGGCCTATATTGCAAATCATTAATTTTTTTCTATGTAAAAACAAATTTAGTATTTAAATTTCTGGAAAACTCCCATTCTCTATATAGCTGTCATGATGAAATGTATATACAGATTTTTATAGCCACAGCGAAAAATTTTTGAAGCTCTGTGACCCAGATGTACCAGTACTTAATGATAGTCTGATAAAGGGTATATTGGGAATATTGTGATCTGGTTTATCAGATTTTTCAGATAGGCCTATCCCTTCATATTCTACCAGCTTTCTGTTTGGTTTGGTTTCATCTATATCCTTCTAGTTATTCATAATTTCTGGACTTATTCCATTTATCCACTATGTGGATGGTGCTGTTTCTTACTCATGTGTTCTTGATAGGCCTAAATAAAGTTTATAAAATCCTTTTGATCAAAATCTCAATTTGTGTGTATTATTATGCTTCAAGTGACAGCAAAATTTAATGTTACCCTGTTCCAAGTTTTCCTGTTAGGTTGAATTACAGCTGTGCTGCAGTGATCACCTATTGATAATGAAGATGTTGTCCCTCAGGCTTCTTCACAAGTGAAAATGAGCGTGGCATGAAAAACAAATAGACAAAAAACAAAACATTTGTGATTGTCTAATTTGGTTTGTGACTTCATAGATGCCTGATAAGTCTGATTCGTGCCAGGAAAGTTCTAATGCAGGAGTGTAGAGGGTTTGGGGTAGGAGAGTTTTCGGATTTGTCCTACTGCTTCCGTTGCTTGTGAATTTCCCACAGGTTCTTTCTTTTTCAAATTTAGTGCTGTCAGTAATGATCTGGGTGTGCCAAGCAGAGCGATCAAGGACTGTAGTCTCCTAGAAGCTAGGATCGATGCTGCAGTGCGTGAGAGAGTTTTTTAGTGCTTTTTCTGACGTCCGATTGAACGTTTACCATCACACAGCTCCCCATAGAATAATCTCTTGGATGGTGCTTATCTGGCATATGGACGATGTGACCAGTCCTGCGAAGTTGGAACCTAGTCAGCAGGGCATGGATGCTTTGCATACAGGACTCCTCTTACTGTTATCGACCATCAGGTTTGCTCATAGTCAGTCCCTCTTTAATTAGGAGGCATGCAAAGAATATGACTCTTGGTTGGATGTTGATTCAGAGGTCCATGGGCTCATGCCCTTTGACCCAAATATCACTCATGACCTGTATCATGCATATTGTGTTTGCATATGTCTTTGTACTGAAGTAGAGGTTGGCCCTAAGATCTTTTCCTAGACTAATTCGCCATAAAGTAGATCCTTCAGTATTCTGTCATCTTCCATCTTCCTATTGTGTCCCAACCATCTGACTTAGCATAGAAATTACTATGTTATTGACTTTATCCTGCCACCGTACTCCAATGATTCTATGTAGGCACCACATGTGAAAGCTGTTTGTCTCTACTGGTTGTCCATGTTTTACTGTTGTAGAGGAGGATGCTGAGAACACAAGTCTAGTAAGCCAGTTTAGATTTTGTAGTTAATTTAATTCTGCTGCCCCCATGTCATTTTTGTTAGTCTGTTCATTGTTGTTGATGCCATGCCAATCACAATGCTTATTTCTTGGCACATATGTGTGCCTATGAAATAATAACCCAGTGCAGACCATGCAAATGATAGATTACAGAAATAAAGAAATCAATGAAAAAACATATATGAAGCACACTAAAAGCCATCTCCAGAAAACTCTTCTACACCTGACACTGCAAGGCAGAAAGGCGTATAAAGCGAAAAGAAAGAGGTAGACCTATGCTCCATTGATGGGATGATGCACATTATAGTTTAGTTAACACCAGCTTATTGATACCAAATGTCATGGCCATTGAGTGAGGGTGTCACCTTCAGGTATTCAACATTCACATAATTTTCAATTGAATCAGAAACAAGTTTACCTACTGTATCAGTTCTTTAAAAGAATATGTAGACCTATATTTATTGAGATGTATTTAAGCCTAGGCTATTCAAGTTTTTTTCCAGTTAACTTAATGCTATGGTAGACTAATTTAGTTTCAGAAGTTTGTTGTGCAGATAATAATTATAAGTAGACATTCCTAATTTCTTATGCTTGAATGTGTTACAGGCAAGAGTACTTGCTAATGATAAATCTTATATAATAATAAGACCCATAACCCATGGGGGTCATATGTGTGCCGCACTGGAGACATCAGCACAGAACACCCTCCAAACACATCTAACCTCTGCCATTTAGAGGAGTGTAGAAAAACAATACACTGACTTTTCTCATAAAATTTTCTCAAATGTTCCTTGAAAAATAATTTTAGAAAGTGAGTTTTGTCTCATTACATATCCATACCAAACAGGTTTACGCTGTTTCACCACTGCTAAATTTGGTTCTTGATAGCATGCAAGTTTGTTTATTTGCTGCCAGATGATTTATCTTTATCTTGTCTTCCATATAACTAATTCTTAACAGTCTTGCATTAAAAACGTCTGAATCCTTCTTTCCGTGTCAGCATTGAGTGTCCAGCTTTCACATCTTTATAAGAATACTTAGCACTAGTAATTTGAATAGATTGGTCTTTCCTGTAATTCTGATCTTACTTTTCCTAATCATATTCAGGCCTTGCTATGGTAGCCATTGCCATCTCTAGTCTTAACTTAATTACCAATGCAGAATTTTGCTAGGTAGCTCCCAACTCCTCAGAAACTTGGCTTATCAACAAGCAGAAAAACACTGTTGTTATTCTACACCATTTTGAACAGAGGTCTTTTGCATATGACAAAACATAGAGGTCTAGGTGAATGTTTTTACATGGAATCTATTTAGTCTTAACTTATTTAAGATTAGGCTTATGATTATTTTTATGGTGCTGCAAAAAATTGACATTACAGCCTATAGACCTAGTACTGATTAGCAAATTAAAGCTTTAAAATCCTATGGTCATGCCGGCTGGTGTAGGCGATCATGGCTCTCTACAGCTCCGTCTCCAGTATTATTGTAGCGCCAGGTTGTTAAACTGTCTAATATTTTCTGACTTTGATGCCCTCTGTGTTTGTTTTCCTCAATCTTGCCTGTTGTGATTATGTTCTCTAAGCCTCCTCTCATAACGTGGCCAAAAAAAGAAGATTGTCCTTAACTTATATTATTGACTAAGCTCAGTCTCTCATTTGACTCTTTCAACACCTCCACATTAATTTTTCTAAATCACTTCCATATGTTGGTATAGAAGTTATATAGCACTGCAGACTTGTGATTCTGAATGTTGCTTTTGCCTGCCCTATTATGCTACTGATTTTTATTTTGAACTTCTTCCATCTGCTGTAATCGTTGTACCTAAACACTTGAATTGGTGGACCTGTTTTAATACTATGTCATTCACTTTGATCTTGCATGTGGTGTTTTGTTTTTTTGAAATAACCATTATTTCTGTTTTCTTGATGTTTAGGAAGAGGCCTTTCACTTTACTTTTTATCCCTACTACATTAATTCTTGAAGGTCTTCCTCACTTTTAGCAATCAGAATAGTGTCATCTGCATATCGTAAATTTATTTGTTATGTCCTCCCACAGATCAACTATTGCACTCATGTTTTCACTGTATTAAAAGAACTGGTCTGGTGAAATTACACATCCCTTTCTAACTCCTTGTTTTATTTGTTGAATGGGACCAAATTCATTTACTACTCTTGTTACTACTGTTTGTTACAAGTACATGTTCTTGATCATCCTTACTGTCAATGTTAAAATTCTCTAACACGTGTATACCTTCACTATGTTTAACATTATCAAATTCTTTTTGCGCAGTCTATAAAACTGAGGTGCATGTCTATTTTCTCCTCTATTCATTCATTTTTCTTTGGCACTGAAGTTAGTGCATAGCTCAGATCTCTCCAATTCTGTATGTTCAAAGCTATTCTGTGCAGTTCTTTAGTAGTATGTATATTGCTTGTTTTACTTTCTCTAAGTATTATTATTCGAGTGTTTTTTTTTAGGTCTACCCATCTCTTTTGCCTGTATTCATCCCTGTAGACCTTTCTATTATTGTTCTGAAAAAAATAATATATATATATATATAGCATTGTTGGTACATTTGCCTTCCACAAAAAGCTACATTCTTCTCGAAATTCAGGGAATTTCGATTTATGTTTTCATTTTGTTTCTCACTCTCTTCATGATGATTCTGTGAAGTATTGCTGTTATTTGACTCACGAGGTGATTGTACGATGATCATATTTTTCCTGCTTCTGTGTCTAATAATACCCCTACACCTCACTTGATTTTGTCCACCTGAGTGTATGACTTTAAATTTATCTGATTGTATCTCTCCTGCCCCAGTCTACGTCATTTCACTCGCTCCTAAGATATTTGCTTTCATTTTTTCCAATTCTTGTTTGATGTTGTCTAATTTACCACTCTGTGCTAATGATCTGACATTCGATGTTGCAATGCTAACACTCCATACTGGCCTACTTCTGTGTGTCGCCATTACTTTCTTCTTGGGAGAATAATGTGGTAGTTTCCCATTGCTTTCCATATACATATGGGCCATATATCCACTTCTAGAATACTTCAACCATTTTTGCTTACCATTGAATAGCACAAAGTATGTGCTTGTGATATCTAAGTCATAGAATCACTGTTGAGTTCTATTGATGCCTTTATTCAGATCTGAAAATTGAAAATCTTGTTTCTGATGTGTAAATAGGGGTTTGCAATGATTTTATATAATTTGTTCTCAGTGTAAATAGGGGTTTGCAATGCTTTTATATAATTTGTCCTCAATAGTTGTTATATTTGTGTATTTGAGCGATTGCTACTTGTGGAGTTAAAATATTATATTCTTTTTTCAATGCTCAGAGGTAGTTCATTATTATAGACATCAGCAATTTTTATGAAATACCATGAAAAAGGATGGGTTGACAGTGAGAGAGCTTTTTGGTCAGTCCAATTTTATGGCACAAATCTGAACTTCTGTTTGTTTCCTCTAGTTTCTTTTTTCGGAGTCATTCAATTGAACGAAATCAATATTTGAGTTGCAAATTCCTATTTTTTTATTTTCTAAATCCATTAACTATCCAATATTGATTCAGGTATACACCTACCCCGGCAACCCATATTGTGCTAACTACTTTGGGTGAAGGTAGTTCTCCGGACTACAACCTACTAATCAAATGGAGTCTGAGAATAAATGCAGAAGAAGGATATCCTTATTATCACAACAATACTATCATAGAAAAGGGCCAAATAAATGCAATAGTTCCTATCTCAATTTGCATTAACATTAAACGCAAAACACAATATATTAAGGAAACTTAAAAACTCTGTGTTACCAGGTATAAGTGAATAGCTGTGGTTTTTTTTTTTTTTTTGCAGGCTTCAGCAATTGACAAAGAAACAAAAGGATCATGTCCAATCTGCCAACAATTCTTCATGATGACCTGTCTTCTGGGAGAGAATCAAGATGACATAGATTTCAAGGTATTCACAGTGCAAGCTGACTGTCCACCTAAGAATTTTGCATCAGGATGGAGCAAAAAGTATCCAGTAATTATGGTCAATTCGGGCAAAAGCAAAACTGGCGAAGATCTATCAGGAGTGATGTATGACACATTTGAAGAGCTGGAGCTGTTCTTTGAGAGTATTAACAGAGAATGCCCGGAGTTAAAGAGGAAAAATGCTCCCAACATAGCAGCTATGAAAGTAGTAGAGAACATATACAAGGTACATAGATGCATTTGTATAGTCACCTCTACCTTGCTCTGTCCTACACTTGACTCCATTATGTACCTTATTCCAGCATACACAACATTTTATGCATCTGGCGTCTCATTGGTGTTCATATGTATTTCATCAGTCTCATTGGTGTTTCATCATTGTCGCACCAGTGTTTTTTTTTTTGTTGCTTCAAAAGTATCTCACCAATGGGTCATGATATTTTTGTTGTTTTTTAAAGTCACATTGTTTCATCATCGATGTTTTAGTAGTGTCTCAATCGTGCGTGTGCAGCAAAGGACAGTTACCCTCAGTTTACTGAATGAGGAATATACAAGACATATGGGTCAGAGTATACACAGATGGGTCAACACAGAATGCAGGGAGGAATGGAGGTGCTGGTGTATATATAGAATATCCACATAAGTCTAGAGATACAATCAGAACACCAACAGGGAAATTCTGCAATAATTATGATGCTGAACTCCAACTCTGGCCTACAGCTGTGGTGTCCTGACAGATGCAAGGTAGTTATCCAGTCTGGAAAACTAAGTTTTGCAAAAACTACTTAATGAATTGTCTTAACAGTATAGGGTAACCATGCAGTGGATACCCTCTCACTGTGGAAAACCAGGAAATGAAAAAACAGACCAACTGGCTAAGGAAGACCAACCAGATAATGTCCATCAGAAAAAAAGAGATGATCAAGTCAATAAGAAAGCCACTAACACAAGATGCCTATCTCATTATGAACAGATCAGAACAAGTTATAATTCTACGCCTCAGAACAGGACACAACCGACTCCACAGTCACATGTATACAAATTCCGACAGAGTTACAGATTTAGACATGTTTCAAGTGAACAAAAGGAGTTTGAATCACTCATGACATCTTGTTTATAAAGTGGATTCTTCTGAGATCCTTGGAAATGATCGCTTGAAGCGACATAGTTACTTTCTATAAGTGGTACTCTTGGCAGGTGAAGTGCTGCTTCATTGAGAGGGATACTAGGAAATGCAATCTGTACTTGTTTTGTTATTAAATTCTTGAAACATCATTTGCTTGACGATACCAGGGAGCACATCTAAGTTATAAAATCTGAAATCAATGCATATTTGTTGTTGAAGATTAATGTCCATTATTGAAATGGGACAAGGCAATTATGCTGCCTTCTACTATATGATTCCAAAAATCACATGCGGGAAGTTACATACTTCCTGTTTTGTACATACATGGATTCTGACATACATACATACGTACACCTGATCGTTCGTTCGCTTAAAACATGTCTATATCTGTAATTCTAGAGAAACTCTACGAAGAACCATTAATAGAGAAGGCATGTCAATGAACCTAAACAACACGCAACAACGGAAAGCTATGGTTTCTGACCTAGCGCCGTCTATGGCCCTGGAGGAACATAACATATCTGTAATTCGGTCTCCTGAATAAAACTCTTGTAGTTCACACAGTGGCCCATAGAGCTTTGATTCCAGTGTTGTTTATTCTGGCCAATATGTCCACTTCACCTTTTCATACCCAGAAAACTCTTGAAGTATGTTTGACACCCTGTGCTGCTAGTACACATGACCGAGTTTCCAATCTTGAATTTTGTGTGTATGTGAATACAGAGACGGTTGTGCTCCATTCTGAGGCGTAGAATTATAACTTGTTCTGATATGTTCATAATGTGATAGTCATCTTGTGTTGGTGTGTGTGGCTGTTTTATTGACTTGATCATCTGTTTTCATGTGTAAGGATCTTTTCAGAAAAATCGAGGCATGTTACATTTGGTTCTTGCAGTGTTAATTTAACTCATTCAAGAGGGCAATGATGTCAAACAAGTAGGATATTTTCTGCAGTTTTCTTTTATCGCTGAAAAGTGATCCGAACTGCAATCTTACTTTCTGATTTTAAAAAGTTTTGAGTTCATCACGAAGCTCAAAATCACGTTTTAAAACTGTTCCTCTCGACAACCATCTCACTTCAGTGTGAAATAGCAGAACATTGTTTTACGCATCCAACTCTTTTTGCACAGTTACGAAAACAGTGGACTATTTGAAGTGCTTGTCTTTACTTACAAAATTGGCAGAACATGACGCTTTTCGTTACTTTTTGTAACTCTTGTGGTAACTTCTTCGTTGCTAATATTTATCTATGAATCATTCAGTGAGTTCCCATGACTTTTGGTGACTCATTCAGAACCAAAAGTTGGTATCCAGTTGAATCCTAATATAGCTGGAGCACCATTTACGCAAATACCACAAACATTTTCCCTAGAGATTTTATACGCTTTTCAGAAATGAGCAAACTGTGTCAAATATATCACGTGCAGTGGGTGTCGTTTCAAAATGTTTGCGGAAAAGAATCTCATCTTTAAAGTCCTCATCATTAATATATCTTACATAGACCAGTAACTGTGAACAGTTTGTAATGTATGTAGATTCATCAAGCTGGATACTAAATATTAGAAGTTGGGCAAATGTAATATACTGGATTACCTGATCAAGAATATCAGCAGACATGTCATCTATTCTACTGCGGACAGTGTCGTTAGATAAGGAAATTGAACTCAATTTCGTAACAAATTCGTCTCCGATCATAACTCGAACAATGTCTTTGGCCCTTGGCAACAGTACATCTTCAGCAATGGTGTGAGGTTTCATTGCTCTAGCAGTTATGAGTGTCACCAAATATGAAGCTTGAACTGCTGCTACGTTTTATTTGTGGTACTTGCCACCAGTGTCAAGTCAGGCTCTCCTGAGTCCACCAGTTTTACTTCTAAAATAGTTGGTACCCTTGCCGGCAAAGCTGTATGCATGCTATCAAAATAGCGTTTTAGTTTATTCGGTTTCATAGATTCGGCTGATAGAACTTCACAACAACAAATAACACAATTCCTGTTGTAATTATTGAGGTAAAACCATACTGTAAAAAATCCTTACTATATTTTCCTTTCTTAACATTTTTCTCTACACAATCCATTGTCATGAGATGGTTTGTTCGCGAAAATAATCTAGAACAATAGCTTTTTAATAATACAAATAATGATGCATGGCATAGTTCAGTCAATACAGTTCGTTAAAGTGTCCTTTGATTTACCCATTCCCTGTGGGTTTTTTCCACATACCTGTTACTATCACAAGGTATTCACATCAACCACAGCTGAATATAAAATGAATGATTGTCATCTAGATTAAGTTCCCATGGGACAGATTTGTTGTTGTTGCAGTAGTAAATGATTTTACATTTATCCAGTAATTATAATTCATGAAGTGTCGTTGTACTTCCAATACTGATGCTTTTAACAGAGTTGCTGTTTTAAACACAGCAGCTGATGTCTACACGCGTGTGACTGGTCCGCATAAGTACATTGTGACGCAACACTGTCACATAACCAGTATTTGTACGGGGTGTATGTGATGGGGCTGGTGCGATGATGGTGGACGGGCCGCCTGGAGACGAATAGAGGAGCGGTGTGTCGGTTCCTAAGACCATCACAAATATGTTTTTCGATGGTCATAAAATAGGCGACCCCTGTGAAAGGTGTTCGACCTCCAATGGGGTCACGACCCACAGGTTGATAACCGCTGATCAAGAACATACAGCACGATTATGGAAACATCAAGAGGCAGGGGAAGACCTAGAAGAATATGCATTAAAGGCGTTATCACTGTACTGAGATTTTACAATGTTACTGCACATCAAGCGACCAAAGGTGACATAACCCGAAAACCGTTCGTTATTCAATCCCGCGAACCTTAAGGAAAAGATATAGAGGTGGAGGGAGTGGAGTTGAACACTACAACTCCAATCTCTCCCACGATGGTTTTTGTTCAGGCATTCCTGCCTTTTCTAGTGTCATAATCAAGAGGTCCTCGAACACCTGTGCACGTCTGTGTTTTGAATTACCTTAATTTTTTTACCGAAACCTCCCTCTTCTTGATTCATCTTCTAATACATTGTCTTTGTTTAAAAAATATCCTTTTTTAAAGCTTACATGTTAGCCTACGTGTTTTTGATGCCATTAAGGAGCTAAATGTCTAAGATCAAAAATATCTTCACGTAATTATAGTGCCATGGCAAATATTGCGTTGGATACAGTGATAAATAACCGTTGACATGAATACAAATAGCATGGGACATCTGGGCAACTGTCCATGTGTCTCATTTGTAGTCCCAATTTTTCCCCCATTTCATATTATTATACATTTTTTACTTTTCAAGATGGCGGGAGGTATTAGTTTTATTGTGTTCACGGAAGATTCAAAGTATTTCAAACCGTAGTGTATTTGTAAAGAAATGAAAAGGAGCAGAAAGAACGGTTACAAGGCAAGGGGAAGAACAAGATGGGAAGATTCAGAGAGATTGTTAAGAACCACGACCTGACCATAGCAAGCACAATAAAAACGGCCAAAGACCGAAAACTTCAATTTCGCTTGACGCCTAACGGCATTTGTGAAAAAGACAATATATAGATACAGTTGGGTTGGCTTGATTGTGACTTACGCTAATAGAAGACCTACCACCAGAAGCAAAATAAGCCTTTTTACGTGTTTTTCGTTGGCCGGCAACACAAAGTATAATCATAGTGATCAATGAAATCACGGAAATAGTCAAATAAGTCACCAAGACGACGGGATTTCGCTTTAGCAAACATGTCTTCTATTGGTGATAACCACGGATGTAGTGTACAGTGGTCATTATTTTAGCTCGGACTCAGTTATTTGATCACATGGCTTTCCGTCATTTTTTTTTTTCGAATTACGAGAACACTCTACCAGGACAGCATTTACTTTCAAATCTTGTGGTGATTATTAGTGCAGTTGCTGCTTAGTTGGGTGATCCAAGTTCGATTCCCCAGTTAACTGGAACACGTTTAGAACCAGCGACCGTTCATAAGTCAGACTCAGCTTAATAGAAATGTTACTAGCTCTTCTGTAAGCAATGACGGAAGTCACGATGTTGACTACATTTTCTCTGCGCATGCCGTTTGTCGATAAATATTATAGGCCTAAGTCCCTTTCCAGAGTAGTCATGCATGCAGACCACAATTGCTTCACTTATATATTCGCTGGCGACACAATTATGTCTCATCAGCCAAGATGAGTGGCGCTGTTATGGATCTTAGCGTAGGACTAAACGGAGAAAGGACTTAGCGTAACAAAAGATAAAGCTCCAGTGTCGGGAACAAATTGTTTTTGTCTCTTTCACTGATTGTAAACCCGCCATATTCCCACGTGACACCTCGTTGAAAATCGACAAAGACGATTACTTAACCAGATCTTGATCGGATAGATACAACATTTCTGTACTTCTTAACTAATCAAATGATTAATGTGCGAATCTCACAGCTGTCAATGAACACAGCACAAAGATCACCATCTGGAACCACTGTACAAGATTACAGTATGCGGTATGTGTATCTGAGGTCGAACTAGAACATAATCGTATCTAAGTAGACCAGTTGTGTGTGTGATTATGGAATGCGGAATGTCTAAGTACATTTCTCAGGCCGTATTCGGTCATTATTAGTCAGTTGCTCGTGATAACTTTATGCGCTGACTGGTTGCCGTTCCGCTTGGCAGCACTACATACCGGTTATTTGATGTATATATTTGTTATCTCCTATCAGTTAATCTGTAAGTGTGTATTCAAGAGGGACATGTTATAATTGTTATTTACCGGTACATTTTTCTGCTTCATCGATCACAGGATGGCAGTGTGTTGAAAATTTATACACGGGGATGGGCGGATGATTATCCGAGTCCCTCGTCAGATATAGAGTGGTGGATTGATCCTTCAATGTGACGCTAATTGACATTCCGTGATTTACATTAAATGTCGGCAAACACGGTAACGATGAGTCCACATGATTGTATAAGACCATGGAATTTGGCGTGACGATTGACGTATGTCATCTTACGAGGTAATGGTGACTAGATTACCAGATCTGCGACCTCCATTTTTTTATTGTTGTAAAGCACTCATCGCGTGCAATTCTTTCCAGAACGTTGTCTTTGCAATTGATGTCCTGAACCCAACTCTATCCTGTGCCAATCTGCTGTCTCCTCCAGTGATATCTTCATGCAGTCTTTGATGTCATCTGTCCATCTCCTTCTAGTTCTTCTTCTCCTGCGTTCATTCTCAAACTCCTGCAGATTAGCAGGATGTAGCCTGGAGAAAGGAATGCATTGTGTCATGGTTTACAGCATTGCTGCGATATCCGCGCCTTCGACCTGACACATCCGACTTCAGCATAGCTTTGGGTCACTGACCCTATATGGGATGGGACAGCCAACTCCATCCCATAACCTCCTTAGTTGCCTTTTACGACATGCGTGGAAGGTAAACAGTGTTGCTATTCTTTGCTCCAATTCGGGCCCTGGGAACACACAGGCTCTTCTAGTTCTACATCTTCTGCTTCCCAGAATTCTGCCCCCCAATATGCGTCTTTCCATGCCATTATGTCTTTTTATGTCAGAAATATTTCAGTTTTCTATGTAAAATTGTATTCATCAGTCAGTTTATTCAAAACTTCACTGTTCCTTATCTTTTCTGTCCAGAAAATTCTTAATATTGTCCTATAACACTTCAGTTCCAAAGCTGATGTTCTTTTTGCCGTTCTGTTTATTGTCCAATTCTCACTGCCGTAAGTTGCAACTGGAAAAATGTATGATCTAAGAAGTAGAACCTTTGTTTCCATATAACAGTTTTTCTATATACTGTAAATATATTATATTGTAACGCTGATATAACCAAATTGGACTTAGGCCCATGGTTGAAGTGAACATACCCAACCATTAGAGATATTTTACTTAACACAATAAAATACCATCAACGTTGTAAGAACTGTGGGCTAATTTAGAAATAATTCTTCTAAAATTAAGCATTATTAGAGATGTAATATATGAGATGTGATGCACTTCTCTCTTTGACAGATGTTGAACAATGTGTGCGTGCGCTATTCCACTCGGAACCCAAATCTGTGTCTGAATGCCCCATTTAAAAAAAAATAACAACAAAGAAACTGGTCGCAAGGGCATCTGTTTCAGTGGCATTAGACTCAAAACACAATCGAGTCGGATGGCTGCTGGAACAGAGGGCGGAGCATTTATGGGAATGCCCCACGTGCTGTGAGGCCAGTTTCTAATGAAGAATCAAGATATAACTTCCTGACTACTGTCATCTTTTTCACCCAGGGACATATTGATCTGTGCAATCTAAGATCACAGTGGGTGATACACCTAGCATAGATTAAAAACACTAAACTAGAATAATAGTCTTCTATTCTAATCAAAGATTAGAAAGTCTTGCTGGTAAATATGTGAAATCTGACAAGAAAGATAACTCTTGCTGGTTTGTTGAGTGAACTCAAACAAGAAAGATAACTCTTGCTTGTTAGTTGAGTTAACTCAAAGAAGAACAATATGTCTTGCTGGTTATTGAGTGAACTCAAACAAGAAAGATAAATCTTGCTGGTTAATGGAGTGAACTCAAACAAGAAAGGTAGGTCTTGCTTGTTGAGTATATTCAAATGAAATACTGATGGAAGTAATATATTGCTGTTTCTATACGTCCTAACATGAACAATGAATAACAACACTTTAGCCTGCAGTGCATGACATAGACAATTAAGAAGATTTTGAGTGTGTTGGATACTGACTAAAAAAAAGCACAGATTGTGCTGTAAACCATTACACAGGGAGTACGACCTGCTAACCAGCAGGAGTTTGAGAATGAGAACACAGGAAAAAGACCCATAACAGAAGACAATTATTAGATTTGATACAGTGATTATTGATTTAACTGGAACATATTTCTTTTGCAGCACTTCAATCACTATATCTCAGGTCAGTCTGAGAAAGGTTTGCTTGGAGAACTCAAGAAGTTGAATGACTACCTAGAGAGTCAAGGCACTAAGTTTCTCGTGGACAATGTGCTATCATTTTCTGACTGTCATCTCTTGCCTCGGCTGCAGCATATACGGGTTGCAGGAAAAGTAAGACCATGCTTAAATCTACATTGATATTTTGTATATTAGTCATTAATCTTTGGTTAATGAGGTGCATATGGTTTTACATTACTCTTGTGTGTTCCCAGGATTAGAAAATAGCTAAGATATGAAAAGTACCCACTCGTAGTGCATCCTGGAAACAGATATAGCTGAATCATGCGGCGGTTATGGCTGACACTTTTAGGAATTGCAGAAAAAACAAGTGATAAGTGTTTGAAAAAAAAAACAAGCAATATCTCTGTTATCTATACCCGGCACACACAGTGACGCAATACAGTATTGTTCGGACAGCTTGAATGCAGATACATTTTAGATGCAGTCTATATCCCGATATGGATAAGTGTTGCTACAGTGGAGAGTACACATTGGGGGGATCTCTGGAGAATGGCAATACTGCTAGAGGGCAACGCTAATGTGACAACAAAGTCCCAATTGTCCAGCATGTGACAGACCCCATTCAAAGTAGGAGGAGCCATGATTCATGTATTTGTCAATCGTGCAATCCTGAGTATAGAAAAAACTCAGAATATAGCTTCCTATTGCACTAAGGAAAAGTTCAAACAAATGTTGTAGAGAAAATATTGTTCAAACTCTGACCAAGGTAGTGTTGAGACTCTTGACTCTGGGCACTGTGGTTAACTTAGGTGAAGAGCAAGTACTTGTTTTTAAGGAGGAGCTAACCTTAGTTTAATTTGAGTGTTGCCATTTTTCAGGCATGTCATAAGAAGTGACTACGGAAAGTTGAAGGATGGGCTGACAACTTGTCACCATGAAAAAATCATCATTGTCACTAAATGTCTTGTCTCAATTTCTTACTTTTATTTTCTATAAAATGAAACCCATGAATGATTATGAGAAGCAGGCTGGCAGATATTGCATCTTTGTCCTTTTGGTGCAGACTCCTAGGTGGCAGGTAATGCTAGATGGATGTGCCACCACTGAAAATTGGTCAACAAATCTGACAGAAGGATGGCATGGCTCATACAGAGAAAATGGGTTCTGAACCCAAGGGCATATTTTTGGATATATAAAAAGACACAATGGTCTAGAAAGATAATCATGGAGAGAAAAGTTCAGGGAAAGAGATAACCTCCTTAGACAGACCAAGATTACGGACACAAAAAATCGAAGACCTTCTGAACAACACTAGAAGAAGCTGGGCAGCTTGCATAGAACCTAGAGGCTTACAGAGTGGCAGTGAGAGCAACATTCTGCAAAGGGACACTTCACATAGACCGAAGGAAGGTCATGAGGCATTGATATAGTCTTTCTAACACAAGAACTGTTTCTCAACTGCGAAGCTACTCATCTGAGTTAGGTGTAGTGTACCTACTTCTTTAGGTGATAAATTCAATGGCGATGAGTAAACAAAAAACACCTTGCATGTTGAAGGATTGGAAGGTGATCAGTAGCAGATGAGGCGAGTTCATAAGAAATGCACATGAAGTCCCAGACTCTTGACATGTTTTTCAATGCAGATCCGTCTATGAAGATGTAACAACTTTAGTCTAAATTGACGGTGGCAATTGTCCAGCACAGCTTATACAGAAGAAATTAGGTTACGGTACACAGGGCAATTTTCTACACAGAGAATAGTTGCGAAAAACCTTGTCTGAGGTAAGATGCACAGTGGGTGACCCAGGCAAAATAATATCTCTTCTCATAGCATAGGATCCCTTTGAGTGACTTCTTCAATATGTGCTGCATTAAGCAGCGGCAGAAAGTTGACGTCTCCTGGATATGAAAGAAAGCTATGAGAAACCAATCTACTGCACATATGATTAAGAGCAAATTGCTCATAATTCCTGAGGATAGTGACTAACAAACATCTGGTTAATCATTTGTTTCTGTGAAACACAAGAACCTTGTGAAGAAATTTCAGCTTTATTTGAGGACTTCTTTTTCAGGAGCTTTACTAATGTGTGTGTTTGCTGGTAAAGTTTCTGTTTCAATATCATTTAATAATTTAGTTAAACAAAGAATTTGACATTCATTAATTGTGATATTGTTTTGTACATTTGCGCTCATTATTTTGGTTTTCACATTTATCTTGTAACCTATTGATTTGTCCAGTTGGCTTAAATTATCTTTTTTCACATCTATAAAACCTGGACGTGCGGGTGTGGTGGAAAAAGTGCAAGTCAAGTTGGTTGGTTCTACTACCATAACATGATCATCAATCTATGAGCAGACTTTAGAAGATTTTGAGGTCAATGGACATGTCAGTATTGAGAATGTGTGAATTGGGAGGAAGGTATGCACAGCTACGAAAGAACACAAATTTTAAAAAGAATACAGAACCACCACAGCAGTGGAACCACTGTACAGAGGTTTTTACTGGCGACAGTCTCGGATCAACATTCCTACCAGGGTAATCAACCATTAAACTCATAACTCGTCATAGTATAGCACTGGTTTCGCCAACACACAAAAAATCCTCCAGCAATTTCTATCTTAAGTGATGGTGATAAGTGTAGAAAAGTTGTGACCTGCCCATTCTTTGATGCCTGTCTGATTTTCTTTGACAATCTCCTGCTCTTCCATTTCCTGCTGTTCCCTGCAGGATCATTTTCAACAGGGACATCATATTTGCCAGTTGTCTTAGATTCTCTTTATCTGCATGTTTTATTTGCTGTACTTAACCAATTGTACCACTACCTACCTCTTGCATGCCTCCCCTCGTCCTACTATTAAGTAAGATTTTCAACACTGTGTCTTGTCTTTTAATATGTCCAAAATACTTTATTTGCTTGATCTTTGTTTCCTTTGGGTTTGTTTTTTTCATACGAAGTGTTGTTAAAATCTCTGTACTCATTTTCTTCTCTTTTCATGAAGTTTTCCCTATTCTTCTAATTTCCACATCGGAAAGGCATTGATTCTGTCTTTTAGTTTCTTGTTTGTTGTCCATGTTTCTGAGCCTTACATTAATATAGAATAGATGTAGCAGCCATTCCTATTCACCTTTATCTTCTATTTCACTTCTACCATCATTTGTGATTATGTGTCCAAGATATTGGTAATGATGTACTTGTTGTAGTATCTCTCCATGTATTTTTATGTTCTGCTGCGATTTTGCCGATTATCATGGTTTAAGAAAATATTTATATCTAGTACATATTCTTTACTGGATTTATCAACTTTATCAATTAGTCTTTGTAGTTTCTGTTCATGTTCTGCGAAGAGGACAGAAGTAGTGAAACGGCGTACACTTGTTTGGTTTGAACATGTAAAGAGACACACGACTCTTTCTATAATTATTTTACAAGGAATAGTACAGGGTGGAAGGAGAAGAGGTGGTAAATTATGAAAAGATAAAATTAACCTCAGAATGACGTAGGTTAGAAATATTTGGAGGGCTTTTTTTGGTGCTGGTGTCTCTAGTTATTATAAGAGGACAGTGTTATCTGCATATCACAGATTATTTTTATTATTTTCCCACTGACCTCGGGTACTGGCATACCTTCTAAATGTTCTCCTCTATGTAGATGTTGAATGCCATTAAATCTAAAATAATAAAAAATTGTTTTATATTTAGTTCATAGTTTTGGTCATATTTACAGGCATACCGTGGTTTTGAGATCCCTAGAGAGTTTACCTACATTTGGAAATATCTAAAGAATGCTTATCAGCAAGATTCCTTCAAGTCAACTTTGTCTTCAAACCAAGACATTGTGTTTCACTATCAAAATAAAGCAGTTGGTCCTTCACATAACAAGGGCATTCGGGGTCCTAAACCAACATTAGAAAAGTTCACATATGACACAGATATTCCAGAAGGTATTTTGAATGGCATTGATAATGTGGACAGTCAAACAGAAGAGGTAAGTTTAAATTCATCTAATTTTGCTTCATGTATTAGTATCTGAATTTCTTCTGAAATAAATTCAAGTCTGTTGAATTAGAATTTCATTATAGGTAAGGTTTTTTTTTTTCATTGAGCATCATGCTATAAATCCCACTGTCCTACAAAGAAGCAAAAACAATAATCCATAAAATATATACATAAAAGTGGAAGAAACAATTGGAAGGGGAAGACAAATCCATTGCAATACATCACCCCCAAGAATACCAACAGACCACACTAATATCCCTTAGAACAGGCCACTGCAGACTTCTGGGTTACCGTTACCGACTGAGGATATTATACACAGATGAATGTCTATGTGGATCCAGTACCCAAACTCCTGAACACATACTTCAGGATGGCCCAACATACAATGAGCCGAGACAGTAGATCAGACCAGAGGAAACAGATTAGCCTGACAGTATAACACAGAGAAGACAGAGTGACCACAGAGAAGAAGACAATTGTATGGCAATGGGCACGAAACAAGTCCATATTTTCCCAGTGGTCACACATTTTGAGAGATTTGGACAATGTTATGTTATGTACAATAGGAAATGAGTGGGTTTGTCCAGTTTTCTTTCATATCCAGAAGACTCCAACTCTCAAAGGATGTCGTGTATAAATGTGAGGGCATGTTACATCATTTTGTATGCAGGTGCATAGCAAAATAACCCATAGCATTATTAATGCCGTAGGGGTGTGAGATGTTAGCGATCTCACATATCGGAGGCTCTGCAAATGAAAGCGGTAGCCATCTCCTCTCCCTCGCAGTCTTTACTTCCCGGATTAATCCGGTACCCATTTAAGGCTGGGTCGACCCGGGAGCCGTTGCATCTGAAAAACATTTCTGCCTCAACTGGGGAATGAACCCAGGACCACTCATATGCGAAGCTATTGCGCTAACGCGGCTCCATAAAATTACATGAAAGTCTGCAAACATTTGGTGGCCTAAGCCACTTTTGACCATGCATCCATATGACCCCCTAGGTTGAAATATCTATTTCTATCTATACGCTGTGGCCCTTGTTTGCTCAGAGGTGGAAGAGTTCTCTGAAGATGGCCTTCTTGTGGTGCGCTGTTTGTAAACTTGTTCCTGTGGCTTCTTTGATATGCTGAAATCTGATCAATGAAAAGCTGTGTTTGTTTGTCACTAACCACAGGTATTTGTGAGCAACTTGCTCTTACATCCTATATGCAGTGAGGTGATTTTTCTGAGCTTTCCTTCATACACGGAGACTAACTTAATGCAATGCCGTTAGAAGCCTTTTACTCGGAGGTGGTATGAAAAGCAAAAGAAAGACCTTCAGATTATCTTGGACAGAACAATTAAAGGAAGAGTGGTTTCTGAGAAACCTACAAATAGGAAGGTTAACATGCTCATATGTTGCTGGAGCTCAAAAGAAGAGCAAAGAATAGCAACACTTTATCTCCCATGCTGGTCGTAAGAGAAGGCTGAGGAAATTATGGAGTGGAGTTGACTGTCCCATCCTGTATAGTTTAAAAAGGGACCCATAAGCCATGCTGAAGTCGAATGTGTGATGTTAAAAGTTGCAGATATTGCAGGAAAGCTGTAAACCAGTACACAATACATCAGTACTACATGCTGCTAATCTGCAAGAGTTTAACCTTTACAGCACTCTCAGCGACTATAATCGAAAGATAGTATGTATTTTCCGTAGCTGTCCGCAACTATAGACGCCCGCAGAACACTACTTTAAGAAAAAAATATCACTATTATAAACAAACGATATTCACCCAATTAACCAAGGAAATGAAAGTAGACCTAACTATCTCCGGTTTCCACTAGCCTTCAACTAAATATAACACGTTGCAGATCAGTTGTGACTTTGTTAAGACGCTGATATAATTGAAAATTTTACCATCATTTTTCGCAGCTGCATATATCTAATCTCAAAGACCAAGTTACAAATATTAGCGATCTCAGATATCATTAAAATCTGCTCTGAGCCAGGATTCTCCCTTTTCTGAGATTTTACAGTAAATGTCTCTGACATATATTTTGTTGGTCATGTCAGTACTCCTATACTCATTTCAGTTTGCATGAATATAATTCTAGCGACAATTCTAGAGCTCATATATATGCTTGTCAAGTTTCTGACGCTCATGGAAAGATTGTTTGGTTCTGGTTTGGAACTTGTCTCCATGCTTATTTTAGGATTAATTAATCTAAATATTATATCAATACTTAATCAAAAATTAATTTAAATTTAATTGTTTACGGTTAGTGGTATTTTACATAACGAACCCTAAATAAATTCATATTTAAATTAATAAATGATAAACATAGCCAAGGAAAATAATCAATTAGGGAAACACAGGTTCCAAACAAGAGCCGCAAAAGTGCACTGTGCCAGAATTTTGTCTACGAATGTGTTTATCAGTGCTCTCTCCCGGTATTTTATCTACAATGTTTGCTATCAGTTTCTCTGGATTTTAATTTCAAGTATATGTTTGTGGTTTGGGACAAGTCTTGACTGAGAAGTAGGGAACAGAGAGAGGGAATACACCTTGGAACTCAGAAGTGTCACAAACTCAAAAGTTGGTTGTATCTGTCAAATCACAATGTTCAATACATTGATACACCAAGCCATATTGTAGTCTGTATAATTTGGGGACAAGAAATAGAATAGTGATGTTGACAAAATTGTCAATTATTTAGATCTTAGTTGTAATAACTAATTAACAGATCATTTCCAAATAATTGTTCTATATCATTCATGTTAGTTATCCATTTTTTTTCAGAATTAATTCCATTAAAGGTAACTTGTACAAACTGTTGGTGTATTTTCAGTGGTTTCATCCGAAGAATGAATTTTATTTTGGGAACTGGTGTATTCTAAATTCTGTTGTTTGGTTGACTTTAATTCTAAGCTCATTATCAGATCTTTCATTATTATATTAAAATGACCTAGTTTTCAATTGTGTTAAATGCATGTTTACTGTTATCAGATAGTAAAAAAAACAACTAGCAATCTCTGATCTTTTTGGTGTTTAAAATGTATTTTTAAAGAGACCAATCTTTTATTTGCTTTTAATTGATCACACGCAAGTGTGTTGCCAGGGCCCAAAAGGGGAGCAAAGAGTAGCATCATTGTTTACCTTCCACGCATGTCGTAAAAGGAAACTAAGGAGGTTATGGGATGGAGTTGGCTGTCCCATCCCATATAGGGTCAGTGACCCAAAGCCATGCTGAAGTCGGATGTGTCAGGCCGAAAGGCACAAATATCGCAGCATTGCTGTAAACCATGACAATGCATAGCATTCTCCGGACTACATCCTGCTAATCTGCAGGAGTTTGAGAACGAACGCAGAAGAAGAAGAATTGATCTCAGAATGATTCAAGTAAATGTATTTCTATTACTAAAGTTATTTCAGCATTCATGTTTTGAATACTCGTTATTTTTGTGATTGCTCATAATGGCATGTTATTTCCTATTTCTTGTATGCTTAGATCATTTTTAGTGAAACGTTTAGTTTTGTAAATTTTTACCCCTCCCTTTTCTTTACATTCATGTTTTCAAACTCTATTTGTGCTCATGTTTCATATTAGTGTTGGATTTTTTGTCTTATTCGTTATATCATTCTTTCATTTTATTTGCTGTAATGTGTATTTCAATATGTAAATATACAAAACTACAGCAGTTTATGTAACTCCAATTTAATATCCGTAGTAACATTTTTGAGAAAGCTGGTGAAGTAACAAAAGCAAAATGACAGTTGAGAGTAGAAGAGAAAGGGAAAGATAGTATGGATTGATAATACTAAACACTGGACAGGATTAAGATTCTCTACACTTAAACAAGAAGGAACTGATAACAGGGAGACATAGTGGAAGTTTTTTGATGTTTCCAGAGTGGCACCTCTACAATCCTGAATGGTTATGGGTTTGATGATGATGATCAATGGAAATAGATGCCACTACAAGCATTAAAATGAGTACCAGATGCCAAAATAAAATGAGGAAGGCCAAGAGAAACTTCACAGAGTGACCATCTAAGAGGGTGTTACGACTAGATCTCAGTAACATGCAAGTACTATACACAGCATTTCAGTACCAATGTTTTAGTTATCATCCCCAGATTTTATGAAAATTACATAACTATGGAGGCGAGTGATTTTGAACAATAACAGTCTATGTTAAACTGAAGGGTGTATTGATAAAACCTAATGTGTACACTGAAAGAACATAGAAATGTTGAGAATTTTGCAAACAAATAACAGAGGCAATGTTTAAAGTAATTTGAATTATTAGAACTGTCAGCATGAGTGAGACTGGCAAAGAAGCAAACATTAATATGCACACCAGCGCTCATTTCTATAACATAAAACAGGGAGAGAGAAATACTGGGAATGAGAGTAATGACAAACTGTGCGAAGTTTAATTATGAAATAGAGATAATGACAACACACAAGTATATAGAAATTCTAGAATGAAACCATTACAGATTGGATTTTTATCTCAAGTATATATTTATTTAGATAATATAATACAATACAATTGCAATAATATAATATATAATAATATATTATGTTCAGTATGTTTTCATTATGCTCTGAACTTTCCAAATGCGCAGCTGCTTGCGGCTGAATTTGAAACTGATATATTGGTACGCCTATACTACTTATATTACATATATAAATATATACTCGAGATAAAATTGCTATATACTTGTGTGTTGTCATTATTTTTATTTCATCGTTACTACATATTGCGTAGTTTAACATTTCTCTCATTCCCAGTATTTCTCTCTATGTCCCTCTCTGTTCTATAGTTATGTTATAGAAATTAGCACTGGTGTGCATATTATTTTTTCTTTGTATTCTCAATAGCGATGATAGTTTTAACAAGTGAAATTACTTTAAAGCATTGCCTCTGTTATCTGTCTGTAAAATTCTAACCATTTCTATCATGTCTTTCAGAGTACACATTGGGTTTTATCAAAACAAATTTACACCTGTGTGTTGCGGGGCCCAAAAGGGGAGCAAAAAAATAGCAACACTGTTTACCTTCTATGCATGTCGTAAAAGGCGACTAAGGAGGTTATGGGATGGAGTTGGCTGTCCCATCCCATATAGGGTCAGTGACCCAAAGCCATGCTGAAGTCGGATGTGTCAGGCCGAAAGGCGCAGATATCGCAGCAATGCTATAAACCATGACACACCACATTCTGTTCTCCGGATTACATCCTGCTAATCTGCAAGAGTTTGAGAACGAACGCAGAAGAAGAAGAATACACAAATTTTATCAGTGTCTCATAGACTTCTATTGTTTTAAAATCACTCATGTCCTTAGTTACCTACTTTACATTAAATCAGGGAAAGATAAGTAGTGTTGAATCGGCGAAGCTAAAACACTGGTCGCTCTCTATTAAAAAACTGTGGTGAGCAGAAGGAACATAGATAGATAAATAGAAAGTGTATTTGCTTGTCTTGGGAAGGCAAGGATTATTATGTTCCCTTCCCTCTGTCCTGCCTAGCTCACATATGGTTCAATGTGTCTGTTTGTGTACGAGAGGGCTACCCCCAGGCACTGGCTGGTTAGCCAGCTAAACTATGTTCAACTACTCAGTGAGATGTTCCCTTCAACGTTACACATAACATCTGATGGGAAAGTTCATAGTAATGAATAAAAAATATCAAAGCTAACATATTTTGGATATAAAAAGACACTGGATTAGAAAGATTAATCATGGAGAGAAAGGTGCCAGGAAAATAAAAGAATCCCAAGACATTGTGGATTTAGAAGACCTTATGATAGGATAAAAGAAGCAGAATTACTAGCACAGAAACCTGAGAAACTTAAAATGACAATGCTTTCTTCAAGAGTCATAGAATTAGTATATTGGTTTGTAGAATTCATGACCATCTATGACTAGTTTTATCATAAATGTCACATATGGACTCTGTGTTTATGATTCTCTCTTATATTATGTTTTACTGCATGCACTGTCTGCAAGCTGGTTTGTCAGTCAATATAAATATTATAATAATAAGACTCATAACCAGTAGGGGTGCCACACTAGAGACATAAGCACAAAAAGTCATCCACATCTCTATCCTCAGTCATTTGGACAAGTGTAGAAAAATCATCCCCCAGACCATTCCTTGATATTACCGGTATTAATCCAAGATTTTCTTTAATTACCTCTTCTTCCACCCTCAACCATTCCTTGCAAAATAATTTGAGAAAGTGAGTTATGTCTTGTTATATGTCGAAACCAAATACGTTACGCTACTTCACCACTGCCAGAAGTTGATTAATTAGTCTGGTAGCTCACTGTTGAATCTAGTCATTTACTGATTTCCAGTGTAGGTTGATAATTGATTGTGTCACAATTTGAAACAGATTTAGTGTGAATCCTATGAGAATATGAGTTATGTCGTTATTATGCCGATGGCAATTGAATGAAGTTTGTATCTCTCCTGGCATACAATGGGAATGTTTGTGTCTAGAGATTTTTATTTGCTGAAGTCCCAGATAGCTCTTTAACTTCATGTATCTGTAGAACGCAATAGCACAAACTGGGCAGGAAGAGACGTTTTTCAGGGTCTCAGTGACATGTAGTGATTAAGCCATTTGCATTTACATGTAGTGATTAAGCCATTTGCGAGGTGATGTTTTGTTTACAAGTGATCTTTTAAGAGATCTGTGGATTATTAATGTTATGTGCTCTGATGATGGAAGGAATACAAATGGAGAAAATTGAGTATAATGAAGTCAATCCTCTATGCCTTTAAAGAGGCCGCCAGCCTTTATTTTTCAGACTTACCATCACTCTTGTAGTGTTGAAGATAAAAATGGTAGTCTTCATTCCAGCAATACATTTTTTCAGTGGATCATCAGCCGATTTTGTTACAGCCAAGATCTTGTTGATACTTGCCGAGCTGACCAGACGAGTCAGTTGATGTGGGATAAAGAACTTCACCTCTCATGGATGATCCCTATTGTCTTCTTTGGTTAATGATGTAAAAATTTGCTAGGATTTCTACTGTGAGATTTCTGTTGTGATGGAGCATGCTGAAGGACTCTGAACCACTGGAAAGTAGTCTTTTTGTCTGCAATATACCTCAAGTTTGTAAGACAGTCTAGGTTTGTTTCCTTGCATTCTACAGTTACATTATCAAGCAGACCTCTATGAATGAAATCCCTCAGCTTGACACATGTTAAAATTTATACTTTGGAGATGGAAATAAAGAATTTTCTAGGAAGTAGAAACTGTTACTTTCCCAAGTTAACAAAGAAACATGTTGACGCTGACTGCAGTTGCCAGTTCTTACTATATTGACATGTCATTTACTGAGTGTTTACTCGTGACCCTCTGCGGTGTAAGACCTATAGAATAATGGGGGGAAAGCCATTTAAAATAACTCATTTGATTATTCCACCAGCTGGCATAGTTTACACGAACCGAATCAGATGGATTTCTTACATAGCTTGTGTTACTACCAGCATCAGATAACCACATTCTGAATTGTATTTGAGTGCATGCAGTTTGAGATTTCTAACATCTGTCTATCTTGTACATACCAGTAATTATTTTGATATTTAATGTTCCTACATTTATTTCCTGCCATCTACCATGTATTTATATGTAGGTAAATTCATTTTGATGATCTTTTTTTCCTTCTGTTTTCAGAATATTATAATATCCCTTTTTTATTTTATCTTTTAAAAAAAAATACCCACCTTCCCTTTTCATATGAAGGCAATTATAAAATATATTCTTATAATACCTACCGGTATGATAAATTATTATTCCATTGAACACCAAAGTGAAATAAGCTAAAGAATTTAAATATATAGGCAGAATTTTATCAGAAAATGGAAGACTAGACAGAGAAGTAGAAACAAGGTGTCAGAAAACAAACAAAGTGACATACCAACTTTCACCATTCCCTCTTACCCAAAGATCAAGATGAAAATCAAAAGACAGATAATATCTACAATTTTTATACCACACACTGTGTTACCAATGTCAAACATGGTCTTTAACAGTCTGCAGATCAAAATCGTTACATGTGAAATAACGTGTCTGAGAACAGTTGTAATGGTTACTAAATTAGATAAAATAAGAAGAGAAGAAATTAGGAAAAGAGTAAGTATAATGTGTATTAAAAGACAGCAAGTAAAATGGTTCGGTCTCCTTATGAGAATGCATCTAAAACAGATGCCAATAAGAACAAATAACAAAACAATATGTGCATAGAGTCAAAAGTAGATTTAAAAAATAGTGGATAAAAAACACCAAGGACCACAACCAAGGTGGCACATGTGGACTTGAAATGACAACTGATGCTTCCATCGTTACGCTTAACGGAAAGTGTGAATATTATCAACCATCATTCACATGGGGAAAGACAATACACAATAAAAACCTTCATATGGAAATATGCATCACTCAGATTTTCTCAAATGAGAACATTAGAGGGAATATTGGACTGAATGCTGTTCTAATAACACACTTTAACCAAATTTGTTTATAGAAATTATATCTAAAACAATGTGGGTATGCTTGAATTGTGGAAATAGATTTGTCAATTAAATAGTAGTGACTTCTCTTCAATAACTATCTGCATTACTAAATACTGAAATATATTGTAATGGATGGGGAAACAACAATGGGAGAATTATGGGTTTTCAAATAGGCAAGAAGTATGCTCTAACCATTGTTTTGGTCTTTAATGTATAAATACAGAATGTTGTGAAAGAATTAAATATGGAATGTCATTTGGTTTTTAGGATTTAAATGTGGAATGCTATTAGATTTTTAAGAATTAAATATTGAATGTCAATAGGTTTTAAAAATTTTAATATGGAGTGTCACTAGCTTTTTAAGAATTAAATACTGAATGACATTAAGTTTTAAGAATTAAATATGTAATGGTATTAGCGACTGACCCATAAACCTGTACCATGACCATGAAGGAAAATTAAAAATGTAGACTTCACATTTTCTAGATGTACATGTATAATGTAATCAACCCTGATGGGGTAACCATTTCAAAGAACAAATATAATTTCAGGTACAAGAATATGAACCAGCAACAGAGTTATACACTGAGCCAGAGTCGGTACCAGAACCATATACAGAGCCAGAACTGGTACCAGAGCTATACTCAGAGCCAGACTTTGCTGCTGATTCTGTCGCAGAAAATCCTGATCAGGATGAATATGAACAACTCCCAGCCCCAGTTGATGAACTCGATAACCACCACAATGAAGAAGATGTGAAAGACAACACAGAAAAATAAATTTATCAGAAACAATTCTAACTTCCTGATTCTTATTTGATAAATAGTCTTGGCAAATGTCTAGACTTATTTGATAAATAGTCTTTGCAAATGTCTAGACTTGCTGAGATGATTTGTACACGTTTAATAAATTAAGTCTGTGGCACCACAAATGGACATTAATCATTTCTGTGGCACCACAGATGGACAGTAATCATTTCTGTGGCACCACAGAAGGACATTAATAAATTATGTGGCGCCACAATAGACATTAATAATTTCTGTGGTACTACAGAAGGTAATTATTAGAATTAATAAATTCTGTGGCACCACAAATGGACATTAATCAATTCTGTTGCAACAAAGATGGACATTAATCAATTCTGTGGCACCACAGATGGACATTAACCAATTGTATGTTATTCCCAGTATGAACTTTTTTTTTTACATTTCTAATAAATATAACACACAAAAAAACATGATTATACTAACTAATGTATACAGTTTAATCTGGGAGACAATATTTAGAAAAACATGAATCAAGTAATGGTATATTTTAACTTATATATTGAATATAAGCAAGACTAGGCAAGGATTTCTTGAAACGAGTTGTGCATCTTTGTCTATAAGTTAACTATTGTATACAACTGTTGTTTAGTCCCTTTCAGTAGCGTATTTGCAATTTATATTTCATTAATATTTTATACATTTAGTCATTAATAGTTTTAATGTAATTTTTTTTTTAAATTTTGTAAAAGATTTTTCTATGTGTGGGTTTAAAATGAAGACCAAATTTGTGACCGAAATTTATAAATTATAATGTCATTAGCGTAATTGTTAATGATTTTGAAAAGTGTACAACAATTGAGGACTTTCATTTTGAGTGTTTTCTTATCTTCAATACTGACAACACCTTTTACTAATTTTTGTAGACGGAAACCTCTTGTAACAGAACAATAGTTTGTAGATTTTCAGTTGGATGTCCAGAGAAGAGATGTGCGTTGTCACCATTTAATTTGCGTCAATAGCCAGACATTTGACTTTGGCAGTATTTAAAAATAATAAATTGATGCCATGTATCGATATGCTTTTAAACTATTGTTGAAGTTTCTTCCACATTTCAGTATACTTGCCAAAGCTATGTCAAACAGCATGACTTATGCTGCTGAACCAAGTTCGCATAAGTTGGGACTAATTTGCTGTTACTAACCCCTATGTCATGGAGACAAACCTTTTGCAAATGAATATTTGTAAATTTGACATGATATTGCTATAAAAAAGACAGCTCAGATACTTTTTTGTTCATGTCATTAGTGTGATTGTCAAAACCATCACTTTGTGGGGTTGTCAATTCCTACCTTTACATCGTAAAGTTGTCAATTCCTACTGTTACATAATGCAGATTTTCTACACGACTGGCAACATTTTTTTTAGCTGCATAGGCACTTATGTGCTGTAGACCATAAAAAGTGGTCATGTACTGTCAAAATGTGATGTGCATTTATAACTTTGTAGCTAACTAAACTGTTGTCTGATACATACACTCATAGGAAGGATTTTATAGGGAATATAGGCTGCAAAACACTTTAATGTTCTTAGCAACAGTTATACCAACAGTTCTTGTGAGTTTCTATTTCAAATTTGTTTCCATTTGAAACCCTCCATACAAATTTTACAAATATTGTCAGTGATCTGACTTTTTTCCAATAAGTGTAGGCCACATTTTATTTTCAAATTTCATTTTGTTCTGGTTTTATAACATTTCCTAAAGAATAGAAATGTGTAAACAAATCGATTAGTGAGAGTTCAGCTGTTATTGCTGGTCTCATTTTGTTTAATGTGAGGGGACTTGAGTAATCACTTTTTTATCTATTTTTGACTGGTCAATAAAATCATTTATTATTATCACTTGCTAAGATATGATGAATAAATTGTTCTAATGACATACTGATTGTAGAATTAGACTTCTGTGATAAGTTCACCATTATTATTATGTTGTTCGCTACAGCCCCTAGAGATAACTTACCCAGTTTAGGATCTCAGTGTTGCACCAGTAATCAAGAGAGGAAAGATTGTGGTCCAGTCATATGACTAGTTGGTCCAGTCATGAGTAATGACAGCTGCAAGAATATGTTCACATATTAGTTGGGTTTATTATGTCTAGCAGGTATTTGTACCAAGTCCCTGTTTGCGAAATTTCTCCTTTAATCGAGACTGCAGTAAAAATGAGGATATATATATATATATATATATATATATATATATATATATATATATATATATATATATATATATATATATATATATATATATATATATATATATATATATATACGGAAAAAAAATGAGAAAAATATGTTTCATGAACAAATGTGCAAAACTGAAGTTTCAACCAAAAGGTCAACACAGAATGGAACAACAAAGTAGACTAAAATCTTATGTGACGTTTTGGAACAGCAAGTAGACCAAAAACTTGCATGAAGTTTCAGAACATCAAAGTAGACCAAAGATTGCATAAGTTATTGATGGAACATCAACGTTTACCAAAGATTGCATGAAGTTAGTGATGGAATATTAAAATTGACCGAAGACTTCATAAAGTTATGTGATGAAACATCAAAGACTTCATGAAGTTATGTGATGAAACATCAAAGACTTCATGAAGTTATGTGATGAAACATCAAAGACTTCATGAAGTTATGTGATGAAACATCAAAGACTTCATGAAGTTATGTGATGAAACATCAAAGACTTCATGAAGTTATGTGATGAAACATCAAAGACTTCATGAAGTTATGTGATGAAACATCAAAGACTTCATAAAGTTATGTGATGAAACATCAAAGACTTCTTGAAGTTATGTAATGGAAACTGCCAGATCTGGAAATAAGAAAGTAGAAACACAGAATATGATGGAAATATGCAAAATTATTCTCAGGAAAATGTAGTGGTCTATACAAGGAAATATAAAGACTGTATGTCGAAACATTGATTCTGTTAATTATTCTCATGTAAACTATTTAACCCAGTATATATTTTTTCCTTATATTTATTTCATTTTCTTTATTGTATTCTAAGAAGAGTTTCATTTTTACATCTTTCCCAAGTTTCTCGTGACGACAGATCCTGTGCCTCTCAAATGATTCTGGAAAATAGTACGCTAATCTTATTAATTTAAAAAGAAATGTTTTTGCCAGAGAATTCACACAAGTTGTTTGTGCATCTTATAGTTCATTGCAGAGTTTAATCGCTAGTCAAAATTTCTGGAACAAGCCATTAGGCTGTCATTTCTTTTATATATATATATATTTATATATATATAATTTTTTTCCCCAATTTTGGTCATGTTTAAGAGATGATTTAGTTTACCGTTTATAATTGTTTATTTCTTTATAAAAATTTTGAAGTATTACAGCTTAGATTTAATTTTGTGAGCTTATCGTAAGATTTGCAAATAGTTTTCACATTTATCATGAAATTTAGTTTTCATGGCAATACTTTCACAGCAATCAAGCACATCTGTTTATGGCAATACGAATTTGAGGACTATGACAACTTTGCAATGTTGAAAATTAACTAAAAGCCAGAGATTTTGTACATTTGTAAAACAAATCAGAATAGCAATCTGTATCATATGGGCCAATATTTGGCAGTTTATTTTTTTATTTCATTGTTACATAATGTTAAATATGCTTCCAGGAAACAGCTATGATGCTGTGTGCCCTATTTTTGTTGCCATTTTTAAAATTCTGACTTGGAACTCAAGTGTCGAGAAGACTTATACATTTTATTTTAAATATTGTTTCTGTCCTTATAGCTATACAGACATTGCTCACTTGTTTTTCCCCTTTCATGTCCCCCATCCATCTGTAAAAGTTTTGGTACATATAATATATGTTATTTTTCTAGCAGAAAAGTTTCAGTGTATGCCAAGTCATCCAATGAAGGAAAGATTCCAAAATCTAGCAATGGGGCGACTGAAAAGGAGCAGCTTTATCCATCAAGCTAAACGACTCCGTAGACAACTTACAGACCTACCTGAAGTTGACAGCCCCTTAAGGTCTGTACCAGAACAAACCCAGTGGAGTGAAAGCCATGGAATGCCAATATACATTCAGACCCATGTGAAAGGAATACTAAGCGAGGACGAACATAACAGTGTGCAGCGAATGACAGTCACCCTCAGTTTCCTGGATGAGGAATATCCACAAGATATATGGGTCAGAGTGTACACAGATGGGTCAGCACAGAATGCTGTGAGGAATGGAGGTGCAGGTGTATATATAGAATATCCACACAAGCCTAGAGATACAATCAGAACACCGACAGGAAAATTCTGCAATAATTATAATGCAGAAATCCAGGCAATTAGTGTGGCAGCTAAAAAAAACTGCTGAACTCCAACTCTGGCCTACAGCCTGTGGTATTCCTGACAGATGCAAGGTCAGTGCTTCAAGCTCTCCAGTCTGGAAAACTAACAGACTTAAAAAAACTACTTAGCGAATTGTCTTACCAGTATAGGGTAACCATGCAGTGGATACCCTCTCACTGTGGAATACCAGGAAATGAAAAAGCAGACCAACTGGCTAAGGAAGGTGCTGCCGAAGACCAACCAGATATACCAATCACCTACCATCAGATGAAAAAACAGATGATAAAGTCAATAAGAAAGCCACAAACACCAACACAAGATGACTATCACATTATGAACAGACCAGAACAAGTTATAATTTTACGCTTCAGAACAGGACACAACCGACTCTGCGGTCACATGTACACAAAATTCAAGATTGGCAACACGGCCATATCGACAGGTAGCACAGAGTGCCAAACATATACTTCAAGAGTGTTCTGAGCATGAAACGCTGAGGCTGACATATTGGCCAGAGGAAACAACACTGGAATCAAAGCTCTATGGAACACTGTATGAACTACAAAAGGCAGTGAGTTTTATTAAGGAGACAGAATTACAGATATAGACATGTTTCAAGTGAACGAAAGAAGAAGAAGAATATGTTATTTCTTCATGTCCCCCATCCATCTGTAAATGTTTTGGTACATATAATATATGTTATTTCTTCATGTCCCCCATCCATCTGTAAAAGTTTTGGTACATATAATATATGTTATTTCTTCATGTTTGCTCCAAAAAGATCATGAAAGTCATCACAGAAGTTGGTTGCCTTGCATGAAGCTAGCTGTATTGAAGCTCGAAAGTCATGGGCCATGTAGTCAAAATTAGGCAAACATAATAATGATAGTAGGACCCCTAACCCGTCAAGGTCGTAGAGGTGCCACACTGGAGACCATAGCACAAAAAGCTCTCCAAACAACTCTTATCCTCAACCATTCGAAGGAGTGTCGAAAAATCATGCCCAGACTGTTCCTTGATGTTATCATTCCAGGATTTTCCTGTCTCTGCCTCTTCTTCCACTTGCAACTTCCTTTAGGCAAAAGTTAATGCATGATAGCTGGCCAATATGTTGCCAGTCCTGAAAGGGGAGCAGAGCTGCAATGCATGTCATAAGAGAAGACTAAAGAGGTTTGGCTGATCCATCCCATAAGTCATGCTGAAGTTGGACGTGTCTATCCAAAAGACACAGCTATTGCAACCAATCTGTAAACCATGACATAATTCATTTCGTTGTCATTGAATGTCTGTATAAAAATTGAAACTTGCCTTTTATAAACACACATAGACTCCGTCCGAGTAGGAGGCTTTCTTCTCAAGACATTGCATACCACCAATAGTGTTGTCTTCTAAGTGAAAGTTGTCTTCTGGCTCAAACTCCACTTTGCACATAAAAAATGAGAGCTTCATTGCTGGTAATTCCCTGGGAACGAAACAATCATCAAATGTGCTCTTGCAGTAATAATGTATGAATTTGTCCAGCTTATATTCTTATTTAGTTTTCCTTGTGTGTAATGTGGTGCTCTTACTTCCTGCACCATCAGGAGACCAGTGGATCGACACTAGAATGATGTTGTATATGCATAGTTTAAATGTGGAATATTTCTACAACTAATGAACGATGATGATTTTGTTGCTAGCCATTGTGAAATATTTGGGTTGCGTCTAAAGATATATTTGTCTGGACATGGAAATAATAGAAATGGTGTCAAAACAGGGAAACGGCAGCCATAATAATGATTACTTAAACATGGCACTCTTAGAGGCAAGAAGATGAACACAAGTTCAACAAGTGCAGAGGATTGACTTTATTGTACTTAGGTTTCCTCTTGTACAACAGTCGTCTCAACAGAGCAATTTTATATCTGTCGAGAGTATGCCATGCAGATTATGATCCCACATCTTTAATGAAAATTCTCAGGATCCTGTGAATAGATGTGGTTGTAAACTGGCAGCTGTGTGAACAGAAGACAAACTGCTTGACCACAAAGTGAAGACAGCTGCATCCTCTCCAGGAAAAGCTACAGATGGTAATGAGGCTTTGTATGCAACTCACCACAATGATAGATAGTCCATGTCTTCTGATATGAAAACAACAGATATTTGCTTTGTTCCATCCAGTTCATAAATAGTGGTATTTTTTTGGTTTTTAAAAAATTCGTTCTCAAACTTCCACAGGATCTCTCTTATAGCAGGACAATGGTTCTACAAGATAGTCCAGAGAATGAAATTGCTCTGTATCAGCATTATTTTGCACCACAATCTGACTTTGGTGTTTAGCTATTTGAATCCGTGAAACAGAGTTTTATAACAAAATCTCAGTTTTTGTTTTGCTCATATCGTGAATATTGCCATATCTTCTAGTACGATTTTTATCATTATAAAGTTTTTGTTTACTTTCAATTTTTGTTGTTACTAACTATAAATAGTTTCCATTATGTTGTGACATCTGCTGAGATTTATCAATTTTATTTCAGAAATTTCTTGCCATCTGTCAGTGTGCTCTCCATTGTTTCTATACTCCAAACCAGATCTAATTGTGTTAATGGTAGCTTCAAATGCAAGGGAGCAGGTCTCTTTTTGAATCAACTTCTTTCTGCATAAAATCCTGCATTGATGGTGGCTTTGAAGGCTGACTCATCTGTGTATGCTTGGATCCAGCCCTTGGGGTAGGAGTCGATAGTCTCTAGAGCAATGTACTTAAGGGTGTTTTGGTTTGCATTGGTTACTACCTTGTCAATTAATGTAGTGTTTGTTAGCTAAAAGTACCTTGTGGTGAGGTGTACTGCTTTCAACTGCGGACGTTAATGCAATTTGATTAAATCAGAGCTTTTACCATAAAAAAATTGTGCTTGTGGTTCGGGTAATGTCGTTACCATGACCTCCTAGTATATGTTATTGGGATATTGCAGTTTCAACAAACATTTATTTGGATGCGCGGTGTTCATTGTTGAGTTAGTGTACTTGTGTTAACATTTCAGATACACACCTAGTAACTCTGGCATCAGAATGGAGCTGAAGTATTTCCGTATTGTTTCCAAATTAGCCACCATCGACCTCTGAAGGGTTATGAGCTTGATGATGCAGCCAAAGTAAAAATTTTCTTCTACTTTTTAGAATCATTACATATTTTAATTATCATATGTTTTAAATTCATACATGGCAGTGAGAATGGAAGTCATGAATCAATTTTGTCAGCCAATTGTTACTTTGTGTGACATGATAACCACAGGAAATAAATCATTTGTACATTGACTTCATTTTGTCATTTGTGTCAATCAATGTACCTGACTCTACTGAGGTGGTTTTTTTGTGTCAGAATTCAGAAGTTTGAAAATATGAGTTAGCTTCTTTTATAGCTATGTCAAAGCACAAGGTATACAGATCTGATGTCGAATATAGTAATGAGAGAGGAAACAGGTTTGCATCAATAGGCAGGAAGTTGATAAGGGTAATGTTCTGAAACTGATTTTTGAGTCCCTTCTGGATGTAGACACCACTGTTTATGACGCATCGAGGCTCTGATTCGATACTAAGTGTGCCAGTAAGAGAGCTGGCCAAAAATGTTTGAGTTGATAGCCTCTCCTGAATAGTACGCTACCAATTTTTGTGTGTGCAGGTTTGTCCGGTGTGAACAGAGGCTGCTATTTCAGCTGTATCAGGGATTGGTGGTGGTAGTGTATACTTTGCGATTCTGACACTGAGTCAGACTCAAACAAAGATTGGATACAATCCAGAATGAGGCATCGCGAATCATTTGGTGTGTACGAGAGATACGTCGGCATGGGCTATGCAATACTTACTTGATTGCTCAACTGCAGAGCAAAGAATACAAATGTGCAGGGAGCAGGACCACCTACAAATCACCGCTGATAAAGAGCGCCAGAGTGTGTGCAGATTGGAGGATGTGATATCTGGTGCGGAATGGTCGGGCACCCAACGGCCTTCAAAGTAATAACACTCAATAGAGAATGCAAGGGATGGTGTCAGACATACTCATCGCGAGTCCTCACGATCTGAGATTTTGAGTTTAATGAGCATTGAGTCAATATCGAGAATGCAGGACTTGGGAGTGAAGATGGGCGTGTCCTGCAGAGAACCCCTGACAAAGAGCTCTCAAAAAGAGCAGTGGACCAACTTTTTGTACAGAAACCGAGAACCATCAGCTGTTATACCCTGAGAGATTTACTGAAGCGGAGATCTGAGCACCTATGGACGTGTCTGGTATGCAAAGAGGATAATCAACAGAACTAATACCTAACCGTATATAATGAATTTTGGTGATAACACACATATTCTGTCAGACCCAACCTATTCGTTATAACGAGATTCCACTGTAGTAATTTTAAATGTAAGCCAGATTTGGTTTTCTGGCCATATTTTGCCCACCACTGCTATAATGCTATGTCTTACAAAACAATCAGCTGGAGTCAGACGTGTCGAACCATTGTACATATAAAATTATGACAACACATCTCCACTCTCTGGACTACATGTATCATGCTGGGAAATCTTTATTTGTACCATTGTTTCAAGAGGGAGTTTGAGAATGAAAGCTAAGAAAAACAGAACATGAAATATACTTAAACCCAGAAAACTGTCCGTTATTTATGATTTTAATCCAGTTTTGATATCTATACAAATAATAAAATGTTAAATAAATCAGCTATGAGTCACAACATTGATGTAGAGAAAGATATTTGGAACTAACACCACAAATGGAAATATTTCTAGAAACATCTCTTAGTCATAATCCTGCAGTATTTGCAACATACAATTCTACTCAAGTTACATTGAGTCTGAGCATTTCTCTAAGTATGCAAGTTCAATATTTAGTCATAAAAAAGAATCAATTGCAGAAATGGTTGTAAATGGATTAATAAATTAGATTGAATGGCTTTAGTTTCCTTTGTTAAACGTGTGCTACTTGTAAGTTTTCCTGTTGAGTATGGGGAAAATCTTATAAGCAGCTATGCCTCGGAGGTTGCAATAAGATGTACAGAATGAATTCACAATTTTATCTCAGAAAGAAAAAAAATAATGACTGTTATGAATTTGAACCAAAACTACCCTAGCCATTAGTTCCACTGTTTAGTGGGAATAGAGAAGATTGACTTGAAATAGTTAATTCACTGTTCAGCTGGTTCATCAAGAAGTTCTGTATGGAGAATACCAATCAGAGAATTACCGTAAATCATTCTTATGGCAATGCATCTTTCCAACCACAGACAATTCCATTTTAATTCAATCAGGGCATATAAGCATAATAAAGTTTCACATCCAAGGTGGACAAAAATGTATTTCTAGTTTGAGACTAAACACAACATTAGTACTAAATAAGCTGTGATCTACTGACTTATTCACATTGATATAATTACGACTTAATAAATTCACAATGAAAAGTTTCATACATCAAAAATGACTGATGTATGAAATATCTGCTGTATGACTGGAATTGTTTACAGTAGATAACATGCAATAAATAATGAGCAAACAAATGTTGACACAATTCATTGGTAAATCTTCACATTAAGTTTGGAGATCTGGAGGCAAGCTCCACTGACATGACCATTAATATAACAGCAAGCGTTCGGGGAAAATAAAACATGAGGTGGACCATCAAGAGAAAGGGGATGTTGGAGGTCTGTCACAGCCAACCTTTGGTGCAGAGCTGGGACATGAAGCAAATACCCTGTTCAGGGCAGATAAAGAATGTCTTTGGTACCTGTGTACCTCATGGAGTTGTGATGCAGTTATTCAATATTTAATGATTTGACAAACTTGAGTTAAGATGCAGATGACTTAATGTGATAAACCAAAGTTGACCAACATCCTCCCTACTCCACATTAAAATAGTAGCCCTAGTAACACTGATGGGAGCAGCAGTAGTGTAGTGGCCAAGTCACTAACCTGATTCAAATTTACTGCTCTTCTTTGAAACTTGTTGACCCAGCCCTCAGGAAATGGGTACCAGGGTTCATATTAAGGGCAAGTTAAGGAATGGTACTATGGCTATGGAGATACTATGTTATCAGGAACCCAAAAAGGGAAGCAAAAAAGTAGTAAGTGTGACCTACAATGTCTGTGATAAGAGGCAATTGAATTTGGGGGGTGAAAAGGTGCAGATATTGCAGTCAAGGTGTAAACCATGAAAACACATTTCATTATCCGGACTACATCCTAATAACCAGCAGGAGTTTGAGAACAAACACAGAAGGAACTACATAGTATGTGATGAATATTTATTTGTCTGGCAGTTTCTGGTTGACATTTCTGAGACTCCATCCAAGAAATTGGTTATTTAAATAATGAGGAGTAATATCATGTACCACCAAATATGAAATACCAAAAGATATGTTTGTTGCAAATTGACAGTTACCTCTATATCTAAAAAATGTTTTAACATTTATTTCTCCTCTGTATCTATAGTATGAGGGGGGAAGTCAACAAATGGCTGGAAAAAATAAATACACAATAAACATGAAAGCTATTAATTTTAGACTGACATAATTTAACACCACATTACTGCAGCTTTCAATACAAGTTTTATAGTTCCTTATCTCTATATAATTTTCACCAACATTGGTGCACTTATTCCATGGATTTATCAATGAGTGCGGCAATACCTGCAGATTTAGTCAATTCAGAGTACCCATCGTAAGAACACTTTTCAGTATTTAAATTGGTCATACATTACATTGTGCTGTAGGCTGAACCATACGAATCCCCAATTGATGTTGCTACCCTGGTCTTCCATTATTCTCCTGTCAGCGTAAATGATTTTTCGTCACCTGCTGCCCAGTAGTTTCTGTTGAAATTTCAACATGACCAGGTCACCTACGCCCCAGGGAGTGATGTTCATCCTTGTCAAAATTGATTAACTCAGTTGTGCTCCACTTTACACAATAAAACAGTTCTCAGTGCAAACAGAAACCATCCCATAAATGTGATTGACAAGAAAGTCATATTGTGCGCAAAACAAAAATTGCATGATGTTCTTTCTTGTGCACTTTGAGCATGGTTGCCGTTTTACATGTGTACAATAATTACTGGTGTAACTATTGTCTACCACACACAGACCATCACATAACTAGATGTTCTAGCTATTTACTAAACCCTTTGTTGCCTTTCAGCATCAGGGTAGAAGAGTTTTCTGGAGATGGCCCTCTTGTGTGCGAAGTATATTGTGGAATTTGTTGCCTCTTTTATTTCAGTGGTCCAACGTTCTCTAGGTCTGCCGTTGATGTATCTGTGTAGCATAGCTTTCCGTGGTATGCTGTCTGATGGTAGTCTGCTTATGTGTGCAAACCATTTGATCTGTTTGTCTCTTAATATATTCCAAGATTGGGGTGTGACGATTTTTTTGTCTAATGTCCTCATTCCTCACTGTCTCTTAGCGATATTCCTAGGATTCTGCGTAAGCATGCAATTTCAACTGTCACAAGTTTACATATATCTTGTGCTGTTGTTGTCCATGTTTGGCATTGGTAGGACAGTGTTGGTATAATAATCGTTTTGAATAGTGTTATTTTGGTGTTTTAAATCTACATTTTTGACTGAAGATTTTCATGTTAAAGGTATGGCATGTTTGATGTAATCTATCAATTTGTCTTATAGTTGCTCTTCTGATGATGATACTAGTGCTTGGTCGTCTACAAATAGCAGTTCATTTAAGTTATCCTTCAGATTGTTTTCTTCCGTTGTCTTTGGTACTTTGCAGATGTGATCTATGTATGTCATGAACAAATGGGGGTATAGTACACATCCCTGTCTCACTCTGAGTGAATTTTGAAATTATCGGATGTACCTGTGCTCGTTCTTACTGCGCATTGACTATTGGCGTATATGCTCTGACATAGACTTAGATGTTGGGGAAACTCTATATGTCTTATCCATAGTTGTGCTCATAACTGGATGTTGTAGCCTCATAATTCAATCTTTAAAAATTACCTATTGTGTTATTTTCCACATTAGTATACAATTTATTGACTGACAATGACATAGACTGGTAATTCTGCACCGAACATACAAAATGTATAAAAGCTGCTAATCACTGTACACAAGTTATTTAGCTGACAATCTTTTGATACTATGGGAAACTCTAGAAATGTATAAAGGACAATTGTTGGAAAGTATAAGGGCTTTGTATAAAAACTGCTAATGTGTCATAAGAACATCAGATAGTATTACAGGCGCATTTGAGTTAAAAACGTGAGTGCGTCAGGGTTGCGTGTTCTCACCCTTGCTGTTCAATATATACATAGACAGAATAATAAAAGAGGCAAAATAGCAGATGGCAACATCACCGACTCAGAACAAGATAACTCAGAGCAACTAAACAATGAACTAAATGAACTGCTTTTTGCAGACAACCAGAGCCTCATACGAAAACGAAGAACCAACCACAAAATCATGTTAACTCACTATCTGCAACATGTAGAAAATTCAACATGAAGATCAATACACAAAAGATGGAAACTATGAAAATATGCAGAACACAGAGCCCACTAAACATGTAGATAGACAACATAGGAGTAAAACAAGCAACAGAGTTCAAATATCTCAGTAGTATTTTTACAGAAAATGGAAGCCTCGGTAGAGAGATCAAGATGAGATGTCAAAAGGCAAATGCAGTAACATACCAACTGTCACTCACCACTACTTCTTCATCCCAAGATCGAGATGGAAGTTAAAAGACAAATGATCCACAGTACCAAACTGGTCTCTCTCATCTTCACATTACAGAAAGATAGTGACGTGAGATGAAATTCTTGAGGAAAATCAAAGGGGTCACCAGACTTCAATAGATTACGAAATGAAGACATCATTGAAAGAATAGGTATAATACCATACACAGACAGGCATATAACCAAATGAGATCAGGGTACAAAGCTAGAGGAAGACCATGGGAAAGATGGATAGAAAACGTCAGGGACATACTGAACAAACACAGTCATAGCATATGCGGGGTGACACATCTAGCCTTGGAACACAAGCTGGAGCTTCAATCTTGCTTAACGGCAGGAGTAGATAACAAACCACCTGTGGAAAGACAATAAACTCTTTTGATTGAGCATCTTAATTTGCACATAAATGTCTTCAATCTCAAATCGCATGGAAATGTGTGCTGATTTGTTAGGAGAGACTAAAAGTGAACAAACATAAGTGACACATTATTTGTTCAACAAGATGCTACAGTGAAACAGGTTTCTCAACAAGGCCTGGACCACCTCCAGCGTCGAATATGGTGCTGAGCAATGTGATACTACTGTGTGTAATTCTTGCATATTGATAATCATACCCCCTTTGTTCTGCAGTTTCTCTAGGTCTTTCTTTTGCCCTCTGGTACCTATTTTAATGCTTGTGGCAGTCTATTTTCATTTATTCTAAGTACATATCTGATATAGTCCATAGTTTTTTTCTTATTGTTGTAGAAAGATATTGCTGTTTGATGTCTTCTCTTATTTGCTTGTTTGACTTGAATTCTTCCCAGCCAATATTTAAGTTTTCTACAACATTTATTGTGAATTTAATTTCTTCTCAAGTGTCTTTACCATTATAGGATACACCCAACAATAAATAAAAATCATTTGTCTACAAGTACAGGCTTATACAGCATACACAACATATTGCCATGGCGATGAGCCATATTATTTGCTCTTACATTAATTTATAGACTGAACAAAAACAGCTATAAATAAATAATTGATTTAAATGTATTGAAAAAAAGATAAATTTCTAACAATACATGGATCTAATTTTCAGTTGCCTCAGAGCTAAGCCAAGTGTTCATACTGTCAGTTCTGACATTTTCCACATCATTACTGCTGTACTTAATCCCATGGTTAGAAATTCAAGCGACTTATCCCCAATTATATTTTAAACATCAATATTTCAAACTTGACAAAGTATATCCTTGTCATAGCAAACAAAAACGTATTGGTACCTCAGGTTTGGTTTAAGAATATTCAACTAGTCCATGTGTTCTGAGGTACATGCTAAAGACCTAGCTCAGCAGACAACAGACTACGTCGACATTTGAGATTCTCAGCCACAATTTGTTCTCATACAATGACGGCAAATTTAATAATGTAAATAGAAACAAAACATTTAGTGGATATCACAGAATAGGTGGGTGAAACTGGGATTCTGAGATTGATCATTCAAATGCTGGCATCTCAGTATGACACAAACATTTTACATGATATAATGAATAATACATTTATATATGTTCTATTACAAATAATTAGTGAATATTTGTGAAACACTTTGCTCTCCATTTTTTCTGAACTGCAACTTTTTTCAGATTTGTCTATGCAGTCTTCCCTACTGCATTCATGATGGAATTGTGCCTTTTGTTAGTGAAATCTGAAGTCTGTTTTGTGTTATATAGAAGTCTCAAATCTGTTTTTGTGTTTGTAAAATATGAATTTTGTGTGTGTGAAATTTTAAGTATTTTGTGTGAAATATGAGATATATTTTGTGTTTGTGAAATCTGAAGTCTGCTTGTGTGTCAAGTCTGAAATCTCTCCTTTTACTGAGAGCAGACATTTACTGGAAACAGAATTATCAGACGTTTGACAAACTTTACATCACATAAACACTACAACATAACCATATCCCAAGATTTCTACAAGAAAAATGTAATATGGGCACTAAATTGATAACGTACTCTATAGGATAATATGGGCACTCCAAAGATTTCATTTTGAAACCGAAGAATCTTTCATATGCTCTAACTGAAGTTTATTGAGACATTCCCAACCAGAAAAGTTTGCATCCGTGATATAAGACTAGTTGGCAATATTTTTTGGTTGGTGGACAAGAGTGACATTTTTGTGTGTGGTATATGGATTGCAAAAAACTTGTCTTTAAAAATCTCTTCTATCTTCAAATAGTATAGGGACCTACGTTTCATATTCTTCAGCGTTCATTCTCAAACTCCCACTGGATCTCTCTTGTAGCAAGACGATCCTACTAGATTTCCAGCAGGATGTAGTCCAGATAATGAAACTTCAGATAATAAAACTGATTTTTCTTTTTATTTGCGCCAATGGCCTGACACATCTGTGTTCAGTAGTATAGTTCATATAATACATCGGCCTAGTGGACCAGTAAAATAGCTTTGAGAGCCAAATTGTTCTCACACCCCCAATGTAAGAATTGCACTATGAAATATGTTGGAAAAAGTTATACTGAGCAGGGGAAAATTTTAGACTGACAAGTATTGAAACAGAATTCTATTAATAAAATAGAATTTTCTTCAAATTCTGATAGAATAGAAAATACTGTACTTGCTAGAGACTACAAAACTCGTCAGTAACTTGTACATAATCTAATTACAGAAGTAATCAAACAACAAAAAGTGTATAACAGCAGATCTGTGGTGAGCAAAATACAATTTGTGGACCTAATCTGGTTCACCAAAACAATTATTTCTGATACACCAGGGTGACCTAAAGTGCTATTTGTGATGGCTAAATAAATCAGAGAACACTTCTTTGAGATCCAAAGAAATGAAAAGAAAGGGTTTTTGGTCCCTCATACCACACAAAAAAACTCGCACACCCAAGAAGGTTGCACAGCACTGTTGTAGAGCAACCAAAAAAAAAAACTGATGAAAATCAGAATACAAGCATAATAGCATGTCACTCACAGAGGAGGAAATAAGAAATAATTCCTACAACTTCTCTTGTTTATTTCTGCAATAGACATCTCCTTTTAACTTAAACAATATCCTGTAATTTCTTTAGATAATGGCACAAACAAGATCAGGTTGTATTTTCACAAACTATCAACTGGACAATTACTTTCACCAGTCAAATATTTTTTTCACATGACATTTTGTTGAGTTTAGTCATAGAAATTTGTTCATAATTACATGAAAATGTAAAACACAAGTAATGCAAGGGTAATAAGTCAAACATGTCAATTCATAAAATCAAGAGGAAAAACGACAAAAATATAACATAAATAATACTAGAAATTATAAATAAAACAGGCCTCAATAATAGAAATTTAAAAAATAATAACGCCCTCAATAACAAATTGAAGACAAAGTAATAACAGAAATGATAGACATATTCCACATAACACTTTGCCGACCATCAGCAATCCAGAGCGTACTTATCTCCCATTACCAAGGGTGTATGCATATTTTTTAGACATTGCCATCTGTAAAAATGTGTATAAAATTGAACTCATAAGAGAGCCTTCAAACTTTCTATATGTTGTAATTAATGTTGCATTTTCTGAATGAATTTTGAAGCTCCAGTGTTATTTAAAGAGTAAATTCCTACTTGTTATAACGCTAGGTGTGGATTTACATTACTTTCTATATATCACAAAATCTCACCTTTGAAAACTCCTTTTTTTTCACAATTAATACTCACAAACAACATCTATAGACTGTAGTGCAGCCATTTTAGAATAACATACTATCACATCAAGCTATTTTTAGTAACACTATTGCATGGTTGCTGTATTTCTGAAGTATAGCTGTTTCGACAATCACTGAAGTTGGTCACCAAACTTATATAAAGGAAATTCAATGATCGTCGAAAGTGGTCTGTAAAGTGTTATGGGAAATGTACAGGCCCCAGTAGTGATAATCCGCTTACTAATTAATAAACATGGCTGGAAGCTTTGTAACTGCTAGATCAAAGAGATTTTCAGCATGCAACTTTCCAATATCTGTCTATAAAAAAAACCTGTCAATACTGCATATTACCAGTTCAGGCATTGCAGGGAGGGGATTGAATAGCTTTCCAATATCGATGATGTTAAAATATTTCTATTAACTTCGTCCATAGATGGATTGATATGGATTTTGTACATCAGTGAACTCTTGTAATGTTTTAGGAGCAATGCAAATAAATGAAGTTACAATTTTAGATTTGACAGTTCATTTTATTTAGTTACTCCTAGTGAAATCAATGAACTTCTGTTCGCCAATGATCAAAGCCTGATATAAAATGACATAGAAAACATGAAAAATTCACGTAGATGCACTGTCAACAGCGTGTGTAAGAAGTATAACATAAAATCAACATACAAAAGACAGAAGTTATGAAAATCAGTCACAAACAACAATAGATATTACAGTACACGATTCAGCAGTGAAACAAACAAAAGAATTCAAATATTTAGGAAGTGTTTTTTCAGAAAAAGGGAAACTAGACAGAAATAGAATCAAGATACCAGAAAACAAATGCAGTGACATATCAATTTTCACCATTTCTCCTACATCCAAAGATCAATTTGGACATAAAGAGACAGATAATATCTACAATTTTCATACCAACATTTTGTTACCAGTGTCAAACATGGTCTTTAACAATCTTGCAGCAGAACAAAATCATCACATGTGAGATGACGTGTTTAAGAAAAGCAGCTATAGTCACCAAACTGGACAGAGTAAGAAACGAGGACATCAGAAATAGAGTAGGAATAATGTCTTGTATTGAAAATATAGAACATCAGCAGATAAAGTGGTTTGATCACCTGAGAATGGACCCAAGCCAATTATTACTGAGAGCTTATAACAAATGATCAGCTGGATACAAAGGGAAGACAGAAAGAGATGGATCGATAACATCACGACCACCCTCCACAAACACGGACTCACTACAACTCAGGCATCCCATCTAGCCTTGAACAGAAACATACAGCTCCCACCCCTACACTTAACGGCAAGTGTAGATGCTATCAACCAGCTTCCTACTGGGGATAGATAATAGACTCCTATTGGTATACCCACATTTTTTCATGATTTTTATTGATCACTGTGTTAAAACAGTGCAGTGACCAATGAAATTCACGGAAATACCACCAGGGTATTCAGTAAGTTTGCCTTGAAATATCTAGTTAGTTATGAACTAAATGACAATTTCTAAGTTTGGAAGATTGTAATGGTCTATCTTTACTGGGTCAATTTGGTGCACGTGGAACTCAAGAATTATAATTATGTAGACGTATTTCACTGCTATATAAAAATATTTTTAGAATAAGATGGCTGTTTACTGTAGAAAATGTTATGTACAATTGAATGAGGTTGATAGATCTATAACATGTAGAGGACATTTTTAAAACTTAGATACATATCACGTCAGTGAGGTTATAAATTTACATGTCCAAAATCTGTAATGTAGCAGGTAGTTTCGCAACCATGTTTATGAATTAGTACTATAGGAAATGATCAAAAATCTTGAATGAATCATTAAAGATAAGATCATCAAGTCAAGAGAGACTCAACAGGAAAAACAAATAACATGAAATAATAACGTGGAAGATAATAAATCAAGTAACAACAAAAATAAAATTAGGCAGTTCACAGTGGACAACCTTAAAAAGAATATACACAGCCTACATGACACACCTCATCAAACTAAAAACTTTCTTAAATAATATTAATTATAATAAACATGACAGCTGAAAGTCTATAATCAAACAAGATGGCTTATATAACCAACATGTCTGTTACACCTTACAGCTTTATAATTTACCTATTATTTTAATCGGTGATATCAAATACCAAGAGACAAGGACCGAAATGTTCATATTAATTTCTGTAATAATCACAACAAATTTCTTTATGTTCAAATTTATGAAGACCCACAACATGACAGGAAAATAATCTTACAGAACCCACAAATAACTACACAAATGTGCTTCACATGTTCACAAATTTTATGACATAAATTTCAGTTAACACTTTGCTGACTAACAATCCAGAGTGAATTTATATCCCATTACCAATTTTTCAGAAATCGTCATTTTAAAAAATCTGTATAAAATTTAACTCACAGGAGAGCGTTGAAACTTTCTATGTGTAGTAAGTCCTAGAGTTATTTAAAGAGTGAAGGATTGACATTACTTCCTATATAGGCCTATCACAAAGAAATTTGTTTTTTTCATGATTAAATACATAAATGACATCAAGAGACTGAATTTATAGGTGTTGTCATTTTGGAATAACATACTATCCCATGCAAGCTATTGTTAGTAATACTATCGTTATGTTTGCCATATTTCTAAAGTATAGCTGTTTCAACAATTATCGGAATTAATCACCAAGGATTTGTAACGGATATTCGACAACCATTGAATTTGGTCAATAAAGTGTTAACACAAAATACACTTACAATTTTCATATTGGAATAAGTGACATGCTATCACAATTTAACACACAAAAAACATCTCCAAAAACATATTTCACTAAATGGACAATATCTTTCAATTCAAATATTGACATTTTTTTTCATTTCTGCATGTCCAAAAGTAAAAAAAGCATGAAATTACTTTTTCTGTAAGGAATATAGCATAAATGAACAGGCATGCATCACAGTCACACACACTCTAGGATATTTATCTGAGCAGATAATTATCTGCCATTCTGGCTATTTTGCTAGACATGTGAAAGCAAGTTGTGTTGTTCCTACTTGTTGTTTTTGATGTATACGTGTATGTTGTTCTGATAAATTGTCGAAATGTCAATTTGTGTGTGTGTCTGTTTCACGTTATTAGCAAAACTTCATTACTCCGTTACATGCTTTACCTGCAGATAATTATCAAATATTTCCTCATCACTTTGCTCATCATTCATACTGCTCATTTTCCAAGCTGTATCTACTCCCCCCCCCCCCCTTTGTTCTGATCCCTTTTCCCTTCACACGTTCACTCAAAGACAAACTCAAAAAGTAAAATAGTCAGCAGATTGTATATAAAAAACATGAACCTATTCAGGGAAAGGTGAACAGAATTATATAAATGAATTGACACAGTGAACATAAATAATGACAGATTTATCAGCTCTCAGAAATCAGCCACACACTATCAATGCATTCATCTAACAAAAACATCCAGACAGCTCAAAAGAAACAATGTTTGAGGTTGATCTTTGATTTTTTTTTCAACTGAACTCTTCAACAATTATCTTCTAGAACAGCAGCTCTCAACCTGTGGATCATGACCCCTTTGGGGGTTACTGACATAAATTATGCAAAAAGAAAAAAAGATATGTACAAAAAGCCAAATTTATGGGACTTATTAACAGAAGAGGATTAGCCAGGAGAATAGTTGTACTGAGAAAAATACAAGGAAAAGGAGGAAGATTGAGAAAATGTTTAAGGAAAGAGACAACTTGTGATAAATACTATATAAAGTACTATGGTCACTGTTAAAGCCAAACTATCAATGTAAAAGTGTAAATAAATAGCAATAAAAGAACAAGGACTTTTTTTCAACGTTATGGTACAACTGGGACTTTTTTCAAGAAACATATAAGCATGAAACATTAAATACTACAATAAAAATTTGATTATTTGGAGAGTTCTTGCTAACAACAAGTCACACAAAAAAATGAGGCACGTTTAGTAGATGCTGAATTATGTGCGTTCACAATTGACTACATTATATTTTGATATTTCGAGCTTAATGTTTATATGTTTCTTGAAAAAGGTGTCACAGTTGAACTGTGATGTAGAAAGAAGTAACTCATTGTTCTTTTGTTTATTGTTATTTATTTATTTTTTTACATTGATAGTTAAGCGTTAATAGTAACATTAGTACTTTATATAGTATTTATTGCTTATTTGTTTGGTTACTGCAGCTCTCTCCACTTTATTGGACATCCACTGACATTCTGGTTATTTATATTAAAGAACTTGATGGCATATAATTGTATATGGGCATAATTAACTTGGACAGTTGAGAGAGAGAAAGGTTAAGTGGAAAAAGAAAAAATATGAATTTATAATATTAACAACAAGATTCCATTTCTCCAATCTCAAACAAAAAACTGAAAACCGAGAGTTGTTGGGATTTCATCTGTGTGATGTGGGCCTGAAAGGGGAGAAAATAAAAGAAACACTGTTTACCTCCCATATATACTGCAAGAGACAACTAAAGAAGTTATGGGATGAAGTTGACTGTCCTATTCCATATAGAGTCAGTGATCCAGAAGCCATGATGAAGTTGGATGTGTCAAGCCGAACAGCATAGATATTGAAACTAAGCTATAAATCATAACACAACAAACATATTCTGTTCTCTGGACTACATCCCGTTGATCTGCAGGAGTTTGAGATGAATACAGAAGTAACAACCTAATGACATCTATAGATACCTTCAACCTCCAGGGCATAACATAGATTTACAGCATGACATGTGTTTGCTGCAATGAGAAGAGCAGACAAGACTGGTATCCCAGATGCCAATAGATGGGGGCGCTAATAATGGATAAAAGGGATGTGCTGAAACTGCTCAATGAGTGCCTACTGGACGTGGGCACCGTGATTGATGACACATCGAGGCGGAGATTTGAATAATTCGGTATTAGGAGTGGTAATAGTAGAACATGGACATACGCAGGAAAGAACGAGAAGAATGTTTAACGAGTATGCTACAGGAACTATCAGCATGCATACTCTTTGTCATCTGCCAGTGGAGACTGAGCATCAATGGGTCTGCCCGGAGTGCAGTGATGTTGGTTTATAACAAATGACTAAAAGGGTAGCCATGACACTTTTCATTCTGAGACATGATAGTACATATCAATTAAATAATGAAGTCAGGCCACTGATGCAAATAAAATGGCAACACAGAGCATTTCTGTTCTCTGGATCACATCCTGCTGGAAATTTTGTAGGACCACTGTCCTGCTATAAGAGAGATCCAGTGAGAGTTTGAGAAAGAACGCACACACAAAATTTACAATAAAATACACGCAGTAGTTTTCACCATTTCCTCGTACAAATAACCCAACACACAATGTGATTTATTTCAAATAAACCAAAACAGAACATAACTTGAATTTCAAAAAAGTTGAAATTCAGAAGCAGCTAGTATAAATATAAGTACAAATTAATTAATCACCTGTAAACAATGCAAAACAGAATACATGTACATGTGCAAAAAATGTAATTACAAAGTGAACGTCCTTTGTACATACTGACCACAACCTCAGGAATAAATTTCATAAATGGCCATTCAACACTGAACACACCGTATCTATGTCAAGAAAATTGAATAATCCTGCATTCTAAAGTTGCATGTAGAGCAAGTGATGGCAAGTTCTTCCTCTAAAAGCTAGTCTAACACTGATGACAACAATGAACACTCACATGTCAAATAAATAGCACTACACAGAAACCACTAATACTGTCCTTAGATAAAATGATGTCTTGTGGAGTACAAGGCTGTATTTTTCTTTTCCCCCCAAAGTTTTCTTGTGTGTGCAGGCCAACATACAAAGTAATCTTAAAACTGAGGAGGGATATTCAAATAAGGGTTGTTTATCTATTTTTATATATTCCAGTTCTTAAACATTGGTTACACCATTTGTCCAATTTACATCAATGTCACTGATTCCATTTGTCTCATTTACAACACTGTCATTGATTCCATTTGCTTCATTTACCAAATTTAAATTAGTGTCATTGATTTCATTTGTCTCATTTAGCAAATTTACATCAGTATAGTCAGTTCTATCATTTGTTTCATTTAGCAAATTTACATTAATCTAGTTATTTCTACTATTTATCTCATTTATAAAGATGTTATCTTGTCCTGAAAGGGGAGCAAAGAACAGTGACACTATTAATTGCCATAAACATAAAAGGCAACTAAGGATATTTTTCAGGGTGGAGTTGGCTGTTCCATCCCATAGAGGGTCAAAGTTACACAGACCCTATACTGGTCAGGCTAAAATTTGCAACTAGGCTGTAAACCTTGACACAACGTATTTCGTTCTCTAGACTACATAATGCTACTTTGCAGGAATTTGTGAAAGGATGCCGAAGAAGAAGTATGCCGTTAAATAGAAAAGAAATACAGGACCCCTCAAACCAAGTATCAAGCCCTGAAGAAAAGTACTGAGCTCTAAAGCCAAGTACCAAGCCCTGAAGCCAAGTACCGAGCCCTGAAGCCAAGTACCAAGCCCTGAAGTCAAGTACTGAGCCCTGGAAACAAGTGCTGAGCCCTGAAACTAAGTACCAAGCCTTGAATCCAATTACTGAGCCATAAAGCCAAGTACCAAGCGATGAAACTAAGTACTGAGCCCTGAAGCCATGTGTCAACACAAATATGGATTTCCTGTTGATAATGATATCTCCATCTATCATGGTGTTCTGTCCGTGACATTATAATTTCATGACCATTTGAACACACATGAAATCAGTGTGTATATATTACCCCATTCATAGTTATATTATGAACCTGACCTGACACAGCATTAACACTCATTATGATACAGCAACAATGTGTTATACCATCAAAGACAAAAATATGGTGGTGGAAAGTATATTTAACGTCTCATCAGATGTACAAAAAGTTATTTTAACATGAGAGATAGAGACAAGGTCAGAAGGATTGAGGACAAGTACCGAACAGTCAAATCAGTTCTACTATTACCAAATTTACAAGTCTCACCGATTCCAACATTTCTTACCAACATTTACATCAAGTCTCACTGATTCCAACATTTGTTACCAAATTTGCATCAAGTCTCACTGATTCCAACATTTACATCAAGTCTCACTGATTCCAACATTTACATCAAGTCTCACTGATTCCAACATTTGTTACCAAATTTACATACGGTCTACTGTTTCCAACATTTGTTACCAAATTTACATCAAGTCTCACTGATTCCAACATTTGTTACCACATTTACATCAAGTCTCACTGATTCCAACATGTTACCACATTTACATCAAGTCTCACTGACTCAAGTATTGAAATAATAACACTTCATGACTAAGGGCATTCAAACTGAAAAAAATTGAAAAGTTTATGTACAAATCGTTCATATTACTAAACTTATCACCTAAATGACTAAACTTTTCAAAAGTACTTAGTAGAACACATGTTTTTGAAGTTTCACTGATGACAATGGACAGATTATCATTAAGGGGATCATGGGGTGTAAACACAAGAAAATACAAATAACTTTCAAACTGCTCTCATAGTTTAATCTCAGATTTCTGATGCCTCACTATATTTAGCAAAATTATCTTGCGCTTTGCTTTTTTTTTTTACTCTCTCCTTTCAAATTAGTATTCCTCCTCATTTTTAGTTTACATTTTCCAGAAATAAATTCCTGTATTGGAAATGAAATTTGTCAGCAACATAATTTTTGCTATATTTTACAACCAATATTTAAATGTGTGCAGCATAATTGCAGGGGGAAAAAAGAAACACAACTACTTTATGAGAGAACTAACACAAGGTCAAGAAAAAATTGATTAGCATGGCAGTATTAACACAATTGTGATGGCGGTATCCAATCATTTGCAGCTTTTTCTGCTTCTCAGTCCTTGACCTATGGTGAAATGGTTTCATTAGAATGTGCACTTTACCCGTAAGACAATCCTGGCTAAAACACAATGAAGTCATTCACTAACATCCACTAATGTTATGCACTATCCATGTTTTATTAGGTCTGCTATCACTTCTACTGAATGGAACTACAACAATGGCAGAATGTCAAGTCTGCAGAAGATATAAAAAAGTTAAACATTATCTCAAAGTTTCAACATTATCATAGAAGTAAACATTCCTTAAATTTGTTTCAAGTCAGAACCATATATCCAATGCTGGTATTGTTTACATAATGATGCCAAATCTGCCTTGCAAGCCCTTCAGAACTCAACCATATTCCAGCTAAACCCTGTAACACTTTATAGACTATTTTCAACAGTCCTCAAATTTCTGTAACCAACCAACCAATTAACTGGTAACAATGATGAACAATTACATGAACATTAACATGACGAACAATTGTTGAAATTGTTATACTTTAGAATTATGGCGACCGTAGTGATAGTATTACTAACATTAGCTCACCTGGTATAGTATATATATCAAGTGACATATTCTTTCCACAACGCTGTCTTCCTCTTGGATACTCTGAACACCTCTCTGTCCAGGGTAAGCAGGCCTGCATTGGTCAGAGACGTGCATACTTTGTTCAATGTCGTTGGTTCATTGTCTTCTTGGACTTCTATTGACATGTTTTATTTATTTAGTCGTCGGATCATATCACTGCAAACTGGACACATCTATAGTTACCCCAATATCTCTGAGTGTATCTGCCATTACGCTTCTGCTGACAGTAAAGGTCCTATGCTGGTTGACCATCATTCTTCTGGCACTCCAAAATGTTCACTTCTAGCAGCACCAGATTTCAAACCTTGAACTTTAATCCTGGTCATTGAAAAGGAATCATCCTCCACACTAGTCTCACTCTCGTGTGCTATATCTCTTATATCTCACTGTTATTATTAGTTCCACCACTGTTCAATGTATCCAATCTGAATTTCTAGGCTCTATACTCCCGTAGTTTGCCGTTTCTTTCGGAAGAAAAGTGGGATAGTACACTGTTTTAATCCGTAGTAACCCAGAGAAAAATAATGCATACTTCCTCTGACACCTGGCCATTTCTTATAACTTCTGGATTTTCTACATGTGTTTGCTATTTGGCGTAACTTTTTTATTTATTGAGTTATTGATTTCAAAGTTGGAGACAATAGAGATAAGTGGATGCTGGATATAATGGTGTTATTTGTTTGTGTGTGCATAGACAATAACAAAGACACACGCACATGACTTAGTTTCCTGATAGGCCTGAACTAGACCTAGTCCACTCACGGAACCAAGGATGATGACAGCATTTGCATCACTATTATTATTATATATTATCAACATTTCCATTATTATACCTTCATCTACAGTAATTACAACAGAAATGACTTGTCTACGTACAAGTAATCCTTGGAGTAACAATAAGAGACAGAATCAGGAATGAAAACATCAGAAGACTAACAAAGACAATAACAATCCTGATTACAACAGAAGACAACAGATTAATCCTTTCGCCACTATGAGATTTCCATTTTGTCAATCACCCATCACTAATAAAGGGGCACAACTCCTACAAATTATGGATTTGATGATATTAAAAATGTGTTTTCTTTCAAACTGTTCATCATATCACACTCAAACTTGGCAGATCAACAGAAAAATGAATAGCTTTGAATGAACTTATATCAAAGATAATTTAACATATGTATGTTTTAAATAATAAACTGTCAAACTCAATATAATGTGGTGGAAATGTTTTTACCCCAGGGGTGCTGAGTAGAGGAGTCATATTGAGATGAAAATATTGAGATTTATTCTCAAATCTCCTTTTTCCCCCAAACAGGTTGATATGCCCAAAATGTTGAACCCATCATCTGTACTCCAGTACATACCATGCTCAAATAGAATACACAGGTCCATCATAATATAAATTTTAAAAAGACGTTTTATTTCAATTGCAGTTACAGATCTCCAGCACGTTTTCTTTTCTTGTTTGTTCTTTGCATTATGTTACATACAAATTTGTCCATTCTGCTGCAAATTGGTAAACTCCTCATTGACAATGATGCTAAAGTATTCATAACATGTGGCAATCTCATCCAGCTTATGTATGTACAGACCCAATGTTTTGAACAAACTTTTCAACTTCTACTAGAAAAACTACATCACTTCGGTGAATTTCGCGATGTCACAATTAGTACCACGAATTTCCAACTTTTAGTCGGATACATTAGGCCTATCAAAAATGGAACGTCACTGTCACATAATATTTGACATGCAAATTACCTACATCTTGCATATTTCCATCGTAACTATGGCTGTGATCATCAATGTACATGCAAATAATACCCTCCAATGTGAAAAAACTGTGCCAAAACTCAACAAATTTTGAAAACTTGTGAAAAATCAGTCCATCATAATATTACAAATTTTGAAAACTTGTGAAAAATCAGTCCATCATAATATTTCCACTATGTAAATGTGCAAAGAAAGCATGATCTGTGACCTATGCAAAGGTCATGGCCAGGTATTAGCCTGGCGCAAACTAAAAATGCAGTATCGATCACAACGAAACAAGTAAAGAAAAAGCACCCAGCGACGACTAAGGGGATACCAGTTGAAGTGAATTCAGGCGACTCTAATGGGGATCTAGTCAAGTGGTTTTCACATGCTTTCAGACTACTATCAGACAGTGCTTCTCAAAAAGTATTACTATACAACACGATGAATGCAAAGTCAGGGGCAGACTTTGCAAACAATGGATTACAGAAATAAAAGACTCAACGAAAACAAATATGAAGCACACAAAAAAGCCATCTCCAGAGAATTCTGGAAGGCATAAAGGAGTACAAAGCAGAAAGAAAGAAGAAAAATCTTTCTAACTAACAGACTGAAGTCTTCAAAATCTCTTGATTGAATCAGCATCCAAGAAGATTTAGCCTACATGAACAATGGCTTTCTAAAGAAAAATAAACAATGTAGCTTCCTAATGTTAAACTGCAAACAAGAAGAAGATTCAGAAAATGAATACAATTACTCAAAGCTGTGCTGACCTGTGAATCTCACAATGCTCCAAATGGATCATTGACATGTGTAGACTGCCCAGGTGGCTGTTGTGGTGGTCGTGGCTGTTGGAAGCCTCCCATCAAGGGCATCCTCTGAGCACCATACATACCTTGTGGTTGTATTGCCACCCCTGGATGCATGCCCATTCCCATTGGTTGTCCTATTCCCTGTTAAATGTGACAAAGACACAACATTCTTACAACTGTATGATGATTAAATCACTATTAAATTCTTACAACTTTATGCCGATTACATCACTATAAAATTCTTACAACTTTATGCCAATTAAATCACTATAAATTATTACAATTTTATGCCGATTACATCACTGTAAAATTTGTACAATTTTATGCTGCTCAAGTCACTGTAAAAATCTTAGCTTGACGAGCTTAGACATTGACATTGTACTATTAACAAGACCGGCTTACCATTACTGTCTGTGCCATGGGAGTGGTTCCTACTGGTTGATTGAACATCATTGGTGTTCCCATCTAAAGGCATAGAGGATAGGTATTAAGGCTAGATTTTTATTTAATGACATGTTACTTTGTTATATAAGATATAGCCATGAATCTAAGTGACAATGTGCATAGTGTTTTGTTTCTCAACTGTCAAGTCGTATTGACAGACTGTATCTTGTCCATCTCATATCTCCATCCCACAACGAGAAGTCATCATTTAATATGTGCAAAATATTTAGTTTGATTGTTTATTTCCTTTTAATAGCTTCATTTTCATATGCAATATTGTCAGAACCTCTCTGTTTGTTTTCTTCTCTTTCCATGAAGTTCTTTTTTCTATGTATCCACATCTCAAAGGCTTCAATTCTGTCTTCTAGTTGTTTGTTAATTATCTATGTTTATGTTTCTTAGATTTACATTATTTATGGTATATTTTGAAGCAAGAAAAAGAATGATCACACAGTTTTTCATCGATCACATGACGATGATCATTTGTTACATTCACTAATAATCTCATCCTTATTAATCAGGCAGCAGACTCGCCAACCTTCTACTCGAGAGCATGGCACACCACCTCTACACCAGACCTAGCATTCCACTCACCAGGCTTGGAATATCACACGTGTTGTTGGAAAGCAGCTTGGAGGTAGTGACCACAGACCAGTATTTCTGGAAATCCACAATGAATTTACCACAGACAGCAGCACGCTCACTAGGTGGAACTATAAAAGGGCAGACTGGAAAATGTACCAGCATTTAACCAGTGTTCTAGCTAAGGACATGAACTTGGACAAAGACATCAATAGAGCAGTGAGTGAATTTAATAGATGTATACTACATGCTGCTAGTAAAACCATACCCAGGGGGGCACGCAAAAACTACAAACCCTACTGGAATGATGAACTGGAAAAGCTGCAAAATGAGATGGAAACATCTAGACAGCAGGCTGAGAACAGACCTAGCCAAGAACATCACAACAAATATCAGCAAACAAAGGCTAAATTTCAAAGAGCCAAGTTACAAGCCAGACGGAGCAGCTGGAAAGAAAAAACAGAGTCGCTGAACCTAGAAAGAGATACTAGGAAATTATGGAAACTTGTAAAACAACTAAATGATGAAGGTACAGGGAGAAATACCAGGATCCCACTTTATAAAGATAGAAACATTTTAACAGGTAAACATGCAGCTGATTACTTTGCAGATTCCTTTGCAGAAGACAATAACGTCAAAGTCAGCCCAGACAAACAACAGGAGGTTCGAGAGAACCAGCAAAACATTGGACAAGGTGAACCTATACCTGAAGTCATGGAGGCACCAATCACAATGAGAGAACTGGAGCATGCAATATCCAAATTGAAAATGAAAAAGTCCCCTGGAGCTGATGGAGTGTCCAATGAAATGATTAGAAACCTGGGAAGTGCAGCAAGAGCAAAGCTACTGCAGATCTTTAACACAAGCTGGTCCACAGGTAATGTACCACAGGCGTGGAGAGAAGCAATAATGATACCACTCCTCAAATCAGGAAAAGATGGCAACACAGTCTCCAACTACAGGCCCATCAGCCTCACAAGCTGTCTATGTAAAACAATGGAACGCATTATCAATCTTAGGATGCAGTGGTACCTTGAAAGTGAAAACCTTCTGGTATCACAGCAAGCAGGTTTCAGACAGTGCTACTCTACTGAAGATCAGGCAACCTACCTCTCCCAAGAGATTGAGGATGCCTTCCAAGAAAAGAAACTGGTACTAGCAGCATGGATAGACCTCAGGAAAGCATTTGATAAGGTCTGGAAAGAAGGGCTCCTAAAGAAATTGCGAAATTGCAGAGTTAGCTCAAGAATGTACAAATGGGTAAAAGCATACCTGCATAATAGAAGAGCCAGGGTACAATTAGATGGTCGCAAGAGCAAGAAAGTTCTACTGCGTCATGGAGTCCCCCAGGGAGGAGTCCTGTCACCCACACTTTTCTTGGTTTACATCAATGACCTAGTTGCTGAACTACCACACAGGATCAAAGTGGCAATGTATGCTGACGACCTGGTGATCTGGTGCACGGAAGAACATGCAACAGTGGGCACTAAACAAATACAAAGAGCTATTGATGCCCTAACCTTATGGGCTAATAGATGGTGCGTCAGCATTAACACAGATAAGTGCAGCACTACACTCTTTACCCTCTCACCAAAACAAAAAGCTGGTCATATCAAGATAGATGGAGAGCTCTTGAAAGAAGACAAACAACCCACATACCTCGGAGTTACTTTTGATGATAAGCTGACATGGAAGCAGCACATAAACAAAGCAACAACAAAAGCCAGGAGGAAGCTAGCTATCCTGAGAAAACTAAGTGGAACCACATGGGGAGCCAGTGGAAATATACTCAGTAAAGTTTACCAGCAAGGCATAAGACCACACCTGGAATATGGTTCAGCTGCGTGGTGTCCTGCATCAAACACCACATTACAAGATCTAGATAAAGTGCAAAACCAGGCACTTAGAATAATGTTGGGAGCAATGAAATCAACACCCATAGCAGAGATGCAGAAAATGGGAAGAATGCAAACACTTGGCGAACGCAGAGACACAAAAGTACTAATTCAAGCAGAAAAGTTTCAGTGTATGCCAAGTCATCCAATGAAGGAAAGATTCCAAAATCTAGCAATGGGACGACTGAAAAGGAGCAGCTTTATCCATCAAGCTAAACGACTCCGTAGACAACTTACAGACATACCTGAATTTGACAGCCCCTTAAGGTCTGTACCAGAGCAAACCCCGTGGAGTGAAAGCCATGGAATGCCAATATACATTCAGACCTATGTGAAAGGAATACTAAGCGAGGATGAACAGAACAGTGTGCAGCGAATGACAGTCACTCTCAGTTTCCTGGATGAGGAATATCCACAAGATATATGGGTCAGAGTGTACACAGATGGGTCAGCACAGAATGCTGTGAGGAATGGAGGTGCAGGTGTATATATAGAATATCCACACAAGCCTAGAGATACAATCAGAACACCGACAGGAAAATTCTGCAATAATTATGATGCAGAAATCCAGGCAATTAGTGTGGCAGCTAAAAAACTGCTGAACTCCAACTCTGACCTACAGCCTGTGGTATTCCTGACAGATGCAAGGTCAGTGCTTCAAGCTCTCCAGTCTGGAAAACTAACAGACTTAAAAAAACTACTTAGCGAATTGTCTTACCAGTATAGGGTAACCATGCAGTGGATACCCTCTCACTGTGGAATACCAGGAAATGAAAAAGCAGACCAACTGGCTAAGGAAGGTGCTGCCGAAGACCAACCAGATATACCAATCACCTACCATCAGAAAAAACAGATGATAAAGTCAATAAGAAAGCCACAAACACCAACACAAGATGACTATCACAATATGAACAGATCAGAACAAGTTATAATTCTACGTCTCAGAACAGGACACAACCGACTCCGCAGTCACATGTATACAAAGTTCAAGATTGGCAACACGGCCATGTGTACATGTGGACAGGCAGCACAGAGTGCCAAACATATACTTCAAGAGTGTTCTGAGCATGAAACGCTGAGGCAGACATATTGGCCAGAGGAAACAACACTGGAATCAAAGCTCTATGGGACACTGTATGAACTACAAAAGACAGTGAGTTTTATTAAGGAGACAGAATTACAGATATAGACATGTTTCAAGTGAACGAAAGAAGAAGAAGAAGAAGTTACATTCACTTTTGAAATTCAGTTAGAGTTATGCCTATGACCATGAGTTTGTAGATGGCTAATAAGCCCCCATTTGAGCCACAAATGCCACTGGACAGTTCGGCATGGAATTACCACTGTAGGCAGTTTTTGGTCTATCCAAAAACTTTCTAGCTACTCTCCGCTGTTGAGCTGCTGCATTTCTCCTCGTTTTACAAGATGATGCACCCTTTTTGACTAGTGTCATGTAGCTCTATTTGAACAAGCTCTTCCCATTATCTTGGTCTATTTCAAAGGCTTTCATTGATATCTTTAATGAGTACATCTAGCATTTCTTTTGGCCCCTTAAGATCGTTTACCCTTCTCCAGCTCACCATAGTATCTTGAAGTATCTTTAGTAGGTGATGATCTGGCATATGTAACAGATGACTTGCCCGAATCTGTGTCTGCATAAGAATAGTGTCAATGCTAGAGATACCAGATCTGTGAAGGACAGTGGTATCTGGAGTAAGTCTTGCCATCTGAAGTTAATAACTTTTCTGAGACAAGCTGTGTGAAAGTGATTGAGTTTTCTCACATGTCGTCTATACACAGTTCATGTTTCACCAGCATATAACAGCACTAGAAGTACCTTGTTCTGTAATCTTTCAGCTTTGTAGGTTAATGCCATTTCTATGCCACACAATTTTTGCTCTTAGAGTCAGTGGGAAAACCTTTTCCTTTCAAGTGAAGTTTCATGGATGTGAAAATGACTTGCACTGGGGATTTGGATTTAAGTGAGGAAGAGTTGTGCAAAGCATGACTTCGCTCTCTTGTTGGACTTCATTTGAAATCAGTGGCAAGACAAATGGAAGTGCATTTCGATGCAGCGGATGACCATGACTTTCTACGTGTCTCATGCATGATGTGGTCCACACCACTTTGCTGATGTTCACTTACATACCTGGTGGGATGATAAACTATCATGCCTTATACGTGAACATTCATCAAATATTAGACTTCACATGTAATCATTGACAAAACCGTCATTATTTTTGAGACAGTCTCAGCATGACATCACCTACTTTATGACTATCTAATATGCTGTCCGTCAAGTGTGGAGCCAGAAAATGTTTCAGGCTGTCCATTGGTGCCTGTGTTCACAAAATATGTTAAACTTCTATAGCTATATCGTGAACGGATCAGTGTTGTTGATGTTGAACTAAATTAGGTCATTACATAAACTTCAAAATTACCACACGGATAAGAGAAACAAATCTCAAAACAAGCATCAGAGCAGAGAGATTCCACAGCACAGACAAAACATGCCAAAACAATATTTATTTTTACCATATTTGGCTGCTGGATTCCTGGCTGGCCACTCCATGGTGTTGTGGTTGACTGTGCAATTGGCTGGCGCTGGAATGTATTACCCCCTGTAAGTTTACTCTCCCCCTTGGGCTGCCACTGGTGGTCTCTTAAAGAAAATATTGTCATAATAGATTAATCACAACATCTCACTCTTTTCTCAATCATGTCATAAAGAATACATAAATATGTTAATTTAAGTAGAACATAGCAATGGTGGAATTTGGTGGTTTATTTTTAATATTTTTCTATCACAGTTATAGATTGTAGATTACTGCTGAGGACTATAGACCAACGAGAACTATAGAGTAAAAAGATCAATGAAAACAATAGATCAACGAAAACTATAGATCAATTAAAAGTATTAGACTAACGAGAACTAAAGATCAACAAGAACAATAGATCAATGAGAACTATAGATCAGTGAGAACTAGGTATAGACTAATGAGAACAAACATCATGAAATTCTGGGGAAAACTTTTGTAAATTTTTCACACTTCAAAATAGATTTTTTGATACATACTATTTGGAATAAAAAGCTCAAAGTTAGCTGGAGGCAAGTGAGATGTGGTTTTTGAAAAGAATGATGACAGTTCAATGAACAGCCAAGAAAGCTAATGTAGAAGTCCAGAGATGCTGGAATAAAAAAAAGCGCAAACAATCATATCACTAGCAATGCTTACTTTCTGGCTGTGACTCCACCACGAACATTAAGATTTGAGGCCAAGGAAGCAAGAGACGTATCAAGGTCTTTTCCAATGGCTTTCGTCTGCTGAGATGCTTGAGGCGAATGGGACGACAATGCTATTGACTTATTAGTTGGTTGCAGAACATCTCCAAATGCATCAAATCCTGATTGGACAAAGATCATTCCTAATTAGCATCTTTAAATTTAGGTCAAATATTTAAATTACAGAAAACCCACAATGGCTATAAACCCTGCATCAAATACTTAAGAACAAACACATTTTAAACTTGTGATTTTAAACCTGACTCCTTCAATGACTTAATAGAAAAAATATTCTCAACCTTGCACTTAAACATATGACTTTTCTTCAGCAATCATTTAAATATTCTAAACCTTGCATTAAAAGAATGAATTAAACATGTTTTTCTTCTTCAGAAATGACGTAACCCTTTAGTAGTTACATTGCTCTCAGTAACTGATCCCAGATGTGCTAAATTCTTTCCCCAACGACTTCCTTCTGTGTGCCGATTACTTTTTCTTGAGCTACAAAAATAAGATAGCTTCCACTGTACAGGTCTTTTATTGTCACCAGCAAATATTCTGCAAGGATGGGATACTTGAAAGAATACTTGTGACTGGCAATTTCAGAGAAAAGTAATTTTTAGCATTGAGGGGATAGATAAAATAAAACTACAGGTTAACTTGTCAATAGCAGCGAGATAGAGGGACAAGTAAACACATGGTGCAGTAGCTAAATGGTTAATAAAAAAAATATTCTACATTTGTATTTTGTTTTTAATTACAAATAATTTTTCCCTAAATATTAATTGACAAAAAAAAACTATAATCTTTGCAATTAAATATTATGCCTTATTAAATTCAGAAATGATTTCAATGGAAATAAAAGATAAGGGGAATCCCCCTACAGCTCATTCTTTTATAACAAAATTCACTGTTTAATAACACTTTTCACAATCTCCAATTATATTTGCTTTATTGTTTATTCTGTATATAATGAATTTTTGTTATTACATAAATATTTTGTAGGTCCAGACCAAATTGTTATAATGAGAGTTTCACTGTATATAATGAATTATTGTTATTTAAAAAAATATTTTGTTGGTCTCAACCAAGATTTTATAATGGGATTTAACTGCACAAAACTTTGTTCTTTTAAAATCTATATACTTTACTGAACAGGAAAGAACATTTCAATCAGAATTCTTCAAATTTACCACATCAGCAAAAAACTAAAATGGATATTTATAATAAAAGTTACTAGCAACTAAGCTACAAAAATACTGTTATAATATTGTTAGATTTATAACAAATAATAGATTTCTAAATGTCTTCAAAACAAATAACAGATCCTTCAATGTCTTCAAAACAAACATGACATAAAAAAAAAAATTAGGGTACAATTTATTGAACATAAAATTTCATGCTCTCAGTATTAGACAATCAACAAATAATCTATATATCCAGCTGTTTTATCCTTTTGTGTCTTTCATAGTTATGGGTACAAGTTCTCAAGACTACACTTTTTGTGTGTGCTTCATATATGTTTGTTTTTATTGCTTCTTTTATTTCTGTCATCAACCTTTAGAGCTATCAACTGTGACCATGTATAAATTGTTTCTGTTTGGTATAGCTATTTTTGGAGAATGTTATCTCAGTCGTCTGCAGGCTTGTACAACTATATGTTCTCTTGTGATGTTCCTCCTGCATTCTCTCTCAAATAGTCAGCATGAATATTCCTATGATTTGAGCCGGAGATTGTGAAGTATATTGTGCTGCTACTTTACGATGGAGATGCGTTACATTTGCACCCTTCGACCCAGCACATCCATTTTTGTTATGACAGGCATTGTGTTATTTGGTCTCCAGGTGTTTTAAAATTTTACACATCAGAAGTGCCATGGGTGAGGAAGAATGATGGTCAATCAACAGCGTACTGGGACCGTCAGTCAATGTGTAATGGCGGATACACTCAAAGAGATATCTGAGCACCTATGGACTTGTCTGGAGTGCAGCTATGATGATCCAACGACTAATTAACTAAATTTTTTTAATCTGTCTTATTCCACTGAGAATTCTAGTAAACATGTCCTATAACTAAAACAATAATTAGTTTCCCTCTCCTATAAATAAAACAATAATTAATATCCATATCCTATAACTAAAACAATAATTAGTTTCCATATCCTATAACTAAAACAATAATTAGTTTCTCTCTCCTATAACTAAAACAATAATTAGTTTCCATATCCAATAACTAGTTTCCCTTACCTATGACTGAAACAATAATTAGTTTACATGTCCTATGACTAACAATTACTATTTTTCACGTTCAATGACTACAAAGATTATTTTAGTACAAATCTTTATATATATTAATTTTGTCTCTCTGCTCTGCATAATGTATTTAGACTGTACTATTAAATATTGATGATTTATCATCTTACTAAAGCAGCAGTGGGTCTAAATTGTATTTTTTGCGACTGCGGAGATAAAGCATTATGATAATATACAATATGAAGGTTAAAAAATATATTCCACTCATGCACTAAATAAACTATCTATCGTCTTTTCTCTGCTTTCGATGTAAGGAGTTACAGGATTGAATGATGATCGTTTTTCGGGCTATGGCACGTTTGGTCGCTTGATATACAGTAATACTGTGCCGTCTGAAAATGTTGGTAACTCCTTCAATCCACCTTCTTCTTGGTCTTCCTCTGTATCTTGCTGTTTCCATTTTCCTGTTGTATGCTCTTGTCACTTGCAAATAAGGGTTCATTCTTATTAGATTGGCCTAACCATTTCAATCTCTGCTTTTCAATATTTTACCACTGATGTTGTTACAACAGTTCTCGTAATCTCATTTCTCACATGATCTCTTGTTCTGTTTGCTGCTTTTCTTAGACATCTCATTACTTACGGAGTAAGCTTTCTCTCTTGTTCTTTAGTTAGTGTCCATGTCTGACAGTGATAACATAATGTTGGGATGAACATTGAATTTATAATTCGCCTTTTAGTTTCCATCGGGATAAATGTGTGTTTCAAAAGACAAAATAATAAATTTGCCTAAATAAACTCTTTGCAGTATTTCAGTAGGTGATAGCATTAATTGGCGGTAACAAATCCTTTCCAACAATTTATGTTTAAGGCTCTGCAACCAAGAAGTTTATGAAGTGTGTTTACTAAATATTTAATTCATTTTATGCCAGATTCCACAATTTGTGTACTCCTAACTTGATGTTCAATTTTCCATCTCTCAACCATCATAATTTATTTCTTCTATATGTTGATTGTTAGCCCAAACTCACAGCCGGCATCTGAGAAAGCAGTTTGTAAAATTTGCAGTTTCTTCTCAGAGTGGGTCATAATTGAAACATCATCTGCAAATATCAGCTCTCTTAACAGGCCATTCTTTATCCTTATCTTGGCTTTCAATCTTTGAGCATAGGCCACTATCTGTGTGAGAAATGATATGTTCTTCATTCATTGAAATCAATGAAGACCTTCAGAGTTCAACTGTAATGATGATGATGATGCTGTTGTGTGACCAGCTGACTAATGATGCCTATATGTACCTAAAATGCTCTGTACATGTCTGGGAGGAGTCAGTGAGATAATGAGCAGCTCTTGCCTTTCTTCTATCCCATTTTTGTTTAGCTGTAGCTTGTCTGAGATTATCTCCAGTAGCTGCACCAATCCTGAGTCTGCAACTACAGTTGGGACTGTCGTGTGAGACTCACAAATTTATGTCAACATTGAGGTCAGTTTTGTCTTAAGATCTGTCTTTAAAACACGGTCAGTCGGGATTTATCTATATAGCACATTTTTCTTTGCAGTATGTCAGAAATAGATCTTTGATGCCTGGTATGACTGGGTGAATATACTACAATCCTAACTACAAAAATCCTGTTTCAAGAGAGATCTATTATCACTAAGCATGCTATAAAAACGAATGTGGGATACAGTAAGTCAAGCTTGGGCAGAAATCTACTCATGCAGTTAAAATACAGTGATGTTTCTATGATGTCATCAGTTGAAACATAATGGAAATTATTTTTTTTTACACAAGACTCTTCTCCTTTATTTATTCTCAATATCCAGGTTAGCAGAATGTGGTCCAGATAATGGTCCAGATATACAAAACATAAAACATACAAACATACTTTCAAAACAGAAAACATATACCGGTAGGCATTCTTTCTAAACAGAACGAATACATACATCTTTCAAAACAGAATAGACTTGCAAACATTCTGCCGAGACTAAAAAGACTTGCAGACATTCCATCTAGACAGAAGACTTACAGACGTTCCATCCAGACAGAAGACTTGCAGACATTCCATTCAAACAGAAGACTTGCAGACATTCCATTCAAACAGAAGACTTGCAGACATTCCATTCAAACAGAAGACTTGCAGACATTCCATCCAGACAGAAGACTTGCAGACGTTCCATCCAGACAGAATACTTGCAGACATTCCATTCAGACAGAAGACTTGCAGACATTCCAACCAGATAGAAGACTTGCAGAAGTTCAATCCAGACAGAAGACTTGCAGACATTCAGACAGAAGACTTATAGACGTTTTATTCAGACTGAAGACGTACAAATATTCCATCCCGACAGAAGACTTACAAATATTCCATCCCGACAGAAGACTTACAAATATTCCATCCCGACAGAAGACTTACAAATATTCCATCCCGACAGAAGACTTACAGATATTCCATTCAGACAGAAGACTTACAGATGTTCCATTCAGACAGAAGACTTACAGATATTCCATACAGACAGAAGACTTACAGATATTCCATACAGACAGAAGACTTACAGATGTTCCATTCAGACAGAAGACTTATAGATGTTCCATTCAGACAGAAGACTTCCATCGCTCCATTCAGACAGAAGACTTGCAGACATTCAGACAGAAGACTTTGCAGACATTCAGACAGAAGACTTGCAGACATTCAGTCAGAAGACTTGCAGACATTCAGACAGAAGACTTGCAGACATTCAGACAGAAGACTTGCAGACATTCAGACTGAAGACTTGCAAACATTCACAAAGAAGACATGCAGAATTTAAGACAGAAGACTTGCAGACATTCAGACAGAAGACTTACAGACATTCCATTCAGACAGAAGACTTGCAAACATTCAGACAGAAGACTTGCAGACATTCAGACAGAAGACTTACAGACGTTCCATTCAGACAGAAGTCTTACAGATATTCCATCCAGACAGAAGACTTGCAAACATTCAGACAGAAGACTTGCAGACATTCAGACAGAAGACTTACAGACGTTCCATTCAGACAGAAGACATACAGATATTCCATCCAGACAGAAGACTTACTGATGTTCCATTACGGCATAGAGGACAAAATATATACATAGATGACATACCATGGCTACACTTGTGAATCACATATATTTTGGAAAAAGTATTTTAGAAGGGCACGGAAAGAACTAAAACAACTAAATATATTCAAAATGTTGTGAGAAAAATGCATGAGATGATGACAATTGAGATAAGTCCACACTACTTTGTGCACATTTTCTTCAATGTAACATAAAAAATAATATAAAGTGATAAACAAGAATCATATGTAAAAAAAAAAATAAGAAAATGATACTGTAAAGTAAAACTATATATGATGGTTATTGTTTATAAACATATTACTGCATTCCAGGCAAACCAAGGATAAAATGCAGTACAACACTGAAAAATACAAAAAGCAGAAACAAGATTCAAATTAACATAAGGAGTACAAGTGAGAAAAAAAACCCTAATAAAAGAGCTGACAAAGTCAATAGATATCTAACATTACAGAAAAAATGGAATAAATGTATATGGTCAAGTTCAATGAAGCACACTTACAACAAATCGCCTGAGATGAGACCAGTGGAACAAAATGACGGCTACAAGCAGATTAACCATCCATCTCTCTTCATTCTATTGTCTACTATCAGATTACAAGCTCAATTATATCCCTACTCAACTATGATGTTTCATCATTACTGTCATCAAAACCATAATCTTTCTGGGGCATAAGATCAAGAGTGCCTCTCTAGAAACATCAACACAAAATCCCATCATGTCTCTCTGCTCTCAGTTCCTTATTTACATATGGAGAATCTTAATCCTGTCCATTTCTTAATATTATCAATCCATACTTTCTTTTATCTTCTTCTTCTTCCACCCTCAACTCTGGATAGTTTTGGAAAGGGAATTGCCCCTCATTATGTGGAAAAACAATGTTTATTATTTGTATGTCCAGTATGAATACAGTACTTGAATTTCCAAGAAACATTGTTGTTGTGCAATGATCTGATCTTTCAGGATTTCTTTATATTACGTCTTCCATGTCCAGTCCATTCTTAAATTATTTTTTTTTAAACTCTTTGACTTAAAATATTCCATTGTTTTCCTTAAAGTTTCTAGGTACATGGTAGAGGTTTCTATACAAAACATAGCAAGTATTCCAACCAGTTTTCCACAGAAAATTTATGTCACTTGATCAACAAAATGCACATGATTTGCAACTAGATTTTCTTGCATGCAATTTGCTTGGCAATTAATCCTAGCAGTTATTTATAGCGAGAAGAGGCCATCTATGTTGCATGTCTAGTTCCTTATGAAATGTTAATCCTAACCCCTAACCCTTCAATTCTTTGTGTTCCTGCTTGATCAGATGAAATGCCTTGAATAATTTACATAATAAATAACACCCAATAACATTGTACAGAAAATCCCCACATCATTTAAGGAAACCTGGTTGGATCACTTTGTCTTGTATATAAATCTCTCCCATGTACCAGTTTCTGTAATAATCCAAGACCCTACATTCACACTTTGCCACAGGAAATATGCATGTCCTTAGTTTCAATTTCATGTCGCTGCATATTTCTTGTGGTTGTTAAGATATACTAAGATATAGAACTAAAAACTTTGTAACTAATCTAACAATTAGGTTGAAATGACAACAACATATTCGTACAAGAAAAACACCACAACTGCAATTTGGAGAAATACCTTGACCTATGCTGGCAGTCTCCTGTTCTTGGGTGCCATGACCTGATAGCTGAAACCCTACTCCAGCCATATCCCCACCACTAGGAGCATCTAAATTGCCCACAAACCCCTGAGAACTGGACATACCCAAACCGCCAACATACTGTTGACCTGGAGATACTGGGTGAGATCCTGGTTTCTGACTTGTTTTACCAGCTCCTCCCTTGGAAGGAGACATTGTGAGACCAAGAGCTTTCACTGCGTCTTCTAAACCAGGGCCAGATGGGGAAGATGATAGTGAGACTGCAGGAGACTTTCCTCCCCTTGTCATGATTCTCACTGGCGACCCACTCATGCCAAGATTTGGACTACCTGGGGCAGTAATTCCAACAGGTCGGGTTCCGACCACTCCTGGAACACCAACAGGCATAGACTGACCTGTAGAATGATAGTACCCCTGTGCTGATCGGATTCCCTGACTCATCATGTTTACAGCCATGGGTGGTTGGCCATAAAATGCTCCTTGTTGTCCTAAACCACCCGACATTGAAGTTCCAAAACCAGAACCACCAAAGATACCTGCATCCATGCCCAAAGGAGTATGACCTCCAAGACCAGCACCAAATTCTCCAACAGGTGAATGAGTTGGGAACATTTGCATAGGATCTGTACTTTCCAGGCCAGCAAATGGACTTCCAAGGGATTGTGAAGAATGGATGGGAGATGGCTGGTGGGCCAAACTACCAAAGTCAGTGGGCAACCCTGGGCTAGGAGAAACTGCCAGACCCCCTGAGCCTTCTAAGAGATCCAGAGGCGGACCTAGATCCAATCCAACTGATAGCAAAAGAGAATATTCAGAGAGGAATGAATTGAATTTATAACTGAACACGCAAGTTCTGAAAATTTATCACAATGAATGTCTAACTTTTTTCCTTAAAAAATTGCATTGTAATGATGACACATGCTCTGGTATAAATTTATCTCTAGTTAATACTAACCATATACATTTATCTCTGGTTAAGACTAATCATATACTGGTACATTTATTTTTTTTAAACTCATTTTTCAAATAGTAATATCTTCTGCATTCAAAATCAAATAAACATCACACATTTTTTGTGATTTCGGTCATGGAGAGTAAAGTTTGTTGTGATAGTGTAAAATTTGCGCCATGTAGGCCTAGCACATTCTTTTTCAGCATCAAACATTATTTAGGATGCTGTCTTCTTCTACGTGACATGTCCTTTACCAACAATGTCCTCACCACCACTCCATAATCCTTACAATTCTGTACATATTGTTCTATTTCTTCCAGTGCCATTTTAGTAATACAAATTGTGTGTATACAGTCAATCAAATCTGGCAGTATATGCTATTCAGGATATAGAACTAGCCCAAAATTTGTTGGCTACAGCGATTTTCTAATAAATATAAATATGTTCAATAGGTTGCCATTGTTTTATGAACAGTCCGGATGCACAAACTGCATGCGGTGAAGATTGAACTTGGCACTGTGGTTCTCCAAGAAGCACTCTGTATCATTCTACCACAGCCAGACAAATTCAATAAATGGATATAAAATAATAATACCTCTGAGGTCATGATGGCAGGGCTGTTTGACCTAAATTATTGTCTATAGTCACAATTCCGATATAACCAAATCGGACTCATGTCAATGGTTGCAAATGCTGTACTTTACCTCAAAATGTATGTTTCTATTGACAAAACAATAATCCTATTCGTAAAGGTTATCTAAACAGCAGATTAATTACAGTAAAAGTATGACAGATCTGCCAGGTTGTCATATGCTATTTTTCAAACAACACAAATTTTTATTTGTAAGGCAACCTCAAATCAAACAAATTTAATTTGATTAAAAAAATTATAAAATAAAAATATTGGAGAATAATTTGTAAACATGGATAATTTTTAAAAAAATGATTGTTTAAATTCAAGTTTCCCGTATTCCTGCCTGATTCATATCAGGGAATAACAACGTCAGGTACATAGTTTTAATTAGCCAAAGGCATACCTAGTAATAATACAGTCAATATTACACTCTCTGCTTTACTTCCCCACAGCATCTGGTACCCATGAATTGACATGGGAGACATCAGTGATTTTTTAAATATTTCCTTTCAACTGAGAATTAAACCTTGGATCACCAGACTAGGAAGCTACTGCACTAACTGCTGGGCTATACCCACCATCCCCAAAACAATACATAATAATTTTTAAACCATAGCCTGCACAGGACATTACTATATTTTGTGACGGCAATGTTACATCCAACCATATTACCAGTATAATATGTATGGTTGGCGTTCATATTACCAACTAATTTAATGAGTCAGGTTTATGAGATGAGCTCACTATCAGCACAGCTTCAGAGCCAACTAACATACATAACAATAAGTAAATTACAAATAAATGTGCTAGATCATTCTCACCTTCTTCTGCGTTTGCTCTCTGATAACTAATATGAAAGTTTGTCTGACTGCCACCGGGGAGCAAGAAGTGTGTTGTGCTACTGGTTTCACAATGGGGCTGTGTTATTTAGCATCTTTTGGTCCAGCACATCCATTTTTGGTATGATCACAGTCATGAATAATGTATTCTTTTATTTTATCAGTTTAGAGAACTTCAAATATATTTTATTTGTTATACAACCATTTTTCTCTTTATCATTTCCTTGCTACTAAAAGTATTTTATTGTTTGCGTTTGTTGGCATTTGTTATCAAACTTCTTCTGGATCTCTCTTGTGGCAGAACAATGGTCCTACTGGATTTCAAGCAGGTAAGTCTAGAGAACAGAGATGCGTTGTCACTGTTTTATATGTGTCAATGGCCAGACACTTCCAACTTTGGCAGTAGGAACTCTTGTTATAAACACTACATAGGCCATTTTTTAAAATAAGATCTTTCCCCACTGTTATTATATATGTGCTTAAAGGCATAGAGGATTGACTTAACTGAGCTCATGTTTCTCCATATGTACTCTGGCTCACTCAACAAAACAGCATGCTGCCTACTGAGAGTGCCATTCACAGCATATAACAAACTTGTCAAGCAATAATCCTCAGGGATCTCCTTAAAAGTGCACTTTAAACAAAACTTTATGGTCCAGTATCGAAACCACATCCTCCTTCGCACACAAAAAATGGTGTAACCACTTCACCATAGAGATCCCTAGATCTTATATCTCCACATTATGAGTGTCAATCTACTTTGAAAGTGACACATGCTTAATTCCCTTCCCCCAAAAACTTTAACCCATACACTATATTTTGCTACTAATATAATAAAAGTAAAATATTCTGTCATATACCTGGTGGAGCCTTGGTCACAGCTGGGGCAAAGAACCCTGAACCAGCTGTTTTGGAAATACATCCGTCCAGGCAGCAAGTATAGTGATGTATCAGTTGTTAGACACAATCATATTTTGGAGCACCCCATTGAAACGGTCATAAGAATACAGACATGCACAATCCATAGTGATTTATGAAGTGGTGGTAGTAGCAGAGGTGGCGGTGGTGGTGGTAGTCACCATGTCCAGAGGCGAGGCCATGCAAGTTGTAACCAACGATGCAAGGATGAGCATATAAGAAGTGAGCGTGCACATACACAGCCAGCATGCAAGTATGAAAAGAGAAGAAGTGTATTTACAAATGTAATCCATGATAATCTACGTATATATGATGACAGTATATGTTGGAAACTCGTGTGGTAAAATATGAGATATGCACATTAACAAATCTATTGTTTAAAATGTTTAAATAAGTGTTTGTTCTCAAAATCCTGCTGGGTATCTTTACAGATGCCTATCAGAATGCAATCCTGGGAACAAATGTGTTTTATTGCCATTTTATTTATACCCGACACATCCAACTTCAGTAGTGACAACTAATACATTCAGTGTTTTTAACAATACCACTGAATAGTGGACATCCATAACCATATCACTATCAGCCCAGCTGTATGCTGCAATCTGTTAGAAACATATTTAAAAAAAAAAGTAAAGTATACTTTTTCATGCCACTGAGTCATGTTGGTATACAGTGTTAGACCCGTATTTTTATTGACCTGTGGATGAAGTGGGCAAGCTCACCACCTTTACTTTCCCAGAAGATCTGATATCCATTTCCTTTGGCTGAGTCGGCCTAGGAATCGTTGGTGATTTTAAAAATATTTCCAGCTGAACTGGACATTGAATCTTGAATCACCCGAACAGGAAGCCAGTTCCACTAACAACAGAGCTTGCAAATCACGGTTTGTATGCAATGTACATACCTGGTATGTTAAAACACATAGATATGATATCCATTACTCAAGCCAATTTCCAGTTAAACTGGAAATATATTTAAAATCATCAATGACTCCTAGGTGGACCTAGCCTAAGGAAATGGGTACCAGATCTTCTGAGACAGTAAGTGTGGTTGTCATGATGTATGCCACATCATACCACTTTGATTATGGATTCCCCAAAATATGTTTTGCAGAGACACTAGTGGGATAGACTTATTTTACCCTGCTGTTTGTTTTGTGGAACAGCATTTTGACCGCTTATCATATGGTGTTTAAATTGTGTGACAAAAAAACTGACTTCAGCAGTAGGGTAGTACTGTATGATTGTTGTCATGCGACGTATTCCTTCCAGAACGTTGTGTTCCCAATGAACTCTCTGAACCTCTCTCTGTCTTGGGCGATGTGGCTTACATTTTCTAGCGATGTATTCATGTTATCTTTAATGTCGTCAGTCCATCGTCTTCTTGGTCTGCCCTTTCTCCTCTTCCCAGTATATTATTATATAAGTATAAGAATCAGTTCTCCCGTACAACTGGTATATTATATTAGCGATATGGTTACAGAGGTCTATCGCTCAGTTGAAGTGCTAAAAAAAACTGAACATATTTGTTATCAATGCTCAAGTTGCATGTGTCGAGCCATTGGTGCAAATAAAATGGTGATACAGCATTTTAATTCTCTGAACTACTTCCTGCTGGAAATCTACTATAACCATTGTCCTGATATGAGAGATCTGGTGGGAGTTTGAGAACCACCAAAAAGAAATTAAGTGATAATAATAATAATAATAATAATAATAATAATACATCCTTCACGCTCATTAATTTCCTGCTTTGTTGAGGATAGAGCAGTCCTGTTTAATTTCTGCTCCGATATTTGCTCGAATGAATTTTGTTGAAATTGACACCATTTGTTATGAAATGTCTATGGATTCTGATTCAGAGGATGAGGAATTCTTTGGATTTACATTTGTTTTCAAAGAAAATATGGTTTATGAATATGTTAACTTCAGATATAGACCCAGGCATTTCGATGCAACCACACTAGATATAACTTGGGAGTGAGTCCGATTGAAGTATTTCTGGACCTAGTCTTAAATGGAACTGACATTTATGGTCGTAGGTGACATCTACTGGTTTCATTTGTGCGTTCATATGATATTATGTTAGTTTGGTTATTAAATCACATAAATACAATAGGCTTAGCTATGTAGACACATTTATCAGTGTTGCCACACATTGTTCAAGTATAGGTGTGTCAATAAATTTTTGTGTGGATTTTTTCCCCTCCAATTTTCAACTTTACAACTTTCTCACATCTCTTCTGTCACACTTACACAAACACAGCAATATATGTGATATTCAGCTCTTTATTTACATATACAAAAAATATTTTAAAATCGCTAACAACAAAAAAGTTATTCCGTTTTCTAAGCACTCACCAAAAATAACGAAAAATGTCAAAAAATAAGCCAGGCCTAGGGGGAATTTGCGTAATTTGAAGGTAAGGAGTTAAAAATTAATAATAATAATATCAATCATCATAATAATAATGATAATAATAACACTAAATATGATGATATTGGTAATGATAATAATAGTAATGATGATAATATCAATAATAAAAAAAAATTGGTAGCATATCCTATCCAGGACGTAGCTATCAACCCAGCATTTGTTGGCTGTGGTGATTTTCTAGGCAATATAAATATGTTCAGTAGGTTGCCATTGCTTTCTGAACGGTCCGGATGCACAATTGCCTGTGGTGAGGATCGAACTCGGTACTTTTGCCGTCACAGACGCTCTTTGTACCACAGAGCCGGACATCAATAATAATACTGATAATATTAATACTGATAATATTAATAATGATAATATTAATGAGAATAATAATGATAAAGCAGTTAAGGTAGAATGGATGCCACATTGGAAACATCAGCACAAACGGTAGCATTTTATTGGGGAGAATTTTACTCTGTGCCGATCTTCTCTCCAAAACTTCCTTATCAGCCAACAGAAATAGTACAATTGTCGCTCATGTGTCGCTGGTGCATGAAAGTGGAGCAAAGAATAACACTTACATGCCATGCATGATTGTCGTAAGAGGCAACTAAGAAGGGTTTTGGGGAGCATGCCCATAGGTCAAAATGACCCAGAAGCTATCCTGAAGTCAGATGTGTCAGACCAAAAGGCACAGATATTGTACTGAAGCTGTAAACCATAACATAACACATTTCGTTCTCTGGACTACATCCAGCTAACCTGCAGGTGTTTGAGGACAAATACAGAAGACAAAGAATAAAACACTTCATTTGTGTGTAATCTTCTTCTTTAGCGTTCATTCTCAAACTCACGCTGGATCTCTCTTGTAGCAGTGCAATGGTCCTACTAGATTTCCAGCAGAATGTAGTTTAGAGAAAGGAAATGTGCTGTGTCGCTGTTTTATTTGCGCCAATGATCTGACATATCCAATTCGGCAGTGTGTGCAATCAACAATTATTTCTCCAATGGCAATTATGCAGCCAGACCAGTGTTTCTCTATGTGGAGCCTACAGTGAGTAAATTTGATTGTCCAGGGGGGGGGGGGGGGGGAAATACAATTTTTGGACATTAAAAATATGTATGTATTAGGGGGGGGGGGGGGGAGAATATCAGCATTTTAGTAAGACAAGTGACGTGTGGCAAAAAAAGAAAATAAAAACAATAATTCAGACCATTCAGATCACAATGGCAAACTGTGCATCATGTGACTTATTCTTTCCAGAATGTAGTCTTCCTTATGAATCTCTTGAAATCCCCACGGCCCCTGGCAAGTTGTCCCGCTTCCTCTAATATATAATATGTGCATGCATTCCTGAATATCTCTTGTCTAATGACGTCTTGGTCAGCCTTTGCCTCTACTGTCTTCAATCTATCTATAAATCCCTAACCTATCAGGGTCACAGGGATCAGCACACCAGTGATTTCTCTCTTCATTGATGTGGATGAGTGAGGACAAATCCTGTCCTGTCCATTCTTTTTTGTCCGCCCATTCTTTATTTGCCTATTTGCCCTCCTCTGCTTCTCCCCCCCCCCTCCTTTCAACGGTTCCTTGCAGAATTACTTTTGACTGCCTTCTACATCCCCCTCCAACAAACACTTTTTCCATGTCATCGTGTTTCTTCACATGGCCGAAACAAATGTAACTTCCTTCTTAATATGGTGTTTGAAAGCCAGCCTTCTTGAACATTTTTCTTAGCACATCTTTGTATGACTTACTTGCTATCCATGGTGCCCTCAGGACTCTTCTATTGCAATTCATTTTGAAATATGGCAAACTACTAAATGTATTTATATTGCCTAGAAACTCACTACAACCAAAAAGTGCTGGGTTGCTGTCTACTAATATCAAAATATCTTGAATAGGATATGCTACCAATTTTTTTTTTTTTTTAAAGTGCTTTGCAATGGCCTGAAAAAGGAGCAAAAAATAGTAGAGGTCAGATAAGCATCACATGACATTGTGCCCTGTTTCCAAAGTGGCACACACTGACTACCTAACACTTTTGGGTTAACACCTAACTGTTATGACAATGAAGCAATTGCATTCTCTCCTATTCATAGAGCTCACTTTAAATTATAAAATACAACAATATGAAATGTGTCCATGTCATTTGATTTGTAAATGCCCAACAAAAAATGAGTGTTTCCAAAATGCCCAGAAGCAAACACAATAAACAGAATGTTAAAACATTTAAACAAAATTATCAAAAGCAACGACACTTGTAATAAACAGAGTTGTGACGACACTTGTAATAAACAGAGCAGATGTGACAATAAACAGAGCAGATGTGATAATAAACATTTTAATTTAAAAAAAGGAACAAAATTAATTAAAAACTGATGTAGAAACCAAGCACCAATAAGGAGATAAGCACAGATAATGCTGCACATGAATTCAATGAACAATATCTGCCCACATCAATCATTTATCTGATGGAATCGATGAAATACAAATGTGTACAGATTAAAGAGAATGTTGGAAGGTAGATCAGAGAATGAATCATCATACCTTGTGAATTAGGGACTCCGTTGCTGAAAGCCAAGGCAAAGTCTGCATCTGAAGAGAAAGCATTACTGCCTGCAGTGGAAGCTGTAAAACCTGTCAGTAGGCAGATAATATATTGTACATAAGCAAGTAATGTATTACTGATGGGCAAATAAGATATTGTACATAAGCAAATAATGTATTACTGATGGGCAAATAAGAAATTGTACATAAGCAAATATTGTATTACTGATGGGCAAATAAGAAATTGTACATAAGCAAATATTGTATTACTGATGGGCAAATAAGAAATTGTACATAAGCAAATAATATATTACTGATGGGCAAATAAGAAATTGTGCATAAGCAAATAATGTATTACTGATGGGCAAATAAGAAATTGTACATAAGCAAATAATGTATTACTGATGGGCAAATAAGAAATTGTACATAAGCAAATAATGTATTGCTGATGGGCAAATAAGATAAATGACAATTAAGATATTTTATCTACTGTATTTTCTCTGCTTTTTCTGTAAAGTGTAGCACGGTTGAATGTCCATCGGTTCTCAGCTATGACACATTTGGTTGCTTTATATTCAGTAATTTTGTGATGTCTCAGAATGATAGTAACTCCTACAATCCACTATCTTCTTGGTCTTTCTCTGCCTCTTGTTGCTTCCATTCTCATGTTGTATGTTCTTACTGCTGGCCAGCGAGGGTTTATTCTCATTAAGAGGCCAAACTTGTTCAGTCTCTGGTTCTCAACATATTTGACCATAGATGTTGATTCAATAGTTATTATCTTTTCATTGAGATCTCTTCTTGTTCTATTTGCTACTTTTCTTAGCCATCTTATTTCACATGTTGTAAGCATTTTATCTTGTTCTTTAGTAACTATCTACATCTGTAATTGATAACACAATGTTGGTGGTATCAAGATTGAACTTATGATTTGCCTTTTAGTTACCATCGGGATAGATCAATTGAAACAAATTTTCATTCTGTGACCACACTTATCAATTTGCTTCTCAACAACCACATGTCAGAGTGCATGAATATAAAAGTAATCTTACCGAATGCTTTCCTATCTTCGCCACAACCACATGTCAGGGCATATGAATATAAAGGTAATAGAACTGAATGCTTTCCTGTCTTGGCCACAACCATTGTCAGGGTATGAATATTAAAGTAATCTTATCAAATACTTTCCTGTCTTGGCCACAACCACATGCCAGGGTATGAATATAAAGGTAATCTTATCGAATGCATTCCTGTCTTCTCAACAACCACACGTCAGGGCTTATCTTCTGAATGCTTTCTTGTCTTCTCAACAGCTACATGTCAGGGCTCATGAATATGAAGGCAATACTAAATGCTTTCCTAACCTCCACAACCATGACTGGGCATATGATTATGAAGGTAATCTTACTAAATGCTTTCTTGACTTCTCAACAATGACATGTCAGGTTGCATGAATATGAAGGTTATCTTACTAAATGCTTTCCTATTAAGAGGATCTTAACTGTGGTAATAAACACTGCCTTGCTATAGTTAGTTACTCGTCAGATCATCATCATGGCACTCTGGACAAGTCAATAGGTGTTTCGATCTCATATTCAGTATGTGGCAACTGACAGTTCCAGTTCTGTGTTGGGTGATAACTCTTCTTTTGATCTTATATGTCACTCATTTCTCACACCACATTGCACTCCCTGGTCCTTCATTCTGGTCATATATACGGAAGATGAAATACACTTCATATCTTCCAACTGGTACAACTACATGATTGCATTCAAAATATCAGTACAGTCCACTGATCTGCCACTAGTCACTGTGACCATGCTGACAAGTCTGTCTGCTCTTTCATTTCCCTCAATACCCACATGTCCAGGTACAAAAATAAAGGTAATTCTTTTCAGATAGCATAGATAGATGGCCTAGACAGCCAGACTAACATAGTAGTTGTGATAATGTGTTAAAGGGTGGATTTAAAATGCTACATTTGATAGATAAAAATCCAGCAACTGAACAGTGTTCACTAAATATACAATGAAGTTCTCACCATTTGTCTGAAAATCTGGCGAGCCAAAAGGGTTGCTGCTGGTCTGAGGATAAGCTGAAGCCATGACATTCTGGACACTGTCCATGAAAGGATTTCCTGTAAGGCTGAGTAAGTCATCGCTAGGTCTACTTGCACTGGCTGAAGGTGCCACAGGTTCAGTCGGTGAACCAAACAAGATCCCGGCCTGTGATGAGGTGACCGGGGAAGTATCAGCAAATGGGTTACTAGCAGCAGCTGTACTTGAGCTTGTTTTTGATCCTTGTGATGAAGTTGCCTCTTTCAACTTTTGCTCCTGCAAACAGAAAAATCACATGTTGCGATAATACCTGTATTTCACCTGAATTCATACAACTTGCCACCATTAACTATCAGCATACAGCTGGAAGATACATTAACTATAAGGCCAACATTAACAATCACCTGGAAGATGACATTCAGCTACAAGGCCAACATCAACAATCAGCTGAAAGATGACATTCCACTATAAGGCCAATATCAACAATCAGCTGGAAGATGAAATTAAATTACACGACAACAACATAAATCAGCTGAAAGATGACATTCCACTATAAGAACAACATCAACAATCAGCTGAAAGATGACATTCCACTATAAGGACAACATCAACAATCAGCTGAAAGATGACATTCCACTATAAGGACAACATCAACAATCAGCTGGAAGATGAAATTCAAATACAAGGCCAACATTTCAAAGACTGACAAAAACATTCATAAAATAACAAAATTTGACACATTTATAACATTATTTTACAATGCAAAAACACAAACTTCAGTGGAAAAAGTAAACACTTTATACTTTTTGTACTGTATATCACTGTGTATTAGCCAATCCAAGCATATGCTGATTGTGTTTCTTTTCTATAACAAATATAGCAGTCTGTGTGTTGATCACCCAGTCTTTACAGAAACTTGAAAATATACACGTTGGAAGCCTAACTCATATGGAATTTTTTTTTAGAGATGTGGGATTGGTCGAATTTTGAAAATGTGTTGACTTATGTGGTGAGGCGAATAGGTGCCAGCTGAACAGACCCGGTTCAAATCGCATCTTCTTTTTTTCAACAACTCCTCAATACTTTCTATTTATATTGCTCAATTATCCCTGTTACATCTGAGGCAGCATTGTTTCTGTTTCTGTTATTTATGTTTACTAGTGAGCCTAATTGGTCCTTACAGTACTGAGGCATGATGTACTACCTTTAAATGTATGTGGTCCTCGAGGAATTTACATACCTGTGCAGTATGTGTTGTTGTAGTCTGGGTCAATCGATCTGTCCATATTCATAGTAACTTGAGAATATACAAGTTGGAAGTCTTGACTAAAATTGCATATATTTTTTAGAGATATGATGTGGCAGATTTCAGAAAACATGTTGACTCAAGTTGTGAGGCAAATAGCTGCCAGCTGAAAAGACCTGGTTCAAATCCTAATTCCCGCGGAAGACAGATGTGTCGGGCCATATAAAACGGCGACACAACGCATTTCCATTCTCTGGACTGCATTCTGCTGGAGATCTAGTAGTACTGCTACAGGAGAGATCCAGCAGGAGTTTGAGAATGAACGCTGAAGAAGAAATCCTAATTCCTTCGGATTTTTTAAATAAAAAAACTGACCAACTTAAAAGTCTGTATATATACTAAATTGAAATTATGTCAAAATATCGACAATAATATAATCCTGACACATGATTATGAAGGAATAATCTCATTAGCTGTGAGCAGGAATCTTCTGACACTACTGATGAAATAATCCCTTTAACTGTGAGAAGGTAGTTCTGACAGCCCATAGCCTTTCTGACAGAAGGACAGATTCTTCTCAGATGTGTAACTGAGGTAACACCAGGTGTTGTATAAGGTTTAAAAGGCATGGTTGTGTATGGATGCATTTTTAGTCCCCGAAGGGAGGTATTCCAGCCTCCCAGTGTCCAAATATTACGTCCTGTCAGGAGCACAGTACATCCAGCACTCCCCATCACCTATGAATCTGCCCCAATAGGACAACTGTGTAATGTCCACTGGCTTTCATATCTTCATCATCCATGAGATTATTTTATAGAAGACAAAAGTTAGAAATTGAAACAAGATATGACAATGATTATTTTTTTCCCACAAGGTGACAGCATATCTCCCAACTTTCTTTACTCGTTGGATTACAGTTTTGATGCAGTTAGTACCTGTTATCGATTAACGGGAACCAAATGGGCTTTTTTTTTTTTTTTTTTTTAAGATAGCTATTTCAGAAATATGATTCACAGAAAAACAAACAAAATCATGGTATTTTCTCCCAGTAGAGTTTTATCTATGAAATAAAAGTCATACAGGATTGTCTTCACTGTACTTGAGTTACTCCATATGTACTCTGTCCCTCTAAATGCATCTGCATGTTATCTGGCAAAACTACATTTCATAGCAATTAACTCCATAGCTCCACACAATAATCCGTGGGGATCTCTAAAAAGTACACTTTGTAAACAAGATGTCGCATGTAGGATTTGAACCCACAACCTCTGTAACACAAAGCAAGTGCCTTAACTATGCCAGAAAAAATAGGACATGGAAACTAGTACAGAAATTTGATGTCTTATCTACAATCTTATTCTTCTGCTTTCATTGTCTCAAACTCCTGCAGATTGGCAGGATGTTGTCCTAGAAACAGAATTCGTTGCATCATGGTTTACAGCTTTGCTGTGATATCTCATCTTTCAGCCTGACACATCAGACTTCAGCACAAATTTAATTATTGATTATATCAAAATATTAATTAGAATTTCACTAACACACACCAACATTTCAAGGATATACAATATAGCGGAACTTAGAACAGTAATCGCAGAGTATACCCCTACTACTTCCTGTTCAGTTTTTAAGAATTTTCGCCCGTAAAAATTGTTATTTGTTTTGGAATGCCACTGAGAAGGGATGGACATGTAATAGCGTTAGATTTATTGTAAACACTATACCTAAACCTAGCCCTCCCCTTACCAGGGTCCTAATAGCTAGCAATATCCTGCAGTTGTACTAACGTTCTGCAAGTGACATAATTTCTTAGACCGTGCAATAAAATGAAAACAATGCACAAACCATCATACACTACCAATGAACATGTGCATTGAATCCTGTTTCGCTCACATCCCACTACAATAATGAGATATAGGGTGTATGCTTTGCGATTATAGAACCCATAACTTAAATAAATAGGTTTGATGATGTCAAAACATCAATTAGAATTTCACTGTCACACATATCTATCCATCTTTAACCTATAACCCATCAGGCTTGTAAGAGTACTACACTGGATGTATCAACACACAGAGTGCTCCAGCAATTTCTATCTTCAGCGTTGCAGATGAGTGTGAAAAAACCTTTACAGGTTCAGTCCTTGACATCTATCCATAATTTTATTTTTCCTGTTTTGATTCTTCCCCTTTCAGCTGTTCCCAATCGGATTTTTTTTCAAAGGGAACCTACATGTCCAAACCATACCAGTTTCTATTATTTTACTATATAAGAAAGTAGTGATTCTTGTGAAACTGCAAGATTCTCATTTTGGACACCGGACAAGACAGAATGAGCATTAGTGTATCAGGAGATCACTCTTCTTTTTCTTCATACCATATAGTAAAATATATCTCCAAGCTATTTTACTAGAACATAATCTCCCATTTATTCAATTATAGCATAATAAAAAGCACTAGTGAATAAATGAAGAAATTTGATATTGAAACACTAATTTTAACTTCACTACCACATTAGCATTTCAAACATATGTACAATATTGTAAACATCTACAAATGAACAGATTTGATGATATCAAAAACATCAGATACATCTTCACTACATCAACATTACCAACATATACTTTGTTCTTCTTTTGTTCACCTGCAGATTTGCAGGATGTAGCCAGGAGAACGGGATGCATTGTGTCAGGGCGTACAGTTTTGCTGCAATATCTGCAATTTTTTTATCTAACATACTTGACTTCAGCATGGCTTCTGGAACACTATGACCCTATTTCGGATGGAACAGCCAATTCTACCCCACAACATCCTTAGTCATCTCTTATGGCATTCATGAAAGGTAAACAGTGTTGACATTCTTTGCAAATCTTCAAGCCAGGCAGCCCACGTGCATATATCTTAATTAATGTCATCCACATAATTTAAAGTAGCTACACTTCTGTGCACCCCTAGACAGATCCGTGGCACACAAATTCCCAATTTTTGTTATGCTCCCTTCACAAAACTCTGCGACCCATATGGCCTACATTGAGAACCACAGATCTGTATGATGTACATGCACAAACATGCATGTGCCCACAACAAAATAAACACACCAGAGACTAAATACAAGTAGTCTACTCAGAGAATCATAACAACTAAGCAACTTTAACCATGATACATTCGAAATATGTTTTATCCCACAGAAAAGACAATTATACATACTGAGAAATTGTTTCCTATTGGCTATGATTTCTATATATACCTCTGCTTTAATCTCTGTTCTGCTATATACTGATAATAAAATTGTGTACTCTTTTTTTGCATTCGTTCCCAAACTCCAACTGGACCTCTATTCTCTTGTAGTCAGAAGGCCCCACTAGATTTCCAGCAGGATATAGTCCAGAGAACGGAAATGTGTTGTGTTGCCAATTTATTTATGTCAATGGCACGACACATCCTATGTCAGCAGTTTGTGCACTTTTATTATTTACGTATTATTTTAATATATTTATTGTTATTTTTATATGGATTTAACTCTTAATCTAGAGATTAAAACCAATTTGTATGTTATATTTTAGTAGTCACCTGAAAGATCAAAGGGAGGGAGACAAGTTGCTGGATGGTCTGTCATCATCACATGGGAGAACATCACCAACTGAACTTATTAACAATACAAGAGACACAGAGTTGTAAAGAAACATCGCATACACCACTTGGCATGGTACTTTATTGTTTTATGAGAAACTACTGCAGTTAAATCCCATTATAACAATTTGGTCCGGGCAGAACAATAGGTCTATGTGTGTAATAACAACTACTAACATAAATTCATTATCTACAGTACAAACAATAAAGAATAAATATAATTTGATGATGAAATTTAATTTGAGATTGATTTTTTTTATTGATTTAATTTGATGATACAAATATAATCTTTAATTTTGAAAAATGTGATAAATAGGAAAATCGTGACTTCTAGCTGGAGTCCTGAAAAGGACTATATTGTGACTTATTGTTAGCCATGTGAGGAACTATGTTGTAGCCTGTAGCTTGGTTGGGCTAGTCCTGAGAAGGACTTTTGTTGTGTATTCGTCTGGGCAAGGTTGTGACAGTGAATGACATGCTGTCTACTTATATATAAATATATATATATATATATACACACACACATCACCTTATATAAATTGAAAACTAAACATAAACATATATGAACTTAAAACTAAACTTGATACTTTCCTGTTAAGAGGACACAGATTTAATGAAACAAATTTTAAGAGGATTTCAGCTAAATAACTTTCCAGATGTTGTCTAGCATCACGTTTATGTTTTTACCATTTTCACTGCCCCCATAGCCGCACCAAAGTATGTGATCACGAAGGCAGTGATGGCAGGATTACCAGAATTTCTACTTCACTTTTGTTATAGCTATAAAGCTCTAATATAACAGAATCTACTGACGTCTGCAGTTGAAATGAGTTTACCTCACCATAAGAGGGACATTTCACGTACCTAAATGAATCCACAGTATGCATGCTCTATTCTTGGGATCAATAAAGTTATATCGGTGATTGGCATTACTTAAAGTTTCAAAATCCAACAATTTTTAACTTGTTTGCCTGTTAAAATTTCTAAGTTTGTGTAAAGTTCATAATATCAATATATCAAATGACATATTCTTTCTAGAACGTTGTCTTCATCGTGGATACTCTTAACGCCTCTCTGTTCCGGGTAAGCAGGCCTGCATTGACCATTGACATGTGCATATGTTCTTTGATGTTGCTGGTCCATCGTCTTTTTGGTCTTTCTTTTCTTCTCTTTCCCGGCACTCTGCCCTCTAGAATCAGCCTTTTGATACCATAAGTTGCTTTAAGTGTCCAAAATACTGTAACTTCCTTTTTATGATGGTATTTAGAAGCCAGTCTTCATTTAGTTTCATAAAGCTCATAATATCTACATTAAATATACATTTTTCTTCTTCTGTTTTCGTTAGCTTGAAACAAAACATGTCTATATCTGTAATTCTGTCTCCTGAATAAAACTCACTGTCTTTTGTAGTTCGCACAGTGGTCCCTAGAGCTTTGATTCCAGTGTTGTTTCCACTAACTAATATGTCTGCCTCAGCGTTTCATACTCAGAACACTTTTGAAGTTATGTGTTTGGCACTCTGTGCTGCCTGTCCACATGTATACATGGCTGTGTTGCCAATCTTGAATTTCTTACTGTTACTGCGGAGTTGGTTGTGTCCCATTCTGAGTCATAGAATTACAACTTGTTCTGATCTGTTCATAGTGTGATAGTCATTTTGTGATGGTGTTTGTGGCTTGAGCATCGTTTTTTCTGATGGTAAGTTATTGGTACATCTGATTGGTTTCTCGGCAGCACCTTCCTTAGCCAGTTGGTCTGATTTTTTCATTTCCTGGTATTCCACAGTGAGAGGGTATCCACTGCACTGCAAGGTAAGACAGTTTATTAAGTAGTTTTTTTTAAGTCTGTTAGTTTTCCAGACTGGAGAGCTTGAAGCACTGACCTTGCATCTGTCAGGAATACCACAGGCTGTGGGCCAGGGTTGGAGATCAGCAGTTTTTCAGTTGCCACCCTAAGTGCCTGGATTTCTGCATTATAATTATTGCAGAATTTCCCTGTTGGTGTTCTGACCGTATCTTTATGCTTGCATAGTTATTCTATACATACACCTGCACCTCCATTTGTTAAATATTCAGAGAAGCCATTGTTTTGTGAATGAAAATTTAGTCATATTGATATGTGCTGTCATGAAGTCATCTAAGCAGTATGATTTTGTAAACATAAAAAAACAAAGGTGTGCACCCACTTCACAGGAAATTACCCTAAACACAACCGAACTGAAAGCTAAACATAACTAACTATAAAAACTAATCATAAAAGTTGGTAATATTTGTAAACAAAAACATAACTGATTCTGACTACAGTTACAACAATTATTGATGAAGACCAATGTCTCTAGTCTAATGCAATGTGGCATATAAATTAGTTAGGGTAAGGCAGGTGCAATAAGTTTTTTTCCCTTTGATGTTTGTTTATTCAGATTGTTGGATGGTGCAGACTGTCAAATGCATTTTGAAAATCAATAAATTCAATAAGTGGCAAGTGCATTTCCACCAATTCTTCGATAATTTTTCTAAGGGTGAAAATTTGGTTGATACATGATCGTTTCGGTCTGAATTCAACTTGCTCTTCTCTAATTTTTTTCATCTGTCCTGTGAGCCTCTCTAAACATCATACTACATAATATTTTATCAGACAATTACAACAGAGTAATTCCTCACCAATTGTTACAATCAGATAGATCACCTTTCTAAGGTAATTTTACTATAACCATCTGTCCATTGTTGAGGTGGTTTTACTATGGGTCTCAACAACATGCAAGAATTACACATAATAGCATCACATTACTCAAACTGGAGAGCACAGGTTTCTGTATTGTGTACCATACTCAGCATTGAAGGAAAATATATAGATAGGTACAATGTGGTAAATTAGTCTTTTCACTAAATCTCCTCACTGGATAATACATATATGATAAAACAACTCATTTTATTTTACTGTAGTTTAAACACAAAATATGTAATTTTTTTGGTACTGCTGAATGCTTTAAAATGAGACAAAAACTGTTGAGTTATGTAACGATAGAGCATAGGACTGAAATAAAACTGTGATTGAATCTGTGAAATGTGTAAAAAACACAGAATAATAATGTTTAACAAATCACTAAAACAAGACAAATTCTACATTTCAAACAAAAAACAATATCAAGCAAATAAATTACTGATGAACTCTGTAAATTATTCAATGCTATGCTTTTGGACAGTGCTTTTTTTTAACCGTCTGCTGGTGCATGTGTTCTCCGTTTGATTATAGCCTTTTCATTCAAAAATTGAATTAAATCAGAGTGTCATAGTTACGATTTGGGAGGGGAGGGGGGAGAGATTGTGGTTGTGTGTGTGTGGAAGGCGGAGGGTGGTGACAAAGTTTTAGTTTTTTTAAGTCATTTCTTCATGTTTAAGAGCCTTTTCTGTGGAAAACTATTTGCTTTAAATAAATAAAATATTTTGGACATTAAAAGATATAAAACCTTGTTGAAGACCTTCCTTGAAGATAGAGTTGAGGGGTGGCAAGAAAGAGGTAGGCAGTGATACAAGTGGGAGGGAAACATCACGAGATGGATAGGGTGTAACCTGCCAGGGTGAACCACCAAGGAAGAGGCAAGCTAGAGGTCTGTTGAAGCCAACCATCGATGCAGAAATGGCACATGATGATGATGATGATGGCTTGCGTACTTGTAGCAGAACAATGGTCCTACTACATTTCCAGCAGGATGCAGTCCAGAGAATGGAAATGCATTGTTGTCTTCCTATTTGTGGCAATGACCAGACACAACAGTCTTTGGCATTGCTTCCTTGTACTAAATGTCATTTTCTGATTTCCTAGTAATATTCTTTCCACCCCCCCCCCTCTCAATCTATGTTGTGTTTTTTAGTAATTTGTACAATATTATTACCATGTGTTTTTACTTTTCTTGTCAATTATTTATGTCAATGATCAGTAGATTATGGATAATATAACACCGAAGACACTTTAATGGAATACAAGTTTACAGTACTTGGGATATCATTGATGCATGCTGGGTGAATAGCTTATGGTAAGCATAGTTTGTAAATTCAGTGATAAAAATGGAATAACTGACGGTCAAACAAAACATGAAATCTATAAAAATCTACGGAGAAATTTGTGTTACATCAATGTTGCAGTGATACTATTGTTGACATCTTCAGTAATGTACCAGTAATATACAGAACAATTGAAAACTATCCTGCATAGATCATTGCTTTAAAACTATTGTTGAAATTAAACGGCAGTGCTAATATGTGTTAGTCCAGTTCTGTGGCTGGGGTATTTCAGACAGACAGGATGTTTCGTTATATTTTAGCTGTATGCAGTTCGGTAACCTACCATTTTCAATGGTTATCTACTGAACAGAAATATTGCCTCTATAATTACTTTTTTTTTTTAAATGATTGGTTGATGGCTACATGCTAAATAAGATATGCTACAACAGGCATTCTGAAGCAGGTGTTCTCGCCAGCATGTGGTGCTATCACAAAGACATGCTCACGACATGTGAGTTAAAAAGTGCTAGCGAGCATTAGCAGACGATTACCTACTTTTAACAGATGCAGATATGTGGGTGCTACTCCCGGCCTAAAAAGTTTGAGAGAGAACTCTTGTACTACAACATATCTTTAGCAGTTGGGTTTTTGGTGGCTAAACCTGTGAGATGACTTGTTATCCTATCACAGCTTAAGTGGCCTACACAGTTGCTAGCTTGTATTACATAGTGATCTTGTTATAAGGGTAGTTTGCTTGGAATATGGCTATATCTGAAGTTTTGTCTCTTTTATAAACTTGACTCTGTTTTATAACTCATAACAAGGTCCGTATAATTTTTCTTCAGCATTGTTTCTTTTGGAAAGTGCATGTGTCCGAAACGTGCTTATATCTGAAGTTTTTATACACTTGGCTGTGTTTTATAACTCCTACAGAGGCATGTATAATTTTTCTTCCATTGTTGTTTCTCAGGGTCAGAGTTCTTGCCTCAGAATTTCATAATCAGCACATTCTTGAAGTATGTGTCATATCCTCAAATCACATAGTTTAATTGACATATTAAACTGTAATAACAGTTAACATCCACATTACTACATGAACTTCCTGGAAAACAAACAGTTGGATTATGCTGGGCGACAATGCACAGACACATTGATCCCGACTGGTAAAGCAGCACCCAGCAAAGCAATATGTGAATACCTTGTAACAGCCTCCATATTCTCCTGAAATCAGCACTGAAAGGACGGCGATTCAAGGATGTAGATGTTATCACCAATGTAACTAGCTAACTGACAGGTGTCAAAGAATGGATTCCTGGAGTATTTCCGGCAGCTGTGTGCACAATGGCAAAAGTGTGTAGTTGTCGAAGGGAACTACTTTGAAGGAAATTAATGTACATGATGTTATTATTGCTTATTTCTCCTATATAATTAAATATTACTGGAAACTTTCTTTAAGCTATGTGTGCGCTCACGCACGCACACACACATATCACACACACTGATATAATTTCCTATTCAGGTTGTAGCCACCAACCAATCCATAATTTTTTAGCTGAAGTTATTTTCTAAGCATTATTTATGTTCAATAATTTGCCATTGCTTTCTGAACGGTCGATGTGCCTGTGACAGAATTTTAAACGGACAGCTTGCCCATTCCAATGAGCTCTGCACCTCTCCGCCACAGAACCGGACACATATGTGTGAATTAATAAATGGTATTGCTCTTCACAAACTGAAATTTAAGAAAGTATACGTCACTATTCTAACGACAACAATCAATTTCAAAACGTAATGCATTCACAATCCAATCACAATAGTGAGCTATTGTACAGAGGTTCACGGGGAATGTGAATAGGGAACTAAAGTGCAACTGTCAGAACTAAACAGGAAACAGATCATCTCTGCTACAGGACATCTGGGAATGGTTACTCACAAATATATTCTCAGTGTCGCCGCCTTCTGCCTCAACACTTGGTTGAGCATCGTCTCCAGCCTGCCCGATAAAACATGTAATTTACTCGCAAAAGTTATATGTAATGCAATGTTTTTATCAGTCTGCATTGTCTGTGTCCCAAACTTGGGCACAGTATTACATTCAGAGCATACATACAAAAAATATGCAGACTATTATCTATTAACAGATACTGACAAACACAATTGGACATCCCAGAACTTAAATTAATGAAACTGTACATTCCTGAACTTAATTCACACAACTGTACATTCCCGGACTTAATTCACACAATTGAACATCCCCAAACTTAATTCATACAATTGAACATTCCCGTACTAAATTCACACAATTGGACATCCCTGGACTTAATTCACACAATTGGACATCTCCAAACTTAATTCACACAATTGGCCATCCCTGAACTTAATTCACACAATTGGACATCCCCGAACTTAATTCACACAATTGGACATCTCTAAACTTAATTCACACAGAATGTTTAGGCTGCGCTGAATATATACTTGATCTGAAGCCGACTTTGTTTTTGAAAAATTTCAATGGAAAGGGGGAGGGGTCGGTTTATGAATGGGTGAGCTTATTATCCTATAGTTGACAATTTGTATACTGCTAATTCTGACCGCCTACAACAGCCGACTGTGTTATTCTGATGTCACATAGGGAGTGGTAATTTACTGGTATATTCCTGCTTCTGCGCAGATACAATGCACACTCGTTCACCAAATGTTTACCGCCATTGTTTATGAAAGAACCAATGTAAGAAATAGCATTATACCGCAATCTTGAAAATGAATAGTGAAATAGTTCAACGTAAAAGAGATTTGCTTATGATTCATTATTAATAGTGAGGCCGAAGACCATAGCAACCACGTGTATGAGGACAATGTTAAAACAGAAGAGTTTCATGCATTGATTGACTTGAGATGAATTGGACTTTAAAGGTTTTAGCTACTAGTAAGTGGGCCTACAGTAATTATGTACACCATTAGCAGGTATTGTAATTGAAAGGCAACAATGATAAGAATTATGTATTTTCACTTTTTTTCCTGTTTTTTCACTTCCAAAATGGAGGAAGGGTGGTGTGGATGTCGGCGCACTGTTTTGTTTTTTCTTCTCCTAAAATGGGGAAGGAGATCGGCTTGCAATTGATTGGGTTTTAGAATGAGCATATACAGTACATGATTGACAGAATTATAGTATTCTTCTTTATCTGCAATGATACTCTAACTCCTGCAGATTAGCATGATGTAGTGCAGAGAGCTGAAAACATTGTCTTGGATTACAACTTGGCTGTGGTAGATCCAATTTCAGTATGGCTCTTAGCTTACTGTTACCTCTATGACAGTGGGGAGAACCTTTGTTTGTGTCAAGGATCATTTGTAAATTGATATCATTCACGGGCAATACAAAACTATGAACTTAAAAATGAGCCTGTAATATTTACACAAACATTGAAGTAACTCGCCCCTAATGTGATGACTAGAACCTGCTACTATTTGCTGAGGTGTGTATGTACATTATTATCATGATTCACTTCATATAACTGTATGGTGCTGTGGAACAAGGCCAGTGGCCTTATTTTATTTGAATGTTTAGTCCAGCCTCTGTTACCTTTGACGAGCCAAAGCAAAAGATCCAGCAGGCCATTTATGGCACATAGTCCTGAGGTTCCCCATCCCTGTTCCATGAGACGAAATATCCAACACCAGCCCTAAAAACTCCTTAGTCACCTATTATGACTTGCATGGCACTGTGACTATTCTTCTTATCCCTTTCAGACTATCAGTGTAGGTAGTGCTATAGCATATAAGATGTACTGAAACACACAGTACTAAATATCAGATGAAGTGGTGAGGGCTAGTGTTTGTCTTCACAGCATTTCCAACCATTTGAATGTTAGTACGTTGTCATGATAGGTCTCAGAAAAGTTGCGATATTTGCACAACTCCTGCCCCTGAATCAGTTTTTAACACGCAAACATCAGGAATCATAAGGCTCTATCACTATGTCTGACTAAAAACATGCAGAGGATTAACTTCACTGTGTTCAGATTTTCTAATATACCGTATATATTTTCTGTCTCTCTAAACACCCTATACTTAGTTTACAAGTGCAGCATTTTTTAATGAAAACAAACCAGGTAACTTGGACATTGAGACTTACACAGAACCTTTCAAGAACAGCGATGGACATATTTCTCCTCCCTTCAATTGAAGTGAGTCTCTTAACTCAGTGGACCAGGGACAAAACCAGCATACAGGGAAAAATAGTTTATCATTTGGTCCACGACATGCTAATCTAAAGAAATTTTTCAGCTTCATAAGACAACATCTATGAAGTCCTTTGGTATTTTAAAGAAACTTTTTAAAAATGTGCGCACTGATGAGCGCTGTAGCCTACATGATAGAGAGCATGCTTACTGTCACCGGATGACAGCGTGCCGAATTCGAAACCATGCCTAGACATTAAAAAAAGACTGAAAAAAACAAATCCAGATTGTGATTTCTTTCCTAATACAACCACTCCTCCAGCCAACCCAGCTGTAAATGATCACCTGAGGCATGAGTTGGGGAATGTAAACACAGACAGGAAGGCCACCCCTCCTAATAGTTTAGTACATGAATAGTTATCTTCACCCCGACGGCAGGTTGCTGTTATGCAACCTACCGTTATCTGTATCCCTATATCATATTCTGCATTACCTAGGAAATGCTGATGGACCTTTGTCCAAAAGAAGTTATCCATATCTGTTTCACTCCAGACTTTCAGGTATACTATCAAGCCTCATGACTAATACACTCTCAACACACAATATGTATTCTATCAAGCCTCATGACTAACACACTCTCAACTCACAATATGTATTCTAGCGTCTCATGATTAACACACTCTCAACTCACAATATGTATTCTATCAAGCCTCATGATTAACACACTCTCAACTCACAATATGTATTCTATCAAGCCTCATGATTAACACACTCTCAACTCACAATATGTATTCTATCAAGCCTCATGATTAACACACTCTCAACTCACAATATGTATTCTATCATCTCATGACTAACACACTCTCAACTTACAATATGTATTCTATCGTCTCATGATTAACACACTCTCAACTCACAATATGTATTCTATCAAGCCTCATGACTAACACACTCTCAACTCACAATATGTATTCTATCAAGCCTCATGATTAACACACTCTCAACTCACAATATGTATTCTATCAAGCCTCATGATTAACACACTCTCAACTCACAATATGTATTCTATCAAGCCTCATGACTAACACACTCTCAACTCACAATATGTATTCTATCAAGCCTCATGATTAACACACTCTCAACTCACAATATGTATTCTATCATCTCATGACTAACACACTCTCAACTCACAATATGTATTCTATCGTCTCATGACTAACACACTCTCAACTTACAATATGTATTCTATCGTCTCATGACTAACACACTCTTAACTCACAATATGTATTCTATCAAGCCTCATGACTAACACACTCTCAACTCACAATATATAAACTGATTACCTTGAGTTTTTCTAGTTGTTGGTTCTCCTCATCTAAGATTCTCTTCTTTTCAGCCTCAGAAACATTAAATGTGTTGGCTGTCATTGTGTTTAGGGCAGATGCAAATCCAACTGGTCTGCAGAAACAAAAGCATACCACAGATGTTATCCTGCCAAATTTTATTTCATCATTAAGAAAAAAGGCAAGATCAGAAACAAAAATATAGGAAATGAAAGTATACTTTTTTGTTAAAAACATTTGAAAATTATAATCTATCTATACGCTGTATCTCTTGTTTGCCTTGCGGCATCAGAGGTAGAAAAGTTCTCTGGAGATGACCTTCCTGTGTGCTGTTTGTAAGCTTGTTCCAGTGGCTGCTTTGATTTCTGTGATCCATCTTTTACATGGTCTGTCTCTGGCTTTATAGTCATTATATCTATGTGTCATGGCCATCTGTGGCATGCTGTCTGTTTGGTATTTACTGACTTCTGTGTTTCAGTGCTTTTCTAGATGGATTATGTGATTTCTTTTCTGAATGGGATAGATTAGAACACGGCTTAACGATGTGGAGTCACTGAAATGACACTGTGATTGGCTTAGCGAACCGACAGTGTAGAAGCTAGTACTAGTAATATCGCTCATAGGAAAAAAATACCCCAGTATGAAGAAAATTATAATGATGATGAAATAATCCCTTTAGCTGTGAGTTGATAGCCTTTGACACATCCTGATGATGAAATAATCCCTTCAGCTGTGAGTTAGCAGCTCTTGATAGCCCATAGCCCCTTTCTGACAAAAGTAGAGGTCCCTAGTTCAATCAAGGTAACACATTGGCAACACTCATATAAGGTTTCTTGTCACAAAGGCATGGTTGTGTTGGGGTGGGTCTGTTTAGTCTCCAAAGGGAGGCATTTCAGTGTTTGGCAGTACTTCAGAATCATCAAGTTGAACCAAGAGCACAGCATCCATTTCTGGGTCAACTATCTAATTCTTACATCAAATTTTTTGACCAATCTGCATACCTAGCATTCCCCACCACCTAGAAGTCTGCCACAAAAGGACAAATATGCAATGTCCTCTGACCAACATCTCGTCATCATCCATAGGAACCATATTCTTGAGACAGAAAAGTAAATACATGGGACAAGACATGCAGTTATGATGTTTTTCACAGGTGACAGGTTTTCAGCCTATTCCACAATTTTCCTTAGTCATCTCCTATGATGTGACCTGAAAGAAGAGACCCTAATCAATATGAACCCTTTGCACCCTAATCAAGATGCACCCCTTGCACCCTAATCAAGATGCACCCTAATCAATATGAACCCTTTGCACCCTAATCAAGATGCTAGACCTTTGTAGCTGAACAAGCAAATATCTGTAAATAAATGAATAAGAAGATCCAACACATTAAGTCACCAAGTGTGTAACTAGGACCTAAGAGAGCATAGAATAGCAAAACTGTTGACATTTCATGCATGTGGAAAGCGGCAACAAGGGAGATTTTGGGGTGGGGTTGGCTGTCCCATTCCATAGCGGGTCAAAGTGACCCAAAAGCTATGCTGAAATCAAATGTGCCAAACCAAAAGGCGCAAATATTGCAGCAACAATGTGAATAATGACACAGCGCATTCTGTTCATAAGACTACATCCTGCTAACCATTAGCCAGAACGTCTTAGATATTAAACAGGTGCTGGCTTCAGTAATACAAATAAAAGGTGGTATTAATAAGAATATATAGGGATGTATTAAGTGTAATTGTAAAAAAATTGCTGTGGATAGATTAATGTGTCCGGCCATTGGCGCAAATAAAAAGATGAAACAACGAATGTCCATTCTCTTTGTTATTTTGTTTGTTAAATGCTGGATTTGACCAGGCCATCTCGGGAAGCCTGGTCGTGTCGCTTTCAACCTAGTCCTAAAACAGACTGTTCAAGTTATATCACGACGCTGGAATCAGAACGGGGAACTGATGAAAGCACTTGAGCCTTGGCAAAAAGTTGAAAAGGCTGACAAAAGTTTTCTGAAGCTTGCTTGTGACCTCGGGACAAACTGCAGATAAGAGACAAATGTCCATTCTCTGGACGACATCCTGCTGGAAATATAGTAGGACCATTGTCCTCTTTACAAGAGATATCCAGCAGGAGTCTGAGAATGAATGCTGAAGAAAGAAAACAATGAAGTAAATAAAAATAGCATAGATAATGCCATTAATACAAACACAGAACACATTTTATGTATCTGCAAAACTTTGGCCATGCTTATACTCAAAATACTTTTAAAATTGTTGAATTGTTTGGCGCATGGCCGAGAGGTACGTGTGTCGTTCTCACGCCCGTGAGGTCCTAGTTTCGATTCCCAGTAGGAACTGGATTTATCAGTGGGTAAATTAAAAAAACTGACCCTGAACATGACATAGCTACAGTAAGGGCATGTGGCCTTTATCACACAAGCCACTCGCAACCTCTCTGCAACTCTCTAATAGAAAAAATGCAGCATTGACACACTGTTTTGACACACTGGTATGATGTATGACTGATGACATTCTATTGAGCATGTCAAAAGGAACAAATAAGATTGCACAATTGGGCTAGCAACCATGTAGAAACCAACAAGTTAGCTATTCTGCAGATCATCATTATCTTAACACTGTGGACATGGATGGTCCATAGGTGGTCCTATCTCATACTCAGTGTGTCCTTTGGAATGTTGCATTTAACTGTTCCACTTCTGTGTTGGTTGATAGCTCTTCTTTTAATTTCTAAATGTTGCTCCAATCTTGCAACACCACGCTTCACTCCCAGGTCCTGCATTCTAGACATAGATACGGAAGAAGAAATACACCCCACATCATCTGAGTCTAACTTCTTGAGTATATTCAAAATATCAACACAATCTGTGGATCTAACACGAGTCACACTGGCCATGTTTGTATATCTATCCGCTCTTTCATTTCCCCCCAACACCCGCTGGACAGGCACACAAATTAAGGTACTTCTCTTCAGCACAGATTTCATCATCAACTCCAGCCACTGCTACCATAGATAGCCCAACTTACACTTTCAAAGCTTGTAGACATTTTTACATTGATGTAGAAATCAAAGACAGAAATCACAAATAGATAATAAAATAGTTTTCTGCACAGATGTCAGTTGGAAAGGGGTATTCAGCTCAGAGACAATTTTAGCATTCTTTCTCAATCTCCTGCTGAATCTCTCTTGTACCACAACAATGGTTCTACTATATTTCGAGCATGATGTAGTCCAGAGAACGGAGATGCTGTGTAGCCATTTTATTTGTGCCAATGGCCCAACAACTCTTGACTTCAGTAATGGTAACTACCGGTAATACATTCAGTGTTTTAGCATTTTCAATGAACGGTGGATGTGATGTCCCTAGCCATATCTCCAGTATGCCAGCCATATGTCACAACCTGTTTTACAGAATTTCTCACACTGCCCCCCTTCCACCAATCTAATGCTAAGCACATCTACACTGCCTGTATTTTTTCCCCGCAGTCTGGGTTGCTATGGACCTGACAAAAGATGTACATAGAGGGTTTAATCCATTAATTACCAAACGGATGTCAGCTAAAGCGGAGGCCATTGCATCCACTGAAACAAACATGGAATTACAGTAATGATGTTGTTAAACCACATTATCTCTTACTTGCTAGCGCTTGTGGGAGTTGTGGCTACTCCCTTTTTCCCATCAAGTGAAGCCAGGTGTTGCTCAAGAGCGTCTAACAGGCTAGCAGGAGCCTACAACATATAAGAATATCTTTTAGTGTGACTTTCACAAAATCTACATTTATGATGAACATCATACATAATATTTTCAAACAACATAAAATATGGTTCCATCTTACAATATCATCTTCTCTCTTCATTCTCAAACTTCTGCTGATTAGCAGGATGTAGTCCAGATCACAGAATACATATCTGCCATGTTTACAGCTTGCCTGCCTGTGCCTTCTGGTCTGACACATCCAACTAAAGTAGCACATTTTAAAATCATTAGACTATCTATCGAATTGAATAGCCAACTCCAAAATTTACTTAGGTCGCTTCATATGACCTCCATGACAGCTAAGTGTTAATATTCTTTAACTCCCCTAGCAATCAATTGTGTAACAAAACACACTAGCAATTTCCTATAGAAATCGAGTGAGATTATCCCTCCCCTCCATAACCTGTGACTCATGTTTTGAGTTTACTTTCTGGTATTCTATCTATTGTCTCTGCTTTTGCTGTAAGGTATCGCAGGATTACCGGTAAATGATGATTGACTTTCAAGTTATGGCACATGTGGTACTTGATATGCAATAATATTGTGATGTCTCAAAATGGTGATAACTCCTTCATTCCACCTATTACCTTCTGTTTTTCTTCAATCCACCTTAGTATCTCCCTCTGCTTCTTGGTGTTTCCATATTCAATGCTCATTAAGGGGATGGACAATTTCAGTCTCTTTTTTTCAATATATTTGACCACAGACATTGTTCTAACAGTTCTTGTAATCTTCATTCCTCACATGATCTCTTCTGTTTACTTCTTTTCTTAGATATCTCATTTCACATATAGTAAGCTTTCTCTCATTCCTTAGTTACTCATGGTTTATCATCAACAAAATTACTTCCGTAGTCCACCCAGCCACCATGGCCCACGCTCTGGCAAGATCACTACTTAGAAGCCTGCTGAAGATGGATGTGTCGGGCCATTTGCGCAAATAAAACGGCAACACAGCGCATTTCCATTCTCTGGACTACATCCTGCTAGAAATCTGGTAGGACAATGGTCTTGCTACAAGGGAGATCCCGCAGGAGTTTGAGAATGAACAATGAAGAACTGCTTAGAAGGAGCATGAGGTTTTACTAGACAGTTTCTGGTCAACAAGTTAAGACATTTTAGGACTTTTTTGTAAACCATGTGCTATGATGCAGGCTCATATATCAATTACTGTTATCTTTTCTATCTTCTCTTTGCACTCAATTACATTGCTGGTGTTACTACATTACATGAATTATGTGTATTTAGTGCAGATCTGTGTGACATCATTGATAATACATTTATGAAAAATAAAACTACTGCTATGCCAATCGCATATTGAATAAAGTGGCTCATAACACAATAAAGTTAATTCTACAGTAGATGCAGGAAGTGTTCACCATTTGTCTCAAGACTGTAAATAGTGACATAGATCTGAATAATTTTGTTTTCGATATCAATAAATACTTCTTCTGAAATCATAGGGCGTCCATATTGGTGTGCAACTTTTTCACAGAACTTATCAAATTTCTAATTGCATTACGGTGAAGAACTTGTGCATCAAGCAACATCTGCAGGAGTTTTTAGATATTGTCTTTGCATATTTCCTCCCATTATTAAATCACCAGAAATACTCTTTGTTCAGTGGTTAGCAACATTCTAGGTCAGGGAATGCAAATTTACTCTGCAGCCATTAACAATCTGCTGAGTCACACTGTGTACTGGACCATGGAAACACACAACTTTCAATGACATCATATTTAGCACATATCATTTCAAATTCAGTGCTAAAGGGGGATATGCTTCATTTTTTAAATTAATATTTCTGAGATTCTGTACTGTGGAAATGGTTCTTTGAATTTTTCTCATATGACAAAGATTTATCCGTCCCAAAACCACATACAAAAATTGAGCATTTGCACTTTGATTTAATGGTTTGACTACAGTATGTTAAAAAGCTGACAAAAATTGATCATTTGCACTCAGATTTAATGGTTTAATTAAAGTATAATAAAGCAGTGCACAAAAATTGAGATTTAATTATTTGGTTTGATGGTTTACTGGTTTGGTTTGACTAAAGTATGATAATGAAACAGCATCTAAATGCAAGCCGGTAAGGAGCTGGGTACACACAAATAGCATCATAAAGTTTGGTAAATGGCTGGAAGCATGCAGGCAAAGATCACAATGCAGATTTAAATATGGCTTCCTAATATACTAGTTTACCAAGGTCCAAGGTAATGGAAGAATTGTATATGAACTGAAACGTTCACTCTGAAGTTTTTGCATAAATAGATTAAACAAACATAAATTAGTCTGGAGAATTAATTGCTAGTGAAATTCACGCATAAAGTACAAAGGATTGTAAATCTTGCACAACAAAATTAACAGAACTAATTAGTCACAGATTTAAACCCCAAACAAATTATTAGTCTGAAGAATAAATCCCTAGTGACATTCACACATAAAAGTACAAAAGGTTATAAATCAGAGTCCTTTTTAAGATAGTGGGTCTTTCTTCACACCTTTAAAAAATGTTCTAGTTACAAAATGGCTAACTTAAGTTGTTGATATAGTGTTCGACCAATAAAGATGCAGTATGCATGTTCATTGCGAGGGTTGCTCCCAGATGCAGACACATATGTGCAAACAATATGTACATCTGACAACTTAACCTACCACACTGGGAAAAGGATTCCCAGGAAAACACCCCCCCCCCCTTTTAATCTTTCAATTACATTAAAAATAATCATCCATCCATCACCGGATAAATATAGCCAAGGAAAAAAATCATTCGAAAAACTAAAAACTCAGATTTCTCCGCCATTTTTCCTTTATTTCATTTTGCTTTCATAACAAAGGTACACTCTTTATCTGGGAAAGAACCTAAATCAGTCTTAATACAATGAAATTAACAGACTTAATTAGTCTGAGGGCGTACTGACTATTAAAAAATAATACATGAAGTTAATAAAATGTTAACAGACTATTTATATTTCTTGATAAAGTTGAAATTTATCATTTTTATATGTAGTCAGTCTTAATAACAGTGTTATTCTCTTGAAAGAAAGAACAGAGAGATTGAGATGTTGAAACAGGAATTCAAAAAGCCAACTATGTACATTTTGAACTTACAATTTTGAAATACATATCTATCCCAATGGAAACCAAAAGGCAAATCATAAATTTAACCTTCATACCAATATTGTGTTACCTATTTCAAATGTTGACACTACTAAAGAACAAGAGAGCTTACCACATGTGAAATGAGATGTCTAAGATAAGCAGCAAACAGAACAAGAAGAGATCATGTAAGGAAAGAAGAGATTACAAGAACTGTTGGAACGTCTGTGGACAAATATATTGAAAAACAGAGACTGAAATAGTTCAACCACTTAATGAGAATGAAGCTTTATTGGCCAGTGGCAAGAGCATACAACATGAAAATTGAAAAATTAAGATGCAGAGGAAGATCAAGAAGAAGATGGATTGAAGGAGTTACCAACATTCTGAGACGTCACAATATTACTGCATATCAAGCAACCAAACATGCTATAGCCCCAAAAACCAATTGTCATTCAATCCTGCAACCCTTTACAACAAAAGCAGAGTAAAGACAATAGATAGATAAGTAATGTTGTTATTTATAAAATAATATTTTTTAAATTAGATTTCATTTCATTGCAGCATACCACTACTTATCCTTAAGCATAATATTGTTCACTTTTGTCACTGTGGCCTTTGATAGATAATCCCTGATTTCTAGGTTGTTAGATACTTATACTTTGTTACCTAGCATTGTTTTTATTGTCTGCTTGTGCTGTTGTGTTTCTCACCTTTGCTTTTCCCAGATGTATTATTATGCACCATACATTATATTGTTACTATATTTACTTCCTTCCATTAAGACTAAATTTCCTCTTTACAATGTCTTACATATTAGACATTTTGTGAGGGTGTTTTAATTTATTATTTCATATTCCCTATTTCTGTACATGTTAAATTTATGTTTCTTGATAAAGCCATGTGACCATATCTTAGAAGTTGTTTGTTTTTATAGTAGACGTATACATCTTATTGTTTTTAATTAGATTTATTCTCTTGTAACATATTACTACTTTAGGTATGTTGATTGTTAGTTAGTTAGTTAGTTAGTCGTCGGATCATCATCACTGCAAACTGGACACATCCATAGTTGCTCCGATCTCTCCTTGAGTGTATCCGCCATCACACTTCTGCTGACAGTACCGGTCCTATGCTGGTTGACCATCATCTTTCTGCGCACTCCAAAATGTTCACCTCTAGAAACACCGCATCTCAATCCCTGATCTTTAATCCTAGCCATTGAAAAGGAATCATCATCCACATTAGTCTCACTCTCGCGTGTTATATCTCTTAAGGAGTTCAAAACGTCAGCACGATCCATTGCCCCATCGCCCTTTGCCACAATCGCACACGATGCCAGTTGATCCGCTCTTTCATTGCCTCGAACACCCACATGTCCCGGCATGAAAATAAATGTAACCGCTTTCAAGCTCGCATTTCTCAAGGCCTCAATCCACTGTTCGCGAACGAGACTTGAACGAATGTTGATTATTGTCTTCGCACATCAGACATATCCATAGGTGCTCAGTTCTCCGCTTCAGTAAATCTCTCTGTTAATAGCAGATGATGGTTCCTGTTCTATGTTGGTTGAGCGTTCTTTTCAAATATTTGTGATGTATTCTCTCCATGCGACGCCACTTCTTACTCCACTTTATGCATTATCGACACTGACTCATGCTCATTTACCTCAAAATTCTGAGATCGCGAAGACTCTTGTAAAGCACTGTTGCTCTATGTCTGCTCTATCCATAGGTTGACCACTAGTTATTGAAGCAGAACCAGCCAGCTTGTCAGCTCACTTGTATCAACTAGAAGCAGAACCAGCCAGCTTGTCAGCTCACTTGTATCAACTAGAAGCAGAACCAGCCAGCTTGTCAGCTCACTTGTATCAACTAGAAGCAGAACCAGCCAGCTTGTCAGCTCACTGGTATCAACTAGAAGCAGAACCAGCCAGCTTGTCAGCTCACTTGTATCAACTAGAAGCAGAACCAGCCAGCTTGTCAGCTCACTTGTATCAACTAGAAGCAGAACCAGCCAGCTTGTCAGCTCACTTGTATCCCTCAACACCTGCATGTTCAGAAGCAAAGATGACAGTGATTTTGTGCAGTGAGACAAGTTTTGTGCGTGCAATTCTTTTCTTTCTCCAATGACTCCACTAATCACCTACGCACTTCACCTGCCATGACTTTCTGAATCATATTGAGTTACCCAATATACATACATGAAGATAGGCTTATGATTCCAGTCAGTCTAGGGCCTTTGTCACTGCAAAAACCTCCATCCTTAGACTACTTGTTATGGCGAAGATCCCACTGAATTTGTGAACTCCATGTGATCCAGCGGTAAAGGCTCATGCGCACATTTGGTAGCGGATGACAGAATCTGTGTAAATCACAATATTTATGTCATCAGCATGTTCGGAGATAAGTGCCTTGACCTCGGTATCAACACTCACAGGATTAGATTACTATTTAGTTTTAATCATTGGGCTGTAAGCAAGTTTTACACAATTTATAAATGAATTGTGACAGAATTGATATCTTTGAAATGTGGATATATAGAAGAATAAGAACATTTCATGGAAAAAGAAGAAAACTACACAAAAACATAAATTGATACATTTGAGCTGTATATGTATAGAAGAATTACACGAATTACAGAACAACTAGTTGTATAACACACCCTAGTAAAGTGGTATACTACTTAAAAGAATAAAACACAAGTCGGAAGAAATAATTACAGAAGAACAAGCTGGCTTCAGAGCAAACTGTTGAAGCACTGTTGAACAAATATTTAACATTCTAACACTAATCGAAAAAACATTTTTTTCAGCACCAACTATACCACAATTTAAATGACTTTAAAAGCCTTTGACCATGTTTGGCATGATGGTCTGTAGCACATACTGAGGCAATTTAATTTTGACACCACAATCATAGACATTATTGAAGCACTGTATAAATTGCAAATAGTGCTGTTTTGTCAAACAATACAACTGGAGAGTTGTTCATCAAAACAAATGTGGGAGTTCGACAGGGATGCATAATGTCCTCAGAACTTTTCAACATATACTTAGAGCACATCATACAAGAGACATTACATGATTAAAACATGTCTATATCGATCGGAGGTCGCCCTATTTGTAACTTGCATTTTGATGATGATATTGATCTTATAGCTTGGTCAGAACAAGCATTGCAAGAGTTAACAGCAAAGTTGGAAAAAGTTACCAGCAAGTACAGAATGGAAATCAATACAGATAAGAGCAAAATCTTGGTTAACAGCAGAGACACAGAAAACCAGACTAACATCATGATCAATGGACATAAGCTTGAGGTGGTGAATACCTTCAAATACCTCGAATCAAGTATATGCAGCGATGGAAAATGCAAAGCAGAAATAAAAATAAGGCTGAAGATGGCTTTAGCGTCCTTGTCAAGGCTAACCATGATTTGGAAAAGCAACATCAGTATTGGAAAGTCAAACTATGTCACTTGTGCTTTCTGTTGTGCTCTATGGTTGTGAGAGTTGGACACTCAATGCAGACATGGAGAGAAGATTACAGGCTTTTGAGTACAAATACTACAGATAAATTCTACGAATTTTCTATAGGGAACATAAGATCAATGTGTACGTAAGAAATAAAGTAGACGTGTGCAGGTGTTCAGGAATTATTTCTTTCAATAGTTAAACAACAAAAACTAGCATAGTTCAGACATGTAAGAAGGCATGGTTCCTTGTCAAAAACAATACTGCAGGGAACTGTCGAAGGGGGAAAGAAGCAGAGGAGGGCAAGTAAAGGCATGGATGGGCAAGTAAAGGCATGGATAGACAACATCAAGAAATGGACAGGATAAGATATTTCCACACTCATCCGCATCGCTCAGGACAGAATTCGCTGGAGGGCTCTGTGTGCTGAAGCATTTAATGTGATACCCCTATGATCCTGAAGGATTACGAATTGATTGATTGATATAGAAGAATAAGAACTTCATGGAAAAAGAAGAAAACTACTAGAAGACAATTTATACCTTTAGCTATGGATATATATAAGAATAAGGAGAAATTCATGGAAAGAGAAGAAAATAAGAGGCTCTGACAACAATGAGTATGAAAAAAAGAACTAGTAAGGGAAAACAAAATTACAATAATTGAAATACATTGGACATATTAAAAGACATGACACCTTGTTGAAGACCTTACTTGAAGTTAGAGTCGAGGGTCGGAGAGCAAAAGGTAGGCAGAGATACAAGTGGGAGGTAAACATGATGAGATGGATAGGACACATTCTTGATTAGAAGCCAGAATCATGGCACACAACACATTCCCATAAGTGCGCCACTCTCCGTTCTAGCACCCATTAAAGAATATGCAGACTCAAAATTTCAAGCAGATGTTGATTGTGTGATCTTCACAACTTTCCAGAGAGGACACACTTTCTCCGTTTACCCCTGGACATCCATATTCCTAATTCTGTCACTCTTTTTTAACTTTGTTAACTCCACACATTCACTGCCTTTGCCTATTTTTTCCAATTTTTGATTATCAATTTTCAACAAAACATATACACAAATGTTAATTTATGTTTTACAAAAATTAACTTTCTTAAAAATTTTTTCTAAATGAGCAAATACAAAATAAACATTGTTATGAAATTTTTTAACAATATGTAAAAGTTAATGAAAATAGTGTAATAATGTTTACAAAAAAAAGGTGTCAATTTAACAGGGAGGGGATGTTTTTAACTTCATTTCAATTGAGACAATATTTTATTCTTTAATTTTTGTTGAACTTTCTGAGTTTATTATAACTTGATTTTCACTTCTTCCTGTAAATAAATTGTTATGACTCATTAACTCTTTTCCTTCTAAATGGTTTACTAACCTTGTCTTGATGATTTTAGAAGTAATTATATAAAAATGTTGATTTCAGCGGCACACAGGCAGAAGGGGGATGCTTATCTAGCTGTTTTAGCAGCTTGCTGGAGATAAGGGGTTAAACAAGCGGAGAGGAGGGGTGCTGGCAAAGGTATAGCAAATATCTGTTTTATATAAATTTGTGTTCAAATATTCAAAATCATAATATTGACAATGAAAAGTTAAAGTTAGAAATTGCTATCAAACTTGTTCTATTTGTATGGCAGCTATGAATGCTTGAAACAGAAAGATAGATAGCATGTAGAACTGCAGAAAAACTCTGATCCAACAGGCAAATATTGAAAACTAAAAATATGGGTAATGAAATATTGCAAATCAATGAAGGAACATAAATACACACACAAGTGGACGTTTCCATCAGAAGGCCATTATCATGTCCAGTGACAAGTACACTATGTTAGCATTAAGTGATGTTACCATAGCCAGCACCATACTTTGCTCTGTGTATGTTATGCTATGTTCTTGATAAAGGACATTTAGTCAAAATGTTGATTTGTGTACATCTTCCTGTGTTCTTCAAGTGATTTATAAAATGTCATTACCTAATGGTTTCAATGATCACCTGAAAAAGATTTATCTATCTATCTATAAACCCATAACTTGTCAGGGTTGTAGGAGTACCACATTGGATGCCTCAACACACACAATTTCATCAATCTCTATCTTCAACAATGTGGACGAGTGAGGAAAGACTGTCTTGTCCAGTCCTTGATGTTGTCTGCCCATGCTCTTATTTGTCCTCCTCTACTTCTTCCACCTTTTACAGTTCCCTGCAGTATTGTTTTTTTACAAGGAATCATTTACGCATATATGTCCAAACCAAGCAAGCTTTCGTCGTTAAATAGATGACGATTGTTCAAAGTCATAAATAATTATTAAAACTGTTATTGAGATTATAATGGATTAGTTAGCAATGGATCATACTCATTTTAGGACATATCCTTCAGGAAGGATGGATCATCAACACATACTCAACATGTGGAATGCATTTCCAGTACTGTATCCTCTGTTTAACATTTATCATGCCATGGTTGAGTGCACTCAACAACAGTTTTCCTGTTACAAACAGCCATTGTCGAGTGAGCTCAACCATCACTATGCCCCACCTCCATATCAGCAACGTAAAATCACATGATTATTAATGTCATGTGATCAGAATCAGTGAATCATAGTTAAAATTAGTATTGTACTTCCAATTCTGGGATAGTGTTGAGGGAATAGGATAATGTCTGACAAAAAAATTGTTAATATCTAGAGACATCTGTTTCAATCAAAAAGAATAGGATTATAATGGCTGTCAATATGTATAACTGACTAAAAAACATTATGGATTGTGGTTCTGAAGATAAGGAATTCCTGGGAATTCAGTTTGTTTTCAAAGTAACGCTAGATAATGCTAAAATGTTGGTTTCGTAATGAAGTACAAGTATGGACCTAATGAGAATGTATTGACATTGAAAACAGACAACACTAGGTCGAAGTCTAGAGAAAATAACTCAAAAAGGTACCGTATGTTATATCTACCGGTACTTGTTTTATTTATTTCCCCAGTAATATGTTAGTTTGGTTATGAAACAACATAAATACAACAGACTTAGGTGTGTAAAAGAATGTTATCAGGGCTGCCACATCAGTCAATAAAGGTGAGTAATTTTTTAATTAATTTTTTTTAGATTTTTAAAACAAACTTTTTTTCCTTTTCATATTTTTACAACATCCTCACACCTCTTCTTCTTCGTTCGTTCTCAAACTCCAACAGATTAGCAGGATGCAGTCCGGAGAACGGAGTGTGTTGTGTCATGGTTTACAGCATTGCTGCGATATCTGCGCATTTTGACCTGACACATCCGACTTCAGCATGGCTTTGGGTCACTGACCCTATATGGGATGGGACAGCCAACTCCATCCCATAACTTCCTTAGTCGCCTTTTACGACATGCATGGAAGGTAAACAGTGTAATATCACACATGCACCTCACACCTCAAAATATCACACATGCACCTGACACCTCTAGTACCACACATGCACCTCACACATCTAATATCACACATGCACAAATAAAGCTTACACCCATATATGCAGTATTAAATTCTTTGTTTACATGTGCACAAAATTATGTCAAAATCTCTAAAAACAAAAAATTATTGCCTTTTTCAAACACCCACCAAAAATAATGTGACATGTCAAAAAATAATCCAGTGGCAGCGGGGGAAATTGTTTTTTTAATCTGGTGTGACAAAGGTTAAACACTGTCCTAAAAATGGGTCTCGGAAACAGTGAAAACCAAGGCTCTTACTGTGTATAAATTCATGATCCACAAAATTCAGAATGGATGGTTACATCATCAGTGGATAGAGTATACTGAAGTTTCATGTCTCCAGAAACTTATGAGGATGTTATGACCAGGTCACACTGCAGTTGAGAGCAATCAGACAGCCAACAGACTGGTTTCAAGTGCAGGAGTCAGAACAGGTGACAACAGACACGGGAGACAATGTGCATTCCCTATATACTTCTCAAACTAGCTCTCTAGCTCTCAAACTCCTGCAGATTAGAAGGATATAGTTGAGAGAAAGTAATGTGGTGTGTCATAGTTTACAGCGTGGCTGTGATATCTGCACCTTTATTCCTGGCACATCCAACTCATCAAGGCTTCTGGGTCACTGACTCTATGGAATGGGACAGCCAACTTCACCCCAAACCTCCTTAGTTGCTTTTATGGTAGATAACAGTGTCACTTTTCTTTGCTCCCCTTTTGGGTCCCAGCAACATATGGGTTGTACATGAGCCTGTTGGACGAGGACACCATGGTGGATGAGACTCTTAAAAGATTGATGGATTTTATAATTGCTCAAGGAGATAGTAGAAGGTGATGATTGATAGGCAGGACTAGGAAAATATACAATCAATGCCCCATGGGAACTATCAGTATGCATACCCTTCACCATCTCTTAAAAGAGATGAAACTCCTATGGGGATGCCTGCAGTATACTGCAGTCGGTAATCCTTAAACACGTACATATTTTAAACATGGCTAGTGCTGTCTACTCTTTTTATTTATGGATGTAAAAGCTGGACTCACACAAACATGAATAAAAGGATTTGGTCATTTCAATACAAGTGCTAAAGACTTACAAATTTGTTTCAAAGACCATAAAATGAATGTATTTGTCCAAAAAGAATAACCAAGTTTGCAAGTCAGCAGGAAGCAATGTGAACAGTGATGAGATGGCGTATGCTTTAATGATTTGGTCATCTAACAAGACTAACTTTCAAAGATTATCCTGAAGGGAACAGTTGAGGGTAGAAGAGGTGAGTAAAGGAAATCTCTTGAAAACACCAAGAAATTATCAGGGTAAGATTTTTCACACTCATTCATATGGCAGAGGATATGTATGTTTCGATGCCACTTTATACTGCTGGCTCTAATGTGGTACCCCTATGACCTTAACCAGTTACTGGATTTATTTTTATTTGTATTATTATTAAATTATTACTTAATCATCTTGAAATCCAAAAAAATCTTTTACACTGTTATTAAATTCTAAAGTTCGTGTAACGCTAGTTGCTGTCGTACGTTAACTGTAATTAGGTTTCCAGTCCCCTAGAATTACAAGCAATAGATTTCTTGCATTCCTTTTGTAAATTGGGAAGTTTCTGCAGAGATTTTTTGTTTATATTAAAAAAAAAATGTTGAATCACCATGTTGTTTGAAGGTTAGAAATAAAACAAAGTGAAGTGGCAGAATGCACTTCAGTAATTAAAGGGTTAGAAAATTATTTTTTAAAGTATTACTACATGTAGAATAATGTGAGACATTTGTGTTGAAAGATACAAGTGATTAGAAAGCACTTACAGAAGTGGAATTGTTTTTCAACCCCTGCATAAAATTCAAGGCAAATGAAAAGAAATATGCCAAAAAAATAATGCTTACATTCAGTATAAAACACATTAAAATAGATGAATTGAATCTATACTATACTTCAACTATATTTTACACACTAAACTAGATTAACAGAGTGTCAACCATACTTTACACTCTAAACTAAATTAATTTAATGTCAACTATATTATACATGTTAAACTAGATTAACAGAGTGTCAACCATACTTTACACTCTAAACTAAATTAATTTAATGTCAACTATATTATACATGTTAAACTAGATTAACAGAGTGTCAACCATACTTACACTCTAAACTAATTTAATTGAATGTCAACTATACTTTACATCCTAAACTACGAGGGGGAGTCAATAAGTAAGTCACAAATTGATGTTGGATGGCAGGAAAATGCAGTAGGTGGTTTCTAAAGCTGTTTATAGTTGATATCATCATAGAACTTTATGTTTATGTTCGCTAGATGGCGCTAGCTGTACCTTGCGCATGCGCAGCACAAAAAACAAAATGGCTACTGTACTTACAGAGTGTACAATCAATGAACAACATGCTGTTGTGCGTTTTTTATGGGCAAAAGGACTGCCTGCAAAAGACATTCATAAAGAAATGCTTCCTGTTTATGCTGACAATTGTTTGTCCCGTAAAGCGGTGCACAGCTGGGTAAAAAAATTTTCTCAAGGATGCTCTAAAATTGTTGACGAAATCCGATCTGGTCGTGCTGTTGAAATTGCAACAGACGCATCTGTGCAGCGGGTTGAGGAGATGATTCGAGGTGACAGACGAGTAACGATAGACGCTGTAGCAGCTGCAATAGGGTGCTCACATGGTTCAGCATACAGCATCATGCATGACCGATTGAAATTTAAGAAAGTGTGTTCAAGGTGGGTGCCCAGACAATTGACGGACGAACACAAAATGAACCGATTAGGCTTGTCATTGGAGCATCTCTGTCAATACGCAAATGAAGGAGAAGACATGATGAACAGGATTATTACTGGGGACGAATCATGGGTGCATCACTACCAGCCTGAATCAAAGCGTGCTTCAATGCAATGGAAACATCCTTCTTCGCCTTGTGTCCAAAAATTCAAGGTTACACCATCAGCAGGGAAGGTTATGCTGACAGTGTTCTGGGATTGTCAAGGAGTGCTTTTAACCAATTTCAAAAAGAAAGGTGACAATGTGAATTCTGAATCATACTGTGAAGTTCTATCAGTGCTTCGGGATGCAATTCGAAGAAAACGTCCAGGGCTGCTGACTAGAGGAGTGCTACTCCTTCATGACAATGCTAGACCACATACGGCTCGATTAACTCAAGAGAAAATAAAAAATCTTGGTTGGAAAATTCTGGAACATCCTCCTTACAGCCCCGATTTAGCCCCTAGTGATTTTCACCTTTTTGGTCCACTAAAAACCCACCTTGGCGGGAAGCATTTCGCGACTGACGCAGAAGTTGAATGTGAAGTGAAAATGTGGCTTAAAAAGCAGAGCACGCAGTTCTACGCAGCAGGTTTGGGAGGACTCATAAAACGATGGGATAAATGCATCAATGTTGGTGGAAATTATGTTGAGAAGTAAAGGGATAATGTATGTGTAAAAATAAACAGTTTTCAGGTTTTTATCGTCTTCAGTTTTTTTCTAAAGAGCCATTTGTGACTTACTTATTGACTCCCCCTCGTAGATTCATTGAATGTCAACTATAATTCCAGATTTTTTTTCTTTAATCATCAGAATACTACAACTCTTAGTAGTATGCAATGTTTTTACAGGAAGCCTCCTACTGGTAGTGTGTCTATGTTTGGGCAGAATGCATGGTCCACCATTTTTTATTATAATAATAAAAATTTATATCCCATCAAGGCCGCATGGGTGCCACAATGAGACCTTTGGTGCAGAAATATCTCCCACGCATCTCTATCCTCTACCATCCTGATGAGTTTGGAAACTTCACCTGTCCAGTTATTGATGTTATCCAGCCATATCTTCTTCTTGCTACCTCGTCTTCTTATACCCTCCACCATACATTTAAGAACATCTTTTGTCATCGAGGAATATCTCATCACATGACCATACCATTGGAGTTTACATCACAATTGTCAACTGTGGTTCTTGTTGCCCAGATAATGAATTAATTGTATCATGCACAAAAATATAGCTCTTATGTTCATTTTGTATGAAAAACATCCAATCACATCAAAGTTTGCAACCATTTAGATGTATCTATGTTAGCCCACTTTTGACCACAAGGGCCAAATGATCGGATAGCTTCAATATGGGCAGTTTTAACACTGTATGATCACAATATGTCCGGTTCTGCGGTACAGAGTGCATCTGTGAAGGCCAAGGTACCGGGTTCAAATCCCGCCGCAGGCAATTGTGCATCCGAAATGTTCAGAAAGCAATGGCAAACTACTTAACATTTATATTGCCTAGAAAATCACTACAACCAAGGGGTACCGTGCCACTCTCTGTGGACCCCGGGTTAGAAGATAACCAAGATCGCAAAAGTACCTCCACATGATGCACCCTGGAAACAGAAATACAGCTGTTAGTGCTGCTTCTGGCTAAACCTTTTGGGAATTATGTCAGTGAATGTGTAGGCAGCAGATAAAAAGATAATTGACTGCAATAAAAGATAGTCAATATCTCCAACACCGCTGTGCCAACACATGCAGTGGCAATGTTGACACACAGCGATGCTAGCCAGTCCGGTGCAAGCATTGGAGGGGCAGCCAATGAACACGGCACGAAAGGTAGATGCATGACGAGAGACGAAAACGATAATATACTGAGTACAATGAGAGGGTAGCACAGCACCATGTGCAAATAGAAAGGGAAAACGTTCCAAAGAAATCGGAACTACAAGCTCTTTTAGTGCGAGACAAACTTCTAGTTACCGATGCTCCTTGCAGGCAGAGTCCCAATAATGGGCGCCCGGCAAAGAAAGTAACTTTGCCCCAACTCTACAGTCGAGCTTCCCTATACCGGAAACATGTTCGCAGAGAGAAAGGGTTCAGTAACCAATGGCCTCAGGCAGAAATGGGACACGGCCGTTCAGCTCGAGAACTGGCCTTGCTCCAAAACGCCAGGTGAGACTCAGACTTGGACGAGGGGTTCACAATATCAGTGAAACGGCAACTTGACTAAGAAGGCAAAAGATTCCGGGTCCAACTCTTCTGTCAAGTTCTTCCTTAACCGGAACAACATTCGCAGATGAGAAAAGGTTCAGTAAAAGGCACAGAATGTCTAATTACACAAGGCAAGATCACTGACTGTGGAACACCTCGTGCAAGATAAACATAAATGACAATTGGCGAAGAGTCATTACACACCCGAGCACCTGTAGACAGATAGGCAGGCTGTCATAGGCTAGGGAAACCCACTACCAATTAAAGGCATGACGAAAACAGATGTGCTGGCCTCGGAAGTCGGTGCAACAGAGTGAGCCAACAGAGGTGAAAATAACACAGTTCAACTGCAGAACTAGCAGTACAATGTACTTCACGCTCCCGTACAAAAATAACACGATTTATTGGTTTATTTATTGTGGTTACAAAAGAGCGAACACATAAGATGAAAATACAGTCAAAAATGCTGTGTTGATGGCTACTCCTTGAATAGGATATGCTTAATATTTTTTTAATGATCACAGAAATATTCTAGATTAAAGTTTCTGCCAAAAGCCTGACAGCAAAATGTGTATTCATAACACAAAAATGAAGAATTGCGCATTTTGATTGATGTAAACATTTAAGCTCCGATAACTGTTCTCAGATTTAATTATCTGCAAGCATTATTATGAAAAATTAGCAAAGCATTAAAAACATGATATTTTAAATAATTGTGTGGTTTTGTTGCATTTGTGAAGACCTTCAAAACTACAGTAAATCACATTCAGTCAAAAGCCATAAATCAAATTCCCGCCAAAGACGGATGTTCTGGGCCATTGGCGCAAATAAAACGGTGTCACAATGTATTTCCATTCTCTGGACTATGTCCTGCTGGAAATTTAGTAGGACCATTGTGCTGCTACAAGAGAGATCCAGCGGTAGTTTGAGAATGCATGATCAAGAAGATGAAATCACATGCAGCAACAACTACATTAAATTACATTCAGTAAAGCATGCAAATACGAGTAAAAATAAGTAATCACAATGTCAGACTACAAAATTGCTAGAAAATATTGATTTCATGAAACAGTGAAGGCATGATTAGATGTAAGTTTAGACTTTGAAACAGAAGGTGCAGTTGGAAAACAGTATATAGGATCAGTTGTTCATCAAAACTAATCTTGTAAACAGTCTATGTGTGCTTGGATTTTATTTAGTACAACCTCTCATTTCACTTGAAAAATTGAGAATATGTGCTTAGATTTTACCCAACCTTCAATATTTTTTTTAAAATGCACCCTAATCATGCTACCCAAACAAAGTCACCCTTATAATTCTACTTGTTTGTTACTGAACCACAAAATGGAGCACAAATATTAACACTATGGTCAATGCAAGAGACAACTACGATGTATATAGGACTGGCCTACTGACCTGTAAGGAGTCAAAATGCTGAAGAAAATCTTCAATAACCCATTTGGCTTGATGAAGATCAATGCTCCATAGGTAACGAAAAGCATACACATCCTCAAACACAGATTTATTATATATATATTATATTCCTGCAGATCAAAAATCTGCCACGAGAGAGGCTACAATTTGAGGGCTGCATAGTTCATTTTGTAATTTCTACACGTCTGTTTCCTGACCATCTGTCAAGATGCAATCAAATGCTCCACAGGAAGTTGAATAATAGTAATTGATGAGTCCAGGCTAGTTTTTACAGATAGTTTCTTTGTTTCATTGTCATCAACAGGATTACAAACAATGTAACTCTTGTTTCCTGTGCCCCATAGATTTCTCCAAGAGTTTTCTTTCATATTCAGAAGACTTCAATTCTTAGCGATATGTGATTATATGAAAAGAAGTCACTTACTCAGATGGGGATCAATGTGTGCATATACATGTAACAGAAATGTTTCACTATTTTGTATGCAGACATCCAGTAACATGAAAGCCTGTAATAATACCAGCCAAAAATACTACAGGAAACAGTCAAAGGTGGAAGAAACAGACGACAAAGAACATCATGTGTTAAGAACCGAATAGGTCAGGATTTTTCCTTATGCATCTGCATTGCTGAAGGTAGAAATCAATGGAGAACTCTGTGTGTTGATGCATCCAATGTGGTATTCATACAACACTGGTAGGTTATAGGCTTATGGATATGTGGATGGAATGTTGGAAACTTTCAATATAGCAGTGTAGACAGAGGGGTATGGATACAGAACATATCTGATGGATAACGCTTGCTCTTTCTTCCTCCGTGTCTATGGGCCATATTGCAAGAGCTGGAAGTAACACATGGAGTTGCGAGAAACTTGTCACATATAAGAATCAATATAAGAGTTATATACTAACATACCGCTGAAGAAGGATGTGTGGGACCATTGGTGCAAACAAAACTGCTACACTGAGCATTTCTGTTCTCTGGACTACATCCTGTTAGAAATCTAGAAGGACCATTATCCTGCTTCAAGAGATATTTAGTGGGAGTTTGAGAATGAATGCTAAAGAAGATACCAACACAGAACTGAAACAGTTAGTTACTACATGCTGAAGGATATAATGAATATAAGATCGGAGCACCTATGGACTTGTCTGAAGTAGCCATGATGAAGATCTGATCACTTACTAGCTGACTGACTAACACACATGACAATGTGCTAGATCACATCATTCCCTCAATATAAATTTTTATTCTGTTCTCTAGTAGTCAATTGGTCTGCACAGTGTAAAGCTAAGTTAACATTGATGAACAAAGGCACATCACATTTATATGGAGGTTAAACACTACAAGAATGCAAACACTGACTGTAACATCATTCAAGAATCGAAACACAACAAAGAATACAGGGTTAATTATTACAATACAAAGAAGTTCATGCTTAAGCCAAAACATATATAATGTTGACAACAGCACATGTTTCCAGCAGTGTTTGCTTACCTTGGCTAGGTCTGGAATATCACCCTTATCTATTCCCATACTCTGAAACAAAAATGAACAAATACTGGAATTAATAATTATTATTTGTTTCGAATAAAATATTTTGGACATATTAATGTAGACCCTACTTGAAGGTAAAGTTGAGGGTGAGTGAGCAAGATTAGAGAGGTAGCCAAAGATACAAGTTGGGTGAAATAAGATACCGTCCATCAGAGTGCACGACCAAGGAAAAAGAAAGGGATGCTGAAGGTTTGTTGCAGAGAAGGAACTTGATGATAATGGTATTGTTTCATAATCGTTATTTATGTGTTATATAAGAACATTTAGTTGGGGGTAAAGGGGTAGTCTGGGAAAGGGGAGTGTGTGGAGGGCCTGTTGTTATGACAATGGAGGTGATGGAAGTGACAAATGCAATGATTTGGCTGGAGTCCCTGAGTGCTACAGGTGTCTGTTTTCTTACTAATTCTATGAGTATACTTTGAAAAATGCTCAGATAGGTGCCATCTGAGCTGACCTCGTTCACATCCCATTTGGTGCATTATAATTTTTTAAAATTAATCCTTGATGCTTCTATATTAATTATTCAATGGATAGTTCAGGCAATTATCCTTCTTCACATTCATTATCCACATCTCAAAGATTAATTCTGTCCTCTATGTGGCTCTGGATTACATCCTGCTAACTGAGAGGAGTTTGAAAATACTTCCATAAAAGAGAGAAAAGAAACATGATAGTAATAACGACAGATCAGATATTATACTGCAAAGATGAATATGTCTGGCTACTGACACAAATAAAATGAAGGAAAATGCATTTTGATTCTCTAAACTAAATCCGGCTGGAAACCTACAATTATTGTCTTATTACAAGAGAGATCCAGTGGGAGTTTGAGAATGAATGTCGACGAAGAAGACATGAAATACATTACATCATACGTACTTCTGCAACTTTCAAGAATTCTGAGACTTTATCCATCCGTACCAGAAATTTTTTGTACAAATCCAATGCATCTTTACATTGTTTCTTGTTCATGTCAAAATATTTTTCTGGAAAACAAATTTATATGTATAAATTAGAATATACTTTGTATGCTATAACAGACTCAGCAGTAGCAGATACAAGTTAAAATTTATGCAGAAATTAAAAATACTTCAATAACTTGACACATCCTCAGCCCAATACATTGCATTTCATTATCTGCTATTTGATGATCGTTCTGTTAACCTTTATCACGCCCCTGTAAAGTGCACTTGCCAACGGTATTTGATTTGCGAACAGTTGATGCCGAGTGCACTCTACCGCTGCTATGCACTATTTCAGTGACACAGAATCACATTATCATTAATGTCATGTGACACGAATCAGCAAATCATAGTTACAACTAGTATTCTACTTCCAATTCCGGCATTATGTATTGGGAAAAAAATGCGAGTATCGGACAAAAGATTTTAAGTACACTTTCAGCAATCTGTCCTGATCGGAGTGAATGGGATTATAATGGTCATCAATATGTATAATTGATGTAAAATCATTATGGATTGTGATTCTGATGAGGAGGAATTCTTGGGAATACGTTTGGTTTCAAAGTAGATATAACACGTTGGTTTCATTATGAAAAGACACCAGACAAGTATGGGCTGATATATTGACGATCGACTACAGACACTAGGTCAAGTTCTAGAGAACAATAGAACAACAAGGTAAGTGAATCTACATGTTTTGTTTCCGCAGACTATATTATGATAATTATGAGCATTCTACCCTCCCCCCCCCCAATATTTTTCACTGTCACAATTTTCTCACACCTTTTGTATCTCAAATGCACAAACAATACTTACACTAATATATGCAGTATTCAATTCTTTATTTACATGTAAAAATATTATTTTAAAATCTCTAAAAACAAAAAGTTATTGCATTTTCCAAACATCCACAAAAAATAACTACACATTGTAAAAAAAAGAAAAGAATTCAATGGCGGGAGAAAGATTGTGTTTTATTCATTTAGCATGCTAATGGTTAATGTGGTAACTAACTTTTCCACCTTGTTGAGAAGCTATATTGTTGAGCAATCCAGTCCAATTATGGTGAAGCAGCCATAAGCTTGAATACATGTGAAACCTTAGTGAGCAGGATAGGTGAACCAAATAGTATCCTGGCTTTCTCAAAAATCAGCATGCAGAAGGTCTGATTTGTGGCCTATCAGATCAACCATGATGCAACAATAAACTCTCACTGCATGATATCTCAATAATAGTAACGCTTTCTTCTTGTGTTATCAAAATATCAACTGTGATGATGTTCCTCCTTCGCAAGTGAGGATGAGCATGGCATGAAAAACAATAAATGTGATGAACAAGCAGAAAAAACAAACCATTTGCAATCATCCAATTTGTACAATCTCAACTGTACAATTATGTTCTCCTATGTGGTGCAACATTCAGGAGTCCAGCACTGCACATAACACTGGGGGAACCAGATGAGCTCCAGTCCTGAATATGGTCTTAGCTGCAAATGTGCATGTGGCTATGAACAGGTGGCATATGGGGTGAGGTGAAAATCAACTCTGTGCAGAATGTGAAAATTCCCTGGGAGAACCCCGATTCCTGTAAACATAGCCCTGTATAATTGGAGAGCACCATTAGATGGTACAGAATGCATAGCTTGCTGCCCTACCTATCCAAGTGGCCATGGTGTATGGCCAAGAGATGGGTTGCTATGATTGCTTGGATGTTTGGCAGGGGAGCTGAAGCTCATGCCTCAAAGTTCTTCATAATGTGGAAAGGTAGAAAAGCCATAAAACTCCTAGAATTTAACCCTCTGATTGGGAGACTTCTCAAAGAATTGCATGCTGCTTAGATTAGTCTTCTGGGTACAAAATAGAGCTCCAGAGATACCACCCCATTACACATAGGAAGTAAGCGCTAATTGCTTGTAATTCCTGGGGATTTAAGCAGCGACAACCCAAAGGAAGTTACTTCCTCTCACCATGAAGTAATATGGTTCAGTACAAGGAGACGCCACCACATCATTCAGGTTTTTATCCCAATTTTTAGATAGTCACTGCGCATGACAATTCAGCGACATTCATTGCTACAATAACAAAAATGACTGCTGCTGACACAAATGTGACAGTTAACATTATGACTCTTCCCAGAAATGAACAGGAATAGTTGAGTTTCTACAAAGCAGAGGAATACTCCCTGTTGATAATATCTGTAGTCTACATTCCTTCTGCGCATTGCACACAGGGGAAGAGGGGTGACTCTCAGTGTGTAGCACACAGAAAGAATGAGCATGCAGAAGGATGATGTGAAAGAGACACAATAAACACTGTTGTCACATCTCTATATTATCTTGAAAATTATCATGCAGAATTTATGTGGACATCAAGGACAACAGTCACAGACACTATATTTCATATTACTCTTGTTCTTATGCATGATTACTAGCCCCAATACAACTTGTGGCATTATTTCTGATTGTGTCCCTCATATAATATGTTACGTCCCTTTGCACCCCAGTTGCCGGAAAGCTTCATTCTGCTAAATATTGTTCCATAAAATATGCAGTGGTGTCTACTTGTACTGTACCAGTAATATCCCTGAACTCAGATCTGCTAGTCATTTGTATGTGCCAGGACCATCATCACTTCACCGTTGACGAACAGATACTTTGGTATTTATGTTGAATGCATTCTCAAAGAAGAAATTTAATTGGCTGTTCACTCAAATGGGGTTCTGTAGATGACATGATTTTTCACATATGATATCTAACCATCTATCGATCTATATAATCGTCTTTTCTCTGCTTTTGTTGTTAGGCATTGCAGGATTAGTTTTCGGGCTATGGCATGTTTGGTCGCTAGATATAAAGTAATATTATGATGTCTCAGAACAATGGTACCTTCTTCTTGATCTTTCTCTGCCTCTTTGTGTTTCAATTCTCATGTTGTATGCACTTTCTGGTGGCCAATAATGGTTCATTCGAATTAAGTGGCTGAATCACTAAAGTCTCGTTTCTTAATATATTTGATAATATTCATTGTTCCAGAAGATTTTTAATCTCTTCAATGGAATATTTAATCAGTTCAATAGATGATATCGCTGTGTGAAAGTGGTATAAATTAGGTCACTAAGAAAAAATGAATTTGTGTTATTTCTTATTGCTAGTGTATATGTTTAAAGTGAAGCTTGTGAAATTGTGTCTGCTAATTTCAGTAATCCTGTGGCCTGAAAAAGGACAGGTCATAAGTTGTCATTCGCATAATAGCCTTAATGATAAACTTAACCCTTCATCTGTGTATAATGTCCATCTCTGGGTCAACGAAATTCATTGAATGCTTTACATATTAAAGAATACTACATATATTCATCACAAAGTGTTATCATCTACATAAGTTCGCTTGGAGCAAAACAAGTACATTTTTTACCTTCAGAATGCATTCTGCCCAAATGTCGCTTTGTTCTGATTTTTGTCATACAAAAGGAATACCTAGCACAGATATATCAACACTGGTTCATGGTTCTAGTGCACAATGAGCTAGTCGATAACCAAAAATCTTACCTAATAAATTGATGACTCCATCATTGTAACAAGCAAACAGTCTTATAAGATCTTTAAACAAGAGCATGAAGCAAGCTGTGATGACTCCATTTGTTAATTCATTTGGTGCACACTGGCAAGAAAAAATAAATAACAAAACAAATAAGTTTATTCGATGTATACTGGCAAGAAGAAATCAATAATTTAAAAAATAAGTTCATTCAGTGCACACTGACATAAAGAAATCAATAATTTAAAAAATAAGTTCATTCAGTGCACACTGACATAAAGAAATCAACTATCAAAATATAACTTTTAGACAGGGAACAGTGCCGGGTGACATATACAAACAATATATCAACTATCCTTGTTAAACTATTGATACAATGATAGTCATACACAGTAAGGGAGATAGAAGGGCAATGTTTTATTAAATGAAATAGCAAGCTCACATTTTTTTTTATTATTTTGTTCTCAAACTCCCACTACACCTCTCGTGTAAGCAGGACAATGTTGTCCAGAGAACAGAATGTGTTCTGTCATGGCTTACAACTTTTCTGCAACATCTATGCTTTTCTGACTTCAGCATAACTTCTGGATCACTCTGACCTCAAATCAGATGGGATACCTACATAAATGAATACTATGAAAATAAACTTCCAATTGAACTCAAATGCATAAAATTGATGTTTCAACCAAAAAATGTTGTTTTTTTCAATAAGGAGATGATGATGATGAGATCACCCCTTTAGCAGTGAACAGGTAGCTCTTGACAACCCAAAGCATTTCTGACCAAAAATAAACATGTTCTTCTCAGTTGTACAACTGTATCTTATATCCAGGCTCATATAAGTTTGTCTCAAAGACATGAATTTAAAATTATGGTTTATGGATGCATATTTTGTCCCAGAAGGGAGGCATTCCAGTACGTCAGTATCCCAGGATTGCCACGCCCTGCCAGGAGCACATCACACACGACAGGGTCAACTATCTCATCACTCTTTTGTCAGATTTGCTGACCCATCTGCAGAAATGGCAAATCTAACATTCCTTGTCACTTAGTAGTCTGCAATAAAAGAACAAAAGTGCAATGTCCGCTGACCTGCACGTCTTCATAATCCATGGGGATTGTTTGATAGAAGAAACGTGTACGGATTTTTTAAAACAAATGCCAGATTGTCAGCCCATCCCCCAACTTTCCTTAGTTGCCTCCTACAACATGTGAGAAAGAAGACAGTGGCCATATTCATTGCACCCTGAACTAGAAGCGCAGATACCGTTTGCTACAAGGGCAACAAATACGGTTAAATCTACAAAGAAAGAACAGGTAAAGAAAACTGATCTCTACCTGCATCACATAAGCAACCAGATAAGCAACCAGATAAGCAACCAGACGCTGGTTAGCAGAATGTAGTCCAGAAAACAGAACGCATTGTGTCATAGTTTACAGATTGATTATGATAACTGCAACCTTTTTCGCTTGACATATCTTACTTCAGGATCACTTTGACCTATGTGATAGACTAATCAACCCCATGCCCAACCTTCTTAATCGCTTCTTATGACATGCATGATGAGTAGCAATGTTACCATTCTTTGCTCCTCAATTGGGCCTCAAGAACGCATGGGCAGAAATTACACTCAGTACATTTGTGTACTGTGTGGTACTCAAATACTGACAGAAATAATTGGAGAACTGAAGGAGAAATGAAGATAGTACTATGGTCACAGGACATATAACAGGAGAGAAATGACCAAAATACTTTAGATAAAACAAAAGAGTGTGAAAAAAATTATTATGTGAGTTAAGCATTTTCACACTGGACAGTTCAGAGACAATCAGTGCTCCAGATGGAGTGAAATGATAACAGTTTAGGCTATATAAAGAAGTATGCAATTATAACGCTGTCCTTGCTTTTATTCTCAATTTGAATTTCTAACGGGCGCTCTATTTTTTTAGAAACATAAACCGTTAATCTAATTTTAGATTTTAGAAGCAGACCAATCACAATGTAGACCTACAACAATTGGTTCAGCCACCTCAAAATACAACAATACTTTACTAACAATATTCTGCAGGGGACCATTGAATAAAAAGTAGCTCATTGGTTTGTGCCCTGGCTCCTAGTCCTGTGATTAAAGATTCAATTCCCAGTGCAACTAGAAATATTTCTTAATCACCAACAGCTCCTAGGTTTATTTTATATTAAAATATTTTTAATCCACCAAGACTAAAGAAATGGGTACCAGATCTTCTGGGAACGTAAAAGCAGCAGGCGTGATGCTGACCACATCATCCATTTATATGCCGTTAGTAAATAATAAATTAAGGTCTCACACTGTATTTCCCGATACGTCTCAGCGTGAATAAGGGGAAACTTTATTTACTTTAGACTGCATATTTTTCTTCTTCAGCGTTCCATTCTCAAACTCCAACCAGATCTCTCTTATAGCAGGACAATTGTCCTACTAGATTTCTAGTAGGATGCAGTCCAGAGAATGGAAATGCATTGTATCACCATTTACTTTGTGCACAACCATCTTTGGCTGTAGACTGCATACAAATTCTCTTATTTGTGAATATTTAAATTGACTTACATCAAATTCCAACAATGCATCCAACTGTTGCTGTAAGACTGGTAGTGTTTTCAACAACTGTGAATACAGAAAACATGCAACATGTACATAAGGAACCACAAATATTTTACATAAGAAATCAAAAATATTTTACATAAGAAATCAAAAATATTTTACATTAGAAATCACAAGTATTTTGACAATCATACAGAAAATCCTATAACAATGTTTGTAAGTACTGCTTTTTTTCTTTTAAGCTGGTTATTTATCAGATTCGTGTTGTTAGGTAGAGTTAATTGTTGAATGTTCAATTTTCGTGGGAACATTGTGTTACAAATATCCGACATGTACACTAACTAAAGAACAAGTGAGGAAGCTTACTACATGTGAAATGAGATGTTTAAGAAAAGCAGAAAACAAACAAGAAGAGATCAAGTGAGGAATGAAAGGATTATAAGAATTGATGGAATTGTTGATGTATTTATGTTTCCAAGTTGCACCACGGGGAGGTACTAACACTGGGTCTGCCGAGAGCAATGTGGCACCCCTTGCACCCTAGCAGCAATAGAATACAATATGAGAATGGAAACACCAAGAGGTAGTGGAAGACCAAGAAGAAGGTGGATTGAAGGAGTTACCAACGTTATGAGACGTCACAATATTACTGCATATCAAGCGACCAAGAGTGCCATAGCCTGCAAACCAATCATCATTCAATCCTGTGACGCCTTACATCAAAAGCAGAGAAAAGATGATATATTTGTAGACTGAATCAGCCATTGCTTTGCATTGAACTTTGCATTACTTGCATGTCGTTTGTGTTCTAGTATGTCTCTGAAAAGTGTTACAAATATTTCTGTACTTTTGAGCAATGCTGACCTCCATGCACAAGTCTACTGTCACATATTCCCAGAATTGTGAACAATAGTTGTGGTGGTAGTCAGGTACAAAAAATGATGCACTTTACATTCAGGGGAAACAACCGTTCCATAATCAATACACACAAGGGTCATGGTTTGATACTAAGTGTTATATTTGTTGGTGTTTTTTTCAATATTGATTTAAAAACACACGAGTAGTCAGAAGTAGAACAACCAGCACACCAATAGATGCTACAATCGTATATGTACAAATTCATGTGGAGACGGTCAAAGTCAGACAAGAAGACAGTTTCACCACAATAATGTACGACATATCACAACATTGACCACCTTTATAATCGTACATAATAATGATCATTTTAAGGGACAGTAAAAGACAGATGATGCTGATTAAAGGTCCTTTTCAGGACCACTATAATTTCTAAACTTAGTCGTCACAATCAATGTTCCCTCTAATTTTCTTCTCATGTGAGCAAATCTAAAGATGTCTGAGTAGTGAATATTTCCATGTGAAGATTTCTACCGCCTACAAAATATCTACCATTTTTTGCTACACTGAAAACTGCTCTTTTAATGACAAAAAATGTACCTTTTCTGTGTTCATTGTTCTTAATAAGCCATCATCTTTTCTGTGGAGATAAGAATGCATGAAATTTCCGTCAGTATATCAGTAAGACATCCCACAATGTGATACAATGTGATCAGTGACAGTGCATCAAACATCACACAATATGATAAGTAACTGTGTGTGTGTGTGTGTGCACCAAACATCATGCAATGTGATGAGTAATAATGTGTGTGCATCAACCATTTTTACAATATTTTTAGCCAAATGTTCACTTATGTTCAACCTGCATGTCATTCATGAAATATTTGCCACCAAAGTTGGTTTTGAGTGGACCAAACGGTTCTCAGCATATACAGGAACCATCTCATTCATGTCATTGTCTGAAAGTGCATTTCCCCTCCAAAGAAATTAACAACTGCACGTTGTTTATTCCTTGCACACTCTAAGAGTATGATTGCCATTTTGCCTGTACAACAACAACAAGTGCAACTATCATCTTCCACACACATTGATCACATAACTGGGTGTTCTATCTACATATCTATCATCTTTTCTCTGCTTTTGCTGTAAGATATTGCAGGACAAAATAACAATCAATTTTTGGAGTATGGCATGTTTGGTTGCTTGATGTGCAGTAATATTGTGACATCTCAGAACTCGGTAACTTCTGGTAGCTCGGTCAATCTCCTTGATCTTCCTCTGCATCTTGCGGTTTCCATTTTCATCTTGTTGATAGCAAATAAGAATTAATTCTCATTAAGTAGTTGAACCATTTTAGCCTCTATTTTTCAATACATTTGACCAGAGACGTTCCAACAGTTGTAATCTCTTCATTCCTCGTACGATCTCTTCTTGTTCTATTTGCTGCTTTTAGACATATCATTTCACATGTAGTAAGCTTTCCAACTGGATGTTATAACAACATAATCCAACCTTTAAAAATATCTACTGCATTTCTATTTTTTTTCAGCATTAGTTAAAGACTTACTTATTGACTTCCCCTTCTAGTAGAAATTTGTGGGTCCTTCCCTTATTGGGAGAACATAGTAGAAATGTGTGGAACATTCCCATATTGGGAAGAACATAGAAGTGTGTGGGTTCTTCCCTTATTGGGAAGAATATAGTAGAAGTGTGAGGATCTTTCCCTTATTGGGGAGAACATAGAAATGTGTGGGTTCTTCCCTTATTGGGAAGAATATAGTAGAAGTGTGTGGATCCTTCCCTTATTGGGCATAACACACCAAGAAGTTTTTGTTTTCAAAATTGACTAAGAAGTCATTGTTCTCACAAAAAACTTCATCATACAAAATTCAGACTGCCACTGAAACTATCAAATGAAGATAAAATCAATGATTTATTGCAAGTTTACTCAAGAACGCCAGTGATACTGATGGTATGTCCTCACCCCTATATTAGATTGAAATGGAAAGAATATAATAATGATGATGATGATGATGATGGTGAAAACAACCATACATAATATTACCCTCTTTTCACTTTACAGAAGTCAAAAGCCATAACTCTGTAGGATATTGCTTTTTCATTCAAATACTTGGCATATCTGCGTATGAATGTTGACATGTCGTAACCTGGTGAAAGATTAATAGTCACATGAACCAACACATCTCTATATGTGGCAAATAAAGGTGTGCATATTCTAAACACATCTCTACATGTGGCAAATAAAGGTGTGCATATTCTGAACACATCTCTACATGTGGCAAATAAAGGTGTGCATATTCTGAACACATCTCTTTATCTTTCACTCTCAGATAACCAACAAAAACATTCATGTGATTTCTGCAGAGAAGCATGAAGTGTATCATTTAATTTGCATCATGTAGGCCCTAGCATAATCATTTTCGGCATGCCTTTAAATCAGGTAACCATCCAGCCTGTGACAGCATTCTTATCTGTCACCAGGTGACCAGTGTGGTATCAACTCTACACCATGACAGACGGTTTATCATCCACTGTGCCCTTGGACTTTGCAGGTCAAAACATGTTCCTGGGTGGCAGTTTTTCTGAGGAAATGTTAAGCAGGAATTTGGATTCACTACCGGTACATCTATTTTGTACAAGGTATTCCACTGCCAGTATACTTGTCTCATGTAATTAGACTGTTACCATGTTTTCTGAGGAAATCATAGGCGGAGATTTGGATTTGGGTCAACTATGTCTATTTTGTGCAAGGTGTTCCACTGCCAGTGAACTGGTCTCTTGCAATTAGACAGCCTATTGTTTCCCAATATTGAACCCTTCTTCATCTGTGAGCCCAGTTCAGTTGAAGTGGTTTCGTTCGTTGAAACTGAAGACATGACCCAAATTTCAGCTTCTATACATATTTGTCTGCGGACTGTAACAATTTGATTCCTGCCTTTTGCTTTTCTACAGCACATTCTTTCTGGAGATAACTAGAAGCCTCTTCACAACAAAGAATATCGCTCTCATTATGACTTCTGTATTTCATTCTCTCAACTGTATTTCATTCTCTCAAATGTGTCGCCACATCCACATGGGGCTGCCATCTTATGCTGTGCTGCATTCACCATCAACATTGTACTCAATAGATTTTCCTTACCTCAACAGGGACTTCCTCACAAGTCTTGCTTATCCACTGGTTATGGTATCCACTGTATAGCTACTTTACGCTGATTTGCTTAGTTCAATTAGTAATATTTACAGGTTTGCATGCCTCTTATTTATACTCTAAAATAATTATTAGTGACCATACTACGATAGACACTGGAAAATGCCAACACAAGTGGCATATGACTTAAAACATGGCATTTACGCAAAGCACCACACAAAACAGTAAGCAATCACAATGTCAATATAGAGCGTTATCATAAAACAAATAGCAGGGCCAAACAACCATGACTCAACACAACATTCAGTACAGACATTCACTGGAACAACAGCACAGACATCAGAGCACATACAGTACTGTCCGAGCTTGATTGTTCACACAACTACAATCTGACCCACAGGCCCATCTCTGCAAAACAAGCTGTGGGCAACCTACAACAATTTAAAACAAACCACACGATACAAGATCAATATCTAACTAGATGCATAGTGTAATTTATCATAGAAGAAAATAGAAGAATAACCATACAAGTCCCAAAAGGTCATATTTCACAACAGAATAAGTGAAACATTTAATAATATGAACTAATTCAAACACATCCTGTATTTATTCACTCCTACTGTGTTGTCAGATGTAATATAAGTATAAATAACCTGTCAAGGGATATTCAACAAGGTGGAGTGTGCTACAGCAACAAAACCAAGCAGTGATAAATACCATTACTGTTATATTGTTACTAGATAATCTAACTACCAAATATTAAAAACAATGTAAATCATCAAAGACGGATGCCTCAGACAACTGGCGCAAATAAAATAGCAGCACAACACATTTCCATTATCTGGACTACATCCTGCTGGAAATCTAGCAGGGATATTGTCAACAATCATCTTCATTAAGGTAGCAGAACTTCTATCTTCCACTTGCAACAAGAAAATGTCCTTTGTCTCACGACATAGGCCACCAAATATCCATTGTTGAGGCTACACTCTGCCAGAGTTCGCAATTCTTTTGGTAAATAGGCTTTCGTCTACCTCGACAATCATTCCTCCTCCTCCAATGATGTTCATGGCAGCTGTAACACACTGTAGACACAAACTTCACGCATAAATGAGTTACATTGAACAACTGTTGTGTTGCTAATCTGTAGTTCACGAATGCACCAGTCGGCAGATGTCATCTCAAAAGCCTATCCATAATTGAAACGGCATATTTTTACAAATGACATGTTCATGCATTGCAAGCACATGCCAACTTTTGCATTTATGCGCTGGCGGTGAAACCTTACATTGCAATACCATTGAATCAATCCATCATGGAGAAAGTGGCCTTGGGAAATGAAATGGAGCGCATCTCAACCACATAAGGACGTGTAGAAATGATTGCATGAGCAACAAACAGTACCGAAATGTCAGGAACAAAAGACCTAAGGTGGTTGTGGACCAAGATGTCTTGCAGACTTTTGTTGTGCCTATAAGCAATTAGAGTCAAGTCCTGGAAAGTGACACGGGTACGACAGACAGTGGAGTTATGGGGATGAAAGGTAAGAACAAGTTTAACTCTATCAGAGGAGGAGGAAGAACCCTGAAAATTAGTAATGGTATCGAGGCGAGATAACTGGCATACATGGAGACAAGCCGATGAATGAATGTTGTCTGGGAATAAGCATCTACGGAAGATCTCAGAGGATTTGTCAATTAAGTCATCATCATTGCTACAAGCGGGAGGATGAGAAGAAGTGTAGAGCAGAAAGCCATGTGCAACAGCAGGTTTATAGTAGACGGATGTGCTGAGGTAAGGGGAATGAATAGTGACAATGATGTCCTGAAAGTGAACAGAGGTAGTGGAGATGTTAGATGTGAATCGAATAATAGGGTTGAAATTGTTGATGAAATTGATGAAGCAAAACAATTGATGGCAAGAAAATACTAAAAATATGAAAATAACATTGACAAACCTTGCACTCCTCCCTTGTCGATAAACCCACTAAGGTTGAATGAGCAGTTGTTGGAAGCTAAATATTGTGTGAACCTCTGAAAAGATTCAGAAGATATTATCAGATTAAATATTAGTAAAATATATCTGTGCAGTGGGGTGACGATGAAGTAATACCTTTAGCTGTGAGCAGTTGGCTCTTGGCAGCCCATAGCCTGATGAAGTAATACTTTTAGATGTCTTCTTCTTCTATGTTCATTTTCAAACTTCTGCAGATTAGCAGGATGTAGTCCAGAGAACGGAATAAGTTGTGTCATTGTTTACAGCGTTGCTGCAATATATGCGCCTTTCGGCCTGACACTTCAGCACTTTAACCCTATGTGGGATGGGACAGCCAACTGCACCCTATAACCTCCTTAGTTACCTCTTACGACATGCAAAGAAGGCAAACAGTGTTACTATTCTTTGCTCCCCTCTTGGGCTCAGGAACATACAGAAGACTTTTAGATGTGAGCAATTAGTTCTTGGCAGCCCATAGCATGATGAAGTAATACTTTTAGATGTGAACAGGTAGCTCTTGACAGCTATAGCATTTCTGATAAAAACACTCAGTTCAATAACTGAGGTGACACATGCACTTGTATAAGGTTTGTTATCTCAAAGGCAAGGTTGTGTTAGGGAGTTTATGCATGGTTTGTTCCTGAATGGAGGCATGCCAGTGTGGTAGTATTCTAGGATCATCATTTACTGCCAGAATGCAGCATATACTTCTGGGCCAACTAACTTATCATTCTTCTGTCAGATCACAAAATCAATAATTATTATAATTATATATACCCCGGTTATATATTATAGAGTATGCAAACCATGAACTTCCTCTAGTAACAAGCCTTCAGAATTCATCACTGCAAAAAAATGTGCTTTTCATTGAGTGATGACACAAAGTATACAGAAACTGATGAATAGAACGCTCAAAGCAGCCTCTCTCAGTCACACAGTCATGAAGTCCGAAAGTCCATTACTAGAGAATAGTTATTTTATAAACTAACCTCACTCATTGCCATAGTTCATGATATTGTGTATAAACTAACCTCACTAATTGTCATAGTTCATGATATTGTGTATAAACTGGCCTCGCACATTACCATAGTTTATGAGATGTATAAACTAACCACATTGCCATAGTTTATGAGATTGTGTATAAACTAACCACATTGCCAGTTTATGAGATTGTGTATAAACTAACCACATTGTCATAGTTTATGAGATTATGTATAAACTAAGCACATTGCCATAGTTTATGGGATTGTGTTTGTTTGTTTGTTGTGCGTTCGCTCCATTGTAACCATCACGGATATCTGTGCGATTTCTGCCGGGAGCGTGATTACGTTGTGCCACCGTTATGTGCCTTGTAGGCCTAGCACATCCGATTTCGGCATGCCTTGACAATTCGGGTGGGCTACCCTTAGCCTGTGACAGCCTCTATATCTGTCTCCAGGCACGTGTAGTGGCGACTCTTTGCCCAGACAATTTTTGCTCTCGTCTGACTCGCACGAGGTGTTCCACTGTCTATGAACTTGCCTCGTGTAATTGGACGTGCTGTGCCTGTGCCCATTGGGTACTGAACCGTTTCTCATCCGTGAGCCTGGTTCCTTAAGGGGAAGAACTCAACAGAGGAGTTGGACCCTGGCTCTTTCGCCCTCTTAGCCGAGGTGTCATTCACCGACATCGTGTACCCCTTGTCCAAGTTTAAGTCTCACACCACGCGTTTGAGAGCAAGGCGTTCTCGAGCTGAGCGTCCTTGTCCCAATAGCGCCTGAGCCCATCAGGTACTGAACCCTTTCTCTCTTCAAGTGTATTTCCGGTGTAGGAAAACCTGACAGTAGAGTTGGGCCAGGGCTAAAACGTTGTCCCTTTTGTGCCTTAGCCCATCGGGTAAGGAACCCTTTCTCTCTGCAAGTGTACTTCCGGTACAGGAAACCTTGACAGTAGAGTTGGGCCAGGACTACCATCGTTGTCCCTTTCTTGCCTAAGCCCATCGGGTACAGAACCCTTTCTCTTCATGAGCATATTTCCGGTTTAGGAAGGCTCGACATTAGAGTTGGATTAGGTCTTCTTACTTTACCAAACGCCAATGAATGGGTCTGGGTCTCTGCCTGTAAGGAACACAGGTAACTAGAAGCTCGTCTCGAGCTGACGCAGCTTGTAGTTCCCTTTTCCTAGGGACTTTTCACTTTCTATTTGCAGTTCGCGCTGCCCTCTAGCGCTGTTCTGCCCTTTCATTGTTTCATTGTACACGGTATGAAATCTATTTGTCTCTCGCCATGCATCTATCTTTACGTGCATTTTACATTGGCCGCCCCTCCAATGTTCGGACTGGACTGACTAGCTTCACTGTATGTCGACAGTGTCGCTATATGTGGTGATGCTGGTGGTGTCGGAGATATTGTCTGTCTCTTGTGCAGTCAAATCTCTTTCCATCTGCTACCTCCACATTCTCGGACACGATCCCCAAATGATTTGGCCAGAATCAGCTCGAGCTGCTGTATTTCTGTTTCCAGGGTGCACCGCGTGGAGGTACATTTGGGATCTTGGTTATCTGCTAACCCTGGGTCCGCCTAGAGCAATGCGTTCCCTTTGCACCCCATGAGATTGTGTATAAACTAACCACATTGTGATATATTATGAGATTGTGTATAAACTAACCACATTGTCATAGTTTATGAGATTGTGTATAAACTAACCACATTGTCATAGTTTATGAGATTGTGTATAAACTAAGCACATTGCGATATATTATGAGATTGTGTATAAACTAACCTCATTACCATAGTTCATGAGATTGTGTATAAACTGACAACATTGCTATAGTTCATGAGATTGTGTATAAACTGACAACATTGCCATAGTTCATGAGATTGTGTATAAACTAACCACATTGCCATAGTTCATGAGATTGTGTATAAACTAACCTCATTGCCATAGTTCATGAGATTGTGTATGGAGACTAAAGATTTGAATACCACAACCCAACTTGCATGCTGTGTTCTTTCAATCAGGAGATCAGCCATTTGTGGAATGGACACGTTTGGTTCGTTTGTGCAATGAAGTAAATCTAAGAACAAGAAACAATAATTCAGAATGTATTAGGGGAAAAAAAAGAAGGAAACCAAACAATAAAATAATTTGCATGTTACAAACCCTGAAAGTAAACATTTATCATTCATGTTCCCTGCATTAAATAGCTTGTTCCCTGTACTAAGCATCTTGTTCACTGCATTAAATAACTTGTTCCCTGTACTAAGCAGCTTGTTCCCTGCATTAAATAGCTTGTTCTGTGTACTAAGAAGCTTGTTCCCTGCATTAAGCAGCTTATTCCCTGCACTAAGCAGCTTGTTCACTGCACTAAGCAGCTTGTTCCCTGCACTAAGCAATTAAGCTTTAGGCTCCAGGCAATAATTCTGCAAGAAATTTCACTAGTGAGAAGGTGATCTAGTTTGTTTTCATTTCATATCCCAGAAATCACCCCATCGAGGCCAGAGAAGAATGAAGAGATTGGGCGTAATTCAGCAAACGGGCTGAAAACTAAGACTGGCCAGGCCCTCCTAAAATCTAACAAGACCACAGTCTGCCCTAGCAAGTACAGGTGTTGAAGACAGAGGCAACCAGCCAAAAAAGTGCACTACAATAATCAGGATGCTATTCATCAATCCAGAAATTGGGAATATGATATATATATCTAGTAGTTACATTTTAGGATCAAGACAATAATTCTGCTAGCAATCTTACTAGCAAGAAAGTCATCTATTTTGTTTCCATTTCCTATCCCAGAAATCATAGTAGAAGAGGGTTTTGTCAGGACATTAGTGCAAATAAAATGGAGACACAGCGTGTTTCGATTCTCTGGACCACACCCTGCCCAGAGTTGGATATTCACAGAAAGGTGTATAGGGGCACTGAGGAGGTTTCCAATACCACAACATTTATTAAGAAAACCAGACTTGCTGTGCAGACTAAACCATGAGCAAGAAGCAGATTTCAAATGACAAAAGGGGTCGGTGGCTCCCATCATCGCAAAAAAGGTTCCTCACCCCTGACTTAAAGAGAGGGGGTGGGTGAGCTAAATCCCTCAAATCATCTCAGTATCTATGAACTAAGTCTCATCACTTAAAGAGTCGGGTATGTAGACATGTGGATATGGTACGATGTCACAGCAAGAGGTGATTGTAATTATGATGATGATGAAATAACCTCTTTAGTTGTGAGCAGGTAGATCTTGACAGCCTTGACAAAAGCACAGTTTCTTCTCAGTTGAGTATCTTGTGCAAGTATCGCAGGATTATCATGTCTTGCCATGAGCACCACACACGCACTTCTGGACCAACTACTTCATCATTCTTCTGTCAAATTTGTTGACCCATCTGCAGTGATGGAACATCTACTATCCCGTCACCTAAGAATATGCCATAAACTGACAAAGATGCAATGTCTCCTGTCATGCATCTTTTCATCATCCATGGGTTTGAGACAAGATGTGGCAATGATGTTTTTTTCATTTTCACAAGTGACTAGCCCATCCCACAACTTTCCTTAGTCACCTTCTATGACACACCTGGAAAGAACAGTGACCCTATTCTTTGCACCCTGAACTAGAAGTCCAGGCCCCAGTTTCCACATGGGCAAGAGTTGATTATAAATACACACACTTTTAACTGATATTATTCACCTGCAGAAATGCATAGTGTAGTAATTAAGACATTTGACCCTCAGCATCCACACTAGTCCTTAGAAGATTGAGAAATAAATTGCCAGTACGTGGCAACAAAAAGTTTGAGAAATGCTGTTCTAGAAGCAAACATATGCTTCCTGAATTGTGATGGCAAGGGTTGGTTGTGAACATTGGGTGATACCAGATACTGTGGTGATTTACCTTAGTTGTAAATGCACAAACATTGCTGGAAGATCCCTTACAATAGGGGTTCTCAACCTTTTCAGACGGTGAGCCCCACTAATATGTAATACTGAGTATGTGAGCACTACAACATATATTAGAATGAAAGAAAAAGTGATAGTAAAAGAGAACATGAAAACTGGCCATATAACTGTCTTCATTGCTCCGTACACATCCCACCCCAATCTTTTCCTCCATAATAATGGATAGTAACATAATTTGTTTCGTATTGTACACAATAAAACATTTGAATTGTAAAAGTGTCAAGTGACATATTCCTTCCAGAACGTTGTCTTCCCAATGAACTCTCTGAACCTCTCTCTGTCGTGGGTGATGTGGCTTGCATTTTCTAGCGATGTATTCATGTTATCTTTAATGTCGTCAGTCCATCGTCTTCTTGGTCTGCCCTTTCTCCTCTTTCCAGGTACTCTTCCCTCCATTATTTGTCTCTTTAAACAGTTGTGTCTCTTTATATGATCAAACAGTCGTAGTTTTCTTTTTAAAAGTAAAAGTGTAAAAAAAAATTTAATTGTAAAAGTAACTCATGATAATTAGTGCTCGCAACCCTTCAACTCCCATGGCACGAGCATCGCATGTTATTATGACACTAGGGTGCTTGCAAGTCTTGGATCAAGAATGCCTGCCTTACAGTATACACATTTCTTAACTACCTATGCTGGTGAATGGTGTCTACTCAGATGACTCATTGGCGGGCAGTACTGTAGTTGATGGTACAATTATTAAGACTAATGGGAATTGAACCAACATCAGACGCCTCATTGGCAGGCAATACTGTAGTTGATGGCACAATTATTGAGACTAATGGGAATTGAACCAAGTCCGTTCTAACGGCAAAGAATCCCTCACAACGAGTAAACGGGTTTTTCCTGTACTTTGTTCGGATTTGTCCAGATATATTTCTTCCACAATAACACTTTTTTTAAGCCCACAAAAATTACGTCACACGGTTGGCATGTGGAATCATACTATGTTTAGAGTGTGTGCGCAATAATTCTATATTTAGAAAAGGGAGATCCAAACATTACTTCGAGCAGCGACTATCGGCTGTATAGATGAACTGATCGCTAAAACGTAAACATGAACTATAAGTAAATAACGACCAATTAAAAACCCAACAATAATCAAAAACATAACGAAGGGGTCCAAATTAATTCAGCTAGGAGGCCTGTATTGTCCAGAGGCACGGTCGTTTCATGCTTTCGATTAAAGCCGTGTTTTTCGGCGGTTACTATTTACACAACAACTTTGTATCCTCTGACACAGCTGACCAACAAAATCCACGGAAATAATCTAAATAATATCAAAAAGTTTCTTTGGATTTTGTTCGTGGGTTTTATACTCGAGTTTGGTCACTACAGTACCAACCAATGTTCAAAATCAACCCTTGTCGTGACGTTGCAAGATCTGAAGCATATTTTTGCATCTAGAGCAGTGTTTCTCAAACTTTTTGTTGCCATGGACCGGAAATTTGTTTCTTAATCTTCTAATGACCGGTGTGGATGCTCAGAGTATAATATCTATTTAGTACAATGCGCATGTCGCGGGGAAAAGAATGTCAGTTAATACTGTGAGAGTAAAGAAAGACATGCCTTTGCAATTGCGCACACTTTGCTGCCACTTAGGCGTTCTTTCCATTCCGTTCTATGTTATGATCTTATTTTTCTGTCATTAGTTTTAATGCGGACCGGTCACTGATGGCTCAAGGATCGTACCATCAACTGTGGTTTACAGCATTAGGAAACGCTGATTCAGAGATTCGTACAACCCAAAATATTCAGAGCTAGAGGCCAGCACTTCAACATCATGACACAGAATATTAATGTTACAGGATATCGCCACTAGTGTCACTTTCTCTTCTGTTCTTGTAGTATATGTCTTCTTTTTTTCATCTTCTCTCCATAATTATCTTATTATTCTTATATTATGGTTCTCTTTTTGTAATACTTATGTTCTGTTTATTTTGTTCCCGATGAAGACTTTTTAGTCAAAAAATCGTATGTTTCCGTTGATGTGGTTAGTTTATATATTTTGTTGCAACACTCCTTACATAACTGCCCCCCCCCCCCTTTTTATTTTTTTAAAAACTAGTGTCAAGGGCAGACCACTCTATACTGTTTTATAACGTTGTTTGGTGGGTGCAGTTTTCCTTGTTCTTTGACCCCAATAAGAGAACCCATCATAATACAAATCGATAGATCCTTACAGTTGGCTTAAAAACGATGCTGTGTCAAAAATAGTCCCAATAAATATGGCATCATAGCTTGAACCAAATAACATAATTTCCAACTGAGATCCTAGGCGGTGCTTCGGGAAGTAAACTGATGGTAGAACTTCCAGTGTGCAAATGAGATCGGAGCACACATGCTGCTAGAAGAAAGTGTTTAGACGCGATATTTTGCCGGGCCCAGTCTCGCGAAACTAATTAAACATCATGATGATGATGCGTGTTGTGGTGGTAGTGGTGATGATGAAATAATCTCTTTAGCTTGGGCAAGTAGCTCTTGGCAGTCAATCCATAGCTGTTCTGAAAACAGCCCAGATTAATCAGTTGTGTAACTGAGACGACACTCAAACTCATATAAGGTCTCAAATGCATGGTTGTGTAAGGGAAACGATGGATAGACCCACTAGAGTGTACCAGTTTTCACTCTTGTATCCTATGTCCTATGTGGAGTTTTACATTCAGATAAGTATATGAAATGTGTGCAGTCGAATCCCATTATAACAGCTTGATTCAGACTGATGTAATAACAGAAATTCGCTATATACAGTACGGCACTAAAGAATAAATATAACTGGGGATATTGAAAAGTGTTGCTAAATGGGAAAGTTTTTTATAAAAGGATACGCTATAGAGGGATTCCACACTGTATCAACTAGCATAGTGTCAACAGACAAGATTGAAGCACAACAGCATGCGAACATATTAAATAGTTTAACATTGTGGCATGATAGTCAACAGTATTCCTGATTCAAGACTAGGGTTGTAGGTGCGACTTCCCTACTGTATTGGCTATCCCATATTACACGGTGTAGTTGATTATTTTTAATTTTTTAAACAAACCATTTCGACTCAAATATTTTCATCATTCCGTTCACAACTTTAACTGTTATTTCCCTTTAAAACCAGATGTTTTTCTATGGATCCTTGAAACTTTCAAGAGAATACATGATTTGTATGCTTTTCTGCATGCATTTAAATTTGTTGTGCATTTTTACAAAGTACATTTCTCTTATTTAGTTTCACTTTAGTTAATTTTCTCAAATGAAATATTCAGTATTCATACCCCACTTTAGTTTATTTATGCATTCAGTTGTAAAAAAAAAAAAAACACCTTCCCTCAAAAGAAAACAAAATTATATATATTATACTTCGTAGGTCGTGGTAACGGGATATAGGTGACGCAATAGGTCCAGCCTTTCATAAATTCTACAGCAAGTTCTACACAAAAGAAGAAACACACCGGGATAAACGCAAAGAGTTCCTAACCTACGCGAAAAGTCTGACAGAACAGGACAAACACACGTTGGACCAACCCTTCACACAAACACACACAATTCATTCCGAAGCTTTCCAAAAAACAAGCCACCAAGGCCAGACGGAATCACCTTCGAGTTAATCTACATTTCTTCCACATCATTATGTCCACTCTTACTGAACATGCTCAGCGAATCCATCCAACAACTCCCACAGAGTGTAAACCAGGCATACATAACACTAATTCTTTAAAAAAAAACCGGCCCACATGAAAAGCTACAGACATATCTCACTGTTAAACCCAGACTACAAAATCCTCACGAAAGCTCTAACCCTAAAACTTCAACATTTCATGTACAAGTAAAGTTGATCCACACATACCAACAATGCAGCGTGCAGAATATAAACATCAGCAAACACGCACACTTCATAAGGGATATTATCCAATACACGAAAGAAAATAACTCACAGTCTGCGATACTATCCATAAATCAAGACAAAGACTTTCGACAGAGTATCTCACGACTTCCTACACGAAACAATACACAGAAGCAACATTGGTGTATATTTCTCAAACTGGATCAAACTTCTATACAAAAACCCAGAGTACTTTATTAATAAATCGCTCTCTAAAAGGACCCAATTTATTTAATCAGATCCGTAAGACAGGGCTGCCCTTTGTCACCCCTGCTTTATGTCTTGGTATTGGAACCTGTGTTAGAAAGAATTAGACAAAATAATGATATTAAAGGAACCCTTATACCTGGACTGGGCTACAAAAAACTAGTAGCTCACGCTGATGACACTGACTTTTTTCCCTCAAACACAACATCCATACAAAACATCCTTAAAGATTTTGAATCATATAGAATAGAGAGTGGTTCGAATGTAACATACAAAATGTGTATAGGAAAGTGGAGATATAAAAAAAGATTTTCACTTCAAACTAATCCAAGTAGACAAAACCAAAATATACGGCATTCTCTATCACTGCACACCAATAAATATAAACAGAGAAACTTGGGGAAAGTATAACAACAGAAATAAAAGATCGACTAGAAGATACAAATACAAAACAACAACAATTGTTGGCAGAAGCGTGGTTATAAACACCTTTGTCATGCCAAGACGGCTGTACGTATCAAATGTATTCTACCCACCAAAGAACACACCCCGTGATATATATCAGCACATTATCATTAGACAGTTCATTCTTCGACACACGATACACGCAATACAAACTAAAACACTAATACAGGACAAGACACGAAGGAGAGTCTCCTTACATTACATAAACAATCCATGCACAAAGAATAAAATTCATATCAGAAATAATACCAAATTCGGAAGAATACACGCAGGCACATTATTACATCGGACTAAAATATCCCATTTTTGCACCATATGTTATTCACAACCCCACTCAATGTTTAATTTACCACCTTTCTACCAACAATTCATCCAGTATCTCAAGGGAAATGAGCAGCTAGTCAATGAACCAACAAAAACATCTATAAACACCTCACAGCAGCACAAGAACCATCACTTATCAACAGAATCAAACGAGGCTATGCTCACTTTATAAGAGATAACTCAGAAATATTTGTCAACGTACACAAACACCGCCCAAAGCAAAGGAAGTTACATACAGACAACTTTTTAACATCCCACCACTCTCACATAGAATAATACAGACCACACAAGATATGCAAGCTCTGTGGACTCAAAACACCAGAAACAGAAGATCACATATTCTTCCACTGCAACACAATATCCCTCGCATTGAACACACTAACCACCGAAGATGGATGTGTCGAGCCATTTGTGCAAATAAAACGGCGACACAGCGCATTTCCATTCTGGACTACATACTGATGGATATCTAGTGGGATCATTGTACTGATCAAGAGAGATACAGCGGGAGTTTGAGAATGAACACTGAAGAAGAAGAACACACTTCTTTTTTTAAAACCCAGACGCAAAATCAGACACAGACATGTACAAGACAGTCATATCAAACGTACTCCCAAATGTAGACACAAATATTCCCTCAGTCTTCTGGCAGAGTTTAGAAATCTCGTGTGGTCATGCAGGAACAGAACAAGACATGAACACCAAACTTAGAACAAAGACTAAACACCTTTGAAAATAAATGTGTTAGAAGGCTACTTGAACACAGTTGGTCAGACTTCAAACACAGTTGTCAGACAAGAATCGAAACAAGAATATGTATCCACCTATATTAGAAAGCGTCGCTGGAATTACATTGGACACGCGCTACAAATGGATACTGAAAGACTCCCCTTTCAGTATCTTTTATGTGGTCACCAAAAGGAAAGAGAAAACGAGGAAGACCAAAAGAAACTTTACGTAGAACTATTACAAGAGAACGTTTCACCATCGGTATCAGAAACAATGAAGATCTAAAGCAAATTGCAATGAAACGCGAGACATGGAAATCCATCCGCCCTATGGGCCGTCACTGGCCTAGATGAATAACTAACACGGTGCACTCTAAACAATTGACATCTATATTGGCTTTGTAAATATTTCATTGTTGCAAATAAAGATTTGGGATGCGGAGGGAGAGAGAGAGAGAGTGAGAGAGAGAGAAGTGGTAACTGTACTACCAGAAACGTGACCTTCACTATTTTTATGGTGAAAAGCTCTAATATAACCAATTTGGATTAACGTCCGTGGTTGAAAGTGTTGTACCTCACCATAATAGTTGTATTTTACTTAACCAAACATATTATAGAGAAAAGAGTAGCACGCACTTAGAAACATTAATATACACATTTTCCAAACTTTTTACAAACATTTTATGTATACCTGAATCTAATACACTTGAAATATTCAGTAATCATATTTTTCAGTGACGTAACCTGAATTTTTAGAGTGGGGACGCCGAGAGACTTTTTAGTAGGTAGGTAGCTCCCTACCCTCCCGTCTCCCACTTTATTTCACACCAGAAACACATATTTACGCCCCTATATAAAATATTAACTAGTTTAAAAATATACCTTATAATCTCGTAATGCGGCACGTACGTCTGTTCTTTTCTGCAAAAATTGTCAGTTCCCAGGCCCGTAGATAAGGGGGGAGGGTGAGGTGTTCAAATTCCTCCTTAGCAAATCTAACATTATGACTTTTAGCATTAGGAACTTGACCAAAAGTCTATAAGAACCCCACAATAAGCAATTTTTCACAAATATGTCTCCAAAATTCCCGTCAAACAGTGGGATTTACACACAATAATTGATGCCATTTTTTAGACAAAACCCTCTCAACATATATACGGCCCTGTTAATACCCTCCCACTCAATACATATTGATTCTGATGAATGTACACGTATTAAGTTTCCTCCCAATCGCCAAGGAATTCAAACATGACAGACGATTGTTGTTCATTGAATTTCTGAGAGATGTTCTCTTCAGTGTGATCATACTTCTTTCGGTTTAGACTTTAGTGGTAGTTACTGTCAACACTAACAGAAGTAGTTTTGCTACTTCCTGATAAATTCAGTCTATGCCATTCAAAACAAAATATGCTAGGAGTTCTTTAGAAAGTAAATGCGTTGTCTCCTCTGCATATACGTTATAAAGTGAGACTTCGCTGTTGAAATCAAGAGAAGAATTGCAATGGCATTTCATTTCTCAGCCAGAACCAGAGACTCGGGCCAAACGTTATCGAATATTGTTTCATCTTTTCCATGTGACCTTCAGTTCTCTACAGTTCATCCCAGAGGATTTTTCTAGATTTGGTCCCCTCTTACGGACATTATACATAGTTTATACATAGACTTTGCTGCTGGTAAATCTTGCCAAAGATTTTTCATTTGCTGAAGTTTTCTCTGGTCGATTAAGAACAAGAGAAAAGGCTTACTGCGTGTGAAATGAGGTGTCTAAGAAAAGCAGCAAACAGAACAAGAGATCATGTGAGAAATGAGGAGATTACAAGAATTGTTGGAACAGCATCAGTGGTCAAATATATTGAAAAACAGACTGAAATGGTTCGATCACCTAAAGAAAGTTATTGCCCAGCGATTAGAACATCATCATTTGACATATTCTTTCTAGAATGTCGTCTTTCTGAACACTTCGCGGTTCTGTGCGAGTTGACCTGCCGCAGCTAGAGACATATTTAAGCAATCTGATATATCACTGCACCATAATCGACTTGTGAGCCCTCTTCCCCTGTTGCCGCTAACTCTGCTTTCAGATATTAATCTTCCCATGTTGTTGTATCTCTTTATATGACCAAAAAAACAAAGCTTTCTTGTTAGGATTTTGTTAAGGATCCAGCCCTTTTCGACGTTTATTGATCTTAACACTTCATGATTTATCTTTTTAGCTGGTCATAGTATACGTAAAATTCTTCTGTAGCCTCTTATTTCTAAAGCAGGATTCTCTTTGCTATTGTTGTATTTAATCTCCATGTCTCGCAACCGTGGATTGCCAGTGGAAATACGCATGTTCTGATTATACATAGTTTATACATATACTTTGCTGCTGGTAAATCTTGCCAAAGATTTTTCAATTGCTGAAGTTTAAATATCGCCATTGCAATTCTCTTGATTTCAACAGTGACGTCTCCTGAGCTATTTATGTTTGTACCAAAATACTGGTAATTAATACTGAAATTTTCATACAACATTAAAATGGAAACACAAGATACAGAGGAAGACCAAGAAGAATGTGGATCCCACATCCCTGTATAGACTTATGAGCATAGGAAACTGATCGCAGAAGAAAAATCAACATTCTAACAAGACACAGTATTGCTGCATGTCATTCAATCCTGCAACCCCTCACAGCAAAACCAGAGAAAAGACAATAGATAGATAGGATGAAGAAAATAGATAGAACGAAGAAAATACATTGTCATAGTTTAAACTTTGCTGCGATATGTGTGCCTTTCAGCGTGACACATCCGACTTCCAGGTTGGTTTCTTTCACTCTGACCCTAAATGGGATGGGACAGCAAGCTACACCCCATAATCTCCTTAATCACATCTTACGACATGCATGGAAGGTAAACTGTCCTTATTCTTTGTTCCCTTTCGTGCCACGACAACACTCGGGCGGTGTAACACTAAATATCATCTATTTTCCCAGGGAGATGGGGAGTATTTTCAAATCCCCCCCCCCCCCCCCGGCTTAATGAATGTCGTTGTCGAGATTTATGGTCACCCACATCAGTTTGAACGGCACTTGATAATGAACAAAAGCTAGGATTCGTCCCTACATCTCATCTTACCAAATAATCAATTTGTCCTGATCGCTCCAGATTCATTTGAACTCTTAAAACTTGTGACATTTCAGTAATCAATATGACCTGGATCTCTATCTCAACACATTCCATATTCAAAGAATGTCCGTAAGAGGGGAACAAATCTAGAAAAATCCTGAGGGATGAACTGTAGAGAACTGAAGGTCACATGGAAAAGATGAAACAATATTCGATAACGTTTGGCCCGAGTCTTTGGTCGATTATAAAGCCATGTGGACTCGTCGAGTTCATCCTTCAGCAGTGACGCTAATATTTCATGATTGTTATTAGCTACATTCTGAGACGTCACAATATTACTGTATATTAAGCGACCAAACGTGCCATGACCCGAAAACCGATTGTCATTAAATCATGCGAGGTCTTACAGCACAAGCTGTTCACTTTAAGAATGAAGTGGGTCAAAACACACCCCCATATTACTCCGCAATAACAGGTGATTTTTAAACAGCTGATGGCATGTAAAAACAATATTGTTTAAAACATTATTTATACACCATTTAAACAACATTTAAAAACGAGATCTAAAAACAATATTATTAGGCACTTAACAATCCATTATAACGATTATAATGCGCTCTGCGTCCAACAACCAATCAGAATGACTCTGACCAACTTCATTCTTAGAGTGAACAGGGTATAGTTATTATTCGTCGAATAAAGTATAACGTGACCAATTAAAAACGACGTGAAAAGTCAAAAAGCTGAATCTAGTGATACCACAGGTCTATATAAAAGACGAGGGACTCGTCTCGGCCGGTGCTCTCACAAACAAGGAGATTGAGATGTAAAAGTGCGCGATCAATGATTGGTTGAAATTATTTTATTGCTATCAATAAATACAACTTCCCGTTGTTTCGTCTGTAACTGGCTGCTAGGTGACACGACAATCTCACACATTTCGTTAAAGGGAGTTTTAACACCAATGCCTGATGATTTATGCTGTTTTTCATTGTCTTCTGCATTCGGTTTCAGGCGCATGCCTGTTATCATCATCAGGTGTCGCATCGAAGTACGGCTGATCGTATGCAATTGACGGGGGACTATTCATAAAATACGTCGACGATTGGGTCGAAGTGCGGGAGGGGGTGACAAAGATTGACGTCAATAATACTGTTTAAAAAACATTTTTTTGTATTTTTGCTTTAAAAAATAGGGGGGGGGGAGTGTTTGGTGTAATTAAGCAGGGGAGGATGGTCCCTGACAGTTGTTGGCAAAGGAAAAGCGAATGAGTAAAAATTGACAAAATATTAACGTAATATATGGACAGTCTCTTGTCTGTGATATCTCAGGTTTTAGCGCTATGATACCAGATTGCATTCCCTTTTCCATCTATACTCCGTGGTTAGATTATCTTGTCCAAAGACGGCTGTGTCTGGCCATTGGCGCAAATAAAACGGCGACACAACGCATTTCCATTCTCTGGACTACATCCTTCTGGAAATCTGTTAGGACCATGGTCCTGATACAAGATATCCAATGGGAGTTTGAGAATGAACGCTGAAGAAGAAGAAGAATATTGTCCATAACAACGTAGTGCATGTGTAGGGTTTTGGTAGTTTTGGCCTGTCAGCTGTGACGCTTAGTAGCCCAGTTTTTAGTGGCGGGGAAAATTAGTCTACGTATTGCCTTGCTGTAATATTGTTTTTCTCTACTATTACATTGGTGTGCTAGCAGTAACCAAAGAGAACATAATATTTATTTTATAGCAACATTGTGACCTGCAGAGGAAACTTAGAAAAGGGTAATGAAGTTTAATTATCCACTGAAAACACACAATTCGGCGTTTCTATCAAAAGGCCTTCGAGATCGGTAATATCCACATAACACGAGTGAACGAGAATAAATCATGTGACCAGCAATGATTGTCATAGGGGGAAACTAAGCTTGTTTGGGGACTATGTGCCAGTCCCTTTACACAAATGGTCAATGATAAAAAAAATCATACTAAGTCAGATGTTTCAGGCCGAAATTGCAGGTAAGTAAATCTGTAAACAACTACACCGCGGATTCCGTTATTTTAACTAAATCCTGCTAATCTGTAGCAGTTTGAAAACGAACGCAGGGGACGAAGACGAAAAAAAATAAGAAATTACTATATTATATAAATCGCGAAATCTAATACTTCGCATGTGATTAGAAGTTTATTATCTATTATAAACCCTTAACCGGTCAGGATCATATGGGTCCCACATTGGACGCACAAACACACAGTCCTCTCCATCGGTTTCTATCTTCAGCTATGCGGATTAGTGGGTAAAAATCCTGACCTGTACAGTCATTGACGTTGTCTGAACATGATGTCTATGTATATACTTTGTATCGGCTGCTAGCGTTGGCCAACGAAATACACAGAAATAATCGGAAATATGATGTAAAAAGGCGTGTTTTAATTCTGCTCGCAGGTCTTCTATAGGTGAGAGTAGTGTATCCCAGACCCTTGAGACTTATGTGGACAATGGCTAAGCTACTTACTACTGACATCAAGGTCATACATGCCATTAGTAGAGGGCAGATAATGTCACATGCTAATGTTGCTTTAGACGTAACCAATTGTCACTCTAAGACCTACTGGCTCATTGGGAAAACAGTCGTCTCAAGTGACTCGTTTAATTTTCTCGTGATGTTCCATTGGTCATTTTGTGTCCGCAAGCAATGAAAATCACGAGAAAATACAAATAAGCATTTTCGAGGAGGCAATTTCCCTCCAGTTTTCTTTCTTACCAAAAAGATTCCAACTCTCAGCAGAGTTGGGGTATGTAGAAAACATTTCCCACATTTAAATGCAGACATCCAATCACATAAAAATGCTGCTAGCATTTGATGGTATCAATGCGGAAGTTGGTATAACGCAGACACAATCGATACCTCAGACAATGCAATTTCTTCTATCTAGAGACTTGCCGATCTGTTGTTGCTACCTCAAGGTTGAGATATATACTGTTATCACACATCTATGTTGATCCATAACAGGTATTCAGTTTGCTCAATCAAGTAAATTGTCTTTCCCCATGTGGATGATGGTTTATATTATCCACACTTGTCGTTAAGCGTAGGGGTGGGAGCCTCAGTTTTCGTTTCAAGACAAGATGTTTTCTATCCACCGTTTTCTTGGTCTACCTTTCACTTCATGTCCGGATATTCTTTTGTTATATGCCATTAAAAATGTAATACCTACACAGAGAATATCTTTAAAAATATAGAAAAAATACCAGGATTCAAGATCAATGGGAAAATAATAAACAACCTTAGATATGCAGATGACACTGTTCTTTTGGCAGAAAGTGAACATGAACTACAAAGACTAATAGATCAAGTCAATAAATCAAGTAATGAATATGGACTGGGTATCCAAAAAACAAAAACCATGATAATCAGCAAAGACACAGAAGAACAGGAGGTAAACATAAACATACAGGGAGAGAAACTACAACAAGTAAAACAGTATCAATATCTTGAACACATAGTCACAAATGATGGCAGATGTGAAACAGAAGTTAAAAGGAGAATAGGAATGGCTAAAAGTACCTTCAATGACATGAGGAAATTATTAATATCTAAACAAATTACAAACAAGTTAAAAATGAGAATTATAAAATGCTACATCTATTCCATATTAATGTATGGCTCAGAAACATGGACAATAAATAAACAATCAGAAGACAAAATTGATGCCTTTGAGATGTGGGTATATAGAAGAATAGGGAGAACATCATGGAAATAGAAGAAAACAAATAAAGAGGTGCTAAAGACACTTAATATGAAGAAAGAACTACTAAGAGAAATAAAGATCAGACAAATAAAATACTTTGGGCACATTAAAAGACATGACACCTTATTGAAGACCTTACTTGAAGGTAAAGTCATAGGGAAGCGAGCAAAAGGTAGGCAGAGATACAAGAGGGAGAGTAACATCACACGATGTACAGGTTACAGTCTAGCAGAGTGCACCACCAAGACAAGAGACAGGAGATGTTGGAGATACGTTGCAGCCAACCTTCGTTGCGGAGACGGCACTTAATGATGATGATATGCCATTATTGGTATTTGATTTGACTTCATTCTCATAAGGCAGGTGACAGAACCATTTTACTTGCTGTCTTCCGATATGTTCAATACATGGTATTATACCTACTCTTTTTTATAATTTCTTCATTTATTTTATTTAGTTTAGTAAACATTGCCGCTTTTCTTAGACACTTCATATTTCCCGTAACGATTGCTCTTTGCTGAGATCATGCCTGACATTGGTAGCTAAAAATTGAAGAAATAAAAAAAATTCTACAATTTTTATACCATTTTTTTAAAAAAATTTTGATCTTGATTTTTGGGTGAAAAATAGTACGTCACTATGTTTGCTTTCTGACACCTTGTTTCTATTTCTTTGTATGGTCTTCCATTTTCGGGGAAAAAATGCTGCCTAGATATTTATTTCTTTTTTTCACTCTGGTGTTGTCTATATCCATTGGTGTTGCAGATTTGCTGATTTTCATATATTCTGTTTTTGTACGTTAATTCGCATATTGTATTTCTTGCATACTAATAGAAGCATTTATGTGGTTTTGCTAATTTCCTTAATTTTCGTAAATTAGACTTTGATCGCAAGCAAATAGTAGTTCGTTGATTTCATTAAGTTTCTAATCAGATGTATTTGCAATGTTTTTCTCTTTGTTGAGAGCTTTTATTTATTCTGACCATGTATATGTTGAAATGTAGAGGGGGAAAAGCATGCAGCCTCGTCTTACTCCAGATACTGTTTCTAAATTACCCGTCATTCCATATGTTGTTCTTACTGAGCTTTGGCATTTTTGGTATAATGCTTTTATACTATCTAACAGCTGTCCTATGATGTTACCATTTTCTAATGTTTCCTAGAGAATGGCTTTATCTATTCTGTCGAATGGCTTTTCCTGGCCTACAAATACTGTGTTAAGATCGTTATAGTATTCGATTGCTTTATCACTTAATTGTCTCAGTGTAAATAGTGCGTCTCTTCTACACAAATTATCTCTAGGAATAGCCCACACATACACACTGCCACTATCTTGATCGCCATCACTATTCGTCAAATAGATGATCAAATAAAGAATCGCCTATTTATCATTTGTTTAACTATTATAAGCGCAAATATCGCAGCTAAGTGAATGTCCATAAATTACGGCACAATTTAACAATAACTGTTAAAAATTCAGATGTCTTTTCGGAATGTCTTTTCAAAATTCAGAATGCTAAATTATGTCAAAAAATGTAACTTTCTCCGCGTAAAAATTGTTTACAGATCAATGTACGAAAACAATACATGTTTTATGTCACATTCTTAGAAAAATGTTTTAACATCAAACAAATAATAAAATAAAAAGAATATTGTCGACATCAACTGTTTGCCAAACTCCCCGCCCCTTATGCCAACAATCATAAATACGCACTCGTGGCAACCAGGGTCTAGGCTACTAATTCAGGGTGAGCAAAGAATTTGGTCGCTGTCTTCTCTCCAGAAATGTTGTAGGAGAGGACTCAGAAAATTGAAGAATGGGCTGAAACCCTCTCAGCTGTGAAAAAAACAAAATCATTATTGTCACATCTTGTCTCAACTTCTTTTGTCTTCTATAAAATAATCCCCATGGATCACAAAGAGATGCACTCACAGCGGACACTGAACACTTGACCTTTTGTGCGAAACTCCTAGGTGAATGTTAGATATACCATCACAGTTGATAGGTCAACAAATGTGACAGATGAATGGTGAGATAGTTTGCACAGAAATGTGCGCAGTACTCCTGGTACGATGTGATGATCCTGGGACACTGGCGCACTGTAATTCCTCCATTCGGGGATTAAACACGCTTATATAAACATCCCTTACATATCCATCCCATTTGAGACAGTCTTATACAAGTCTGGGATCGCCTCAGCGACACAACTTGTGTTTTTGTCAGAAAAGTTATAGGCTGTCAAGAACTGTTTGCTCACAGCTAAAGGCCCTTATAGAAAACATACCCTTACCGCGTAGCTGTGGTGTAGTTCAACCAAAACAGACTGAAAACTATCCGCCGAAGACGGATGTGTCGGGCCATTGACGCAAATAAAACGGCGACACAATACATTTCCATTCTCTGGACTACATCCTGCTGGAAATCTACAATGGATCATGGTCCTGCTACAACAGAAATCCAGCAGGAGTTTGAGAATGAACGCTGAAGAAGAAGAAGACTGAAAACTAAGACGCGAATCCCTCCTAAAATCAAGCTAGATCCCAGTCTGCACTACTAAGTACGGAAGCATCCAGCCAAGAGGCGCACTACAGAAATCAGGATGCCACGCACGAACCCACGCAATGGGGATATGTTTATATCTGTTGCCACTTCAGATGTACGCACGTTCTATGCAAATGAAAAAAGAAAAACATCTAAAGTGATTATTTCATCATCATTCTGCTAATAACGTTAGCTTTAGAACTAACGCAGAAGTCTAGCAACTAATTGTTATTTTCAACTATTTGAGTGTTAATTGTTTGTAAACCACTGAGTTTATCTTTCTGTGCGCGAATGTATGCACTCGCGTTTTTTGTTAAGCTGAGGTGTCAATGTAAATGTAATGTTACATTATCCTGACACAATATTATAACAAGAAAAATGAGGTTTTGGCCAAATAAAGAGATATCATCTTAAACCGGTGCCGTGTCGACTGAGCATAGGCGATCATGGATTTCCACAACTCACAATTTTGTATTAGGATCGATGTTGACTCTTTGCCAAGTGATGATGTTAAATTATCTAATATTTTCTCGCGATGCCGTACTTGATCTCCCTTGCCTTCAATATTGCCTGTTGTAACTATGTTCTCCAGACCTCACTGCCTCATAACGTGACCCCCCCCCCAACTTAAAAAAGTGCCCCCTGATATTATTAAGTTACCTCGTCTCATATTTGACATTTCAGCAACTCTTGGTTATTTTTTCTATATTTTTTCCATGGAACATTCTTCTATATAACCATATTGCCTCTAATCATCATGTACCGTCTCTGCAACGGTTGCCTGCAACAGAACTCCAATATCCTGTCTTTTGCTTCGGTGGTGCACTCTGCTAGACTATAACATGTCCATCTCGTAATATTCCCCTTCCACTAGTATCTCTGCCTACCTTTTGCTCGCTCGCATCTCCTGAACTGACACTGACAGTGTTGTTAGAACCTCTGTTTATTTTCTCTTTCCATGAAGTTCCCCTATTCTTCTATATATATATATATATCTAATAAGTATCTAATAAAGAGACATAACAACATAGAAAAATTAGTAATGGAAGTTATGATTACTGTGGCAGGGCTAAGAGCCGTCCAAGACGACAATGGATAGGAGACATCTCAGACTGTTTAAACATGCTCTTGGCTGAAGCAGGTCGACTGGCCCAGAATCGGTAAAAGTTCAGAAGATCCATAAACAAGACACATATGTCACGTGAATTACATCAGCCTCGCGGGCAAGTCAAAATTGCATGAACACTATGTCATGGTTTACAGTTTAGCTGCGATATCTGCGTCTTTCGGCATGACACGTCCGACTTTAGCATGGCTTCTGCGTCAACTTAACTATATGAGATGGGACAGTCAACTCCATCCCATAATCTCAGTCGCCTTTTACATGAAAGGTAAAAGATATATAGGTATATATAAAGGCATAAAGATATATTGTTGCTATTTTTAAGAGCTACCTGCTCCCTTTTCGGTGAGCTCACCGGCGAAAAAACGGCATCTCATGACAGAGCAGATGAGATCATCTGCCCATGACTAATGTTCTTATGAAGAGGGGAAAAAAGGAGATGATGACAAAATAACGAAAGTATCTGTCCGTGACTTACGCTCTTATATCCGTTACACGGGAATAAAATGACAAAACATTACCTACCAGGAAAAGAGGACCCTTATCAAAAATATTAGATAATTTGACACCTCTCCCCCCCCCCCCCCCAGAAGACAACGTGTATGTTGTTGAGCCCCATATTCTATCTCTTTTTGCTTTGCTGGTTGTTTTACCATGTGTTTAATTTGGTCTAGTCTTCCTCTTTCTTTCGCCATCTAATACCCATTTTAATGTGTTTAAGTGACTTTGTAAACAACTTAAAACAAACTTAAACACTAACAACAAAAGACAGGAGAAACATTGTAACAACGGAAATGACAATAAGAGACAATCAGATCTGTAAACAAGTTACTTTAAATACATCACAATGGGTATCAGATGGACAAAGAAAGAGTAAGACCAAAAGAAACTCCTGGTAGAACAACCAGTAAAGAAGAGTATGACTATGTATCTCAATAACATACACGAACTACACAAAGCAGCACCACATCGATCAAGCCCATGGCAGATGTGTCACGCCATTCTCGCAAATACAACAACCTCACAGAGCGTTTCTCTGACTACATTCTGTTGGAAGTCTAGATGGACCACTGTCCTGCTACAAAAGATATAGTGGGAGTTTGAGAATGAACACTTAGAAAGAAAAATTGAATCGTTCAAACTGAAGGACTGGTTTCTGCCCCATGTACTGTACTCACCGCTGAAATAACATAGAAATATGCACGAGTAGAGTGTATATCTATTCGCGTTAACTCTCTATTCCTTGCATCGTCAGGTGCAGAAGCAATCTCTGGCGTCGACCATTTTGTGTGCTTCATATATGTTTGTTTTCGTGGTATCTTTTATTTCTGCAATCCATCTTTTGCACGGCCTGCCCGTGGCTTTTCTTTGTGTGTGTATTTTTTAAATTATTTTTTTGCTCATATAAAAAGATATAACCGCATGGACAGATTAATAGATGAAAGCAGAGTTAACGGCAACAGGGGAATAGGGTGCCCAAGACGACGAAGGTGCAGTGATATATCAGATTTCTTAAACCTGTCTCTAGCTGAGATAAAGAGATGACTGAGATAAAGAGCCGAACAGCACAAGCCAAATCAGCATTCCAAAAAATGAGAACCATTTTCTGCAATGGAAGTCTATCAATGCAGACCCGAATTCGGGTGCTGAGATGTTATATCGAACCGATTCTTTTTTATGGATGTGAAGCATGGACTATAAACAAGAACATTCAAAGTGAATTGGAGGCTACAGAAATGTGGTTTCTGAGAAGAATGATGAAAATACCATGGACAGCCAAGAAAACTAATGCAGAGGTTCTCAATGATGCTGGCGTAAAAAGATCAATCATATCAATCATTAGAGGCAGACAGTCAAGGTTTCTAGGGCATGTGCTGAGAAGAACACAGCTTGAACACTTAATAACCACTGGAAAGATCAAAGGGAGAAGAGATAGAGGTCGACAAAGAGAAAATTTATTAGATGGGCTTGTATCGTGGCACGGTAGAAGCTCACGAACCGAGCTTGTTGACAACACAAGAGACAGAGAGTCGTGGACAAACATGATCGCCTACGCCAGTCGGCATGGCACTTGATTGATTGATTGTCTCTAGCTGCGTCAGGTCAGATTGCTCAGAATCACGGAGTATTCAGAGAATACATTAGGAAGATCACGTTCTGGAAAGAATATGCCACATGATGATGATACCTATGGCTTTGTATCCATCGTGCTTGTATCGAACAGCTTTTTGAGGGGCACTATCTGATAGTAGCCTGGAAGCATGTAAAATCACTTAATCTGTTTCCTGATATAAACCAGAATTGGCATTGTGTTTGTTAGTCTTCTGATGTTTTCATTACTGATTTTGTCTCTTATTGTTACTCCGAGAACTCTACGTAGACATATACGTTGTTACAAGGTTTCTCCTGTTTTTTTGTTTTAGTGTTTAAGTTTGGCACTGATGGCATAGTGATGGTATGATGATCATTTTATATAGCACAATATTGGTGTTAATGTTCACGTGTTTGTTTTTTAATATAGTGGATATATGCCCTAAGATCTGGTATGCTATGTTACATCTATGATGTGTTCTATGCGTGCAAATGCCCTGGTTAATTGGCAGACATCGTCTTTCTTCATGGTTAAGTTCAGATCAAACATTTTCTCCACAAATAGAAACGAGCAAAGCACTGTGGTCAATACACCTGTACAAAGCACTAGCTAACAACCATGAAATCACTATGCCTTAAACGTGTTCTAACTCTAAAGATGAAGTGGGATTCTTGGCAAGGCACATCAATCAATACGCACAACGCAAGGTCAACAAGACACGAAGTCCTGTCTGGACACATCAACGATGATCACTGCTATTGATTACTACCACGATTATCTAGGCACACGGACATACTTTGTACTACGGGGTTGTAGCGTCACGATAACGGTTGTAAACACAGTAGTGGTTATAAAGAAACATTGATGGGAGACTAACATTTCATTGCTTACATTTTCTAGCTCTACTCAATGACGTTATAGCTAGTTACTGGTTGAACTAAGCAAACTGCGTAAAGTAGCTATGAAAAGATCTAAGATATTGGGAGGGGGGGTGAAATGTTATATAAGCACGTTCCATGCGAATTAAAGAAGTTATAGCCAGTTTTCATGGATCGTTAGGTATAAGTATATACCACTACGTCTGCAATGAACCGTTAACAGTTGCAAACGAGATAACGGTTATAATGTAACATTGATGGAACTGCCATTACATTAAATACCTTTTTTTTTTACCTCTTCTTGTAAATATTGCTAAGAGGAGCAAAGAATATCAGCACTGTTTACCTTCCATGCGTGTCTAAGGAATGACTACGGGTGGAGTTGGTTGTCCCATCCCAATCAGAGTTAAATTGACCCAGAGGTCTGATGTGCCAGGTCAAAAGCCACAGATATCGCGGCAGAGCTGTAAACCATGACGCATTGCATTCCATTCTCCGGACCATAACTCGCTAATTTGCAGGAGTTTGAGAACGATCACAGAAGACTTTAAATGATCTTACAACCCATTTTCACCATATAGCCACGGATCTCTGTGTACAAAGATTTACTACCGGGGGGAGGGGGGTCTGCAACGTCACCATAACAGTATTTTCTTACATTTTCTATCTTTACTGATGAAGATTGTCTCAAGATGTTTTAACCAGTTTCACTTGTCTATCTATCGTCTTTTCTGTGCATTTGCTGTAAGGAGGCTAGGATTTGAATGACAATCTCCGTCCAAGGCGGATGTGTCGGGCCATTGGCGCAAATAAAACGGCGACATAATGCATTTCCCTTCTCTGGACTACATCCTGCTGGAAGTCTAGTAGGACCATGGTTCTGCTACAAGAGAGATCCAGTGGGAGTTTGAGAACTAACGCTGAAGAATAAGAATGACAATCGGCTTTCGGGCTATGGCACGTTTGATCGATAGATATGTAGTAATACTGTAATGTCTCAGCACGTTGGTAACTCCTTCCATCCACCTTCTTCTTGGTATTCCTCTGCCTATTGCTATTGATATTTCCATATTTTATGCAATCCAATAAGGATGCATTATCATTACCGGTAAGTGACCGAATCATTTAAGTCTCTGTTTTTTTCAATATATCTGACCACAGACGTTACTCCAACAGTTCTTGTAATTTCTTCCTTCCTCGCGTGATTTCTTGTTCTTTTTTATGCTTTTCTTAGACATCTCATTTAACACGTAGTAATCGTGTTCTCTTGTTCTTTAGTTAGTGTCCATGTCTGACATTCATAATATAATGTTGGTATGAAGATTGAATTTATGATTTTCTTCTTTAGTTCTTGCACAATATCTACAGCAGCTTTAGTTTATTCTTTGGTGATCATCACTCAGGTTGCGACTCAGATTCTATGATAAGGCTGCTATCTGTTTTAGAGTTTCCGCTGTGGGAAACAGCTTCTCTTCGACGCCGATTGGGGTGGGCCATATCTCGTTCCTCAGGTCTGCATACTGCGGACATTCTTGTAAGATATGTTCTGCTGCCATATTTGTATGGCAGGGTGCAATGGCAAAGGCTAGTTGTGCCTATTTTGAATTTGGTGTACAGGCGATGTCTCATTTTGTTGTGACCAGTTCTGAGGCGCAGCAGGATAACCTGGTCTCTTCTGGATAGTTGGTAATACCCATCATCTGCATTATATTTGGAGTGGTCTTCTTTCCATTTTTTGTTATAGTTGCCTTTAATGATAGTCTTCACTTCATAACTGACCAGATAGTCTTCTTGGGGTAAATTCCCTCCTTCATTGGCCAGTCTATCTGCATCGTCATTCCCTTCGATGTTACAATGTGACGGTATCCACTGGATCACTAGTCTCTGGAAATTATTGTGCAGCAAGCAGCTTTAGTTGCACAACACAAAATCTAATAGAAAACACATAGCTCTGTAAAAGAACTACAGACCATGATTGGTTACAACCAACTGTTGTCACGATGTTGCAAAATCTTTGGTATTTCCCTGTATCCAGAGGTCCTTGGTAAAGCTAAATAAAACTTATAGAAAACTCAGGAACTCCCAGTCTTATATGTTTACAAACCAACTGTTACCATGACGTCACAAATCTTATATCTATCTATAAATCCATTTTGCATGCACGTTTTCGCTTTTCCAGAGGATAGTATTATTATCAGTGTGCTATAAGAAATAAAATATACGATCTATGGCGATGATGGATGTGAACTCACAAGACCAATCTGAGCCACAAAGTCTTCACAGTAGCAGGCACATTTCCTTCTTTCCTAATGATAGTATTAGTGTTGTGCTATTTAAAATATAATCAACGATCCCTGGTGATTTGGGAGGGGGGGTGCCACTGATTAATTTAAGGGAGCTACAGCAGGATAATTATTGAACAATATCTAATGAGGCATATAACAATAAGCCTTGAATAAAGCTGTTTCTTTTAGGTCATACGGGGGTCATGGCCAGGAATGTGCACAAGAAGGGGGCCACAGGAAAAAGAAAAAGATGCAAACGGCTGGTATGGATTATGTAAGCCAGTCAAGTGCCTTCGCCACCACCACATTCCCATCTTTAATTTTTCTTGTTCGTTCCGTATTTTCTTTTTCGTTCAATATATATATATACATATATATATATATATATATATATATACATATATATGTCTTCTAGATATATATAGATATATACGGTCATGCTACTGATTTTTTTTTTTAAGTCAAGAAGTTCTGCCCGTGAGCCATTGTTCACAAGTATATCTGGAAAATATCTGTGGATCTCACCAATGGATCACTAGACAAACCATTAATGCAACAGAAAACCTTAGTAGATGATATGCCTTTATATTGAGGTTATCTTCTTATAGAAGCTTCATGGCACGTCATCTATAAAATTCCATAGTCGTAACCTTCGATAACAGTTACCATGTTATTCCGACAGGCAGACGTTGTGCTTGAACTAGTGAACTAGTTACGGGCATGGCGTGGGTGGGCGGAACAACAAAGAACCTGGCGCAAGAGCCAGAGTTGTGCCCTGATGTCAACGTCTGTTTCAGCGGCATTAGACTGAATATACCATCGAATCGGATGGCTGCTGGAACATAGGGTAGAGCATTTATGGGAATGTCCTTCGTGCTGTGAGGCCAGTTTCTAATCAAGAATCAAGATGTCTAGGCCGCATATATACTGAGCCCTTCTTCAGAATAGTCCTGTGTATTGATCTCACATGGTGTCATTTATCTTTGCTTACCTGGATTGTTCCATGCTTTTCATTGACTGGCATCACCAAGTATACACAAAGCAGCTAATAATCAGCCAAGATGAGTGATGCTGCATAAGATCAGCATGCAAGATTATTATGGAGAATGGTTTGGTATTTGCTGTAAGAGGAATCCTGGCTATTTTTGTTAACAACAGATCCTTTTTTGTGATGATGCAACATAGCATCATATATATCCACTGCAGTTTATCAGTCTATGGAGCAAGACCGTACATGAAATGGGGTGGGGATTTGTTATATTAGTAACACTTCTTCAGTGTTCATCTCAAATTCCTGCTGGCTCTCTCTTGTAGAAGTACAGTAGTCATACTAAATTTCCATCAGGATGTAGTCCAGAGAATGAAAATGCACTGTGTTGCCGTTTTATTTTTGCTGATGGTCTGACACACCCATATTCGGCAGATTAATAACACATTACTCTTTCAGTTCCCATTCAGTTCCCTTTGCTTAGTATTAATGTACTCATGGATACAGGACTTGCACAATGATATTGCCAAAAAGCCAATGTTGTGACTTACCAGCTGTCGCCAATACTCAAACACCTATCAATCTGCATGGCTACAAAACTATGACAAAAAGTATTTTATACCAACTCTGAGTTACCAATGTCAAACATGTCCCTTGACAAGGACTCTAGCAAAAAATATTACAGCATGTGAAATGAGATGTTTTAGGGAAGCTACAAATATCACCAGAAGAAAGCAAAGGAGAAATGAAGATATCAGGAAAGAAAAAAAGACCATCTCAATTCAAGACTCATCAAAAGACAGCAAACCAGGTAGTGTGGCCACATCATGAGTATGGAGCCAACACAACCAGTTTTTCGTGCATATAACAGCAGAAAATCAGGCTACAAGGTACGAGGAAGACCAAGAGGTATGTGGGTGGAGACAAAGAAATATTAGAGACACAGGCTAACCATGACCAACTTTCAACCGTAACGCTTAACAGCACAAGTAGAAATGACAATCGATAGATAGACAATGATTTTATTTTACCTGCAATTTGATGTGTAAAATATATCTGTCAAAAACATAAATAAAGCCAAAAAAAAAAAAAAAGCTATCTCCAGAGAACTCTTCTACCCTGATGCTGCAAGGCAAAAAGAGGTATAAAGTGAAAAGAAAGAAAAGAAGAAATATAAGTCCATGTACATTCAGTTTCAACCCCATATATGTGAAAACACCATAAATTTAGGGGGGGGGGGGTTCCCCAATCAGCCATCAAGTTTTGGAGGCTTGGTGTGAGACCAACAACCTCTCACTTCGCGAATGTAGAGGCGACTCTAGGTGAAACAACCTATGCCTTACAGAATCTTGCAAGAAAACACATTCAAAATAATATCACAACCAAGGAATGTATAGTTCTTACAGATGCTTCTATGATGATTTCTGGTCAAAATCCTACCGCAAGTCAGAATAATTCAATTGTCTACTATCTTTCCCCAGGTGAATGAAGGAATGAATCATATCCACACTTCCCATTAAGGATAGGGGTAGGAACACCAGTTATCATTCCAAGGCAAGATGTGACACTTTGGTTGCATTGTCCGTATTTTTATCAAATGTTTTCTTGGCCTATCTTTGGATCTCTATTCAAGTATTCTTTTGTTAAATGCTGTTATTAGTATTTGGTTTCAATTACCAATTCATTCTCATAGGGTGACAGAATAATATAATATTAAAATTATAAGATAAAAACCAACAAGTTAAATGGTACGGCCACATAACCAGACAGAAAGAGCAAAGTATTATCCAAAAAACACTTAACAAATGATACGAAAACAGGAGACCTATTGGACGCCCTCGTAAAAGGTGGATAGATAGTGTATTAGAGACACTCGGAAATATAACAGCAGAGGAGGCAAATAGAAGGGCAAAAGACCGTACTCTCACTCTCCCCTCAACACCGAAAGGTACATGAGGACAGAAAGAAGAAGAAGATAAGATAAAAACTAATATGGATGTTATATGTTTGTTGTTATTGAGGATACTTCAATACCTGTACGGGATGTTTGTTGTAATAGTACTTGTCTCGATTGGTCCATTCTCAGTGACTTGAGTGCACAGTTTGAATGTCTTGACAAAATCGCATCTTTTTTTGGAGATGCGGTTAGTCAAGTGCGGAAAATCTCGTGTACGAGAGTTGCTAGGCGATTTTGTGCCGTTGAACAGACTGGTTCAATTCTAGTTAGACTCAAGACTTAAGGTGACAGAACCAGTTTACTTGCTGTCTTTCTATAAGACATGATATTATACCTGCTCTTTTCCTTATTTGTTCATTTCTTATTTGATCTAGTTTAGCACCCATTGCAGCTTTTCTCAGACACTTCATTTTACATGTAATGATTTTACTGTGCTGTAAGACTGTTAATTGACATAAAATAACGTCTTACATCAGATCAACTATTATGCAACATAAAACTCTCAGTAGATGAAATGCCAACATGGTGAGTTTCCAGTTCTGGAAACCCCACCGCATTTCATCTGTACAATTATATTTCCATTTGTGGTGCAATATTCAGAAAACCCAGCATTGTACATCACACTGGTAGAGTCAAATGAGCTTCAATCCTAGACATGGTCCTAAATGCCAATGTATTTTTGTGTACATGGTGCCCCAACAATGAACAGGTGGCACATGGAGTGTGGTGAACTCTGTGCAGGATGTGACAATTCCCTGGGAGAACACAGAATCATGGAATCTGGACAATTGGAAAGCCCCCTCGGTTAGTGAGAAACACATAGCTGGCTGCTCCATTGATACTGGTGAAAATGGTCCAGAAGTGCCTTTCTATAGACAGTTGGCAGGAAGGGATGCTTACTTGGGAAAGGGGGGGGAGAAGAAATGAAGCTCATGACTCTAACTCTGCATGTTGCAGAAAGGTAAAAAAAAAAGTGTCAAATAACCTAGAACTTACCACCTCTTAGTAGGAGACATTGTCTCATAGCTTTGCACCCCACTGAGAGTTGGATTCTTCTGGGTATGAAATAAAGCTCTGGAGAAACCAACTTATTGCACATAGGAATTAAGAGCTAATTGTTTGTAATTAATGGGAATCGAAACAACACCAATACTAAGTATGTTGTTTACTGATTTAGGAATACATTGAAATAGATGATGCACCCAGGCTACAATTGAGAGAACTTGGTATTAAGTGTGCCCCAAGTAAGTCTGGGAACTTGAGAGATTGGCAAATGTTTAACCAGTGAGCCACTGTATTCATTGCCATGAAAAATACCTTAGAATATAAATTATTGGTTTATCAAGTGTGCAATGATTTTGCTTCAAAACCAATCACCAATAAAATAGATAATTGCATATAGCACTGCAGTTTGAGTCTGGGTCTATGTACATATTACAACCAACATACATTTTACAGCAAAAATCATGTTGCCCGATAAAATATTTTAGGCTTTATCTCATTTTAATATTAACAGTTACAGTTTTCACGCTTATTTGTGTGCATTTTCTTTGATTCAACCATTACTTTACTCTGTGGTTTTTAAATTTTCGGTTGTCAGATGCTACAGTTTATGCATAAGGTCCTATGTATCTCTTAGTGTAAGGTGTCTATAAAGTGACAATGCACTGAATTTGAAATGAAATTTATACGCTCTCAATATGATGTCATTGAAAATTGTGTACTTCCATGATTCAGTGTAAAGTATGGCTCAACAGATTACTGTTACCTGCAGATTAATCTTTCATTCGCTGATAAAGAAATAACTTTATTGTGCTATGAGCCAGTTTTCCCAAATACAATATAAATGGTTATACAGGATTAGCATGAGCAGTAGTGTTTTTTCATAAATGAAGAATTAATGACATCACACAGATCTGCACAAATAGAATACCTACATAATGTATGTGATGTGGTGTCACCAGTAATGTAAATAAGTGCATGGCGACTTGATGAAGACCATGATTGATATGATGAATCAGTTCCCATGAGGTCTAATAGTAATACCCAACTGTTGTAATAGTAATATGCAGGGAGCTAATTAATATTAGGGGCCACTAATAAATATTAGACCTAATCATCATTAATTTAATGATGTGATCGTAAAAATGTTGTGGTGATTAGGCCCTATTTACCTATTATTATTATATTCTTTTTGCAGAAAATCTTTAATGGTGGGAATGGGAGGAAAGAACTCCGTTTATCCACCTTTCGACTTAGTTTCGAGTGAGTTATCACTGATTGTCCCCATTTCAACTTAAATGACAACATAATAAATATAAAATAAGTATCACAGAATAGCCTGCTATAAATATTATAATTATAAATAAGCATAAAATTAAAAGCAAGCTCGTAGATTCCCCCAAAGAGATTTGATGATTAGGGTAAGAACCATATCATTTTTGCACGAGTAGGGCCTACCCAATGTACAAATCAATGCATAAAGCTAAAGTAGGCCATATATTAACTGAGTTACACCATATTATTATTATAAAATATGGGACAAAGTGGACTGACTTCATTTGATATACTTACAATCGAGATGTTTCTTTTTGGGACCTATGACTTCTTCTGTCGTTGCTTTACATACACTTTTTGCAAGACCCTGGCCAGCGATGCTATGTCTTGCAGCCACAACACGGTCCATAATGCTTTGTCCCGCCATTGTGTGTATCAAAATGCTGGGAGAATTGTCACTTTATTCCAATCTTGGGTCACACAGTCGACCCGACCACCTTGACACTTTAAAATGAACACTAATATCCACAGGAAATGGGTGGTAAATTAAGTCCACAGAAACAAGATGGCAGAAATGTTGAAGGAAACGACGATCACGTGACCAAAGGAGTAGTCATTTTTGAGAATAGAAAATGTGCATGAACATATTTTTTGGTTTAGCAAATTATACCTCTATGGTGAGGTATTCTTTTTCAACTGATGACGTTAGTCCAGTTTAGTTACATCGATGCTTTACAACCATAAAAAATATGCAAGGTCGCAGTTCTCGAAATTCAGTCACCACGACATCCAGGTTTACTAACAAATTTCAGTATTAAAGACGAATATTGCGCTCTCATATAGAGATCATTGGCCCAAAGACAAATGTATATGGCCTGCGTAAGAAATAAAATACTGATGCATAGGGCCTACGGTCTCAATGGAAATCAAAAGGAAAATTCGGCCTATAAATGCAAATCTTCATACCAACATTGTGATCAATGCGGAGGTGTAGACGAATTTTCGTTAAAGTGGGATTTACCTATTTAACAAAAAAAAAAAAAAGGAAGTGTCATTCGCCTGTTTTTATGAGTAATTCCCTCTTTATGATGAGAAATGTGATGACCTTACTGTGAAAAATCGTAAATGGTGAAAAACCGTTTGGCTACATTCCTAGTACTAAAAGTCATGTTATGATTCGCTAATGGAATGGTATCAACATAGAGGTACATATAGTTTTTCTTTCATTGTTGTTTCTCTGAACCAGTGTATTTTCCTCAGTAGTTCATATTCCTGGCAGTCCTGAAGAACATGATCTGCTGTCTGAGGTTCTTGTCCACATGTAGGCCTACACACATGGCCCTGTTGTGAATCTTGAACTTTGTATAGGGGCCTACATGTGGCTACGTAGTCGGTTGTGTCCTGTTCTGAAACGCAGAATGACAACTTGTTCTGGTCTGTTCATAATTTGGTAGTCATCTTGTGTTGAAGTTGGCTTTCTCGCTTTTCTGCTTTCTCGTTTCCATGTAGTCCACAATGTGATGTTATCCACTACATAGTTACTTTATGCTGATTATGCAGTTCGGTCAGTAGTACTCGCATGTCTGGTAGTTTTGTGGACTGGAGCGCTTGGAGTACTGATCTTGCATGTCAGAATACTAAATCAATCAAGTGTCATGCCGACTTGCGTAGGAGATCATGTTTCTCCACGACTCTCTGTCTCTGCGCATGCGGTTGTGTCTGTGGGTCTCACCAATGGCTCAATGGACAAACCAATCATACAACAGAAAACCTTAGTAGATGACATGCCTTTATATTGAGGTTATCTTCTTATAGAAGCTTTATGGCACATCATCTATACAATCCCGTAGTCGTAACCTTCGATAACAGTTACCATGTTGTTCCGACATGCCGACGTTGTGCTTGAACTAGTTATGGGCACAGCGTAGGTGGGCGGAACAACACAGAAAACTGTCGCAAGGGCCAGAGTTGTGCCCTGATGTCGACGTCTGTTTCGGCGGCATTGGACTCGAAACACCATCGAGTCGAATGGCTGCTGGAATAGAGGGCGGAGCACTTATGGGAATGCCCCACGTGCTGTGAGGTCAGTTTTCTAATCAAGAAAATCTCTGCCTCTTGTGTTGTCAATAAGCTCGGTTTGTGAGCTTCTACCCGTGCCACGATACAAACCCATCTAGTAACTTTTCTCTTTGTCGTCCCCTATCTCTTCTCCCTTTGAGTTTTTCAGTTTCCACCGTATTGCCTGGATTTCTGCCACTTAATTAAGAATTTTCCCGTTGGTACTTTAATTGTGTCCCTAACATTGCTTGAGAACTATATATATATATGAATATATATATATATCAGTGGCGTATCCTGGGGTCTGAAAGAGAGCATGCAACTTTTAAAAAATGATAATTTTCTACTCACCCAGTTATTTGAAGTTCAGTTCTATTCTGCGGCTCTTTCTGCTAAAGTCCTCTGTTACTTTGTTATAAAGTCATCATTGCCTTTCATCTCTACAAGAAGGTCTTTTTCAATTGACATCATTGATAGAGTAGAAAGACGACATTGCCCCTGCGAGTTCATTATGACATTTTTAATGCGTTTTAATGCAGAAAACGAACGTTCCACTGAAGACGACGATGCAGGAATTGTCAATATTAATTCACAAAGTTTATGAAGTTCTGAAGACCACTGTGAAGTCCTTTGTTCAAAGAAATCTATGAACCACAAAGCCAAACGACTTTCTTATATAAATCATTGTTAAATGAACGGACACATTTTGTTCCTTCTCGTTTCAAAACTGCTTAACGCATGGAATCGGTCTGCCCATTTTTACCAAGTCCAATTTTTCATTAAATGTTCGCGATTGAAACGGTCGCTCAAATAAATCTACAACAACATCATTAATAGAATCAGCCATAATAACCACCACAGTAAACAAATATACTAGTTTAGTAATTAACAATAGCAATACACATGTTTCTGTACAAACACAAAATTTTAAATATCAGCTGATTAAAATCACGTTTGAAGTTTTGAAATCGAAACTACATCGCTGTGTAAATGTGCGTGTGTGTTGAGTAAGATCACGTGACGTGTACCAAAAGTGACCAGAAATAGCTTACTAAACAAGTGTGTGTGTATGCAATCAAGATTTAAATTGCTTGCATTGTTATCATTAGTTTAACATTCAAATAAAAGTACTAGAACATAGGAAATTGCACTGTTTCACACCAGTAAATAATTGTTCATCAATCAATTTATTATTTGCCAGTGCTAAATTGTTATAATAGTGAATGAATCATAAAATGTATTATTTTTTTTTTCATCGCAAGCTTACTCTGGAGACAAGGATTTAAAAAAAAAACACACAGTATATCACTGCGCTTATATGTAAAGGGACTATTTTAACGAAAGCAACTTTTAAAATTGCTTCAGTGTGGCCACTTGCAACTTTCATATGTGTTGCCAGCACTAATTTTCGGAAAAATTCAGATTTGTGAGAAAAATATTTTAAAATATATTTTTGAGCAATGCTGCAAGGGCTAAGTTTGGATGGGGGATAGATCACTGACTGGTTTATCATTTTCGCAACTCTTGAAGGCATGCAATGCTTGCCTTGCTTATGCTTAGTATACGCCACTGATATATATATTATATATATATATATATATATATATATATATATATATATATATAGCTGTATATACTCTGGTCCATATGTCTTTTTCTCCGTCCCCGACCGTCCGTCCGACCCAGAATCAATAGATACTTTCTTACTTATTTTTCTGTGCTATATACTTTAATCTATTATGTATAGTAAATAAACACGCGCGCCAGCTATATTTAGCTCAACATTAACTTTAGCTATCAGAACTCTGGTTCCGTTAGCGATTTTCAATTTTTTGTAATCATAACGCATTTCACATAGCAGACGGTAGCGCGAGTTCGTTAGTGATAATTATTAATTAATTAATTTTTGAATTGAAGATTGAACTTAAATTTTTTTTAAAGATTTTAAAAATACCGAAACTCAGTTAACACTTAGTTAATGCAAGTTATAAATTAACTAATAACAATATTTTATGTAGTTTAACTTTAGTTTTATTTGTGCAACACTTAATACTGGCCATATTGATGAAAATTTTGCCTATCCTCTTTTTCCATCTGACAATTATGGTAACCTTAAGTAAACCATTATCCTCACTCCAATGGGTTTGTTCTGTTATAGACTTTAGGTTGACTTTAGGTATGTTGGTTATCATCTTCGCACACCGGACACGTTCATAGGTGCTCCGATCTCCGCTTCAGTAAATCTCCTCAGGGTATAACGGTTGCTTGTCCCGGTTCTTTGTTGGTTCACTACTCTTTCATCATCATCACTCTTTTTGAAATCTTGTCAGGGGTTTCTCATCAACATCATATCAGCTGAAATACCATGAGAGAAATTACCTATGCAGAACTCGGCCAGTGCACGAAGCTCCGTAGCACGGCCAAGAATCAATGAATTATGAAAAATTTAGTTATATATATATATATATAATATATATATATATATATATATATATATATATATGTGTGTGTGTGTGTGGTGTTGTGTATATATATATATATATATACTATATATATATATATATATATATATATATATATATATATATATATATATATATATAATATATATATATATATATATATATATATATATATATACAGCCTTCAACGTAATAATAACACTCAATAGAGAATGCAGGGACTCGTATCCGACAGTGGTGGAGTCGGAGGTTCTTGCTCTGATCGGCGAGAATTCCTGTGAAGGTGATATGGTTATATATATACAGATAGGTCGGCTGAGACACATCAGTAGTGCATGGGCCATCACGACTCAAAGGTGGTGGAAGACCATGCAGAAAGGAATGTAGTACATTCGCTCAGAGGACAAGCAGCATGACAATATAGATTTTGGCAGCAACCAAAGCTTTGAAATGTGTGTGCTCGCAGACTGCGACACACGCCTGTATATTCAGCGACTCGATAAGCATGATTGTGAAAGTGCAGGCGGGGTACATTCTGGAACAGTGGCTGGATGCAGTGACGAATTCCGGTGGGCGTAAAGTGACTTTTATTTTTGTGCCGGAACATGCAGGAGTACGGAGTAATGAGAGAGCAGATAGGTTGGCTCCACACGCGACTGCTACGGCCTGTTAGCAGAGCGATGGATCGGGTGGACATTATGAACGCCCTTACGGGAAAAACGCACAAACAAATGACTGTATAAGTGACGATTACTATTTTTCATGACTAGAATAAGGAAACTTGAATTGAAATGTGGTGTCGCTAGAAAGGAGCGGTTTCGTGAGCAATAAAGAATGATGGTCAATCAACGGTGTACTGGGACCGTCAACATGTAATGGTGGATATACTCAAGGAGAGATCTGAGCACCTATGGACTTGTCCGGAGTGCAGTGACGATGATCAAATGACTAACTAAATAACTAACTAGATAATTTTCCATCTTGTGAAATGTTTTCTCTCTTCTCACGAATCTCTTGTTGTTTCTGTGGGTTAATTTTGATGTTGCCTTCAGCAAATGAGTCTGCAAATTAGTCAGCTACTTGTTTTCCCATGAGGATGTTTCCATCCTTGTAATGTGACCTTCCGATTTTCCCAGTACCCTCGTCATTTTAGTTGTTTTACCAACATCCACAGTTTCATGATATCCCTCTATAGAATTATATATATATCTAGCTTGGCTCTCTGAATTTGTCCTTAGATTGTTGATATTTATTGTGGTGCTATGGACATGGTCTTGTCTCTTTCTGCTGTGGAGTAGTTTCCACTTCATTTTTCAGTATTTCTAGTTCACTAATCCAATAAGGTTAGTTGTGTTTACAGGCCCCTCTAGGGATGGTTTTACGAGCAGCCTGTCATAAACATCCACATTGTTCATTCACTACCTTATTGATATCTTTGTCTGTAGTCAAGTCTCTGGCTAGTACACTGGTGTAGTATCGGTACATCGTCCAGTTTACCTTCTTGTAGTTCCACTTAGAGAGAGTGCTGCTATCTTTAATATATTCACCATCTACAGTCAGTAGGACTGGACGGTTGACGCTGTCTCCAAGCTGCCTTCCAACAGCACGATTGATGTTCCACTCCAAACCTACTTTAACCTAATTAACCAAAAGGGTGTATTATCCCACACCCCCCCCCCCCCCAAATCCCTTAGCTCTTTTTCATAAAAGGTCGTCATTGTCCTTATCAAATGGTGAAATTTACACACGATAACTGACGAATGGCTCTTTTTTTAAGATAACAATCCATCTTGAGGTAGTCATATCTACGACCCTAGATAGTATTGAACCGCCAACCCAACCTCATTTATGGGCGTGTATCAATGTCATAAGTGGATACCTACTAAAGACGATGAGGGGAATATTTAATGAAATAAAATGTCTTTTAAAAATCAGCAATAGAACAAGAAGAGATAACGTGTTGAATTAAAAGATCAAAAGAACCGTTAGAACAACGTCCTGTGCTAAAAATATCAAAAGCAGAGACTGAATGGTTGGAACATTTAAAGGAGAGTTGAATTCATATCGGTCAGTAGCAATAGCATAGGCTACACGTATAAAAAATATGAGAATGGAAACATGAGGCAATAAATACCAAATTTAAGGAGTTACCAATGTCATGAAACGTCGCAATATTACTACATATCAAGCCACCAAAAGTGTCATAGACAGAAAAACGATCCTCAATCAATCATGCGAAGGCTAACAGCATATGCCCTATGCATAGAAAAGATATTAGGACATATAAAGATACAGGTTCACAAAATCACTACTTTCAATAGTGAAGTCATGGATGCCAACATTATTCCTTGTAAAAAATGATACTGAGGGGAACAGTCAAAATGTGGGGAGCAGAAAGGGGGGGGGGGTCCAAAGAAAATATTGGGCAGACAGAATCAAAGACTGAAAAGTTCAAGATTTTTTTCCCTCACTGTCGGCATCGTTGAATGCCTCTATGTGTTATGGCATGCACTGTACTACCCCTACGACCCTGACTGTGTCTTGATGCGTCCAATGTGATACTACTACGGCCCTGACTTCGTGTGTTGATGCATTCAATGTCGTAATCCCTACGAGTCTGACTGTGTGTTGATGCATCCAATGTGGTACCCCTACGACCCTGACTCTGTTGATGCATCGAATTATATGCATTGGGGAGATGTATTCAAAACTTTTTTCCATACTCTGGAGTGCTTGTTCAAGTTGGTATATCAATACATGAGTCGTGACTTCTACTTTGAATTGGGTCAATTATGGTGGGACGTGAACTTTTGTGCTCTCGAGTATGAACAATACTTCCCGCCAGTCAGTCTCATGATGGACAATTATAGTTTGTTGCCACTATATCGATTCCCATACACCACGCTGACCTCTAGCGCGTTGCCTTTTCCAAAATCAATTTGTACTCATAGGATCACCATATATTATCGGACCCTTTTCATATCGGGACATCGACATTGTCCACACCTCCAATGTCTCTGCAATCATGGCTGACCGAGACGGAATGCACAGATGCCCTACGTTACTGTGGGCAAACAGTGCTGCTGGGTATGTTGGCGCATAGGCCTCAAAGATAACCTGTCTCTTTGGCAGGCAATTGGCAATTTTGATTTCAACTGTGATAGTCTGAATACCTCAGAATACCTTCAACCCCCACCCCACTCCCTTATCTATGTAGTTCTGAATATCAATGTTGCGCATCTCTGGACTGTTGCTTTAAGGTTCGGATCTTGACCTTAGAACTGCTACTGAGGTCCTCACTAGAGCCAATATCTCAAGCATTCATTCAATGCTAAAGAAGCAAGAACTGTGATGGGCATGGCACTTTATGCGCATATGCCTGGACAAATGCTTCCCAAAACAGCTGAAGTATGGTGAGCTCCTTAAGGGAAAACGACTGTCCGGTGGATAGAAGAGATGCTTCAATTATTCTCTCTTCTTCTTCTTCAGCGTTCATTCCTCAAATTCCCACTGGATTTCTCTTGTAACAGGACAATGATCCTACAAGATTTCCAGTCGGATGTAGTCCAGAGAATGGAAATGCGTTGTGTTGCCGTTTTATTTGCGCCAATGGCCCAACACATCCGTCTTCGGCGGGAATTATTCTCTCAAAGTGTCCCTAAAGACCTTCAACATCGACGTCACATCATGGGAGTTTGTCGCCCTCAACACCATCAAAGGTGCTTGTATCGCCAAGAAGCATGAAATCTTGGAGCCTCAGAGAAAACGTGCTGCATGAAAAAACCATACAAATGTCAAATTCTGATCATACATGTCCCAAATATGGCAGCGGAATCTATGTCAGGTTTGACTTTTCAGTTATCTCTGGACACACAAGAGATGCAACCACGACACTGTAGTCATCATCTTCTGCAATAGGCGGCTATTATGTCACACTCAGTCATCTCTTATAGTATCATGTCACACTCAGTCATCTCTTATAGTATCATGTCACATCTCAGTCATCTCTTATAGTATCATGTCACACTCAGTCATCTCTTATAGTATCATGTCACACTCAGTCATCTCTTATAGTATCATGTCACACTCAGTCATCTCTTATAGTATCATGTCACACTCAGTCATCTCTTATGGTATGTCACAATCAGTCATCTCTTATGGTATCATGTCACAATCAGTCATCTCTTATGGTATCATGTCACACTCAGTCATCTCTTATGGTATGTCACAATCAGTCATCTCTTATGGTATCATGTCACACTCAGTCATCTCTTATGGTATCATGTCACAATCAGTCATCTCTTATGTATGTCACAATCAGTCATCTCTTATGGTATCATGTCACAATCAGTCATCTCTTATGGTATCATGTCACAATCAGTCATCTCTTATGGTATGTCACAATCAGTCATCATCTTATGGTATGTCACAATCAGTTATCTCTTATGGTATGTCACAATCAGTCATCTCTTATGGTATGTCACAATCAGTCATCTCTTATGGTATGTCACAATCAGTCATCTCTTATGGTATGTCACAATCAGTTATCTCTTATGGTATCATGTCACAATCAGTCATCTCTTATGGTATCATGTCACACTCAGTCATCTCTTATGGTATGTCACAATCAGTCATCTCTTATGGTATCATGTCACACTCAGTCATCTCTTATGGTATCATGTCACACTCAGTCATCTCTTATGGTATGTCACAATCAGTCATCTCTTATGGTATCATGTCACAATCAGTCATCTCTTATGGTATCATGTCACAATCAGTCATCTCTTATGGTATGTCACAATCAGTTATCTCTTATGGTATGTCACAATCAGTCATCTCTTATGGTATGTCACAATCAGTCATCTCTTATGGTATGTCACAATCAGTCATCTCTTATGGTATGTCACAATCAGTTATCTCTTATGGTATGTCACAATCAGTCATCTCTTATGGTATGTCACAATCAGTCATCTCTTATGGTATGTCACAATCAGTTATCTCTTATATCATGCCATAATCAGTTATATTCAATCGTCTCTTCTAGTATTGTCACAATCAGGTATCTATTATAGTATCATGTTACAGTCAATCATGTTGTAGTATTATGTCAGTCAGTCATCCATAATGACATCACATAAGACAAAAATATTCACAAATAATGACCATCATCCATATGGCATGTGCAAACACATATTTTAATGTTTTAAAACATATGGGAAAAACAACATAAAGTCAAACTGAACAAAAAATGTTCTTAAACCTAACATCATAATATGATTATCAAAATTTGCAATAATGTCCAGCATTAACATAAATACATTCTACTTTCAAAGAATTCAACATTTATGAGTTTGCTAATGATTGTACTACAACTGATATGTAAAAGAAGTGATCCGCATTGGCAAAAATACAAAAGACAATGTTAATTTTGTTCACTTCTAAATCTCGTCAGTGTGGCAAACTGGGACTGGACTTCTAATTCAGGGTGCAAAGAATAGGGCCACTGTATTCTTTCCAGGTATGTTGCAAGAGATTACTAAGGAAAGTTGGGGAATGGGCTGACAACTTGTCAACTGTGAAAAAAATGGTCATATCTTGTCTCATCTTTTACACGTCTTCCATCACATAATCTCCATGGATGATGAAGATATGCAGGCTAGTGGACATGCCATATTTGTTCTTGTGATAGTGAAGGGGAATGCTAGATGTGCTATAATGTTGAGCATGGGTCAACAAATCTGACAAAATAATAACGAGATAAAAGTGTGTGCTGTGTTCCTGGCAGGATGTTGTAATCGTAGGATACTGCTGCACTAGAATCTCTTCCTTCGGGGACTACACATAGATCTGTAACCCCCTTACACATCCACAACTTTGAGGCATTATACGAGTCCGAGTGCCCTCTCAGCTACAACATAAAAATTACTCTTTGTCAGGAAGGCTATGTGCTGTCAAGAGCTACCTGTTCACTGCCACAGGGATTACTTCATCATTATCTCTTCAAAGTAGCTTCCTTGTGATTGTATACACTTATCCTCATACTACTCAATGAAGCACATCTGGTCTTCTTCTTTCATTCACTTGAAACATTTCTATACATGTATGCACATCTGGACAAAACTTTTTGGAATAGCATTTCTTATACCACCTCCTCTTGAATCTCAATATCATTGAATCACAGACCTTTCATTATTCTCTTAGGTTGCAGAAATAAAACAAAACAATACAAATGTCAAATTCTGATCATAAATGTTCCAAATATGGCAGGGGAATCTATGTCAGATTTGATTTTTCAGTTATCTCCGGACACACAAGAGATGCAACCACGACACTGTCTGAAACTGTAGTCATCATCTTCTGCAATGAGCAGCTATTGTGCCACAGAACATGGAAAGATGAGCATAGAGATCATGGGAGAAATAAAATGTTATTTCCTCAACAATGTGTTCGTAGTGACAAACATGTGGTGTAGGGGTACCACCATGATGCACAACTCGATTGTCCATGCATCACTTCTCAGGGTGATGACTGTGCAATTCTTCAGCTACAATTTTATCACAAATACAAATTGATATTTCAATATCCTCAGTAACCTCTCTGTTGTGAGACGTCTGTCAGAATGCATATTTCTTGCAATTGTGCCATCAATATGGGTGATGGATGGTCTGTCAGATGTGGGTCATCTTCAAATGATCTGCGCAAACTTTTGAAATGAGGAATACTTTAGAGGAATATCACTCAAATGTTGTAGATCTTCTAAGGCAGGAACCTCCACAAGCTGATTGCAGCATTTCCAAAAATTTCTGAATTAGATTTTTCAGGTTGAAAATATAAATCAATGTACATATATGTTGTTGAAGATTAACTTCCATTTTCAAAATGTGATGAGACAAACTAGGTCACCTTCACTTATAGGAATCTATGCAGCATATACACAAAATTACACACTTCTGGTTTCTACATAAATTGAAACATGGCCAACACATGTACCTGGTAAATAGCAATACTTTACATATTATAGTTTTATGGAATAAAAGAATGCCTATGTGGCAATCAGGCCTAAACTTCTAGTTCAGGGTACAAAAATATCAACGCTTCTTCTTTTCAGGCATGTCATAGGAGGCTTCTAAGAAATGTTGGTGGATAAGCTGACAACCTGTCATCTGTGAAAAAATGATCATTGTCACATCTTGTTTTAATTTCTTACCTTTTTATCTTCTATCAAATAATCACCATGGATGATGAAGAGATGCAGGTCAGTGGACATTGCACCTTTGCCCTTTTGTGGCAGACTCCTAGGTGATGGAGAATGCTAGATGTGCCATGACCACAGATGAGTGAACAAATCTGACAGATGGATGAGATAGTTGACCCAGAACTGTGTGTTGTGCTTCTGGCAGGATATGGTAATCCTGGAATTATTTCCTTCAGAGATTAAACGTACAGCCACTAATTCCCCCCCTTTCCAACCATGTCTTTAAGACAACCTTATGAGTCCTGGTGTTATCTCAGTTACACAACCAAGAAGAACCTGTGCTTTTATCAGGAAGGCTATGAGCTGTCAAGACCTGCCTCCTCACAGCTAAAGGGATTATTATATCATCATCATCTGGAAAATAAATCAGTGTAGGAACCTATTGAACAGCCCTCATATTTATCTGCTCTACAAGATTTTTTTCTGATTTTGTAAGAGTGTCCTTTTGAATATGAGGCATTTATGAATGGTTTTATCTCAACAAGTTGACAAGAATGTCTGCATCAGCTATAAATGACAGCCAGGCTTATTCAGAAACAAATTTGCAGATATAAATCATATTTCAATCAAATTAAAGAGTCCACACCTCATTTTTAACTATGGTTTCATTGTAAATATAGTATCAAAATTACAAACTATACTTTGAAAATGACAAAATATCACAGATAAAATCTGGCATTCTGGAATGTTGGTTAAATAGTACAGTGGAATCCCTCACATAGCACATACTTTTATCATAAATGGTACTTTCCTGTTAAGCGGCACACAAAATTGTGTTTTATGTTACAAAATCATACTTTTCAGACTGTAAACTGCCTGTGTGTTGCTGAGGCCAGAGAGGGCAGCAAATACAACAATGTTTACCTTCCATGCATGTCAAAAGAGGCGAGTGAGGAGGATATGGGGTGGAAATGGCTGTTCCATCTATAGTGTCAAAGTGACCCAAAGCCATGCTGAAGTCAGATGTGTCAGGCCGCAGCAAGGTTGTAAACCATGACACAACACATTCAGTTCTATGGACTACATCCTACTAATCTGTAGAAGTCTGAGAATGAACGAAGAAGAATACTTTTTAGAAAACTCTATTTGACAACATTGTGTTAGCATGACATGTTTTTCAAACAATGGCTTCTATGAATATAGTTACCATGAATATTATTCCACGAACCGAGAAGCAGGCAGTATCTTTCTACAAGCTAGAGGAATCTAATGAGGATATATTATGTAAATGAAAACACATTAGTGGGGTGGATCTATTTCTGAATTGATTGCTTTCACTTGTTCCTGTATTCTTAATTGTTCTCCTTTTCCCTTGGTTATAGTATATTTTTCCTCATGTTACAATTTGTTTCGTTAAATTTGTGTGACCTCTTAACAGGAAAGTCTTTAGCAAATTTCCTTGTATAACTGCATATAGCAAATTTCTGTTAGGACGATATGTTATTACATATATATTTCGTTGGTATGGAACAAATTGTTGTAACAGGATTTAACTGTTTATAGAAATTTATTTTATTACATACATATTTTGTCGGAGTGAAACAAGTTGTTATTAATAATGGGATTTAACTGTATATAACACATTTCTGTCATTACATACGTATTACATACAATCTATTATAATTAGTTTTGAATGTTCTTCACCTTGTACTCACTGACAGTGAAGCTATTATAAGTATTCCACCTATCAATAGTGATTTATTCAAATGTATTGCACACATTGACAGTGAGGCTTAATTATAAATTATACCAATGCTGAACTTAAATGTGTCATGTTAAAAAGCTGAGATATTCCAGCCAGATTATTATGTTCTCCGAATGATAACCTGCTGAGCAACAGGAATTTGTAAACAAATGTAGAAGTTATTCTACTTATTCCAACAGATTCTGGGTCAATTCAACCTAAAGAAATGGGTACCATGTAGCCAAGGAAAAAATGTGGCAGGATTATGACAAATCACCTCTCTGCGTGCCATTGATCAATGAAAAATAAAATGCGGGCTTCATGATCAAAATATACAATAGCTTCTGTATTGCCCGTTGTGTTTTGCAGACGGTCATTTAGCAATAAGAAGAAGCAATCTGTTGAACAGTTTCTCAGGAATGGGGACTTTTCAAGCGATCATATCACATTCTCTTTTTTCTTCCATATCTTTAAACATATTTCTGAACAATGTTGCTCCTGTACACAGGTTCTGCCTTCAGACATCCCGAGTTTTGGTATGTTTTCCCAGGTTTTGGATTTTATGTATTAATCATCAATGTGGAAGCCTTTCATTGAGGATTTACAGATTTGACTACTCAAATTGGTCTACTGCAAATTCAATGGCTTTCAGCCAGTTCCCTGAATAGTACTTGTTTTGAGATGCACAGTTTGGAATTCTGCGGATGTGACCCAGAATGCGCAATCTATTTATACTGAGTGTTTCCATGGCAGATGATAGCGGAATGCGATGCAACGCTTCCATGTTAATGAATTTGTCCTGACATTTAATGTTTAAGATTTTGCGGAGACATCTTAGATGAAAGGTGTTAAGCCTCCTCTCATGTTTGGTGTAGGTAGTCCATGTTTCAGATCCATAATATAGTGTACTCAGCACGCATGTTTAATATATCTATATCTTTGTTTTCAATGTTAGCTAATGGTTTTTCCAAGCTCGATTTGACAGTCCAAAAATGATAGTCGCTTTCCCTATATGTGCGTTTATTTCACTGTCTAGGGAAAGGGTTGATGTAATTGTGGATCAAAGGTAGCAAAAGTTGTTGACTTGCTTTTTTAAAGTGATGATTGTTGGTACTGTAGATCCTAGACACATTGCCACAGTTTTAGTGACACTTATTGTCATAGAGAACAGCTCACAGGCCTTTACCATGTTGTCAATTTGGGACTGTAAGGTGGACTCACTGTGTGCACCTAGTGCAGCATCATCGGTGAAGAGAAGTTCTTTGATGAGTATTTCTGTTTTCGCCTTCGCTCTGAGAAGCATTAAGTTGAAGAGTGATCCATCGTAACGGGTGCGGATGTTTACCTGCTGCATCTGCAAGGGCATATTTCAGTATACAATAGCTTCTAATAACTCAATAATCACAGTCCCAAAATATGTCACAAAGGGAACTTCACTTTTTTGTGTATTTATCATTACATGTTATTGTATACTGTGATCATTGAGTCATTACAAGTTATTTTATACTGTGATCACAAGTCATTAGAAGGTACTGTATACTGTGATCATGAAGTCATTAGAAATAATTGTATATTTGATTATGTAGTCATTAGAAGGTATTGTATATTCAATCATTAAGTTCTTAGATCTTACTGTATACTTGATCACAGAGTTACTAGCACTTATTGTATATTTTGTACTGTGATCATTGAAACATTAGAAATTATTGATGTGTGATCTTTGAGTCACCACAGGTTACTGTATATTTCTTCTTCTTCAGAGTTCATTCTCAAACTCCCACTGGATCTCTCTTGTAGCAGGATACTGGTAGTACTAGATTTTCAGTAGGATATAGTCCAGAGAATGAAAATGCATTGTGTTTCTGTGTTATTTGCACCAATGGCTGACACATCCGTCTTTGGTGGGATTGTATATTTGATCATAGAGTTATTAAAAGTTATTGTATTCTTTGATCAGTGATTCATTAGAAGTTATGGTATATTTGATCATAGAGTTATTACAAGTTATTGTATACTGTGATCATGAAGTCATTTGAAGCAACTGTATATTTGATCATTGAGACATTAAAAGTATCACAATTGTATATTTGATTATTAAGTCATTACAAGTTATTGTACGAGGGGGAGTCAATAAGTAAGTCACAAATGGCTCTTTAGAAAAAAACTGAAGACGATAAAAACCTGAAAACTTTTTATTTTTACACATACATTATCCCTTTACTTCTCAACATAATTTCCACCAACATTGATGCATTTATCCCATCGTTTTATGAGTCCTCCCAAACCTGCTGCGTAGAACTGCGTGCTCTGCTTTTTAAGCCACATTTTCACTTCACATTCAACTTCTGCGTCAGTCGCGAAATGCTTCCCGCCAAGGTGGGTTTTTAGTGGACCAAAAAGGTGAAAATCACTAGGGGCTAAATCGGGGCTGTAAGGAGGATGTTCCAGAATTTTCCAACCAAGATTTTTTATTTTCTCCTGAGTTAATCGAGCCGTATGTGGTCTAGCATTGTCATGAAGGAGTAGCACTCCTCTAGTCAGCAGCCCTGGACGTTTTCTTCGAATTGCATCCCGAAGCACTGATAGAACTTCACAGTATGATTCAGAATTCACATTGTCACCTTTCTTTTTGAAATTGGTTAAAAGCACTCCTTGACAATCCCAGAACACTGTCAGCATAACCTTCCCTGCTGATGGTGTAACCTTGAATTTTTGGACACAAGGCGAAGAAGGATGTTTCCATTGCATTGAAGCACGCTTTGATTCAGGCTGGTAGTGATGCACCCATGATTCGTCCCCAGTAATAATCCTGTTCATCATGTCTTCTCCTTCATTTGCGTATTGACAGAGATGCTCCAATGACAAGCCTAATCGGTTCATTTTGTGTTCGTCCGTCAATTGTCTGGGCACCCACCTTGAACACACTTTCTTAAATTTCAATCGGTCATGCATGATGCTGTATGCTGAACCATGTGAGCACCCTATTGCAGCTGCTACAGCGTCTATCGTTACTCGTCTGTCACCTCGAATCATCTCCTCAACCCGCTGCACAGATGCGTCTGTTGCAATTTCAACAGCACGACCAGATCGGATTTCGTCAACAATTTTAGAGCGTCCTTGAGAAAATTTTTTTACCCAGCTGTGCACCGCTTTACGGGACAAACAATTGTCAGCATAAACAGGAAGCATTTCTTTATGAATGTCTTTTGCAGGCAGTCCTTTTGCCCATAAAAAACGCACAACAGCACGTTGTTCATTGATTGTACACTCTGTAAGTACAGTAGCCATTTTGTTTTTTGTGCTGCGCATGCGCAAGGTACAGCTAGCGCCATCTAGCGAACATAAACATAAAGTTCTATGATGATATCAACTATAAACAGCTTTAGAAACCACCTACTGCATTTTCCTGCCATCCAACATCAATTTGTGACTTACTTATTGACTCCCCCTCGTATATTGTGATCATGGAGTCACTTGAGTCAAAAACAGTTAACATATACTTTGATTGTTGAGTCAACAAAAGGTAATGTATATCTTGATTGTGATTATTTACACTTGGATTACTGAGTCAACAGATGTTAATGTATATCTTGAATACTGTCAACAAGAATGTAAAGTATATCATAATTTTATGAGTACAGGAAAGTACTCATTATCAGTTACTGAAGATCATAAACATATTCATTAGAAGTTAGTGTAGATCATAAACATATTCTTTAGAAGTTAGTGTAGATCATAAACATATTCTTTAGAAGTGTGATTGTCAGTTGCCATATGGTATTCTTTAACCAAAAAAATTTGAACAGTGAGAAGTTATCTTGTGTGATTAAAATGATCAAATAATAAAGGGAGCATCAGTAAAACATTTTAGATTAAGTAGCAGATAATTCTTCCAGTGCTCATTCTCAAACTCCAGAGGGATCTCTCTTGTAGCAGGACAATGACACTACTAGATTTTCAGCAGTATGTAGTCCATAGAATGGAAATGTGTTGTGTTGCCGTTTTATTTTCGCCAATTGCCCAACATATCCGTCTTTGGCGAAAGCACCAATGATAGTGCAAATTGTTCAATAAATGTCTTTAGATTTCTCAATTCATCCATCCAATCTGAATCATAAATATAATTCTTAATCTAAATCCTAATTCTAATCCTTAATCTCAAATCCCAATCCATCCATCTACCAACACATTCATCCTCGGCTGGCCAAGATATTTAAATTTTATATCTTTTAGATAGCAGATTTATTTTCCAACCTGTTCAATTTGGTACAGATAACTTTTTCCAAAATCCAAACACATTTTAGAAGGTAGACAAAAATTAAACAGTGCTGGAAATTGATAGGATATACATTACGATGACCAATAGAAAGCATTGTAGGATGACCATTGTTCTAGCGAATCAATATCTATCTATGTTCCTTCAGTGCTGAATACAGTGTATAGGGCAGAAACTAAAGATCTCCAGTTCGAGCGATGTGATGCTACTGTGTGTAATTCTTGCATGTTGTTGAGACCCTTAGTCATACCTTCTCTGGTTGTTCTGCGAAGAGTCTCTCTTGCTCTTCCTCTTTTGCCTATGATACCAGAAAAAGTCCAGGAAAATTTAATATAAAGATTTACAATATTTATGACAAACAGGGGCCAGTACTTTTCTAATATTCTGTATGATTAAAAAGGTAGAACGCTAACCTTTTTGTACTTCACTATACTAAAATTCTCGAGGAATTTTTAATCACACGTTTCCAGAAGTGTTGCAAATGTTAATTTCATTAACAAATTGAACTTTATATGAACTTACAACACAACTATGATAAAGAAGGCTCAGCATGGTTCTTAAAACTAATATACATTGAAATGATAAAGAGATGTATGTGTGAATTGAAATCCTAAAATGTGACCACAATTGTGCACTATGTGATTGTATCAACAGATTATACATCTCATCTAGTTATAAGGAGGTGGAATTCCATCCTGGATTGAGCTTTATATGATTTTACCCCAGTGTGATCTAAACAAAGTCTTGTTGTATTTATATGATCTAATATATTGTGAAAGGCAAGGATATGCAATTGCTGAACCTGAAACATACATTATTTATATCTGAGTAAAATCACTTAGGACCTAAAATTTTGTCTAATGAATATGTTTTGATGGACATGCATATTTTGCTTGGAGGATACACAATGTATATACTTTATAATCTTATTTAGGAGCACTGACGAAGATAAATTTTACACAATACACCTAACTGGAACATTAATACTCACTAGAATACAAATGTTACTAAATGTTGTTTGTACTGGATATTTCGAGAGATGAGAGAAAGAACAGTGAACAACATACAATAACAATAACCTGATTTTACAAGATTTTGAATGAAGCTAGCTGTCGGTTATAACTACTCAAACAGATCAAGTCACCTATTGGATAACGTTAAGTATATATGATGTTTGGAATGTAATTTATTTACGAGATATTAATTTAACATAAGTTAGGATTACTACCAATAAATAATGAATATATTTGTGACATGGGGGATTTTACAGTTGCATGAAATAATTATTATAATTCAATACTCAAAAGTTAATAAATTTGGAGTTTTCATTTAAAAGAGAAAGTGTAGTTATTTGAGAGGTATATAAAGGGGAGAATATGTGAGAACAAGCATTAAACAAGGAAGTAAAATGAATGTGAAGAAAATGGTTCATGGTTATTACTGGACACCTAGACACATGACTATATATAGTGAAAGTGTGGACGATTGTCTGTCTTAATTTATGAACAAGATCAACATAGCTATTTCATTAAGGGAAATAAGGAAGAAAAAAATAAGAAAAATTTGGTTATGAATATCACAGAATTTTGATACCTCATGGTCAATTTAACAGAAATTGCAGGAAGTGATAACTAAAGATATGTTTGTTGGAGATCTATGCTCCACAGGGAACTAAACCAGTGTATCGCAAGTAATATTTGCAAAATTTATCCAATTAAAAAAAATAATATAATAAAAAACAATCATTATACCATCACTATACTATCAAAGCCAAACATGGACACTAACAACAAAAACCAAAAGAAAACTTGATAAAACTGAAATAAATGACTTGTCTACATAGAATTCTCAAAGTAACAATAAGAGAAATTAGAAATTAAAATCAGACAGAATCAAAAATGAAAATATCATAAAACTAACAAACACAATGCCAATTTTGGATTACACCAGAAGACAACAGATTAAGTGGTTTTCACATGTTTCCAGACTTTCATCAGATATTTTTGGTAGCATATCCTTTACAGGACGTAGCTATTAACCCAGCATTTGTTTACTGTGGTGATTTTTTTAGGAAATATAAATATGAACAGTAGTTTGCCACTGCTTTATGAACGGTCCGGATGCACAATTGTCTGTGGTAGGGATCGAACTAAGTACCTTGGTACAGACAGCATGTACCACTGTACTCTGTACCACTTCGCCACAGAGCCGGACAGATCAGATAGTGCTCCTAAATAACAATGCTATATAGAAACAATGCATACAAAGCAAGGGGGAGATCATGCAAAAGATGGATTACAGAAATAAAAGAGTATGAAAACTAACATATGAAGCACACAAAAAGGCAGTTTCCAGAGAACTCTTCTACCCCTGACACTGCAAGGCATAAAGGGGTAAAGTGAAAAGAAAAAAAGAAAAAAATAAACATAATAAAACAATATTATAGAGAGCCATTGTAGATTAGTTAACAGAGGAAAATAAAACTACAAATTAGAATAAACAGGAATCATTTACTAAAACAACTACACTATACTAAGTTTGTTTTATAATTACCAATATTCCCCCAAGCAGAGACACACCTCGTAAGAGCATACAGTACATGAAATTTAATATTCTAGAGGACTAAATCTAGGCCTGTGGATGTTACAAAAAAAATTCAGGTTCCTAGAGTAATGTGTACATGCAATTTTGTAGTTGCCTAAAGCAGCATTTCGTAAACTTTCTGTTGTCATGAACTACTATTAAATGTTTCTTTCTGCCGGAGACCCCCAAAATTCATTAATTTATCTTTTATTGTAAAAGTAAAGGTTCATATTTGCTCAAGACACTGCTGGCTCCGTAGATTCCCAAGTGTCCACAATTCCGATTTTAAGACCTACTGCTCTAAACTGAAGTCTGGCATATGCAAGAAAATTTTGTATGAGGGAATGTAGTTAAATTGGTTCTTTCAATGGCTAGACCACTCCCAAGTTTTCGGCTCAAAGTTTTCATAATTTGTATCATACAGGAATGACTCAATATAAGCTGCTTTGTTTTCTGGTTCTGGATAGGCATAAGCAAAGCCATTTTGGTAAACAAATTCAGCCAAGTGCACTGCAATCTTGAAGGAGACATTCTGAATCTGTTTTAGTGGAGGAAACACACGGCCTTCTTTCAGATGGTCGTCTGTTACAAGTTGGGAAAGGCACTGTGGAATGAATAGAATCACAAATATTATTCATATTGTAAAGGCATTTGAATTTAAAAGCAACTTTAATTTGTTTTTGTGAATTCAAACTGGGATACTTAAACATCTCAATGCATTCTTGAAAAATGGCATCTCTGAGCTTAAATCTTGGTTGGCACATTAGGTTGACGAAATGTAGATGTGGATACTGTAGATAAACTCTCACTTCTACTTCTGTTACAAACACAAAACTCAGTGACACCTTGTTTTAACTCTTTAAGTCCAGCAGTCATATTCTCTTTAAAATCATGCCAATGATGGCAAGAAGAACTGCATTTATTTAATATTCTTTGACATCACTCCATTTATTTTATGTGATTACAAGGTCTAGGACACACAAAAATGGTTGGCAAACGTAAAACGTCCTAAATGGGGCAGGGTCAAGCGGCAAGGTCGATGTGTTGGAGTGAGACGCCACAGATCAAAAGTCATTCGTCAGTCTCTGAAATCGTTTGGTGTGTTGTTCTGGAATGTCGCTAGCGTTGAAAAGCAACATCTGGAACTGGATGAGCTGGTGTAAAGCGCAGATATTGTGGCTCTACAGAAATTGCAGTTGGGGATGAGAAAACAGGCTTTCATAGTTTCTACAATAGATGACACTTTGGACAGGCAAGTAATTCTTGTACTGAAGGCATTGATGCGGTTGAGATAAATATGTTTTGAGTGGGATAGTGACAACATCCAGTTGCAAGAAGTCAGATACAAAACGTGCAGTGCCCATTCATGCTCGTCAATGTGTATGTGTGCAATGCCAGCCTGAATGTGCAGAGCTGGAATTATCTAGGTGAGATAGTATAGAAAGAAAGAGAGTTCATGTTCTGCTGGGATTTTAATGTAAAAGGTAGATCTTGGGACAATAGAGCCTCTAATCAACAGGGAAGAGATCTTGAGGAAGCTTTGATTGATATTAACTTTGTATGCATAAACGACAAGTGCATGACAAGGTTGGTGGCCAGGGACAGCAACAACGACTGTGCGATTGACTTGAGTTTGGTGGCGGCTGATATCTCACCCAGATGTAGATGGAATGTATTGGGGCATCATGCAGTGACCATTTGCCATGTGTCTTGTTGGTGGACAAAGGAAAAAGCAAACAACAGAGCTAAAGTTAAGTCCTTCCAGTATGGTCGCCCATTGTAAGCAAAATTAGGAAAGAAAAACAGACACACTCTATCAAGACACGCGTGGAATCAACTTCCCTGGTGGAATGATGAGGTTCAATGTGCATGGAAGAGCAAATGCAGCGCAGTTGCAGAGTGGCAAAAAGCAAGAAAAAAGTGACAGCACAACCAGATCTTGTTTTGCAATTAAAACAATAAAAACAGGGTTCAACAGTTCAAAGATACTGTCAAATCTGCAAAGTGGAAGGCTCCTGCAATAAGCATTGCACTAAGCCGAAAGATGAAGTCTCCTGGGTATGAAAAACCACTCCACTGCACATAGGAAGTAATAGCTAATTGCTCGCAATTCCTGGGGTTCTCAAACAAACAATAAACAAGGCACAGGTGTCAACTAGTTGGAATTTTCCGTATTGATTCGGATTTTGAGCATCCATCTTTTTCTACTGTTCTTCACCACATAATCCTTGATAACTAATTTACATTTGCAATCATAGCATGACGCCAAGACAAATCCTGTATGGTCATATGCCTCTCTTCTGAGGATGATGCAGATCCAATTCCTTTACTTTGTTATCACAATAGTCTGTATGTCCTTCTGACTACTCATTAATGTTTTGAGCAATACATCCTATGGATCTTTGTCAGGCTTCATCACAGTGGAGATTGTGGGGTGGGATAACCAAGCCAAAATCCAAACTCCCTAATCTCCTCTTATGACATGCATGACAGGAAACAGTGCTACTATTCATCTTCTCCTTTTTGGCCCATCGTTATTCATTGGAGTCGATGATGATTATTCAGTTCAACTGGGAGGATGGTGATGATGAAGATGATGTTTGTGGTGTGTCCGACTGTGACTAATGAGTTCCATGCATGCCGGGGATATTCTACCGCACATTGAGCTTGTTTGGGAGGAGTCTGTGGGACATTGCGTAGCTCTCCTATCTTCGAGCACATATTTGTTGTGCGTCAATGTGTTTGAGGTTCTGTGCAGCTACTGCACCACTCTTGATACTGTAGCGCAAGTTGAATCTGTCTTGTACAAGCCTCTCCCATGAATTTGTGTCTATGCTGAAGTGATATCTTAAGAGTGGCTTTAAAATGTTTCTTCTGTCCTCCAGCCTTGCTCCAGTTCTCTTCATATAGCAGTTTTCTGGCAGATGATGATTGTGCACGTGGACCATATGTGTATGTTGATCATCATTGTGTGTATGCTTACAGATTTAGATTTCATCCGTACCTCACTGTTTGGTATTCTATCCACCAATGGATGTTAAGTATCTTATAAAGACAGCTTAGGTGGAAAAGGTTAAGTCTCCTAATGCATCTGGTGTATAGTGTCCATGTTTCACAGGCATGAAGAAAGGATGATATTACTGCTGTTTGGTAAACTATGAGTTTTATGGACAATGTTCTCTCTAAGGTACGTGGCCGGGCACGTCACTAGAAGGTACCACTCTTGAAATATACTACCATCACATTTAAAGTACTAGCAAAAGACCAGATAGCACATACCCAAAAGGAAATATTCACTGCTCAGACAACTTCAGATTTGCTCATACGTGAAGAAAATTAGAGGGAATACTGTCGGTGGTAGTTATTCCCCTTATGCTGTGTACAATATTATATAGTCTTCTAAATGTGCACACATTTTTGCTATTCTTTTGTTTACTTCAGTGTTGATATTTATGCTTGTGAGAAATAATTCAAAATTGAGATGCAAAATAATGAGGGGACACTTGAGTAAAGGTAATGGCAAACAATGAGTAATGAAGAGATGAGTAAGTTAGAAACATACCCTAGCTGCCTTCAGGAAAATGATGTCTGGAACATGTCTTATTCCGCAAGTAATAATACCTAGAGCTACACCAGGGAAGATGTATGCATTGTTGCATTGGCCAGGGTGATAGGTTTTGCCATTAAGAGTGAACATTGGGAATGGGCTTCCACTAGCAAATACACACCGACCCTGAGTGAAACATGCATATAAAAGTTATATAATACATTTATTAATAGCATATGCATGATTGGAGTCCCACATGGATTAACTGATAAAGGTATGTAACAAAAATAGACTTTGGAAGAAACATAGTTCATACAATATCAATTAAATATTTTAAATCTCAAACTCACAAACTCTCAGACAATGTTGTATACACATATAGAAGTCAAGTTTCACTTTTCCACGCCATTGAGGCATATTGGGGAATATGTGGTACATGCTAGGCAAATGTGACCAAAATAATTAATCATCCTCCCCACAAAATCTAAAACCAATCCTAACACCCTCCCCAACAACTAACTACGCCTTCCCGAAATACTGAAGTATGCAGCCTTCCCTCTAAGCTATATTCCTCAACGGCACTGGAATAAGGGGACACAAATGCAATGTTTTTGTTAACACTGCTTATCCCCCCCTACTGAGTTTTGTACACTAATGCCATATACTTTTTAAAATTATATTTTTTAAAATTATAATTTTTATGACATTACAGTTTGTTCCATAAAAAAATAGGCCACATTTGCCTGATATGAACCGAATATAGTAAATGTTCCTATTTTTCATTGACTAGCAGCATACCAAAGGATGATGTAGTCAACATTATGTCTTTGATATCGCAGCAATGCTGTAAACCATGACACAACGCATACCATTCTCCGAACTACATCCTGCTAATCTGCAGGAGTTTGAGAACGAACGCAGAAGAAGAAGAACATTATGTGTGTCGTCTTTACTTTTTTCCAGAAGATCTGATACAAATTTGCTTAAAATGGACATATATTTACACACAGTAAATATGCATCACTATTAAAATTCTGTTAGATGTGACTGATGTTTGTTTGTAAGAAACAAAATCACCCCTGCATGCAGGATCAAAGTGAATGATTCAATACTCAAACAGGTCCAGCAATTCAAATATTTAGGAACAACAATGACATCAGATGGAAGAAGTTCAACAGAAATAAGAAACAGACTCTGGAAGGCAGCATTCCTATAAATTCTTATCTAATCATAAACATGAAAAAAAAAGTTTGTGTGATTTCGACCAGGGAGTGTGAGGTATGTTGTGCTGCCAGTTTCACTTCCCAGAAGAGCTGCATAATTTTACACCTTCCAGCGCAGCACATCCACTTTCTGCATGTTTAATTTGGTTGGGCTTCCCTAGTCTGTGACAGCCTTCCTATTTGTTGCCAGGCAATAGGCATCATCCTCAAAGATAGTGTTGTCCTTACTTCCATCCATTGCATTAATGATGAGGTACTTTTTGAAAGACTGAATGATTATTTCAGACAGAACATTTGACCACAATTCTTTCATGCTCTTAGCTATTTTTTTATGTCTAATTTAACAGCTGCAGGAGAAGTAAGACACCCAGGAATTAGACACACAGCCCCATCACCCTGTATCATTTTCCTACTTTCTTGGTGAGATGTGCCAGATACAGTCCCAGACTAGCATGGATGTCTATTTTTATAACGACCCCTTCCTCTGCACCTACACTTTATCCAACCATTCCAGAGTGCCCCTTTTGTCCATCCAACCTTTCATGTGGACACACACAAACATGGCGCTTGGGAATTTTGCCACTTAGGAAAGTCTTGCCTTTAAAAATCATCATGGAAGGAAATGTGTCTCATCTGCCATACAACCAAAAATAACAGCGAGACAAGTCTTCTCATTTTCAGTCATACTTATAAAAATCCATCCTCAAACTTTTTCATTCCACCATGAGATTTGAAGGCAAATCACAGCAGACATAGACATGTGTCTCATCCAGATTTCTCATCCAGTCAAAGTTATCCATAAAACCTGATATCCCAAAATTGTCACTTTTGTCATAAAATGTCACTTTAAAAAAAAAAAGTCGACTTCACAGAATAGTACCCCATAATAAAAATTAATAATAAATCGATTTTATTATAATATTTTAAAATATTTAACAATGTCACGAGGCATGCATTGCGGGATTTGTCAGTCCTCATAGTTTGAAAAATGGATACCTTATATTTACACTCTTGTCTGTGATAATTAGTTTTTAAAACATGAAGTGAGGTGGTGAAAATCAGGATTTTTTTGTGTGCTAAAAAGTTAACAGATAGTTGTGCTTGATGATTCCGATAATAACAAATTTGATTTAGATTGTGATTACTCTGAAAGTAATATGGAAAGTGACTTAGATGATCACTTAGCAAGTGAATAGGGGTCTACTAAATACAGTAGCTTTAGTATAAATCATGACAATAATAGTAATGTTCCTGGTTCTTCATTGAGTCAAACTACATTCTGTAGGAGTGGAAAGGGGCGTAGCCTACATACTTTATCAAATACATTTGATTAATTTAGTCTCCTGTTAATATCTTTGCACCCGCATGTACAGTAGACACAACATTTGTTGAACAGATAGGCCAAAGTCCTTTAAGTTGTACTAAGTGAGACCCATGTTGAATTTGTTACTTCCAAGGTTTCAACATTATTATTCTCAAACTCACAACACTTGAGTTTAGCTGAAGAAATGATTCCCAACTGAAAGTAGACTTGCATTCAAACAATATATCAAGTCAAAGCCCATAAAGTGAGAAATAAAGGTGTACATGGCATGTGAAGCCAACTCAGGATATATTTTGAATGTAGAAATATATACTGGAATAAGAGAAGATGTTATTCTAGAACTGGGTGTTGTTGGTAGCGTCATCATTATAACTTTCACTTCAGTGGATTTAGTCAACAAAAACCATATAGTTATCATGGAAAAGTTTTACAACAGTGTTACTCTCTTTGACAAGCTATACAATGCATATGGAGCATCTGCAGTGTGGACAGCAATTAAGGAATATAAATTTTTATCAAAAAGAACTGACAAGAAAGATGAAAATGATCAGGGGAATGTCAGAATTTGTTTCTCACAATAACATTGTATATCTTGTATGGATGGACTTCCACTTTCTATCCAGATACCACAACCCAATACAAACAATACAAATTGGAGCTGTTAGAAGGAGAAACAACAAGGATGAAACAACAGTGGACATTCAAATTCACCAGTTAATCAAATGCTAGAACTGTATTGATGCACCACAGTGCCTGTAAGATGTTAGCTTGCATCATTCACAAGTTTCTCTAATAATATTTATAAAGTTTCAATAATATTTGTTCTGTGTGTGCCTTTACCTCATTCCACCCATAAAAACTATATTTCATTGCAGATAGAACCCACATTGCGGACGTATCCACAATATATCATTATTGAAGATATATCCTCTAAATTTGCTTCGTTTGGATCATAAATGAATTTGTATTAACTTATTTAGCTGTTTAACATTTAGAAATCTGGCTAACAAAACGAAACCCTTGTACTGTGTGATTAGATGTGTGTGACATTTATTTTAAATTAAAATTATAATAAGGTAGGTTCAGCTTTTCTGAAATTAGCAAAATGGCTTCATCTTCCACTAGTAAGAGAGCTCAAAGATTTAGCAAATATCAGGTTATTATTCTTTGAGTTTTATAATTGGACATATTATTTCAAGTGATGTGTTGGAAAACAACAGTGTTTTCTATTTTGACAGATAAGATCTCTTCTTTTTGAAAATTGGAAAATAAATAGGCTTAGACCTAATCTGGCAAGGGAAAAAAATAACAGCTAAATAATTCTAAAATTGTTCCCACTGCTATTGTTTCTGAAGAATCAGATAGGCCTAGTGACAGCAATGATAATTTTGCACTACATTATACAGAAAATAGAGTTAGACTTAATGATATTATTGAGTGGAATAAAGTTCAACTTTGGAAACAAATACTTTGAAATATTTAATAAAGTTTCGCAATATTTTGTTCAGTGCTGAAATTTGACATGACACACACAAAATGGCATAAAACATTAGGCAGTTGATAGGTTTACTTCAAATAAACTAATTATGATCAAGGCATCTACTTTAATAAGATTGGATATTGACATTTCAAAACAAGTAAACTTGAAACTTGGGTGAGTAGAAAAATATTTTTTTTAAAATTATGTTCATCTAACATTACTGAATATTGTTGTAATTTTTGTATTTTGTTGTTACAATTCTTATATTTTTATATTGTACATGGATTCCACATTCAATTACCGGGGGTATCTTTCTTTTGCAAGAAATGACCCTGCGTCTTAACGTTGCTAAAATTTGTGTTATTTTCCATTTAGCAATATTTCACTTGTCCCTTCATTCTTATAACAGGATTCCACAGTATTATTACTAGAAATAATTTTTTAATTAATCAGTTTATATACAGCTTTCCGATTTTGGTCACAGTTTGGACATTAACGTTACATCCTTGAATTATATACGTATCGGCTTATAATTGAAAATGTTTTATTTATTTAATTAAATATTATTTATTATTACAGTAATTTATTCATCTGTTCTGCAGAAGATGGATGTTTTGGATCATTGGCGCAAATAAAACGGTGACACAATGCATTTCCATTCTCTGGACTGCATCCTGCTGGAAATCTAGTAGGACAATGGTCCTGCTACAAGAGAGATCCAGTGGGAGTTTGAAAATGAACGCTGAAGAAGAAGAATGTGTCTGTATAAAAGTGTATGAAACAGAAATCTCATGAAAATTTTCACTGATTATTTGAGAGGAATACACAAATAAACATTAATAACCAAGCTCTTACATCAGTAAAAGTGTATGCTTGTTCCGCTGTACATTCTGACTTACTGGTGGGATTACTGAGAGCAAATATGATTGGTCGATCACAGTGTTTTGCCATGGTCTTTATCACTTGCTCTGTAAACAATCCACCAGCAGTGGTAGCACCTGGTTACAACAAGAGAAATATTCATTAATGGCTAACAATCAACATAACTGTATGTTGGGCAGACCCAGATATGCTACATCTCCCCTAGTAAATCTCAAATTATAGCATGCTAATGGTTCCTATAACTTTCCTTAAAGCCTGCATATTCCCAGTTGCAATATATGGATGTGAATCTTGGACAATCACCACTTAAGTGAGAATCAAAATTGCAGAATTTATAACAAAATTGTACAGAAGAATCCTCAAAAAACCATGGACCAGACCACCAACAGAGACATTCTGGGTGAATTGAAAATAAAAGACAATTAGCTAACTAGCTAAAAACAAATATCTCTTTAAAAAAATTAAAATACTCCAGGCATATAAAATGACACGACAGCCTAGAAAAAATCATCCTGAAGAGCATGATGCCAGAAAAATGAAAAGAGTAGGACTATGAAGATGGACGCAAAATATCAAAGATGACCTAAACATGACACTCACACAGAGTAGGAATATTAGCTTCAGATCAGAGAAACTTTTGAAAGGCTGTGATGACTTCTACATCCTGTGCAGTATATGCTACCTGATGATGATATTGGTTCAGGTAGATTGTTAAAAACATTTCTCACTCTGCATTGCAGGTACCTAATTCTACTCATATCACATTTAATAGCTTTCGTCTTCTTCTGTATGTTCTAAAAATTCAGCAGATTAGTAGGATGCAGTCTGGAAAACAATTCAGTGTTATGGTTTATATATTAGTTGTGATATCTGTGCTTTTAGGTTTGATACATCACACATCTAACCTCAGCATGGCTTTTGGGATGCTTTGACCTACAAGATGAAACAGCCAACCTCACTTTTAAAATCTCTGTAGTCACATATTAGGACATGCACATACGGGTCACTGCTATTATTGTTTGTGCCACTTTTGCGTTCTGGCAACACCATGGCATTATCAACTTTCACATTCTTGATATCCTTCCTAATTTCCACCTAGTATTAACCTAGTAATAATACACCTCACAATCTCAAGGATAACTTAAACGAATTGCTATTTGCAGATGAACAAACACTAGTAGCATCATCAGAAGAGCAACTAAAGACAAATGGACAGATTACATCAAACATGCCAAACTTTTAATATGAAGATAAACATAGAAAAGGCCGAAGTAATGAAGATAGGAAGTACAGAAAGAAACACCAATATATATATTGGAAACAACAGACTTAAACAAGTGACAGAATTCACATGCCTAGGAAGCAATATAACACCAGACAACAAGAGCAGTAAAGAAATACACAATAGATGTAGTAAAGCATACCAAGCCCTAGGGCAAATAACACCAATGTTCAGAAACAAAAATTGTGATTTAACACCAAAACCAAATAACACTATTCAAAATGATTATTATACCAACGCTGTGCTACCAATGTCAAACATGGACAACGACAGCACAAGACAAATGAAAACTAGTGACAGCTGAAATGGCATGCTTACACAGAATCCTAGTAATATCGCTAAGAGACAGAGTGAGAAATGAAGACATTAGACAAAGAACCGGCACCACCCCAATCTTGGAACATATTAAGAGACAACAGATCAAATGGTTTTCACACATCAGCAGACTACCACCAGACAGCATAACACAGCAAGCTACGATACACAGATACAGTGAAGACGGACCTAGAGGCCAACCACAAACACGATGGACTACCAAAATAAAAAAGGTGACAAATTCCACAATACACTCAGCACACACGAGGGCCATCTCCAGAGAAATCTTCTACCCCTGATGCTGAAAGGCAATAAAGGGTTTAGCAAATAGATAGATAGATAAAAGAATTGTGTAGCACATGGCATATATATTTACAATAATGTCCCCAGTATGCAGACCTGTGGAGAAAGACATGGCCAATTACAATCAACATTGAAGAGAAACTGTATGGCAAAGTGGAAACTCTGAAACAGACAGAAGCCTTTATCACAGAATGTGGAGTCCAAACCTGAGTGATGATCATAAAAGAATAAGAACTATATTTATAAATACACACCAATCATTGCCGTTGGTTTCAGCTCTTCCACAATCTCAACCAAGTTTGTCATGTTCTTGAAGTCTTTTGCAAAAATTTTCTTTTCACCAAAATTTTCTCCTGCTGCACGATTCTGAAACAATCAAATAAGCTCTACTTTAGAGGTTCTCAACCTTTCTTGGATGGTGGCTCCCTTTTGGGACATATGTTCTTTCATGCCCCCTCCCCCCACCCACATTAAGACATAAAAAAGGTCATTGACTTCTTTGCAAGCCACTAATGTTTTTTAAGCTTTAACTATATAAATCATCATTTCTTCTACAGTGTTTTATTCTCAAATTCTTGATTGATTTTTCTTGCATCAGGACAATGGTCCTACTAGATATTCAGCAGGATGTAGTCCAAAGAATGCAAATGCGAAGTGATACCATTTTATTTGTGTCTATGGCACGACACATTTGTCTTTAGCAGATTATAATTAAAATAGAGTAGAACTCAGATTATCAGAATTAATTGGAGATCAGGCTGATTCGGATAATCGAAAATTCGGATAATTGGATATAGCTCAGGAATGAAACAAAATAGTGTACATACGTACAATCATACATTGAAATGAACAGAATTTTATTAATAAAAGTACAGTAATATGTAAACAACTATGTATTGCAAATAAACTACATACACAACAGTACTATAAAAATATGCAAAATTACATAAATGGCACATATGTACAGTAATACATTGTACAGTGTATGTACATACGTACATAAAGTGTTTGAGAAATTGAGAACACTCAAATACGCTAACAAACAATTTTGAGAAAAAACTTCTTCAGCATTCATTCTCACAAACTCTTGCTGGATCTCTCTTGTAGCAGGATGCCGGATAATGATACTACAAGATTTCCAGCAGTAAGTAGTCCAGAGAATGGAAATGCACTGTGTCGTCATTTTATGAGCCAATGGTCCAACACGTGTCTTCAGTGACAGAGAATAAACAAAGTTTGGGCTTACCTTAGTAACAAGACCATCAATGTCAACCATCCAGATTTTACTACAAGCCTCTTCCTTGCTAGCTCCTTCCTCTTCCATAGCAAAGCACAACAAATTAGCAATGCCTATTGATGCCTGTTAATCAAGAAGAAAATAAATAATTGCAGGTGACAATTTTTGCTGGTAAAGCACAGATACAGTACTACTTTTCTGTTGTTTTTTGTTTTGTGTAGAATGTAAATTGTACAATACAAATTATTCAAGAAATATCAGGTTTATTAATATAAAGAACTACATTAAAAAGTTGAGGCACAAAATGAAATGGTGCATATAGAACAAAATAATACCAACCAGTAAAATGCATCTGAATCTGACATGCACTGGTTTCATCAGAATGCATTATCATTTTATGTTTGAAGAAAAAATGTGTATTCTTAGCCTTTAGCACCCACCAAGCGACCATTAGTCACTGGCTCTTTCCAAAATTCTAGACAGTGATTATTACCCGCCCATTGCCATGCACTAATTTATCGGTACAGAATCACAAAATGTTAGATTAACATGATCAATGCCATTATAAGCTAGGACTGCATCACATCATTCAGGTTCATTTCTTTCCTGCTTATGTTGTGCCTAGTCTTTCACTATCTGTCCACACAATTTGCAAATGAATTCTATTGAATTGGACGCCATATTTCAGGACATTTTAATGTATTCTGATAATAATAATTTTGTGGGCATTACATGTATTGGTTCGTCTATCCCAGTTGTTGGGCTTACATTTCCACTTTTTAACAAATCTGCGCCAATGTGTATTTTATAGTAATTTCCACAGCTGTGTTGTAGTTACACAATGGCTGTCGTAGTTCGGTTCCAATTGATAATATCATTATTACCTTTGCAATGAATGTTCCCAGAGACACGGGAAACATGACTTACTACGGCCATGACTGTTAACCATCATCACTGTGCATTTAAATTGAGTAATTTCCGCCGATCTCCCTTTTTGTCTCGCTTTATGTGGTTCCTCTTTTTAGGAACATTTAGTTTGTTTCACGTTTCGTTCAAAATTTAGGTCCAACAACTGGGATAGGACCCATGTGTTTTCTACAAATATATATATAGCTAAGAATATATCTTAGTCTGGAATTTAGTCTTAGTCTTAAATGTGCAATACTTGCTCCTATATCTCTCAAGTCTGTTCTCTCTTCCATTGGCCTCTTTCTCTCTCCCATCTCTCTCGCTCTCTTCTCTCTCTCCATCTGATCTCTTGTACCATCTCATTTTGCTATATCTCTCAAGGAACTGAAAGGCATCGTGGTTCCCAAAATCCTCAATTGAATCAGTTTGACCCATACCTGTGAAGTTGAGAGAGAGAGGGAGAGAGAGAGAGAGAGAGATATATAGAGATAGATAGATACAGATATAGAGAGACATACATCTCTCTCTCTCTCTCTCTCTCTCTCTCTATATATATATATATATATATATATATATATATATATATATATATAGGCCTATATGCACATATATATATATATAAAATCAATTAAATCGCTGTGCACTTAAGTATATAATATATTACTAAGAATACAATACATATCCAACAATGGATATTTCTGGACCTAGTTTTGAACATAATTGACCAGATCGGCATGGTAAGTACCATATCGTGTTTTATTTGTTTGTACAGTTCATATGTTAGTTTTGTTCTGAATAACATAAATACAATAGGACTAGCTATGTTGGAGAATTTATTCAGTGTTGCCACACATTGGTGAAGTATAGGTGTCAAGAAATTAATTTTTGATTATTTGTTTGGAATTTTTTGTTCAATTTCCATCTTCACAACTTTCTCACATCTCTCCTATCATACATACAACCAAAAAAACCCACCAATATATGTTGTATTCAATTCTTTATTTATATGCACACAAAATATTTTAATATCTCTGACAACAAAAAAGTTAGTGTTTTCAAAACACCCTCTAAAAATAACAAATTGTCCAAAAAAAAGTCAGGGCCAGGGGCAATTTGCAAATTATACGGCAGGGTGCTAAAGGTTAACACGAGTGCATAATTATTTTCTGTGCTGTCCTGCTATATATTATTAACAAATCAACTAATTCTAATGTTACCCTTTCATCATGGACTGTGTCTAACTGCTAGCAAATGTTAAAATGAAAGATTGTGATTGTGTTTTTAAAAATTATTATTAAACACATTCATAGAATGCAATGCAATTTCATGTTCGGAGAATCAAATGAGTACTTTTAATATTATTGTGTAAATATTTTCTTTGACTTTTCTGATACACATTATAAAAATATCAAATGATTCTAATGTTACACCTTAACTATAAACTGCCTCGACTCCATTTCCGTGGTGTTTTTTTGGGGTTCTGTGTAGAACACAGAATTTCAGGTTTATTAATGAAAATTAATTTATAATTGTGTTATTAAAAAATAATTTTTGAATGATATTATTATTTACATTAATAATCCTGAAATTCTGTGTCCTACACAGAATTAAAAAACACCATGAAATTTATTACATCATCTACGCTTTTCTCCTAATGCACTCTTCAGAAACTCATGTACACTAGATTCTAACACATTTTACAGGCCTGCATTATTTCGTTCCATATTAACAAATTACTTTAATCATTTTAACACGGCAATTAGAAAGCTACAAATGACTGAATTGTTTACAATTAGTAGCAAAACTGACATAGAAAACAATGACGTATGCATGTTAAGAATACTAATGCCTTTTTATGTGCATTCACGCCACTAAGTACAACACAACACTTTGTACTACAGAAACTCATGTAGAAACATTTTCAAATTCTGGTTTTATTTTAGAATCCCATAAGCAACAGAATACATAAACATTAATATTATTTATATGCTAAGGCCAGGATGTTACCGGGTTTTGAAATAGGAGCAAAGAATAGTTAACACTGCCATCTACTATGCATATTGTATAGTGTTCTGAAGACATATTATCTAGTTGTATTGCGTGATACCATGGTTGCTGGTTCAAAATGGGAAATCCCAAAAGGAACCCCTCCACATGCAAATGATGTGAGTTCTGTCCATGTATCTAGATGTCTGTGGCTTACCTCACCAGCTCCAAGAAAAGGAACTTATTATCAAGGAGCTTCTTTTGTGTGATACGGAGACTGGAAAAGATGCCTGCTGCAGCTACAGCCGCAGTACCTATAATAAAATGTAAATAAGATGATGAATTAAGTCAAGACAGTCATCCATTTATATAGTTTTCTAGTTCTCCCTTATTCTCCATGTTTCTGATACATTAGCACAGCACAGATTGAACATCTGAGTTCAATTTTCTTAGGTTTGTATTTCATGTTTATTTTCTAATTGAAATTTCTTCTGGCTTTTATAATACTTCTATTGACATTTCTCTCTAATTGTTTAAGTTGTTGTTGTCTAGGTTTATAATTCTTATATTGACATGTTGTCTGTTTCCAAGTACGTGTATGCAGTTCTATCAGTAACTACCCAAACAACTCCTATGCAGAAGTAAACCCCTAATCCTTCTAAGTGATGCAAGCACCTTTGTTGGTGTTGCTGCGCCACACAGGGAGATTCTGAGCGACAGACTCTCAGGTTCTGGCGTTGACGTTGAAGGTCTTTAGAGACACTTTGAGAAAGTCCTTGAAGTATTTATTCTGTTCACTTGCCATTTGTTTTCTGTTACAAAATTCACCATACATCAACTGTTTTTGGATGTGTTTGAATCGGTCATGCCTGGTTTATCTAAGGCATTGTATGAGAACCTGGGATATTGGCTCTAGACAGAGCGGTATGCCACCTGCAGAGCAGGCACAGCACACAACATGTCTGGTTCATCTCAGTTGGGCATTGTATGAAAACTTAGGATATTAGCTCTAGACAGAGCAGTACGCCACCTGCAGAGCAGGTATAGGACATAACAGCTCAGATTCAAGTGATATTTCTCAGGGATGCCTGCAAACCCCAATTAGTATGGTGGATGGCAGGAGGTTAGAATGTTCGTCTCACACCAGTGAGGTTGAGTTCAACTCCTGGTAAGGAGTTTTTCTGTCAGGAGTAAAATTTAAAAATTCACCATGTACATGATGTGGTGACAGCAAGGGCATACTACATTTATCACACAGCCATAAGTATCACCTTTCTAACAGAAAACATGCAGCCTTGACAGTTTTTATTTAATGTTTGGAAAAATACACTTTTAAATGTGACATCACATCCCAGCATCAAATCTGAGACCCATTGAACACAAGGCAAATAGCTCAACCCCTATGCCAGAGAGATTTATAATAACATTTATACCCATAAGGGCTATCTCCTTGAAATGGAGATGGGACTTAGTTCAGCCAATAGAAGCTGGAAACTAAGACTGGTGTGTCCATTCCTTACATCGAGCAGGACCATATTCCTGCCCAAGCAAGAACAGATGCTGAAGATACCAGACCAAGAGGCAAACTATGCAACCTTGCAACTTGCTTAGTTAACATGTCTTTGTGACATTTATGGTGACATCTGCTAATGCAGGAGATTTATAACATTTATGTTGACATCTGTAAGTGTAAGAGATTTAGAATATTTCCAAAATCAACTAGTGCATATCTGCTTAATTAGCAGTCAGTTTGATATAATTTACCTTGGATGTCATCATTAAATGTGCAGTACTTGTTCCTATATCTCTCCAAGAACTGGAAGGCATTGTGGTTCCCAAAATCCTCAAATTGAATCAAACAATTTGACCCATACCTGTGAAGTTGCCATTACTTAATTAATCAAGAAACATATTACAGATACCTGAAGATATATACCGGTATATATATATATATATATTATATATATATATATATATATATATATATATATATATATATATATATATATATATATATAAAGTTGTTGTACTTTTAGCAAATTGAAATAAATGTGATCAAGAAGATGTTATAGATGTTATTAAAAGTTGTATATCTGCATGGTCCAGTGTGCAGATTGACTTAGCAAATTGATGTTAGCAGCAATGTTAACTTGTATTCACTGGCCAAGAAATAACGTCATTATACTACCAGCTACTTTACACAACATGTGATTGATGTGAGCAGAAGTCTTTTTTTCTCATAAATTATGCAGCACCATTGACCTCACACAGATTGGCACAAAATATTTATTTAGTCTAACAAATCCAACTTCAGCATAAATTCTCGTTTGTGGTGACTGTCTACGGGATGGAAGTCAATCCCTACCCTCTAAAACCTCATTAGTCACCTCCTATGGTATGCATGGCAGGTAAGTGTTGCTATTCTTTGCATTTGTCCTTTTGTGGTAGACTTCTAGGTGATGGAGAATGCTATAGCATGTTTCACAAGCTTTGCCCAACTTTAAAATGATGCATCTCAGCAAATATATAATGCATATAATTGAAATTTTGTGTCTATCTATCTATTTGCTAAACCCTTTATTGCCTTTCAGCGTAGAAAGTTCTCTGGAGATGGCCCTCATGTGTGCTGAGTATATTGTGGAATTTGTCGCCTCTTTTATTTCGGTGGTCCATCGTTTTTGAGGTCGGCCTCTAGGTCCGCTTTCACTGTATCTGTGTAGCATAGCTTGCTGTGGTATGCTGTCTGGATTTACAGACATTTCCTGAGAACTCTTCATTGTTTCTTATGAGCGATATTACTTAGTACTATTTCTATACTGTCAGGTCGTTAATTCAGTCACAGTGTTGTTTCAGTGACTCTAAATGGTTAAGCCATGTTCTAATCTATCCCATTCAGAAAAGAAATCACAGTCCACCTAGAAAAACCACTGAAACACAGAAACTTTGCTTCCTTTTAGGCAAGCAGAGATGGCAAACCACCATCTCCCATTATTGACTGGAAATTGTGTGTGCATTTTAAATTGCATAAACCTTCCAAAATATATTGGTCATTAAAATGCAACCATTGGTTTCAATTTTTGTTTATATGCGATATAGATCAACGGTCTACTTGTCAACATACATCTCACATACATTTATGAGATATTCTACAGTAAATTATAATATGTCATTTACACATGATTGGTTTATCATACAATTAGCATGATTTAATCATGAAATTGCATTATTTTGTACTCAGGAACACAAGACAGATGGGTGTGTCCGGTGTTACACTAAAATTCTCAGTTGAAAGTGTTTCAGCATAAAGTGTATTGTTGTAGGAAAAATGAGTCTGTGAGTAAAGTTTATGACATTAGAGCAGATCAAAAAAAAAAGATTTTAAAATATTTCTGCAATGCATATATTTCAGGAAAACTTTTTCATTCTATTTGAAATCTAGAAATCATCTTCAACAGGTCTTCTTATATTGTCTTAGCCACTAGTGCTGCGAAGTGTTTCGGGGAGCCTCTATCTTCTATCTTTAGTCAATTGTGTTGAGTTAGTTGTTGTGATGCCATGTTATTGTAGTATGTCTCTGATATTATCAATCCATCTACCTCTTGGTCTTCCTCTTGCTCTGTAACCAGAAATAATTTGTTGTATGCTATAGATGGTAGGTGATCAGGTCTCATTCTTATAAGGTGGCCGAATTATTAAAACTGTTATCTCTCTATGTATTTGGTACAAGGAATAGTTCCTATAAAATTTCTGATGTCTTCACTTCTTATTCGGTCTGTTCTATTGACACCAATGATCTTCCTTAGGCATCTCATTTCATAGGCTGTAATCTTTCTCTCTTCATTTTTGACAGTAACCATGTTTGACATTGGTAACATAAAGTTGGTATAAACATACAGTTTATCCTTTAGAGTGCCATGAGCGAATATTTTATTTGAAAACGTTCCCTGTTTTTACAACTGTGGACAAATATATTCTACAATTGTTATGACCATATTTGACAAAGTTAACATCATATGAATTTGATGTCATGTGACCAGAATCAGTGAATCATAGTTAGTAGTTGCATTCCGCTTCTTTTTCCGGTAATGGTATAAGAGATGGAAGAATTTTGTAAGAATAAGAAGTTGTAAATCATGAGGCATCCATACGGAAATCCATCGGCAGATTCCAATGCCCACCAATATGTGTAATTAACGTACAATCATTATGGATTGTGATTCTGATAGTAAGTAATTTTTAGAAATATCGTTATATTTCAAATCAAATATGATAACACTTTAAGTTTTATTATGAAAGACACGATGGGACAAATATGGTAATGTATTTACGCGATTGCCAGAAATATTAGGTCTAACTCTAAAGTTCAAGTTTTTCAACACAATAAGTTACTTACATGTTTTTTTAACATTTCCCCAGAAATATTATGTTGGTTTAGTTATGAAACAACAACAGACTTATGTGTGGCAAAGTTTATTTTCAGGGTGCGACTTCAGAAAATAAAAGTAAGTTTTAAATAAATTTTTTTCTGATTTTTTAATTTTATTTTCCCTTTTTCCAACCTTGTAACCATTGTTGTATCACACATACACAAACAAAACAAAAACCAATATATGCAGTATTAAATGGTTTATTTACATGTACAAAAATTATTTTAAAAACTCTAATAACAAATAAGTTATTGCGTTTCCAAGCACCCATGTTTGGTTGTTTTTATTAGTTTTTAGCAAAAAACACAACTTCTTAGTACGTTCGAATGACCTACCGGTATACAAAAATAAAAATTAATACATATTTGCATTATCATCAGCATCAAGTGACATATTCTTTCCAGAACGTAGTCTTTCCTATGGATCTCTTGAATTCTCCGCACTCTTGAGCAAGTTGCCCTGCATCTGCCAGTGACATGCAATTATGCAATTCCGTATTTAAAATGTCAGTGATAATGGCTATCCTAATAGCAGAGGAACAGAATGGTCATCCTAATAGCAGAGGAAATGGTCACCCTAAAAGCAGAAGAAATGAATGATCATCATAATAACAGAGTTATGGAGGAAGAAAACAAGGTGGTAAGAAGAAGGAAGTTTAAAAACTCATAAGGATGGTAGAGGATAGAGATGCATGGAGATTTTTCCGCATCAAATGTATCCATGAGGACCCTGACGGATTCTGGGGTTTATTATTTTTTATTAACGATCTACTCAAAACACTTCATATGGAAATCTTAACTACAGCAAATACTTCAGCTTTGAATAGTATAAGAGTGGCATATAACTTAACCACAATCTCATGTCAAACATGTCACTATATTTCTAAAGTACATGTACAACAGGGATCAGCAACCTACGGCATCACTGGACCCTCCAGACCAAATTACCTAGTCTGCCAGTACTCAAACAGGGATGGCAACTGCTGACCTGTGGTGTTTCTAAAAACAAAATAATGCAAGTGCTGATGTCAAACCTGATCTAGAACCACATAAATTTAATAATTGTATCACTTTGTCTGTACTTAAATATGCATATTAAAATGTCCACAAGTTAAAAAACATGTTAAAATATATATTTAGTAACATTAACGGGTATAATCAATGCTTTCAAAATCAATAAAAAGCATGTTGTTTTGTCTGGCCCGCGATCATTTGTGTATTTCTGGACCCGGCCCTTGGACCAAAAACTGCTGCCAATCCCTGATGTACAATGACAGCTACAGAACAGTTTATCTTTTAGTTAGCTTCCAACCTTTGAACAATCAATACAAGGTAACTGCAATACTGGGTTGGTGTGGTCTTTGTCTTTACTCTTTTTGTTCTGTCATATACTCATCTTTTTGTTCGTTTCGTTTCCACATATATTTTTTTTTTTTAATGTACTTTCTGACCTTCTGGCATATCATTTCCATATTTCCGTTGGATATTGTGATAATTTTTCCATTCGTCGTCTTTTGATGTTTTGTTTGTGTCTTGATAAAGACCTTTTGGTTGAAACATTGAATGTGATTTGTGTATTGTAATATTTATGATTTCTTGTGTGCTCATCATTGCCCATCATTACCTACTAGTTTTAGCTATAATCTGTCGTGTCCCATTGAAACGAAATATAAACCTGTGTTTTACATAAGTCTAACCTTTGAACAACTGCTTCAATGAACTCATCAATGAAAGCAACATACTCTGGTCCAGTCACCCTTTCTTTGGGAAGACCTATGTAAAGTGGATCATTATGAAGTGTCTGTGAAGATTAACAGAAATACAATAGCTGTCAATGTACTAAGGTGAAAATATGTATTGAAGTCTCTTATAGTAAAACGAAAATAATAAAAACAATCATTCCAAGAATATAAAAAAACCATTAAACGTAAACACACACAAAAAATAAACCTAGGAACAAAAACTTGCACATACCTAAAAATACAGACTTACAAAAACAAATAAACCGTAAAAGAAACTTACGAAAACAAATAACCTAAAAACATAAACTTACAAAAACAAATAAACCTAGATACAAAAACTTACATAAACCTAATAACATACACTTACAAATATAAATAAAACTTAAAATAGAAACTTATGAAAACAACCTAAAAACATAAACTTACAAAAACAAATAAACCTAAAAACATAAAGCTAAAAGAACAAAAAAGCCTATATACAAAAACAAATAAACCTACATATAAACAGTTACAAAACCAAGTAGACATACAAACCAAAAATGGAACAATGATCGCAGATGTTCCCAATGTTGTGTGGGAAAACATATGAGCGAAAATCATTGTTGCACAATTTAGTAGTCGCAAAGCCCGTGTGTTGTCGGGGCCCAAAAGGGGAGCAAAGAATAGCAACACTATTTACCTTCCACGCATGTTGTAAAAGACGACTAAGGTTATGGGATGGAGTTGGCTGTCCCATCCCATATAGAGTCAGTGACCCGAAACCATGCTGAAGTCGGATGTGTCAGTCCGAAAGGCGCAGATATCGCAGCAATGCTATAAACCATGACACAACGCATTCCGTTCTCCGGACTACATCCTGCTAATCTGCAGGAGTTTGAGGATGAACGCAGAAGAAGAAGTAGTCGTCGTAAAAAAACTATTAATGAACGCCATGACAAAATGTAAACCAATGAAAAAGTGGCAGAGAATATTGTTCTAGCTGAATTCAACACACTAAATGATAATGTCATCTTGGGATAAAACTGTCAGCGGCCTGTACTCCATCTTGCATTAGAGTTAGATCTCAGGGTTAGGATTAGCAGTTAGGGTTAGGATTAGATGTTATGGTTAGGGTTTAGCTAGATTGCTGGCCCACACAAGTGCTTCTGAAGTAATTCTCCACGACATTGCAAAATATGACCTCCAAAAAATGTTTAGTAAGAAACAACCCTAATCCTTACCCTAACCTTAATACTTAACCCTAACACCTAACCCAAACTGCTAATCCTAACCCTAAGATCTAACTCAAAGACAAGATGGAGCAAATACAGCTGACAATTTTATCTCATGATGACGGGGTGCAAAGGGAACGCATTGCTCTAGGCGGACCCAGGGTTAGCAGATAACCAAGATCCCAAATGTACCTCCACGCGGTGCACCCTGGAAACAGAAATACAGCAGCTTTAGCTGATTCTGGCCAAATAATTTGGGGATCGTGTCCGAGAATGTGGAGGTAGCAGATGGAAAGAGATTTGACTGCACAAGAGACAGACAATATCTCGGACACCACCAGCATCACCACATATAGCGACACACAGTGAAGCTAGTCAGTACAGTCCGAACATTGGAGGGGCGGCCAATGTAAAATGCACGTAAAGGTAGATGCATGGCGAGAGACAAATAGATTTCATACCGAGTACAATGAAACAATGAAAGGGCAGAACAACGCTAGAGGGCAGCGCGAACTGCAAATAGAAAGTGAAAAGTCCCTAGGAAAGGGGAACTACAAGCTCCGTCAGCTCGAGTTGAGCTTCTAGTTACCTGTGTTCCTTACAGGCAGAGACCCAGACCCATTCATTGGCGTTTGGTAAAGCAAGAAGACCTAATCCAACTCTAATGTCGAGCCTTCCTAAACCGGAAATATGCTCGCGAAGAGAAAGGGTTCTGTACCCAATGGGCTTAGGCAAGAAAGGGACAATGATGGTAGTCCTGGCCCAACTCTACTGTCAAGGTTTCCTATACCGGAAGTACACTTGCAGAGAGAAAGGGTTACGTACCCGATGGGCCCAGGCACAAAAGTGACAACGATTTAGCCCTGGCCCAAATCTACTGTCAGGTTTTCCTACATCGGAAATACACTTGAAGAGAGAAAGGGTTCAGTACCTGATGGGCTCAGGCGCTATTGGGACAAGGTTGCTCAGCTCGAGAACGCCTTGCTCCCAAACGCGTCGTGTGAGACTCGAACTTGGACAAGGGGTACACGATGTCGGTGAATGACACCTCGGCTAAGAGGGCGAAAGAGCCAGGGTCCAACTCCTCTGTTGAGTTCTTCCCCTTATGGAACCAGGCTCACGGATGAGAAATGGTTCAGTACCCAATGGGCACAGGCACAGCACGTCCAATTACACGAGGCAAGTTCATAGACAGTGGAACACCTCGTGTGAGTCAGACAAGAGCAAAAATCGTCTGGGCGAAGAGTCGCCACTATGCGTGCCTGGAGACAGATATAGAGGCTATCACAGGCTAAGGGTAGCCCACCCGAATTGTCAAGGCATGCCGAAATCGGATGTGCTAGGCCTACAAGGCGCATAACGGTGGCACAACGTAATCACGCTCCCGGCAGAAATCGCACGGATATCCGTGATGGTTACAATGGAGCGAACAAAAACAAACAAACAAACATCTCATGATGACATCATTTAGTGTGTGGAATTCTGCTTAAAATGTTTCAAAATTGCACACCAAGACAAGACATAATTCGTTGGTGCGCAATGGGGGTTTGTCTGCTATCATTATACTAAAAAAAACAAATAAACTGATAAACAAAAACTTACAAAAACAAAAACTTACTATGATAATAAACTGGAAAACAAGTGATCAAACTATTTCAGTCTCTGTTATTCCAACAGTTATTGTAATCTCTTTATTCCTCACATGATCTTTTCTTGTTCTGTTTCCAGCTTTTCCTTATAAATCTCATTTCACATATAGTACCGGATATTTCTGAATATAAACCGATTCATTAATAAGCAGAGATTTTAACATCCGGAAAGTGTCCAATGTCTAAAATCCAATTATAGACCAAGGTACAAAAAACAAAATAATGCCAGAAATAATACTGTGGAATCACGCTAATATAAGAATGAAGTGACAAGCGAAATCATCTAAATTGAAATTAACACAAACATTAGCAACTATAAAACTCTAGGTCATTTCTTTCATTTGCCCTACTCAATCACTGAATGAAAAAAGGAATTGGGAACAATACAGCAAAGATACAGTGACGGTAGACCTAGAGGCCAACCACGAAAACGATGACCACTGAAATAAGAGAGGTGACAAATTCCACAATATTCTCAGCACACACGATGGTCATATCCAGAAAACTCTTCTACCCCTGATGAAGAAAGGCAACAAAGGGTTTAGCAAATAGATATAGATATAGATCCTGTCTTTGTATACATACCAGCATCCATATAACTGGATGTATATAGAATTTCTTACCTTGTTATTTGTTCCTACATCAAGAAGAACTGGGAGACACACAGTTGGACTAATGCCCCCTAGAGCTGTATATAATGAAAGTTTGCCAACTGGTATTCCAATACCATACGCACCAAGGTCTCCTAGTCCCAAAATTCGTTCCCCATCTGACACAACAATTGCCTGTAAAATGTATTCAACTATTTTATTAGTGCAATTGTGTTAAATGTAGGTACACAACAGGCTTCCACTATAAGCAAATAACATTTCTTCATATAAATCAACATGTTGAGATGAAATTCTATACAAAAAATACCCATAAAGTCAAAAGTTTGCTTTTTCTTCTGAGTTCACTGTTCCAATGTCAACATTGATGACTTTTACAATGGAAGCAGACTGTTCAAGTAATTTCACACTCCAATTTTCTTGGAAGGAGATAGCCTGCTGCCAGATGATGTTTCTTTCATTAATGATCAATAGATAGATCTGTAATAAAAGTTCAGCTATTACAGGCCCAGTCAATGAAGAATTGCAGGAGTAATTTTAGTTACGAGTATTTACAGATGGTTGATTCTTGATTAGCAACCAGCATTACTGTAAAAGGGCATTCCCATAAGTGCTCTGATTGCCATTCCGTAAGTCATTTAAATTATATAAAGTCAGTGTCCCAGTTAGTTGTTGGTTGTCAGTTCTGATCTTTCCAGAGAGGACGCACTTTCTCCTCCCTCCTAGATCATCCTCATTTATATCATTTTCTGAAGATGTACATTATCTCTTTCAGAATACTCTTCTTTGTTTTGCAATGTATCCATGACTGTACTAATTAACTCAACCCTGTCTCTTCTCATCGATTTGCCATCCACTATAGTTTTACCTGCTCTTTCAGCTTTTTCATTGCCTCTGACTCCTGTATGACCTGGGCAATAGATTTATGTAATCTTTTGGCCAACGTTCAGAAAAGTGATCCACCACTTTCATATCATGCACTTTTCTATCTTGTGCAGCATACTCTTGAAGTCCAATAGAATCAATGTGGGAGTTGGTAATTGTGTCGTCAGCCAAGTGAGAGCAGCTGTCATGCTACTATTTCCATTCTCAAGTTGAATGTTCTTGTGGGATAAGCAGCAGATTTCTTCGCCATTTCTTGTCCTTTTGGTAGACGATACAAATTTCATCCACACCCGCCTGTTGTTCTCGTATTACTGAGCCATCTATGTAAATAATGACATCTTGTTGCTTTGCTTCAAGTATTTCTGGATGAGTTCTTGGTATCATTCCTCTATCTTGGTTGCAGCCTAATTGCGAGTCTTCCTATCTGTATCACAACATTTGTCTTTCTTACTTTTACTTTCACCCATTCACATCCTCTTTCTACTTCTTTCAGTTCACAGATTCTTAGTAGGGTATCTTCTGCCATTCAAGACCTTCCTCATTTAATGTGCCTTTTTTTCCTGCTGTCTAGAAGCTGGTGTATGGGTGGTGGTCATTGTTGACGACAGACTGTATTCTTTACTTGCGCTACTCGATATCTTACTTTGATGATGATGGATAGGTTTAGAAGAAACATCATGGCAGTGATGTGTGTATTTGTGATGCATCCTAGAACTGCCCGCATTCTGGACTCCTCCAGCCTATCAACCTGTGTTTGTGACAGTGTGGGCAATCCTAGACTATTTCTATCACAGGTTGTACCACTTTCTACACCAGCAAAAAAATTGGTCTGCTGTTGCATTTCTGCAGCCCTCTATCTTCAATGATGCAGATGAGCATGGAAAAATCTTGTCCTGTCCAATCTTTGATACTGTCTGCCCATGTTTTTCTTTGGACCACCTCCTCTTCTTATATCTTCAATTATATCCAGCAACATGTCCAAACCATGCACGTTGTCATAAGTGTACTACTGATATTCATGGAAGTATAGACTAAAATTACATCATTTTTAGAGAACATGGTGTGGTTGAATTCATAAAACTTGGCGACTAAAAGTTGGGAGGCGAATAGGTGCCTGTTGAACGGACCTGGTTCAAGGCCTGTCTACTGTCTTCTAATTTTTTTTATTGAAGATTCTTGTGAACCTACAAGATTCGTTACTTTTATTTCGTTCATACACATTTGTTTATGTAAACATGGCTACTGACAAAGAATACAAGTGAGCAAGATTCAATGAGATTGAGCATGTTTTCAGTGTGGAAATATGTCACTGTGTACAATATTTGTGTTTTTCAATTTCATTTGACTGTGCATTACTTACCATTAATTTCTGTTTATAAACTGATTCGATTATAAACTGAGAACATTTTTTTAATGTCTTAAATGTGACAAAAGTCAAGAATCCATTTATAGGCCAGGTATAGAATCCTATTATTATAAGAATGAAGGCACAAGCAAAATCATGTAAGATGTAACTGTAAGAGTAAGATGCAAGTGTTCTATATAATTAATATACAAACATATGGATGCTAAAAAAAAGACAATCTTCATTTTTTTGGCCACATTATGAGACAAGGAGGTTTGGAGAACATAGTCACAACAGGCAAGATTGAAGGCAACAGAGACAAAGGGCGACAACTTGAGACAATATTAGACAGTTTACCAACCCGGCACAGCAGAGAAATAACAATGATCTTGATACATAATGCTGGAGATAGAGAGATGTGGAGAGCCATGATCGCCTATGCCTGCCAGCATGGCACCTAATGAATGAATGAAGATGCAAGGTAATTTGTTTTATTTTATTTTTTTCACTCGTATTACCCTGGTACGTGACTGAATGAATGGCGTTCGGAATATAAAACTCTGATGCAGACATATTGGCCAGAGGAAACAACACTGGAATGAAAGATCTATGGGCCACTGTATGAACTACAAAAGACAGTGTATTTTATTCAGGTAACAGAATTACAGATATAGACACGTTTCAAGTGAACAAAAGAAGAAGAAGAATGAATGAATAGGTCCATTCTGGGAACAATACATCAGAGATAATACAGCGAGACCATCCCTAACCACATCTATAGATGCTTTATCACATGTGGCACCACTTTGGAACAACGGACGATACTTTCTCCGAACAAATTGTTTGTGTTTGGTGTCCAGGCATTCTGATGTGGAACTGCGCTAATGAATAGTAATTACTACTTAATTATCTTGCAACAGGGATCAGACGAAATTACAACAGACAGTAAAGTCTAAGCAGGAAATGATACGATGAAAGAATGATGGGATATCGTCAGATATTTTTGCTTTTATAAAATACAGAAGAATGTGAACTTTGTTACAGTATGTTTACCTTTTAGGGAGTATATGGTAATAAACATGAGAGAGGATTGTGAAACTGATCTCGTCTGCTACTAAATGTGCAGTGGAGGGGCATATCATTTACGGCAAAAATTTGATACAAAATGCCTATGATATGTCGAAATTTGGAACCTCATTTCAAATCTTCTCTAAAAAGAGATAACATTCGCTCACTTATCTGAATGTCATTATTAAAATGTGAAGGAAATGAATTGGCTGATCTGATTAAAATGGGTAGGGTCAGTGATCAATCTGCTGCTTCAGTGGGCTGGACTAATTAAAAGAATATAAGGTGGTAACTTAGCTAGCCAAGAATACAGCACAAGTGGTTTAAGCTTCCAGTTAATCAATTTGAATTATCATTTTATTCATGTTTTATACGAAGGATGCCTGGAAAAGAAAATCATATGTTGCTAGTTTTATGTTAAAAGTTGTCGCTGTTGCTGAAAAATCCAACAATTCAATGGTTTCCCATAACTTCATAGTGAACGAAAAGCAAATACGAGAATGGAGAAAAAAAGGAAGAATTGTCTCTGATGTCAAGGTCAAAGAAAGTATCATGTGGCTGTACATCTTCATTTCCTGCACTGGAGGAGAAATTGTCAGAATGGATAATGGAGTCGAGGCAGATCGGATTAATTGTATCCCACACAAATATTCAGATCACGGCACTCATGATATTGAAAGATCTTGCATTTCAGTCACAAAAATCTGTTGACTTTGTTGCTTCTATCAAATGATGCAGTTGCTTCATGAACAGACATCACTTGTGTCTACAAACCCGCACTAAGCTCGCACAAAAGTTGCAGCAGGAGCTAGAAACAAAAATTGATGTGTTTCAATGTTTTGCTAGTAACATGTGGAAGAGGTTCAACTTCGACCAATCACAAATAGGAAATATGGACAAGACCCCAGTCTCTTTTTATTTTCTTTCAAAAGGCACAGTTAAACGAAAAAGTGTGAAGACAGTTTTTGTAAAACTGAGAAAACTCGTTTCACTGTTGTATTAGGTTGCATGGCATATCACAGTTGCACAAACTTCACCATTCATATATGCATGATTTCCGCCAGTCATAGATGCACAATCTCCACCATTCGCAGATGCACAATCTCTGCAGTCATAGATGCACAATCTCCACCAGTCATATATGCACAATCTTCTCCATACATAGGCATAGTCTTTGTGTGCTATAATTTTCCAATTATTTTGCAGCTTTTGTCCATTCTTCGTTGATTTCGTATTTATTTGTTCACCTTTTTTCCTGCGCCATCTTGCCCCCAAAAAATGGTTAGATGGTGGTTTTTTTTTACATGTTAGAAAATTCTCATTCTGTTGTCTACACATTGCTGCATATTTTCAATAACCTCATGAATGTAGATATACAAAAATGTCTTACCTTGACATTCCTTTCTGGCCAATTACACAACATCTCAAAAATATGACCTTTATCTTTAATTGAGATAAAGAGACCTCTGAAAGATAAAAATAAATACATTCAGTTATCTAGAAGATAAATCTTGTTTAACAATTTGTTGACTAAATTAGGTAATGGTAAAATTTTTGGATAATTACCGTAAGTGACCAACTTCCATGAGTCAAATATCTTATGCTGTTGCAATGTTGATAATAACACTGCAGAAAATGACAATCATCTACACTGATGGGTCAGCCGTTCGCCATCAGTGCTGTTTTTTTAGCTTTTTATGCAGGGTCCAGAGGAAAAAAAATTGTCAAAGAATCTTGTGGTAATAACAACCACTAGCAGTCTCATGATTAAGATAACGGGTTTGATGGATGCAATGTGATGGGTGATATCATAGGACTATCCTCATGTATGCATACTTAGTGACTCAATGAACATGCCGTACAAAGTTGAATCGGGTGTCATCCGCCATCAATTGGTGGAATTATTGACACAATCTATGACCAGAAAGATTACCTTTATATTCATGTCAGGACATGCGGATGTTGAAGGTACTCAGCAAACTGATACACTGGAGAGCATGGGTCACTGTATCAATAGGTACATCAATGGATCGCTGACAAAGTTAATGCACTAAAAGACCTCATCCAGTTGTCACAATGTGTTCCTTCATCCTCTCCTCATGATGTGTTCAAAAAATGTGGACTGTCTTTTCTGATGCAAATAAGCAGATCCATTTTTTAATAACTTCTTCAAAGATATGATGATTGCACTTTTTATCTGTCCACAGGTGTTCTCAATATTTCTTTTAAAATCACAACTCTACTAAAAAAATTCAAATTTTTTTCCCTGAGGTGGCAAAGCATAGGGCCAATATTTTCTTTCCATGCCAAAAAAATAAAAAATTATTCATAAGAGAAAAGAAACAGAAATATACGATGTGTGGCAAAAGTAAAAACCAAGTAGATTACATAGAATACAAGACAGCAAAAATAAATGCCAAGAACATAATTAAAACTATGGAGACATGCTCAACACAGATTATAAAAATGCACAAAAGAGGTTTTACAAGAAAATTAAGAACATGAGAAACAAAGATGATATATATGAACCAACAGAAATAATAAATGACGAAAACGGTAAAGCATTAAAAGAACTGAAGCAAATAATGGAAAGATGACAACAATATTTCAAAGAACTACTGAACCTAAAGGAAGGAGAAGACACAACAATAAACACTATAGCAGCAAACCTAGAACCAAATATACTACTATCGGAAATAGAAAATGCAATAAATAAAGTACCAATAAACAAAGCAGCAGGCTCTGATAACATACATACAAGAGAGCGGGAAAAATGGCTACACAGACTTTTCAATGTAATATAGAAGAAACAAGAAAAACAAAAAGACTGGAGAAATGTGACAATCATTCCCATATGGAAGAAAAAAGGCAGTAAGAGAGTGCACAAAATACAGAGAGATATCCTTACTAAGGGAACATTTTTAACAACATATTAGAACAACGATTACGATCATACATTGAACCACAACTTAACACCCAAATGGGCTTTCGTAAGAACAAAAGCTGTACTGATGCTATCTTTGCACTTAGACAACTAACAGAAAGAGCCACAGGAAACAACAAAGAATTATACATCTCATTTATTGACCAAGAAAAGGCCTTCAGCATAGTAGACAGGCAACAACTATGGAAAAAACTATCTATATACAGAGTACCAGAACATTTAATCAATATATGCAAGGGTATGTATACTAATAGCTAATGTGAAGTAAGAGCAAATGCAGGAGTGTCCAATAAGTTCCAAATCCAATCAGAAGTTCGCCAAGGGTGTGTCCTATCCTCTCTACTTTTTATAACATATATCAACTACATCTGTAAACTAACAAGTACCAATGAAGAAGATAACATAAAAGACAAATTGAACGAACTACTCTTTGCAGATGACCAAGTACTAATAGCGACATCAGAAGAACAATTTAAAGAATATATGAACAGACTCCACACAACATGTCCAAAATCCAACATGAAGATTAATAATGAAAAGACCAAAATAATGGCAATAGTAAAGAAAGAAATATCACTATTTCCATCGATAATGAACACCTTAAACAGGTAAAGGAGTTCACTTACTTAGCTTACTTAGGAAGCATTATATCGAGTGAAGGGAAAAACATTTAAGAGATACAAAATAGTTACAACAAAAAATACCAGATCCTAGGACAGATACGTATATTTAAGAACAAAAATGTAAACATAGACACTAAAGTTGCATTATACAAGACTATTATTATTCCATCACTGTGCCACCAGGGCCAAACCTGGACAATGACAGCATAAGACAAATGAAAAATAGTGACAGCAGAAATGACATGCCTACGAAGAATACTCAGTGTCATTAAGAGATAGAATTAGAAACGATAACATCAGACAGATAGCCAAAACAATACCAGTATTGGAACACATCAAAAGACAACAGATCAAGTGGTTTTCACACTCATGGCCATGACACATAGACATAATGGCTATAAAGCAAGAGGCCGACCATGTAAAAGATGGATCACAGAAATCAAAGAAGCCACAGGCACAAGCTTACAAACAGTACACAGGAAGGCCATCTCAGAGAACTCTTCTACCTCTGACGTCACAAGACAAACAAGGGCCACAGCATATAGATAGATAGATAGACTAAAAAAATGTAGTAAAGCTTCCCTCTAGTAGACCATGATGTGTATTGAGAAAACTGTGTTAGGATATTTTTCATTCACCAACAACATACCTAGGGATGACGTGTCTTTACTTTCCCAGATTCTGTATCCATTTCCTTAGGCTGGATTGACCTATAGAGCCGTTGGTAATTTAAACCTTTTTCTGCTTGAACTAGAAATTAAACCAGGACATGGAAGCCAGTTCAATATAATTTTCCTCTAAATAATTTTGTTTTCTATTCTACTGATTTTTTCACAAGATAATGACATCTTGTTCAGCACAGTGATGGAGAGGTATAGACGACAAAGGTACAGGGTTTAATTCCTGCCACAGGCAACTGTGCATCTGGACTGTTCAGAAAGCAATGGCAACATACAACATATTTTACTGCCTAGAGCATCATTATAGCAAAAAAATAATTGCTGGGTTGATCACTACATTCTGAATAGCATACAATACCAACTTTAACGACATCTAAACATATTGCAGCAGTATGATAACAGATATAAATAGTTTACATGTTATCTATGTTCCATCAGCACTGAATACAGTGCATAGAACAGAAACCAGACCTCTCCAGTTTCTGCAATGTGATTCTATCGTATGTAATTCTTGCATTCTGTTGAGACCCATTGCCATAACGTCTTTGATGGTTATTCTACAAAGAGTCTCTCTTGGTCTTCCTTATTTTATTTTTCCATCTGGTACCAATAGTTTGCAGTGGTAGTCTGTTTTCATTCATTCTAAGTACATGTCCAATATAAATCCACTGTTTTTTTTATCGTTATGTAAACATATTGCTATTTGATGTCTTCTCTTACTTCCTTTTTTAACTTGAATTCTTCCCAACCAATATTTAAGAGTTATCTAACATTTTCAAACTTAATTTCAGGTCCAGTGCTTTTATTTTTCAACTTTCGCAACCATATGTCATTACAAATATTACATTGGAGTTAAAGAGTCATAGTGTAGTATATTTGCTTATTGTTTTTTATTTCCAGATGTTTTTAGGTGGTTGAATGCACTTGATGCTAACACAATTCTGGTAGAAATCAGTTTTGTTGTATCTCCATCTTGTGTCATTTTATTGCTTAAATAGGAAAAGTTATCAGCTTTCTCCACTGAGAGGGATATTAAAATTACAGTTAGTAATATTCATGATCGTAGTCTTGGAATAAGTTAATATTACATACTGAATAATTTTCAACAGTGCATACCTTGGTCTCCGAAACACAAGTCCATATTGCTGGCAAGCCAGTCCAACAGTCGGGGTGTATATTATTGGCATCATCTTTTCCACATTGTTGCTAATTACCTAAGTGAAATAGCCAGAGAATAACCTGAAATATGTTTCGGTAATGAAAGGTTAGGTACTTGAAAAGGATAAGAAAGAGAAAAGTGAAGTTATTGAGAGGAAATCAGATAAAAGTGTCAGAATGTATTACAGTATGTTTCAGAAAAATGAATTGATAATATCTGTCTATCTATGTTCCTTCAGCGCCGAATATGGTGCACTGGGAAAATTCCAGTGCTTTAATTTTGAATAATGTGATGCTACTGTGTGTAATTCTTGCATGTTCTTGAGACCCATATTCATACTCTTTTTGATGGTTGTTCTGCAAAGAATCTCTCTTGGTCTTCCTATTTTTATTTTGCCGTCTGGTACCCATTTTAATGTTTGTAGAGGCAGTCTTTTTCAATTTACTCTAAGTACATTGCAGAAAGATGTGTTTGGTTACTTCTCTTACTTTCTTGTTTAACTTGAATTCTTCCAAGCCAATATTTAAACATTTGAACCCTGGCCAACTGGTCCATAAAAACCCCTTCCCTTGGTACCCCAAAAACACACAAAAAGGACACCTCAACAGATCTTAGTTATTTTAAAGAAATAAGACATCAAATTATGTTCTGTTATATAATATTGACTGACCTTATGCTATCCAGTGTTTTTTATTTATGTACCAGTCCTCCCAGAATGCAGACCCTTCCTTTAGGCACAGATAAATGGTGTTGATTTATTAATAATAATTAACATGAGGTATTGTTTTGTCAAGTCGAAATATTGAAAAATCGGTATCTTGGAGTATCGGATTCTATAAGAGTTTTTCTAAGATATTTATTTTCAAATGAGTGTTATTTCTTCTCTGGCTCCTTTGTTATTTTCCAGCTCTTGCAACCATATGTTAATACAGACATATACATTGGACTTGAGCAGCCGTAGTTTGGTATACTTATTTACTCTTTTTTATTTCCATATGTTTGTTAGGTGGTTGAATGCAGCAACATCAATGCAATTCTGGTAAAAATCTTTTTTGTATCATATATCTGAATTGTTTATCGATTAAGAGTGATATTAGAATTTAAAGTGGTAAAGTTTATAATCTTAGTAGTAGTAGGCCCCTTTCTGTCTTTCGAAATTTATTGTTGTGCTATAAGAAATATTTTTATTCAGCAAACCTTTTTGTGGACACCTGAGGGGAAAAGAAAAAGAGGAAGACCCAAAATTACTCTAAAAAGCACCACACTTAAAGAATGAATAATACTTAGAGAAATAATAGGCTGCAAGACCATACAAGAACTAAAAATACAGGCAGAGGCCGCAACGCATGGAGAATCAAAACCTCTGCCCTATGTGCAATCTGTGTCATGAAAAGAACAAACTAATTATAAGAAATATGCTCTACAATCCATGGTGATGATGAATGTGACTCACAACACCGATCTGAAGCACAAAGAGACTTCCAATGTGTGTAAAAGAATGATGATGATGAAATAATCTCTTTAGCTGTGAGCAGGTAGCTCTTGATAGCCCATGGTCTTTCTTACAAAAGAATAAGTTCTCAGTTGTGTAACTGAGATAACACCTGGTCTCACATATGGTTTGCAAAGACATGGTTGTGTAAGCGGGAGTTCATGGATGCATGTTTAGTACCCTAAGGGGTGCATTCAAGTGTGTCAGTATCCCAAGATTACCTCGTTCTACCACAAGCACAGAACATACTTCTGGACCAACTAACTCATCATTCGTCTGTCAGATTTGTTGACCAATCCACAGTGATGGCATATCTAGCATTTCCCATCACTAGGAGTCTGCCACAAAAAGACAAAGGTGCAATGTCTGCTGATCTGGATCTCTTTGTCATGCATAAGGATTATTTGATAGAAGACAAAGTAAGAAATTTAGATAAGATGTGACAATACAAAGATGATTGTTTCACGGGCGTCAGTCTATCCCCCAACTTTCCTTAGTCGTCTCCTACAACATACCTGGAAAGAAGACAGTGGCCCTATTCTTTACACCCTGAATTAGAAGTCCAGGTCCAGGTTTCCACATAGGTGAAAAGGAAATAGATAGAAAAGCATATCACAAGACCCATTAGCATAACAAAGGTACAACGGAGGATGCATCAATGCATAATCTCCATTTTTTACTGTCTTCTGTGATGCACAAGCAAGTGCATAGAAATAAAATCCTTTCTATTCCTTCTCAATCCATCATTTTCTCTGCCCACATTGCTTCTTCCAACCTCCACTTGTTTCCAACAAGACTGTTTTAGACAGGAAATCATGTCAGCTGATATGCTTAAACAAACCATATCAGCTTCCTATGTTGAATGTAAATAATAAAATTAATTTAAGAATTTTCTGGATACGCTTCGATATTTTTGAAACAATTTACAAATTCAAACAATTTAATTGCTATATAAAGAATATTGTTGATGTCAACTTTTGTCAACCTCATAATCCAAGTAGCAATCTATGTATGTGAAACAATGACATTTTAACAAAGATGTGGCAAAAAAATATAGATTCCTTAGAAATTATATGTTACAGGAGGATATTCAGAATACTATGGACAGCAAAAACAGACAAATCAAGAAGTGTTAATAACATTAAATGTGGACGAGAGTTGACGACTAACCATTATAACACAAATATTGAAACTTTTTGATCATATAAAAAGACATAACAACATGGAAAAACTAGTAATGAAAAGCATTGTTGCTGATAACAACAGAAAGGGCCACCAATATGATGATGGACAAAATACATTTTAATGTGCTTAGATATGTATTGACTGCAGCAGGTCATCTCACTCAGAGTAAGAAGATCCAAGGCAGCACATGTTTACAACACATAAAGATTACTGTAGTGGACGTTATCCTCTTCATGTAGTAATGGAAATCAGCTTGATAAAGTAGTATGCCAGAGAGATGCATATGCATAAAAACACAGTTGTTGAATGAACGCTTTCCTGTGTAAGGAAATCACTCTTGTATGACATTGTTGCAAATGTACAGATGGCTTCTATGATCTACTATGAGTCATGGAAGACAAAAGGTGTGCCAATACTCTTGTATGACATTGTTGCAAATGTACAGGTGGCTTCTACGATCTACTATGAGTCATGGAAGACAAAAGGTGTGCCAATACTCTTGTATGACATTGTTGCAAATGTACAGGTGGCTTCTACGATCTACTATGAGTCATGGAAGACAAAAGGAGTGCCAATACTGAGGCAGCAGGCTTTAATCATTACAGAGTGAGCCACCGATACAATTTTGTTAATCCAGAAACTGGAGTATGCAATCTTCATTACAATGTGAGGTAGAGCCAATAGAGAAATAAAACACACTGCGGAACAGTTAGACATCTCAAAACATACTTAACTAAGTTTATGAGGCGTACGAGATTACCAGCTTGTAATGAAGACACATTTGATGCAATCCTTGAGGACATACAGAAGACATAAAATATGCGTCCTATAATATAATGAAGTGCCCACTGTCTGCTACTATAATTTTCCTGCACATGTTATCTCTCCTTACCTTGAGCTATAAATTATATTACAATTCGTTTTTTTTTTACATATCACTGGAAAGATCAAAGGGAGAAGAGATAGGGGACAACAAAGAGAAAAGTTACTAGATGGGCTTGTATTGTGGCACGGTCGAAGCTCACCAACCGAGCTTATTGACAACACAAGAGACAGAGTCGTGGAGAAACATGACCGCCTACGCCATTCAGCATGGCACTTGATTGATGGATTGATAATAGTTTCGTTAAAGTAATGGAACCCGTATTATTAATAATAATTGGTAAATTCCAGCTATTTCAACTCTGTACATTACGATCCTTTAGGAATGTGCCTATTAATTCTATTAACATTGTCTTTCCCCAAGTGAATGGTGGCTGGTTGTAGCCATATTTGCCATAAGCGTAGGGGTGGAAGCCTCAGTTGTCATTCAAGACCAGATGTGTTGTCTTGGTTCTGCTGAGTCCATGTTTTTTAAGGTTATCTTGATGCTTTCAATCCACTTTTTTATGGGTTTACCTTTGGTTCTAGATCCAGATATTCTTTTGTTATATGCTCTTATTGGTATTTGGTTTGGTTTCATTTTCATAAAGTGATCAAACCATTTTACTTGTCTTTTGATATGCTTAATACATGATATTATATCTCTCTTTTCATAATTTCTTATTTTATCTAGTTTAGTAACCATTGCTACAAAATCCCTCCCTGCAACTCCCTAACATGAATCATGCAGTATTTGATAGTAACCATTGCAGATTTTCTCAGACACTTCAATTCACATGTAATAATTTTACTTATTAACATTACACTTATAATATGCAAGCAAAGAAAATATGATACGTACTTTATAAAACAGCTTTTCATTGCGGTCTTGAAGTCCCATTAGATAAACAAATTTGCTTAGGTCAGAGCTGCACTTCTCAAAATTAGTCATCACACGTAATATCTGTTCGTCCATTGTGCGTATGGTAGGTGGAATTAAGCCATGAATGCCAATCAGTTGTCTCTCTTTCAATGTGAAGGCAGTCCCCTGTGATGTACGAGATATATATATATATATATATATATATATATATATATATATATATATATATATATAAAATTGACATTTACACAAGAGAAAGTGGAATGAAATGCTTGAGAAAAATGGTTCACCTTCAGAATTAGAAGGTGGGACAGGTTAAAAATGACAACATAATTTTATATATATATATATATATATATGGTGTCTGCAAAGTCACTGTGCACTTATTTAAATTGGGGGGGGGGGGGGGGGGTGCTCGCTCGTGTGACCATGTCATATGCATTGTATTTTTTGTGGATTTGTGTGACTTTAATACATAGTGATTTTATACAACCTACAGAATATGTTGCTCCTGTTAAGAAACCTGTTGAATGATGCTGACTACTTCATCCGCAGGTAAAAGAAAAAATATGGACTTCGTACTGTGTTTCACAATATGCCTCAATGGCGTAGAAAAGGGAAAATGTTACTTTCCTATAAAATAGGCCATATATTATGCATTGAATCTATAGAGACAGCAACTATTCTGGTTTAGACATCTTATGCAAATGAAATACACACAACTTCCTACAAATGCATATAATAAAACATGATCAGATTACAGAGTCAGAGGAAAACCAAGAAAGAAATGGATAGATGACATCAAATACTATTTAAACATACATGGATATAGCACAACAGGTCTTATGAATGCAAACTAAAGCTCCCACCCCTACACTTAATGGAAAGTGTCCTCATCCACCCGGGGCTAGAAATAGACAGTATAAATCATTAGTCAAAGGTGGAAGAAGAGAAAAACAAAGAACATCATGGACAGACAACAGCAAGTCCTGGACAAGTTAGGATTTTTCCTCGCTCTTCCGCATCTCTGAAAATAGAGTGCTCGGTGTGTTGATGCATCCAGTGCAGTACTCTTATGATCCTCATGGGTTATGGGCTTATGGATGGATGCATAAATCATTAACTGACAGAGTGAGTAAGTGAGTTTTATTCAGGAGACAGAATTAGATATAGACATGTTTTAAGTGAATGAAAGAAGAAGAAGAATTAACTGACAATCAATATAGACAATATAAATCATTAACTGGCAATCAACATAGACAATATAAATCACTAACTGGCAATCAACTCGTTCCAGAACAGAATGTATTCTATCTTCAATCAATCATTTTCTGTCTTGAATATGCTATTACAAGTACGCTTTCTCAATTGAGGTTGCTGTATTATCTGAACCACAACCTCAATTATTTTTTATGGTCATAAGCTCTGATATTACCAAACGTGACTCTTTTCTGGGGTTGAAAGAAGTGTATCTCATCAGAAGAGGTACAAGTTAAATTACTGGAAGCCCCCTTTCTCACTCTCTCTCTCTCTTACTTATTTTAATAGAAAAAGCAGCTACAGGTCGGAAGATTAAAAAGTATGGAATAGCACAAATAACATTACAGACCAAGATATATTAGGCCTGTTATGTGTATGATAATGATGGCGATGATTAAATAATCCATTTAGATGTGAGCAGGTTCAAACTGATCTTGTGCAGGAAGACTCAATTCTTAAACCTTTCCGATTTCACTCACTGCATATGCACTTAATGTGTTTGACTTTTATTACCACTGAAGACAGATTGTCTGGCCTTTGGCACAAATAAAATGGAGACACAGCATATTTCCATTCTCTGAACTGGAAATATAGTAGGACCAATGTCACTGTTACAAGAGAGATCCAGTGGTAGTTCAAGAATGAAAGTTGAAGAAGAAGAGCCCAAAAGAGTCCAAACTGCATGTTTGTTTGTTTACAAAGGTCTCCTTCCTCATGGCTTCAATTTATAACATTACTTGCTAGTTTGATATTTCAGTCAATAATGATTTAGATAACAACAACTTAGGCAACATTCAGTTCTTTCAAAGCAGTCTCCCATTAGATATGGACCTGATCCATTTTTAGGGGTCATTAGTATCACTATAATACTTGAGTACGCGATTAAAAGTCAAGTACGACTTTGACTGTCTTTTTAAAGGGAAGCTAAGAAACAAGTTCGGTTCTGTGGCAAAGTGGTACAGAGTACGTCTGTGATGGTCAAGGTACAGAGTTCGATCCCCGCCACAGGCATTTGAGCATCCGGACCATTCAGAAAGCAATGGCAAACTACTGAACGTAATTATATTGCCTAGAAAATGACTACAGCCAAAAAATGCTGGGTTGATGGCTACATCCTGAATAGGATATTCTACCAAAAAATTTAAAAAACATAACTGCCAGTGTCAAAACTTTTGACGGATTAACTCCCATTTATGGTTTAGATACCTTGTACCTATATAACGTATATTTAATATAATGTAGCCCAATATGTTTTGATATAGGTATAATTACATGATTGTAACGTTGGTGACACCACATCATATTCAAAGAGTTAACTTGACTTTTAATTACCATCACAGTATTATAGTGAAACCCATACCCTATCTATCTATTTATGTGATGAGTACAGAATGCTGTCTTCACTACCACTCTGTAAGCCTCTCAGTTCTGAGCAAGCTGTTCAGCTTCTTCAAGATCATGTTTAGAAGGTTTTCAATATCATGTGTCCATCATAGTTTGTTCGCTCCATTGTAACCATTACGGATATCCGTGCGATTTCTGCAGGGAGCGTGATTACGTTGTGCCACCGTTATGCGCCTTGTAGGCCTAGCACATCCGATTTCGGCATGCCTTGACAATTCGGGTGGGCTACCCTTAGCCTGTGACAGCCTCTATATCTGTCTCCAGGCACACGTAGTGGCGACTCTTTGCCCAGACGATTTTTGCTCTCGTCTGACTCGCACAAGGTGTTCCACTGTCTATGAACTTGCCTCGTGTAATTGGACGTGCTGTGCCTGTGCCCATTGGGTACTGAACCGTTTCTCATCCGTGAGCCTGGTTCCTTAAGGGGAAGAACTCAACAGAGGAGTTGGACCCTGGCTCTTTTGCCCTCTTAGCCGAGGTGTCATTCATCGACATCGTGTACCCCTTGTCCAAGTTCGAGTCTCACACCACGCGTTTGAGAGCAAGGCGTTCTCGAGCTGAGCGTCCTTGTCCCAATAGCAACCTGAGCCTATCAGGTACTGAACCCTTTCTCTCTTCAAGTGTATTTCCGGTGTAGGAAAAACTGACAGTAGAGTTGGGCCAGGGCTAAATCGTTGTCCCTTTTGTACCGGAGCCCATCGGGTACGGAACCATTTCTCTTCGCGAGCATATTTCCGGTTTAGGAAGGCTCGACATTAGAGTTGGATTAGGTCTTCTTGCTTTACCAAACGCCAATGAATGGGTTTGGGTCTCTGCCTGTAAGGAACACAGGTAACTAGAAGCTCGTCTCGAGCTGACGGTGCTTGTAGTTTCCCTTTCTAGGGACTTTTCACTTTCTATTTGCAGTTCGCGCTGCCCTCTAGCGCTGTTCTGCCCTTTCATTGTTTCATTGTACTCGGTATGAAATCTATTTGTCTCTCGTCATGCATCTACCTTTACGTGCATTTTACATTGGCCGCCCCTCCAATGTTCGGACTGGACTGACTAGCTTCACTGTATGTCGACAGTGTCGCTATATGTGGTGATGCTGGTGGTGTCGGAGATATTGTCTGTCTCTTGTGCAGGCAAATCTCTTTCCATCTGCTACCTCCACATTCTCGGACACGATCCCCAAATGATTTGGCCAGAATCAGCTCGAGCTGCTGTATTTCTGTTTCCAGGTGCAATGCGTGGAGGTACATTTGGGATCTTGGTTATCTGCTAACCCTGGGTCCGCCTAGAGCAATGCGTTCCCTTTGCACCCCGTCCATCATAGTCTTAGTCTGCCTTTTGTTTTCTGTCCTGAAACTTTTCTCTCCATGATTAATCTTTCTAAACCAATGTATCTCTTTATATGTCATGTCCGACATATGTTAGCTTGCGTTTTTTTATAGTTTTGAGGAGCCACTCTTCTTCTATGTTCAGGTCTTTGTAGACACCTGTATTGGTTCATCTTTCTGTTCATGATATTCTTAGGACCTTTCTAGAACATTTCCTTTTGAATACTGATATTTTCTTTTCCATTGCAGATGTAATTTCCCACTTCTCCCAATCATATGTTGCCAGTGCAAAAAAACAACTTCTTAATAGCTGTAACTTTGTTTTTTTGTTTGCTCCTTGCCATAGATTTTTCATCAGTGGTGTCTTTATAGGGCCATTGCTAATATCTTTCTGTGGTCTTGATGGCTGACTCGAGATATTCAAAGTTATTGACGAACCCAGTATTACAGTGAAACCCATACCTACAGAAGAGTACCTGGGAGGAGGAGAAAGGGCAGACCAAGAAGACGATGGACTGACGACATTAAAGATAACATGAATACATCGCTAGAAAATGCAAGCCACATCACCCAAGACAGGGAGAGGTTCAGAGAGTTCATTGGGATACAACGTTCTGGAAGGAATACGTCACATGACACATACCTACAACCCCTAAAAATGGGTGCTGTCTATGTTTACTGGGAGACTGCTTTGAAAGAACCGGAAAGAACTAGAGATCATGAATAGATTTTGCTATTAGTTTTCAGCAGAGCTGAAATATTCACACCTTTCAGCCCAGTGTTCCAGTGTCCTCTTCTCATAACATGTCTCAAATGAGTCTCTTTCTTTCTGATGAGAGTAAGCATCTTTCTTTTTGAACTAACTTCTTTCAAGATATCTTCATTATTTTATCTGCCCCTAATGTAAAATTCTTCTATAACATCACATCTCTACTGCTTCTGTATCCTTTTTTCACTACTCTATTAGAAATATCACTCGTACTGTTTTAATATACCAGTACTGTAAATATCTTACTTTATTCAGCTGAGGGTTGCGTAAGATCTCAATTCCTCTGATATAAGAGTGGTTTATGACTCTTTTTCCATGTTTACTACGCTGATCTGATGCATTTCGGATAGACACCGATGAAAACTGCTGCCTGTTAATGAAAGTTACATTTATGTTAACTATCATGAAACTAATTTTGTACATGAAACTAAATTTGGTACATGAAACTAATTTTGTGCAGATGATTAACTATCATTAGGTACATGAAACTAATTTTGTGCAGTTGATTGGTGAAAATAAAGAATAGTTCTCTGCTGTGCTATAAATAGCACACTGTTGATAATTTCAACTATCCAACGTCATGGATTCCCTTGTAACACCAATCAAAATAATGGCTGCCATGACGTCACATCCGACAATCACTTGAGTTCAAATCTAGACACAGATGAACTTATGCATAATCTGTTTGCTTTCCAATTTACGCATTTTTTACAATTTCCTATTATTTGTGGTGAGCGATCAGTATTTCTGCCCGCTATACACAATATTATTTCTAATCCTAACCTTACTCTAAGTACTTACCCGTAAGCTTGCCAAATCACACAACAAAGGTCAGGTAACACCTCGACACTAGAGAAAAGGTCACAGCGGAGAACTATAATTTACTTCAGCCCAGATGATTAACTATCATTAGGTACATGAAACTAATTTTGTGCAGATGATTATTAGGGGCCTATGTGAGTAAGCTGTGAGTAGGTAGCCCATAGATTTTATGACAAAGGTACAAGTTCTTCTCAGTTGTGTAACTGAGGTGACACCCCGGCTCATATTAAGGTCTCAAAGTCAAAGGCATGGAGGTGTAAGGGTTTTTGGATGTATGTTTACTTCCAGAAGGGAGGCATTCAAGTATCCAAGTGTCTTGACAGAGGCACATCACACACATCTGAGTCAACTATCAGTATCTCATCATTCTTTTGTCTGATTTGTTGACCCATCAGCAGTGATGGCCCATCTAACATTCCCGTCATGTGCCACAAAAGGACAAAGATAGAATGTCTGAATATCTTTTTCATCCATGGGGACCATTTCACAGAAGTCTGAGAAATTGGGACAAGAAGATTTTTTTCACAGGTGACATGTTCATGTTGTCAGCCCATCCTAAAACTTTCCTTAGTCGCCTTCTACGACATTGTGGGAAAAGAAGACAGTCAGTTGTTTGCACCCTGAACTAGAAGTGCATGCCCCTATTGAGGGTTATTACTACATGGACGATAGAGGTGGGTAGTTGCAAGTTTCCTGAAAAAATTAGTGAAATGTCACATTCACATAGACCTAAAGAGTTTATTAATTGCAGTTCATACGTTCCTCTTAAGGAGGGGGGGGGGGTGGCGGCATACAATACTGTTATAGGTCTGAGTTATAGATTTATAATTTATGATTTAGAATATTTGATTTACCATGTGTATTTATTAAAAAAACGGGACAAAATTAACATTTTATTTTATTAAAATTAATAAAACAATTATATTGGGCGGGCCGACAGGGAAAATATAAAAAAGAATCAATCATTGATTTCACGTAGTCCCGTTAAACTTGTAGGTCGTTAGCACACTAATTTACGAAGTAAGTGATATATAAATACATAAAATGATGTACTCACACTTTTCCAGATGTGCCTCGAATCGTTTTCTGTAATGTTGATACTATAAGAGCCATGATTGTTTCGCGTCTGATAAAAGTGATTTTACACAACTAACGGTTGACTGTGTCGACCTTGAACTTGACTGTGTGAGTGTGAGCATCATCATCATGCCTGGGAGTCTGCCGCTCACAGTCGCCCAGTGTGGCACAGCAACAACAAATGTGATTGCATCGCCGAAAAGCGTGAAATCTCAGAGGTGTGCAGAAAAACATTGCTCGAAAAGACAAACACACATAATTCTGATCATTAGTATTATAAAATAACGTATTCTTTCCAGAACGTTGTCTTTACACCATTTAGGGCCCCCGGGCAAAGAAATAGTGTTGGGCCCCTCGGCAAAGAAAGAGTGCCCCCCCCCTCCCGCAGGAATAAAAAAAATAAATGGTTGATAATATTAAAAATAATGTATTATTTATTTTATTGTCACTATACTCATTTCAACCAAATTGTTAAAACATGCTGTACAGCTGCATCACTATGCTACCAGTGCCAAACCTGGACACTGACAGCACAAGACAAAAGAAAATTAGTGACAACAGAAATGACATGTCTACGAAGAATACTCGGAGTGTCATTAAGAGATAGAATTAGAAACGATAACATCAGACAGATAACCAAAACAATACCAGTATTGGAACACATCAAAAGACAGCAGATCAAGTGGTTTTCACACGCTTCCAGACTACCGACATATAGCATGCCACAAATGGCCATGACACATAGACATAACGGTTATAAAGCCAGAGGCAGACCATGTAAAAGATGGATCACAGAAATCAAAGAAGCCACAGGAACAAGCTTACAAACAGCACACAAGAAGGCCATCTCCAGAGAACTCTTCCACCCCTGACGCTGCAAGGCAAACAAGGGACACAGCGTATAGATAGATAGATAGATAGATAGACAGCTGCAACTATAATCAACATTAAACATGAAAAACAGAGAAAAGAGATTTTATTTACATGTTTTATAGTATTACATATGATATTTGCAAAAACAAAAAAATTTACACACAAAAACAGATATTTACATATGTTTTTTAAATAATAAGCGCCATAACATATAACATCTATTACACAAGGTCAAACAAAGGTATTAAAATTCGTAATAGAAAAAAAAATTCTTAAATTAGACAAATTTCAGTACGGTACTTTATTATAACAAGCGTTTGCGACATTTCTTTTCAGAAAATTGTTTTATTATCGGCTTGAAGTCAATGGTCTTCAGGATGTCATTTTCTATGCTTATGAGTGAAAGCCAGTTCAAACGATGCTGTCCCATTGTACTACGAAGCTGATTTTTTATAAGTTTAAGTCTTGAAAAAGAAAGTTCTCCTGTACAGTTGCTCACCATCATGCACATGAACACTCTGAGTGCAATTTCAATGTTCAGAAAAACAGATTTTAAATTGTCCGAAATTATTTTTCTGTACAGTGCAGGAAGAGTCTCGTAATTTTCATCAAGAGCCATGTAATGCTTGAGATGCTCACATTCATTTACAAGGTCGTCATAACTCAAGTCCTTTTGGTACGTATTGGCAAGATGTTCGCATTTTTTCTTTAGTGCATCAGAAGTAATGGTTTTTAATTCACCCAAGAAAGAAAACAGATTTCCAATTTGTGAATACGCCTCTGCACGTCTTGTTAGTTCAATGATTAAAGTGTCTAGAATAGGGAGAAAAGTTTCTACCTTGAACTTTTCGGACTTATTTAGAAGTAACTCTTCTCCTGGCCTATCATATCTACTAAAACGCACACTTCGGGTTCGTTCCCGTTTTTTTTCCATCACTGTAATCGGCATCTGGACACATACTTCTGGCTTTGAATTCATATTCAGTGAATTTGTCTCTAGTTTCCTGAAGATAGCTTTTCAGCGACACAAGAAGATTTGTGGCAACTAAGATGTTCACATCCTTTGATTGTAAAACTTTGCTTGTTGTATTCATCCTTTCTAGAATGCCCTTCCAAAGAATTGTAAGAAATATTGTTTCAAGGTGGTCCATTTTTTTGCTCAAACCGTCTGCCTCTCGCCTTGTTGTCACTTGCTGTTCATTGTCACCTGATATAGAATCCAGTGCATGTTTTATTTTATCGAAACCCCTACACAAAGCATGAACAGCATCAAAATGTGCTGACCAACGTGTCAGACAGACGCTTGACCACAACATCTTTTTCTAAATATGATGTCAATACATTCCAGCGATGAGTAGAACCAGCAAAAAATGTATACAGATGCTGAACAAAGTCAAAGAATTTTATAGACTGTAGATAACACTCTGCAGATTTTACTCCCACCAAATTCAGGCTGTGTCCTGCACAGGGGACATAGATGGCAAACTCATTCAGTTCATGAATACGTGCCTGCAATCCAGTGTATCGTCCAGACATATTTGACGCATTATCGTATGATTGGCCACGGCAGTTTGATAGTGGAATTTTGTTCTCTTTAAGAAAATCGACAACAGTGTCTGTTAAATCCTTTGACCCATGAGAAAAGATGGGGATGAACATCAAGAAACGTTCCACAGGTTCGCATCCTTTAATTAATGTATCGTGCAGTAAATGTCAATTGATCTATGTGTGAGATGTCTGGAGTAGAATCTACACTCATTGAATAATACTTTGACTCTTTTACTTCTTCAAGAATAGTACCAAGAACCTGTTGTCCCATTAAATCAATAAATTCCTCACAAATATTGGCAGATAAATATGACGTATTTCCTCTTCCAGGATTTCCATATATTTTGAGATGTTCCTCCAGGAAAGGATCAAATTCACTCAGTAGCTATAGTATACCTAAATAGTTACCATTATTTGCTGATCCAATAATCTGATTTTCGCCACGAAATGGCAAACCTCTGGAAGATTTTCATGATCGCTATGGCTTCGTACCTTGCACTCCAGCATGTTTCAATAAGGCGTTTGACAATAAAAACCATAAAGAATATCGAGGGTCATGACCAACAAGGAGGAGCATTTTTTAAAAAGGTCCTCCAGCTGCCACCATTCTGCATTTTGGCTAAGTCTTGGGTAACAGTATTTGTAATTTCTTTCCTCGCATGGTCTCTTCTTGTTCGGTTTCCAGCTTTTCTTGTGCATCTCAATCTATAAGTAGCAAGCTTTCTCTCTTTTAATTTGTTAGTGTCCATGAAAATACAATAAAATCATTAAAATGCGGAAAGGCTGCATGTTCCAACAACGTAACAGCAGACATAATTAAAAAAAATCTAAATGAATTTGGTGTGGATATTATCACAGACTTTGCAATGACATATATGAAACAGGCCATATACCTAAAGACCTAGCATCATCAATATTCATACCTTTACCTAAGAAGCCTAAAGCTGTCAACTGTACTGAATATAGAACAATACGTCCAATGTATCATTTAACTAAAATACTGCTCAAGATAATACATGAAATGATTAAAAACAAGATAGACATGGAGGTCGGTGAAGAATAATTCGGTTTTAGGAAAAACAAAGGAATCAGAGAAGCTATACTTAGTACCGACTAGCGATAGATAAATATATAGAAGTCCAAAAAAAGCATCTACAGTCTACATTTGCTTCATAGACTACAACCAGACCTTTGACAGAGTCCATGAAAAATTATTAAAATGTCTTCAAGAAATACGCATAGATGGAAAAGACATCAGACTAATTAGAAATATATACTGGGAACAGACTGCACCAATAAGGTGTGAAAACAGCTACTCACCATACATAGAAATAAGAAGAGGGGTATGACAAAGATGCATTTTATCACCAAGCCTATTTAATATCTACACAGAGAATATCTTAAAAAATATAGAAGAAATACCAGGACTCAAGATCAATGGGAAAATAATAAACCTGAGATATGCAGATGGCACTGTTCTTTTAGCAGAAAGTAAACATGAACTACAAAGAATAATAAATCAAGTCAATACATCAAGTAATCAATATGAACTTGATATAAATATCCAAAAAACAAAAACCATGATAATCAGCAAGGACACAAAAGAACAAGAGCTAAACATAAACATACATGGAGAGAAACTACAACACGTGAAACATTATCAATATCTTGGACACATAGTCACAAATGATGGCAGATGTGAAACAGAAGTTAAAAGGAGAATAGGAATGGTCAAAAGGACCTTCAATGACATGAGGAAAAAAGTAACATCTAAACAAATTACAAACAAGTTAAAAATGGGAATTATAAAATGCTACATCTATTCTATATTAATGTATAGATCAGAAACATGGACAGTAAATAAACAATTATAAGGCAGAATTAAGATGTGAGTATATAGGAGAATAAGGAGAACATCATGGAAAGAGAAGAAAACAAATAAAGAGGTGCTAAAAACACTTAATATGAAGAAAGGATTACTAAGAGAAATAAAGCTCAGACAAATACAATATTTTGGATACATTAAAAGACATGACACTTTATTGAAGATCTTACTTGAGGGTCAAGTAAAAGGGAAGCGAGCAAGAGGTAGACAGAGATACAAGTAGGAGAGTAACATCGAAAGAAGGACAGGTTACAGTCTAGCAGAGTGTACCACCGAAACAAGTGACGGGAGGTTGGAGATCTGTTGCAGCCAACCTACGTTGCGGAGACGGCACTTGATGATGATAAATAAAAGAGTACTGGGTCACATTTTTTAGTAGACACACATATATAATATAGAAAATCGCATTTACTCACATAGTCGACGTACGTGGACGCAAGTTTTGTTTGAATGAGATGTCTTTCTAGGTGGATCAGTTTAATCCATAAAGGGACTCTTCAGTTGGGAGAAAATAATTATTTTTGGAATGAGGACAATTATTTTTTTGTGTTCCCACAGTTCTCTATAGGAGGCGTTTCAGACCTGACATATTTATTACTCAGTGGCTGGTTTAAATTACCAATGTCCAGACTTTGGGAATTAGGATCAGCAACTCACAATGAAAACACCCAAATGAGATTCCAGAAGTATAAATGCTGTGCAGATGGTATCTTTACAGGAAAAACAGGTTTTATTTACCCGTCAGCCACAGGCATTGCTATTCCGGGCCCAAAATTTCCTTAACTTGCGATAAAGCTTTTCTTTGAAGGGAAAATAATTATAGGGATTGAACCTCAATCTACAGAATGTGGTAAATGACATTCCTGAACATTGGTTCAGGTTCAAGGTTGGAAGTGATTGATAAACTTAAAGGGCCCGTTCGCATATAAACACAAAATTATGAGAATTTTATAAAATAATACTAAATTTTATACGGGTTTTCCATAACCCTACAAAATATTCGCATGGGGCCCCCTATGCTCGTGGGCCCCCGGGCAAATGCCCAATGGGCCTATGGGTTAAGACGGCATTGCTCATAGTGGAAACTGAACGTCTCTGTTCCTGGCCAATGCGGCCAGATATATGTTCATACATTGTTAGATATTGCTGGTCCATCGTCTCTTTGGTCTTCCATTCTTTCCGACCATACGTGTTCCAAATTAGGCAGTTGGACTTTTCCGTCACTACCGCGCACAACAAAGGCAACAACACAATTATGAACCTATTGAATGAGTATCATCATCGCCTGCGATGTCGGCCTACAGCTAATACTACTATTGTTATTATTATTATTATTATTATTATTACAACACCACCTCCACCCCCCCAACTAACTTAACAGTACAAGTGGAAATAATAGATTTACCTTGTTAGTAGGTTATATCATCAAGTACCGTGCCAAGATGGAGTAGACGATCCATTGATTCCACAACATTCTATTTGCAGAAGGGCCAGGGCCTTATATTTTCAGTAAGGAGGGAGTTTCATCTAAAATTTGTTAGGTAGATATTATAATAATGAAATGTATCATTAAAAGTTCCCTCAATGTATGCCTGTTGTTACATACTTCCTCTTCTTACGATGTGGCCAATAAATGTGAGCTGTTTCTTTCTAGTGTTGATTTGTTTGTGTATTTTCTATCTCCAGAAATTGCGAGAAACTTGCTCTTTCTTCCTAAGTGTAATGGGGTGGTTTCACGTCGGGGGGGGGGGGATCCCGGAATTTTATCTGTGCATTTCTCATGTACTCGCCTCGTCCGCTTTAATGGCCTTCCGATCCATCTACATGAGTGGTCTGTTTTGACTCTTTGCAAATGCGTTTATCGCCCGAAGAAGAAGGTAGATTGCGCCTATCTCGGACGAGGATGCAGTCGGCGAGCAAATCTCGTATAAGAAAGACATCATTCCCTTCTTTGTCATTGGTACTGAACCCAATTATCTCTGTATGAGCCGTGTTGGCAACTTCGACAGTCGAGTTAGACTAGGTTTTCTATGTTCTAAAAAACAAGGGCTTGCTTCCTGTCTACGTTGTCTACAGCGTCCATAGCTATAGTCAGAGTCTCAACACTGCTTCGGTCAGAAGTTTGAACAATGTGTTCTACGACATTTGCTCCATGCTTTTCATTTGCGCAATGGGAAGCTGTATTTAGAGTGGTGTTTTTCCATATCCAGAATTGCATGTTCATGATGGCGTATCCAATATCTGGGTCATGACTCCTACTTTGAATGGGGTCATCCTTGTTTCTTGATTAGAAACAAGCGTCACAGCACATGGGGACATTCCCATATATCCTCTGCTTGCCGTTCCTTCAGCCATCTAAAAGTGTATAAGCTCAGTGTCCCAGTCAGTTACTGATTACGTGTTTTTCTTTACGGAGAGGGAGCACTTTCTCCAACGCCTCTAGTTCCACCCATTCCTACCATTCTCTGAATACGTACATTGTCTAGTTCTTGTCTCCTCGTAGGGTATCTATGACTGCTATAATCAATTCAATCATGTCTCTACTTATTTCGGTGCCGTTCACCAAGGCTTTGCCAGCCAACACATCGGCTCTTTCGTTTCTCCTGACCCCAGCATGACCTGGACAGTAGATCCATGTAATACTCTGCGCGTTATTGAGAAGAGTGATCCATTCAATTCTGATCATATATTTGTCTATCTTGCGCAGCATACTTTGAGAGTCCCATTAAATCACCGTGTCTGTTGGTGATTGCGTCGCCAGCCAAGTGAGAGCTGCTGTCACCGCGTCTATTTCCATTTTCATACTCGCTGTTGTAGTGGGATGCGCAGCTGACTTCTCATGTTGTTTATTATGTTTGTTAAGTGATGGTTTCACTTCATTTGTCGAGTCCCGCTCTTTCAACCTAGGACTGGTGTCCATTTAGGTTATATCAGGTTTTTTTTGTGTGTGTGTGGCTTGAATGCCTGGTTGGGGCTAGAACTTGGCTATCCAGCCGGGTTCGCCGCTGTGCTTTCTAGCAGCAGTTCTTAGAAGGACTATGATGTGGCTATGCCTTACTCCAGTGATAGTGGTGAGACGTTAAGGCATAGTCTGACTTGGTAGCCCTTACAAGGGCTTTTTGTGGTCTGGTGTTCTTTATCGGTGCTCCTAATTATTGTGCTGGATTTTCTCGGTGATGTTTATTGTTCTTGTCTGACGGGACGTCTTCTCTCAGTGTCTTGGCTACTTACATGGATGGAGTGCAGGATGGATGCTCGTTGTACGTGTGGTTTTTTTTTGGTGATATTTTTATTGTTTTGTTTTTATGGTTTTTTAAAAATTATTATTTAATATATTGATGTTTTTCATTATTTAATCAATTTATAATTAAATGAAATATATATATATATATATATATATATATATATATATATATATATATATATATACATTAAAAAAATGTTTAATGTATTTTTATAGTGTATTATATGTTAACATTATAATCTACAGGATTATATACACAAAATGAGCATAGAATACATAATATGAGTATAGAAATCCAGGTAACCCAAATATATTTAATACAGGCTTCTTGAATTTTAATTTGATACATAGCTATACAAAATTCGCTGGCATAATGTTATGGTGTATTATTAAATGATAGCATCCTAGTATTTCCTTCCTAGTCATATATTCACTCATTCACACACATACATTCGACGCATACATTATTATTATTCTATTCTGACTTAGTACATTTTCAGTCCCTAAAGTTACATTTGTTAGAAAGACAATTGTTTAGAAAGAAAAATAATGGAGGGAAGAGTACCTGGGAAGAGGAAAAGGGCAGACCAAGAAGACGATGGACTGACGACATTAAAGATAACATGAATACATCGCTCGAAAATGCCAGCCACATCGCCCAAGACAGAGAGAGGTTCAGAGAGCTCATTGGGAAGACAACGTTCTGGAAGGAATACGTCACATGACACAAAAGTTACATTGTCATTAAGTAATAATGACATTCGCATTCCCATCCGAAAACTTTCTGTGCCTTAATTTAGTTTCTCACTCATACATTCTCATACTCTCATTCACACTGCTATATACTTGCTCATATTCTAACACATATTCAAATCTTATAATCTTATTACACTCATTGCTGACCTTATACATATTCATATTCTGAAGTTTGATTCCAACTCTTTCAGTAATTGTTATTCAATATTCATTCCTATGCTAATACATATTCAAATAATATAATACTCCATATAATATTTCACATAATTCAAATACAATACAGGGACATTTATGTTATTTTTTTTTTAAAATGTATTCTATTTCTTACTTGGTGTGAGTGGGGTTAGTATGTATGTGATGAAGTATGTGCTATTATGTGTTTGTGGACTGAAACCCAGCACAACCGCTGAGATGTCTCGTCTGGGGTGGATGGCATGTATGTATGTTGTTCTAGTGGGCCGAAACTGCACTTGCACAAGAATATCTTCTTTGGGGTGGGTAGCATGTATGTGTGTGATATTTGTGTTCTAGTGGGCCGAAACTCTGCACAAGCACATCTTCTTTGGGGTGGGTAGAATATATATGTGTGATATTTGTGTTCTAGTGGGCCGAAACTCTGCACAAGCAAAAGGATGTCTTCATTGGGATGGGTAGTATGTATGTGTGTGATACTGATTAAGTGGGTCGAAACTCTGCACAAGCATAATGATGTCTTTTTTTGTGGTGGCGTCGGACTCTCAAAGTATGATGTGCAAGATAGAAACGTGTATGATCAGAATTGAATAGGTCACTCTTCTCAACAACGTGCAGAGCATTACATGGATCTACTGTCCATTTCATGCTGGGGTCAGGAGAAACGAAAGAGCCGATGTGTTGGCTGGTAAAGTACCGTAAAGCCTTGATGAACGGCACCGAAATAAGAAGAGACAGGATTGAATTGATTAGAGCAGTCATGGATACCTTACGAAAAGTCGAGAAGGAGGTCAAACGAGACAATGTACATATTCAGAGAATGGTAGAAATGGGAGTGACTAGAGGCGTTGGGAGAAAGTGCCCCCTCTCCGGAAAGATCAGGAGAACGCGTAAAATCAGCAACTGATAGGGACACTGAGCTTAGGTCCTATACTATAGGCCTACACTTTTAGTTAGCTGAAGGAGCGGCATTCAGAGCATGCCACCATGTGCTGTGACGCTTGTTCATAATCAAGAATCCCCGCCACATGCAATTGTTCATCCGGACAGTTCAGAAAACAATGACAAATTACTAAACGTTTATATTATCTAGATAATCACCACTGAATAGGAAATGCTACCACTGTTAATAAAATTAATATAAGGGCCTGGCTAGCTCAGTCGGTAGAGCATGAGACTCTTAATCTCAGGGTCGTGGGTTCGAGCCCCACGTTGGGCGATAATTTTTTTTATTTTTTAATCAGAAAATGTATTTAATCATTCATTCCATGTACGAGAAGGTACATTAAATTAATCTGTTCGTAAATATTCACTCCCCAAATATATATATATTTTTCATTTCAGTGTTCATTCTCAAACTTCCATTGGATCTCCCTTGCAGCGGGACAATGGCCCTACTGGAATTTCCAGAGAATGAAAATGTGCTGTGTTGCTGTTTTATTTGCGCCAATGGCCCGACACATCCGTCTTCAGCGGAATATTTTATTTAAAATAAACAATTAACAACAAATATGAAGAAATAATTATAGGAGATAAAGATCCAGCAAATAATATATTTTGAACATATTAAAGGACACCTTATTGAAGACCATGCTTGAGGGTATAGTCGAAGGAAGGCGAGCTATAGGTAGGTAGAGATACAAGTGAGAGAGTAACATCACAAGATGGACAGGATACAGTCTGGCAGAGTGCACTACCAAAACATGAAATAGAGATGTTAGAGGTCTCTGACAGCCAGCCTTCGTTACGGAGACGGCCTTTGATGATGAAGATGAAAGAATGATGTTTTTTTCGTAATTTTTCCGATTGAAAATCTGGTTTTTTTTGGGGGGGGGGAGGGGGGGGGGGAATTTAAAAAAAAGTTCATTGTTAAGCAGGGGATTTTAGCCAATTAGTGACAATGTAAATATAAAACTTGACAAAAATGTCAATAGTTAAGCGGGGGTTCTTGCCAATTTATTGACAGGTTGTAAATGGAAAACTTGTTTTAATATCTCCATAGTTAGGCAGGAGATTCTTGGCAATTATTGGCAAGGGATAAATAGAGAACTATATGAACGTATAAGGCGTATACAGTTGACTTCTTAAGTTGGCTGACAAGGTTGAACTGTATAAGATTGAACTTCTTCTGTGGTATATATAGTCAGTGACTATGTGGGCAGCATATGTGTGGGCAGTGTAACTATTTCACATATATCTAGGTGATACATAAAGGCTGAATAACTCACTGCAACTTCAGCGTTTACATATATCTGGTAACTTTATTATACCTTGGTTCAAAGTCCAGAAAGGTACAACATCAACTTACAACATGAATTTGATAAATGGCGTATCCAATATTCTGCAATCAATTATGTGTATGTAACTGAACTCCAGTATACGATAATATAGTTAGTTTGTTCCTTTCGTGCCGCAAGCGACACATAGGGCAGGGGTTTTGGTTCTCCATATGATGCGGTTCGCTGCCTGCAGCTTTAGTTCCTGGGTGGTCTTACAGCCTATTAATTTCCCTTCTTTAAGAATGGTGTTTTTAAGGGTTGTTTTAGGTCTTCCTCTTTTTCTTTACCCTCAGGTGACCACATAAGGGCTTGCTGGTTTATTCTGTTTACATCTAGTCGTAAAACGTGGTCTAGGTATTTCCATCTTCGTTTTCTTATGATGTTTGAAACATACTCTTGATGATGTACTCTTGTGTTTTGTCTCTTAGATCACTATTTGTGACGAAGTCGCTCCATTTTATGTTCATCAGTTTTCGTAGACATTTGTTTTCGAAGCTGTTTAGTTTGTTGTCTGTTGCTTGAGTTGATTTCCAGCTTTCACTACCATACGTTAGCACTGATACAATACATGAGTTAAATAGCTTTAGTTTGGTGTTTGTCCATAGATATTTTGATTTCCAGATATTAGTTAATTTAGCAAATGTGCTAGCTGACACTCAGTGGCGTAGCGTTGGTCAATGGCGCCAGGGGCGGAATCATAATTTTCCGCTTTGTGACATTAAAACAATATGTCAGTGATTGTGAAAGACTGGACGAAAATAAATTTGCCGCCCTCCCGATGATGCAGCCCGGGGCGGTCCGCACCTCCGCACCCCCCTCGCTACGCCACTGCTGACACTGCTATACGTGTGTTTATTTCTTTCATTGAGTCTCCGTCAACAAACATTCGGCTGCCCAAGTAATTAAAGCTGGAGCCTTTTTCCAGTATTTGGTTATTTACTAAGAAGTTATTTGTTGAGATGTTAAGTTCCATGATATTTTATTTGGACGTGTTGATCTGAAGGCCAATTTGCTCTGCGAGTGTGCATAGTTTGTTGGTTATATCTTGTGTCTGTTGATGAGTAGAGTTTAATAATGCGATGTCATCTGCAAAAACAAGGTCAGTTAAAGTGCTGTTTTTTAGCCATTTTATACCAGCTTTTTCATCATGAATGGTTTTACGCATGATCCAGTCGATGGCTATTCCAAATAGCATTGGTGATAATACGCAGCCCTGTTTCACATCTGTGTTGACATTGAACCATTCTGAATTTCCTGTATCTGTTCTTACGCAACAGGTTGCTTCATGGTAAAGAGCTTTTATGATGTTTATATATTTTAACTGGAATCCATAGATTTTAAGAATCTCCCATAGTGCCGGACGATGTATACTGTCGAATGCCTTTTGAAAGTCTATAAAGTTAATTATCAAGGGATAACTTTGAAACTCAATTGAATTTTCTATAATAATTCTAAGAGTGAAGATGTGATCTACACACGAACGGTTGGGTCTAAAACACGCGTGTTCTTCTCTAAGTCTTTGATCAACAGCAATTTTCATTCTTTCCATTAAGATGCTACAAAACAGTTTTCCTGGGGTTGATAGTAAAGTAATTCCACACCAGTTGTTTCAATCTGACAGGTCGCCTTTTTTTGGTAATCTGAAGATTACACCATCTTTCCAGTCTTTTGGATGAGATTCTGACTGCCATACAGCATTCATTATAGCAAGTAGGTGGCCCAAGGAGTTGTCGTCTGCTGCTTTTAGCATTTCCCCGGAGATTTCATCATTTCCACAGGCTTTGTTGTTTTTTAGTTTCTTGATGGCTTGTTTCATTTCATTTAATGAGATGTTATCGTAAGATGCATTTAATGAAGGTATGATTTCTTCTATTTCAAAATTAGGTGTTATTGTTGGGGGTGGTCTATTTAGTAGTTCTTTAAAATGCTCTGCCCATCTATCAGTTTGTGCTTGTTGAGAGAGTAAAATTGCATGGTTTTTGTTTTTCACCGGAACGTTTGTAGTTGGAGGATGGTTCGTGAGTTGTTTAACAATATGGAACAATGTTTTACTGTTTCCAGTGTTAGCTGTTATTTCTGCTACTGAAGATAACTTTTGTATGAGATCACGTTTGTCCTTGCGTGCGCTTGTTTTTACTTCTTTATCTAACTCAGCGTATACTTGTTCTGATGCTTCGTTTCTAATACGATAATACATACGATAATATAATCCAACTCTAAAACAACTCAGTGTTTCCAGACTCTCAAGTCTGAAACTATTTTCTAACTCCGAACCACTCGACTGGTTCGAAACTAACTTTCCTGGACACGCCTGTCCAGCTCGAAGTCCAAGCTCTCTCTCTCGTAAACCAAACTAAAACTGATTCCACCTAAAACTCTAATTCCTTTCCCACAGTTCTCAATCTTTCAACATTTAGGTTAGTCCCAAAATTAACCGCATTCAATCTATCCGTTCATTCAACATCACAGTCACACTATTTATTTCGATACGTACTTAAAAGTGTCTTAAGTCTAATCTAGCGATCTCTACTGTTTCCTTATTTTACTGGTCAACATTCAGGTGACCGCGGGATACAAATCTGCGTGTCACCGTCTTTTGTATTCGCTGTTGCAATTAAACATTTTTGGCCGTAGGTTCAGAACTCATTATTTGATAGGAATCTCCGTTAACTGATACGATCTGCTACCTGTATTCCGTACGGTCGCTAGAGATGGTTATAAAACTAATTGGCCCGTAGTATACGGCCACAACTAGACTAAAAATTAATGATGTTTTTAATGGTCATGGGATGTTCATAAATTAAGTAAACACTTTTTTACCAATGTTTTACCTCCTCCCCCTCCCCTTGTCAACAAACTGTGAAGAATTCAGGGGCACTTATTGCTTAATTATGCCAACACCCACTCCCATTAAGTTTTTTGTAGAAAAAGTACGAAAAACAATACATTATATTTTTTTCTGATTTTTCGAACACATGTTCCAAATTCTAACGATTTAATTGGTATGGAATTTGTATTTAGCTAGCGTCAACTTTTGTCAACTTCCCCTTCGAAACTGCCAAGCGTTTTCACATGGTCCTATGGTTTCTAATAATAACACAATCTGCAATCAAATTACTCACATTTTCGTGCAGGGCTAGCTTGACCATGTTAACTCTTTCAGGACTTTATTATTTTTAGGTGTGGACCAAATTAATTTTCAGGAGTAGAAAAATTTCCTTACATGTGTTTTTCATTGTATCACTTGAATACTAATATTGATAAATAGTGTATGTGTAATATATCGTTGGAAAGGGGAATTGATACAGAATATGAATATATAAGTACATTGATGATATTTGATTACTTCACAAGGTTAGGGTTAGTAAAACACAAAACAAGAAAATGAAAATGTTAATTTAGATTTATTGACTTAACAGTTCTGTGTCTCCGCCAAGACTTTTTCAGTCATGTCATATTTAGAACTCACTGTAAGATTGGAATATTTATTGACTTACAGTTCTGTGGATATCGCCACCAAGGTTTTTTAGTCTTGTCACATGGAAATATACAGCTGTAAGTTGTAAGCTGAACTTACTCCTGCCACCTAAGCACTACAAATATTTGCTACATTATTTGGTAACCAGTTTTACATCTATAGCAGAAGAGGCAAACCTTATTTTGTCAGCTAGCTAAATTTAAAATTTACGCTAAACCTTCAAGCTAAACCTTTTAGTTCTATGAAGTGACAATAAAGTCACAGTTTTCACCAACTGCCACATGCCGAAATCGGATGTGCTAGGCCTACAAGGCGCATAACGGTGGCACAACGTAATCACGCTCCCGGCGGAAATCGCACGGATATCCATGATGGTTACAATGGAGCGAACGCAAAACAAACAAACAACAACATTAAAAAAAGTCATCAGCTTTCGCATCAAAAAAGTTATCGGCATTCGCATCAAAAAAGTCATCCGCTTTTGCATAAAAAAAGTAATTAGCTTTCGCATCAAAAAAGTTATCGGCATTCGCATCAAAAAAGTCATCCGCTTTCGCATAAAAAAAGTCATCCGCTTTCGCATCAAAAAATGTTATCACCTTTCTCATACAAAAGAGGGAATTACATACAAAAATGGACGAATGCATTTTTCACATTATTTTATAGGTAAACCCCCTTTCTCAGTGAAAACTTGTCTACGTCCCTGATGGGTTTTTTATGTGTGATGATATTATTATTCGTCATAAACTATACTACAGGGAACAGTCGAGGTTGGAAGAAGCAAACGAAGACTAAGAAAATCATGGACAGGCAGCATCAAGGGCTAGATAGGTTAAGGTATTTTCATACTCATCTGCGTTGCTGAAGATAGAATTTGCTGGTGAACTCTGGGTGTTATTTCATCCAATGTGGTACTCCTGTGAACCTGGCAGGTTATAGCAGTGTTATCCAACCTTTTCTTTAACCTTGCCCCACCTCAATCTTTCAAAAATTATGATGTCTTTCTCCCCCCCCCCCATGTAAACATAAAGGGGTCCTACATTTTTTATAGGACTATTCAAAAATTGACTTATTCCATAAATGAAACCTAATTATAACCTGTTGAGGACACAAGACTTGGGTTTTAGGAAGAAAACACTAGGAAATTATTAAGAAAAAAAAAACAGTTAAGTAGGCTAAATTTTCAAAACATATAGAGAACTAAATCTCAAGTACACAAATATTTTGCCTGAAGTGTCCCCCTAAACAATGAAATTCCCTCCCCCCCCCTTTCCACATGTGTAGCGTGTGCCACAACGCCGGGTTATAATCTTATAGTATGGTGTGATAGCAGGGAAAGGGACATGAGGTAAATGGGGACTGTTGCTGACCTTTCGTGCGAAGACGGTACCTCATCTTAAATGAATAGCCTATTGTAATGTTAAACTTCTGTCATGTTTACGGGGAAATGTCACTTTCTTTTTTTTTAAAGTACGTGCCAGCCCTGATTAAGAATCTCGAATAAACAGGTCAGACTTAGGCCTATTCAATGGTCTCATTTTATCCTCACGGTAAACCCCCACCACCCTCCCAACACAACACAAAACACCAAAAAATAAAAAATAAAAACCGAGAAATACAGGAATACTCAAAAACGTGAAATAACGATGTACACAGGAGACACATTCACGTGACATTTACAGTGCATGAATAAATGTCTCCTTAGTTGATGATTGGTCGATAAGGGATTAAAATCTTTTGGTTAAGGTATGTTGATATCATGGACTGCCAGAAAAACTAATGTGGAAGTGTTGAAAGAGTCATATGCGAAACGGGCTTTAATCAATAATATAAGTAAAAGACAATCTTCATATTTTTGGCCACTTCACGAGACAAGGAGGTTTGGAGAACATAGTCACAACGGACAAGATTGAAGGCAACAGAGACAGAGGGCGACAATGTGAGAAATCATTAGGCAGTTTGACAACCTGGCACGGCAGGGAAACAACAGCGAGATTGATACATAATACTGGAGACAGAGAGCTGTGGAGATACATGTTCGCATACACCAGCCGGCATAGCACCTGATGATGATGTTGATATCGTTTTAGCGTAAATAGGCTTCAATTTCTAGCAAGTGTACTTGCGTTACAGCAAACACACACATCGTTAGGCTGCTTGTTGTTTGGTGAAGGCTCCACTGGCTTCGTGAACTGTTCTTCCACGTGATCTGGTTGTAAAAGTCCTTGCGAACCACTGATTGTGGATTATTTTGATCATCTGTGTCTCACAACATCGATATCATGAAAATGTTCGGACTTGAACTCCGTGAACACATCATTCATTCACATTCATATGTGTATCAATGAACTCTCTAGTGATTGCAAAAATAGTCTTGAAAAGATATTCAATTCGTCACCAAGATCGATGCCTTCTGGTGCACACATTTGTTCAAGATCGATGCATTCTGGTGCACACATCTGTTCAAGATCGATGCCTTCTGGTGCACATATGTGTTCATGATCGATGCCATCTGGTGTAAACATCTTTTCAACTTCTTGTTTCATCTTCTGTATCCATTCTCAAGCTCCTGCAGATCAGCAGGATATAGTCCAGATAAAAGTTGTGCCATAATTGACAGCTTAACTGACAAATCGAATTTCATAATAGCCTCTAGGTCAATTGACACTATGGGGTGAAACCAGTGTTATAAATATGTTATGAAGAAGGGGGAGGGGGAGGAGTAATTCCCTTAAAAAAGTTATTCGTGTGTTTTCGTGTATCCGATCTTCTTCATGTGAATTCTGATGTTCCTTTTGTGAAAATCTCTACGGAGGGGGGGGGGGGGAGGGGGCTTTTTACCAGCATTTTGGCCAAGGCATAGACCTATTCTGATTTGCTAAAGGACGGGAAGTTGAATATCTCAACCCTACAACCTCCTTATCTACGGGCCTTTATTGGACAACAAACTCCACCTTAAATTGCTCTTAGTTGCTGCTTAAAATATGCTTGACAGGTATCAGTTTAGCTCCCCAGGCTCCCCTTTCAGACTCGTCAACCAAGGACGATTTATATTGGAAATTAAGTTTATCTAACTATCACTACGTTCAGATTTTTATTTACTAGAAACAGATTCTTGAAGAGATTCTTTCTGTTTAATTATATCAAAGAACACGGGTCAGCTGTGTTAGAAATTTAATTTATTTATTGGATGATCTCCGTGACAGAAGACACATGGCAATTACATAATACTGTGAATTAATTAATACGTCTATAGAAAATACGTTATGACCGCTGATCTATGTATAAATAAATCAAAGTCTTCACGCTCGACCGCATTTAGGGTTACGAAGCGTGTTTATTCGCTTGAACGAAGCGAGACCAAGTGTGTTGATTTGAACACGTAACACATTCGTTGTATTTGTAAACTGTTATAGAAACTGGGACATAGGCAAAACAGGGCGAGATATAAGTAAGTGTTATAAAACCTAGACAATCTAGGTGAGACCTGGACAATCTTTGCACTCAATACATACAATTACAATACCTATGTGCCATTAACATAAACAAATGTATATTTCCGCAATTTTAGTAAGTAATGTATCAAGTCAAAATATTTTGAGTTTACATTTTTTAAAACTCAGCTGACACATGTGGATGTCGTTATATTGTGAAATTGCGTTAATGTTGAAAGTAAATTATCTCTAACAAAATGAAGCGTTTTAAAACTCACAAATTGCAATCCCATTTTTTTCCTTTTTGAATACTAAATTTATTTTCTTTTGTTAACGAAATTATAATTAGATAATTAATATCTTTTAAATTACGAATTAAGAATCATGGCCATAAAAACTGTAAGTACATTATATCAAAATTATTTATTCTTTCCAATAAATAGCAGTATCCAAATGTTAAATCAAACATACGTTTAAGTGTAGGGAGGTAACCGTGTAAATACAAATAATACTAAAATTTAAGTAATTCCAAAGTTTTTTCATGACAAAAAAGTCGAGTGAAGCACTTTCTAAGCAGCTCTCCTATACCCCCGTAATCCTCTCTCGAGGCGGTATGACATAGCAGGCGCCGACATCGAAAGCCACTCGGACGCTGAGTATAGCTCACCACTCAGCTGAGCACGTTTATGCTGTTAACATTCCGTACGACCGAAAACTTCACCCCGGTGACTTCGTCCTGTCTTAACATGTCATATGGGGAGGAACCAGCCTAGATCCCAAGCGGTACTGTGACGAGCGAGCTGACTCGACACTGGCTGAACCTTGACCCCGCGGTGGAGTCTAAGACATGTGAACGGACTAATGACACTGGTTCCCATACAAAGTCAAGATCCATCTTTTGTAAAGTTCCGCGGGGAACTTGAACCTGATACGGACATTATCCCTTAACATCCATGAGTTTATGTGCCACACTTTTGTTCACCATGTCAACAGTTAGGGAAGAATGTCGTGCATATTGCTTTCAAAAAAACGTTTTTATAAATAGTAGAACGGGAAGAGTTACATAAAATCACTCAAGATAAATGAGAGTTGTTTATTTAAATTATTTTACCACATGATCAGATCAAAATATTTGTGTTCTTATGATTTATTAATATATTTGCACATATTAATACATTTCACATGTATTACATCCCCTTAACTGATAGTATCTGCGGGGTTATGACCCTTAATAAATAATGGAAATGTCCACTCTCTATAACCCTGCTATCCTAGACAGAGCCTCAAAATATATTTGACAAAATTATTTTTCCATACAGAGCCTCAGTTTTTATCCCATTGTTCCATTGCAATCGCATTTTTATCTTCTTAAAACTTCAAGTACAAAAAGATCCATGTTTTTATGTTATGAGTTTAATTCAAGTACAATTAGTTTTCGCAAAAACAAAACACATGACATTTGTTTGGACAATCATTCAATCATGACTATTACATTTTTGTTTGTAAATGTTTTGTAAGGTGTCTTTTGCTAGGTCATATCGACTTACTGTACCGTGTCTCTCGTCAAATACAGTCACGTGAACTCATTCTTCTAAATGACTTTACTTGACGTTGATTTGTCATTGGCTGTCGACACAATGTATACAAAAGTGACCAATGAAAATCATTGTAATGGTTAAATAATGTGACTTCAGATGGATTATTTTCAAATAGTCCACACAACTAATTGAGAGACAAGATTATACAGTGTAGTAAACAATGTGTAATGGGGAATTTTTGATACCATACCGGTATATTCCGGTCATTTCTATTTGTACTGTGTCTTTCAGCAGACATGGGTTACATGCGATCTGTTGCATTCTTTATCTTTATAATAACTAATGAAACCAGTATTCTGGTTTTCACACTTTTCTTTTATTAATAAATGATATACAAGTTGTTTGGGTAAATTAGCAGTATATTGCCCTGAATCATTGATGCACAAAATAACCATCTTTTAATACGTATTGTGTTTAGGCAAGTGCCACCAACTCGTTCCGTCAAAAGCACTAGACAACACAAATTGTTTTTAAAAAGTCACACACCATTAGTTGTTTTTTTTTTAAATCTCGAGAGGGGAACAAAGAATAGCAATACTGTTTGCTTTCCGTGTATATTTTAAGAAGCGACTAAGGAGGTTATATGGTGGAGTTGGCTGCCCCCTCCTATATAAGGTCAAAATGATCCAGTGCCATTATAAAGTCGAATGTGTTAAGTCAAAAGCGAAGATCTCGCATCAATGTTGTGAACAATGACAAAACGCAAACGAACTACACCCTGTTATTCTGCAGGACTTTGAGAAAAAACGCAGAAACTCAATTATCCAGAGTGAGAACTAAGATGGAAAGCATCTATGTCTTGTTGACCAGATCTCAATGTCCTTTTTATCTCCTGTTGTTACCAGGGTTGATCACATCATGCGTAATATCACTCCCTTAATATCCACTTGTGCTTTACTTCTTTCTCTCCCACTTTCATCATCTCTTGCCTCCCATTTCGTCATATGTGTGTTTCTATTCATTGTTAGTCAGCTATCGTTTGTCCTGATGATGGTTTCTTTTTCAAAACGTCGTATGTCTTTGCGCCTATTCGCTAGTATGTCGTGCGTATACATATTGATAACATTTGTATCTAAATCCGTTTTTCCTTATATTGCACTGTGTTGTCCCAGCCCTCGTATTTCCAGCCGATGTGTTGTTCCCGGCACAAGAGATTAATTTCTATAGACCAGAAAAAAGCTTGTCATCTTTCCTCAAGGAATATTACTATCGTATATCTTATGCATCGCATAATTCTTTTCCCCTTTCCTCTTCTTCCTCGTTTTCCAGCAAGTCAGATGCTGATATGGATTCCATCAAAGAACTGAACTGTTCAAAGAACAGCTCCAGTGCAGCAGTTAGACAGTGCAGCAGTTAGACAGTGCAATAGTTAGACAGTGCAGCAGTTAGACAGTGCAGCAGTTAGACAGTGCAGCAGTTAGACAGTGCAGCAGTTAGACAGTGCAGCAGTTAGACAGTGCAGCAGTTAGACAGTGCAATAGTTAGACAGTGCAGCAGTTAGACAGTGCAGTAGAGATTTCCGTCAGAGCTGTTTCAGATAGCCATCGTTTCCCCCATTGTGCTGTGATATAGTGGGCAGTTTTGTAAAGGAATATCATCATCATCAGGTGCCATGCCGGGTGGCGTAGGCGGTCATGGCTCTCCACAGCTCTCTGTCCACAGTATTATGTATCAAAGTCGTTGTTGTTTCTTTGCCGTGCCAGGTTGTCAAACTGTCTAATATTTTCTCACGTTGTCGCCCTCTGTCTCTGGTGCCTTCAATCTTGCCTGTTGTGATTATGTTCTCTAAACCTGCCTGTCTCATGAAGTGGCCAAAAAAAGGAATATTGCCTTTTTCTTATATTGTTGATTAAGGTCCGTTTCGCATTTAACTCTTTTAATACCTCTACATTAGTTTTTCTGGCAGTCCATGGTATTCTCAGCATTCTTCTGTAGAACCACATCTCTGTTGCCTCCAATCTCCCACTTTCCAGTTTGTTTATTGTCCAAGACTCGCACCCATATGTTAGTATAGGGGTTATATAGCACTGCAGAACTCTCTTTCTCACCTCTAATGACAAGGTCATATTACACAGTATATTTTTCATTTTTCTGAATGTTGTTTTTGCCTGTCCTATTCTGCATCTTATTTCTGTTGAACTTCTTCCATCTGCTGTTATAATTGTACCTAGATATTTGAATTGGTGGACCTTTGTACCGTAGATATTTGAAAGGAATATAAACATTCAAAAACTTATTTTTATGTCTTAGATCTGGAAGAATCTGCGCCATAGTTTCATTTTTTGGTGAAATTACCCCCCTCCCTTCAAATATATAGCCCCAAACGTGAACCTAATTACATTTTGAGAACCACTGCTCTTTATCTGCTTCTTCTTTTTATGCGTTCGTCCTCAAACTCATGTATGTTATCAGGATGTAATCCGGAGAATGGAATGTGGTATGTCATAATTTACATTGTGGTTGCGATATCTGCGCCTTTGGATCTGACACACTCTATTCAGCATGACTTCAGGATAACATGATCCTCTATTGAATAGAAGAGCCAACTCAACCTCCCAAAACCTTCTTAGTCACATTTTACGATGTGCATGGTAGACAACAATAACAGTACCACTAACTTTGCTTGATTTTTCCACACCACATTGGCACCACTGATCAAAACCACATAGCACAGTCCACACCACGCATTGTTTGTGTTTTGGTTTTTCCTACTGGTCCTAATGTTGACATCTTAAGAGCAATCTTACTTTCGTGAACTGTGTTCACGAGATAGAAATAGGGCTCTGTTTACTGGAAGAAAACTTGACTAATGTGTCTTAGATAGTCACACTGACTAAACATAATGCTTCATTAATTAAATATAATTTAGTCACAGTAAACAGGGAACTTGCCACTTTATAGAAGGTGGTTTTCACTTTATAGAAGGTGGTTTTACGTTTGCAATGAAGGGGAGATAATGTACACAGTTGTCAACAGATTTGCTTTAATTAATTATTGTGTCACAACAAAGTTGAGAAATCTACTCCTGATGTACTTTCACTTTAAATTTGCATTTACCAATTAGTGTGTTCTTTTTTTAATTGTATGCATCTGTCTAAAATATTTTTACAAATTATTGTTTCATATATACAAAAACGAGAAATTTGGATGAGATCCCCTTGTTCTATCAATTTAAAAAAAAATCATAGGGTTACTGTTTCATTGTTACAGTTACTCTTACTGCAATTACTGTTACTCATTGAAGCACCTGCCATCTGATGTTAAAATGGTGCCAAGATACTTGACTTTATCTCCATGATTTAATGTTGAATCATAGATAGTAATGCTGTATTCTGGCGGTGTGTATTTCTTGAAACAGCCATTACTTCTGGTTTCCTCTGGTTTAGACTGAGAATTTTGTTTTCACTTTTTTTACTACCATGTCTAACAAGGTTTAAATTTCTTGTTCTTTCCCTGCAATCAGAACTGTATCGTCAGCATATCTTAGATTATTTAGATTGTGTAACCTCCAACTGCTATTCCTAGCATGTTTTCTAAGTCTCACATAATATCCTCTGTATACAGAAAGAAAAGATCTGGTGACATTACACATCCTTGTCTGATGCCCATCTCTATCTTTTGAAATTCTCCTACATTACCGTCAACCCTTGACACAGCTGTTTGATCAACATAGCTGTCATCTTATTTTTACATACAGTCATATGTAGTATAATTTATATGCGTATTCTTATACAACTTCTGATTTATGAAACAACAGAGAATGAACAACGTAAAAACAAACTCAATAAACTGCTTTTCGCTGACGATAAAAACATCATGTATGATGGTGAAGGCAAACTGCAAACTCATATCAACTCACTATCAAGAATATGCAATAAATACAACAAGCGGATCAATAGACAAAAGGCAGAAACTATGCAAATAACGAGATCAACAGATCATTTAAACATTCAAATAGAGAACACAAAAATAATACAAGTCAAAGAGTTCAAGTACCTACTGAGTATCTTCACAGAAGACGGACGAGTCAATTGAGAGATAGAAAGAAGATGTCAAAATGAAAATATTGTGATATACCAGATGTCATTTTTGCTAAAGCACCCAAAAAACAACATGGAAGTAAAGAAACACATAAGTAAGAGCATTTTTGTGTCAACATTATGCCACCAAAGTCAGACTTGATAACTAACACCTACACATAAGTAAGAGCATCTTTGTGCCAACACTATGCTACCAATGCCAGACTTGGCAGCTAACACCTACACATAAGAGAAAGATCGAAACTTGCGAAATGTCTCAGTAAGGCTATTTGTCACCAGATTCGACAAGGTGCGCAATTAGAACATCAGACGGATACTAAGTATAACATAGTGCATCAAGTATATAGAGAAACAACAGATAAAATTGTTTAGACGTCCAATGAGGATGAACGGTCCCATAAGAGCTTATAACAAGATTTAAATAATGATACAAAGCCAAGGGCAGACTTAGGAAAAGATAGACAACATCAAGACCATCCTGAATACCATCATGAATAAACATGACTGCACTATAACCATAGCAATACACCTGGCTCTGGAACACAGACTACATCTTCTGTACAAACCTCAACGCTCAGCGGCAAGTGTGGACGTTATGACAATAGACAATTCTTATTTAAAAAAACGTCCGTATTAGTAATAGTTACTGAAATTTAAACCCCCTCCCTCCATTGTCCAAACTATTTTATCTGTTGTTTATATATATATTCTATGCATGATGTTTTATCTATTATCTTTCTGATGTTCTCATTGCACATTTTGGTTGAGTCTGGTGATTCCAATGGCCTTCTTCAGGCATTGCATTTTGCAAGTTTTGATCTTAAATAAATCAAAAATCCTGTACACCATTCAACATAACTGCATAATGTTCACAGTGCTCAATAATTACATACTTGGGTTATACATTGTTCACTTTCTCCACCTTGGATTCACTGGACATTTATGGATCACATTTATGGATTTAGAAGCTATTCATCTGACATTGGACTAGTCAACAATCTCAAAACATTAATCTATTGTTTCTTTTGAACTCTGTGCTCGCTTTTATTGCGGTGTTCTTTGCCAGAGAAACTTCTACCATTTATTCATTTTAACACAGGTGGGAGAATTGTAAGGAATATAATTTTAACACAGGTGGGAGAGTTGTAAGGAATATAATTTTAACACAGGTGGGAGAGTTTTAAGGAATATAATTTTAATACAGGTGGGAGAGTTGTAAGGAATATAATTTTAACACAGGTGGGAGAGTTGTAAGGAATATAATTTTAATACAGGTGGGAGAGTTGTAAGGAATATAATTTTAACAGTGTGTTGTCTAGTATTAATATGTATAAGGGTTAGTCATGGTCACTGTAATTGATAGCTTATCTTGTGTACGTTTGTTTATTGTCCATACTTCGCTTCCATTTTTCCATGATAAAGGCACAACGAAAGCCTAACTTACCTCCACGGGACGACTACCACCTACTTAACAGACAAGAACAGGTCATCATATTTCGACTGAGAACTGGACACAATAGACTAAACAGCAATATGTATACAAAATTTAAAATTGGCACAACAGCAAAGTGTAATTGTGGACAAGTCAACCAGACTTCAGAACATAGCCTTCAAGAATGTGCAAACTATGACACATTAAGATGCACATACTGGCCTTCTGATACATCGATGAATGTTAAACTTTATGGTACAAAACAAGAAATGGAAAACACTGTCCAATTTATACAAGAAACAACACTGCAGATATAGACATTATTAGCGAACGAAAGAAGAAGAAGAAGAAGCTTCCATTTTGACAGCATGGGTAGACGTTGTGTCAGTTTCCAGCCTGTATGTTGTGTCCGCACCAAAATATACCAGCAGGTTGAAAACAATCCGGTGATGGAGTCGCAGAGTCTGTATGACTTTATATAGTATTTTTTGTTGGCTTGCTTGCATTATATTGCTTGTGCCTAAATCTTCCCTTGTGATCTATAACCATCTCATCTATACAGATGTTTTTAGAAGGAAAGAACGCATTCTGAAATCTCGCAACTAATTCATTTATGAACGGCTCTATTTTACATTTACCCTGTGCATCAGCTCCAGCCGCATGAAGCATTGATTGGTAAATCAATAAGAATTTGGTCCTGCTGAAAATTGATCCAAACCAGGGGCTACTTCTGTGTGTTTTTGTGGACCAAAAATCCTTTATAGAATGTTTGGGATACAAACCCATGTTTATCAGGGTGGCGAGAAACTTCATAAAAATATTTCGATCGAGCGGAATCCATTTCGAATAAGTAGAATATTTCCTTCGGGGTTTATTCATTTTCAATTTCTGTTTGGTATAAGAATTTACATTGGCTATTAGATTGTCAATTACTGGTTCTGCCATCAAGGATAGCAAATACTGGAGAGGTGAAGCATTGTCAGGAAGGCCAAGTTTGCTGCCAGAATGTATCTGTATGAAATGAGACACTCCTATATTCTCTCCTTCTAGGGCTTCACGCCACACAACATCAGTCCTAGGCCTACCTTGTTGATTTGTGGAAGTTTAATGCATAGGCCTACTTGTAGCATTAGTAGGCCTAAAAATACCAGCTAAATCCTCTGAATCAGTAGATTCATCACTACTATTAGACGCTTCTTCAGAGGAACTAACATTCCTTGATCTGATGCAATCAGTTGGTAAATTTTTTATAAAACCTACACCAGTTTGCTTTGGTTTCTTACTTTTTTCGGCAAGTTAACACTATGCCAATAATCACTATCGGGATCATCATTATCCAATTCACTAATTAGCAAGCTCTGAAACATAACAATAGCTTGTTCTGCACTGTATCTAGAAGAAGTGGGCGTTGCCATTTTTTCAGAATTTCAGAAATAACTAACACAGAGTATGGCGGTGAAAGAAATTGTTACTTTTACAGCAACGCGAGTCGTCTTCAGTTTTCTAAAGGAAGCGAAGTTTCCTAGATGTTCAGAGGTTAACATAAAAACTTGAACTGGGCAAAACGAAATATAACTGTTCAATATATGATCGATCTAAAATCAAAGCCGTTAAAGTGGCGAAAGGTCCTGTAGACCCATACTATAAAGCCGTTATAGTGGCGATCGATCCCCAATGAGTTAAAGAAAGTTACGTTTTAGAATTGTCATTCAGGAGTTATCATATCTGAATCCCTCGTCCATTATAAAGTAATGTGGACTCATCACGATTCATCCTTCATAAATTACGCAGATCATTGATCGTGAACCACGTCAAGGAAGACCATCAACATATAATATCAATACCATGTTTATTGCATTCTACGACATTGGTTTATGCGGACTAGCGGACATTACATCTTTTTTTCCCTTCTCTTTCCACCAAGTTCTCCCCATACTTCTCTTCTATATACACACATCTCAAATTCACTAATTCTGTCTTCTAGTTGTTTGTTATTGTTTATGTTTCTGTGCCATACATTAATACAGAATAGATGTAGTATTTTATAATACAGCTTTTAAGCGTGTTTGTAATTTGTTTATATGTCAATACCTTATACCAATGAAAGTACTTTTAGCCATTCATATTTTCTTTTTAACGTCTTTTTCATATCTGCCATAATTTGTGATTATGCATCCGAGCTTTGATAAAGTTCTATTTGTTGCAATATCTCTCCATGCAATCTTATGTTTAGCACCTGTTCTTTTGTGATTTTGCTGATTATCGTAATTTTTTTTAAATGTTTATATAATTAGCACACGTGCGGCAACTGTATTCTCCAACATTTCCCCTTCTCTTGTTAGCGAGCAGTACGTATATTTGCCGCCGTAGACCGCCGTTGTTAGGTACACTTAAATCAATTTAAAATCCCCATTTTTTAAATATTATTTTTTATTAGATTTAATAAATCTGGTATTTTATTCAATTGACTACTTTTTCCTGCAGTTTTAATGGCAACCATGTGTTAAATGTCATTTCTTCTTCGGCGTTCATTCTCAAACTCCTGTTGGATCTCTCCTGTAGCAGTACTACTAGATCTCCAGCAGAATGCAGTCTAGAGAATGGAAATGCGCTGTGTCGTCGTTTTATTTGCACAAATGGCCCTACACATCCGTCTTCGGCGGAAATGTCATTTAAATATCTATATTTTCGCAATATATTGTCAATTTCAAACAAAAGCATCGCCATGACGGTGAATTGGTTTTATAGCCTTTTATTTTATCGAATTTTCATTAAAATCATTATGGATTGTGATTCAAATGATTATTTATGAAGAGATAAGTTATTTCCACACACGAAAATCAGTAACACCACGCTGCTTTATCTAAATTTATATTATATCTAGTCAAAATTCTTTATCGTGATGAATGGACATAAGCTTGAGGTGGTGAATACCTTCAAATACCTCGGATCCAGTATATGCAGCGATGGTAAATGCAAAGCAGAACTAAAAATAAGGCTGGAGATGGCTTTAGCGTCGTTGTCAAGGCTAACTGTGATTTGGAAAAGCAACATCAGTGTTGGAGTGAAAATAACACTGTATAAATCGCTGGTGCTTTCTGTTGTGTTGTATGGTTGAGAGAGTTGGGCACTCACTGCGGACATGCAGAGATGATTACAGGCATTCGAGTATAAATGCTACAGAAGAATTCTACGAATTTCCTATAGGGAACATAAGACCAATGTGTACGTAAGAAATAAAGTAGAGATGTGTGCAGGTGTTCAGGAGCCATTGCTTTCAATAGTGAAAAGACGAAAACTAGCATGGTTTGGACATGTATGCAGGCACGATTCCTTGTAAAAAACAATACTCCAGGGAACTGTCGAGTGTGGAAGAAGCAGAGGAGGACAAATAAAGACATGGACAGACAACATCAAGGAATGGACATGGCGAGATATTTCCACTCATCCGCATCGCTGAGGATATAATTCGCTGGAGGACTCTGTGTGCTGAGGCATCCAATGTGGTACCCCTACGACCCTGAAGGGTTATGGGTGTATTGATGATGATGTGATTTATTATTTGGATCTATTAGTCTTTGTAATTCTTACGATAATAATTTTAAAAACCCATAATACGTCAGGTTCGTAGGGATGTCACAATGAGACCTTTGCTGCAGAAAGATCTCCACGCATCTCTGCCATTCTGTTTAGTTTTGAAACTTCACATCCTGTCCATTTTTTAATATTATTCCGCCATATTTTCTTCTGTCCACCACTTCTTCTTAACCCTCCACCGTATCTTCAAGAACATCTTTTATCATCGAGGAATGTCTTATCACGTGCTCGTATTATCGAACCAGGGCCGGCCCTAACAATTGGGGGGGGGCAATTCGAAACGGATTGCGCGGGGCCCAGTCTGGGTAGGGAAGAGGATAATAAAATAAATTCTAATATGAATTTATGGGCCTATGAAGTGTGGGGCCCGACGCGGTAGCATAGGTTGCAATGGCCTAATACCGGCCCTGCATCGAACTTTAGGAACTTTGAAGTTACGAAGTATTCTTGCGAAGCTAGATGATGAAAAAAGGTCATATGCGCACCTTTCATAATGCACACGATCATATAACTAAGCTAAGAACGCACGCTTCACCAAGTTACACTCACAATGGCGGCTCCAATGATCATGGATGTGATACAACATTGATGCTAGCTTAGGGTAGGCCTATATTATGTTCTATTTATTATATACTAATGTTGAGGTCATTTATTCTATCTGCTACAAAAGTCACATTAATAAAATTACGTATCTATCAGTTGAGTAAATCAATTATTAAATTAAATTATTCAATTATTATGTCTTCATATATTAGGAGGTCGAAGAGGCAAAATTACATGAACAATGACCTAATAATAAATTATAATTAATATTCATCGCTATACGCTCTGATATAACAACATTGGATTATACGTTAAATTGAACTTTCAGCAGCATAAGAAATAATTAGTGTATTTTTTTTCAAGATTTTGCGTACTTTGGATTAGCTTTTCTATGTCTTTAAGTACAGAATTGTGGTGATTCATGATCGCCTACGCGTGTCGGCACGATATCGTGATGAAGATTCCTTTATGTTTACATTTTTCCGCTAATCAAGGACATAACTCTAATTGAATTTTCAAAAGTGGATGTAACAAATGTTCATCATCACTTGTGATGGACGAACAACAACACATTTTTCCGTATAGATTCTGGAACGGTGCCTATGATTCAATGCTTTCTGCTAGACTGCTTAGAGGTCGAGATAGTTGAGTTTTCGATCTATAAACCCGTAAATCGTCAGGGTCGTAGGGGTACCATTTTGGATTCATCAACACACAGCACCAGGGTCGTATGGGTAACACACTGTATGCATCAACACACAGAGTCAGGGCCGTAGGGGTACCACATTGGGTGCATTAACACACAGAGTCAGGGCCGTAGGGGTACCCCATTGGATGCATCAATACACAGAGTCATCCAGTGCTTTATATCTCAACAATGCGGACGAGTGAGGGAAAATCTTGTTCTGTCCAGTCCTTGATGTTGTTTGTCCATGCTATTTTGTCATCCACTGCTTCTTCCAATTTCGATCACTCTATGCAGTGTTGTTTTTGACAGGGAATCGTGACGGCATGCATGCCCATCATGCATGTTTTCATGTTAAATAGTTCAATTATTAATCCACCAAAGCACACATGGATATTCATGAGTGTTTGCTATAATATAGTTGATATAACCAGCAGTTGACCAGACACTTACCAATTAGTGTTATCTTAGTGCTATATCTTCACAGAGCGTGACCACTGGTACTCATTCTAAAATTGCTCGTCAATCATATGAATTCGTTGTCAAGCCACAAATAAGACGTGAACTTGAACCAAGGTCTCCTAGTCAAAAGCGACTGGCAATCCCACCACACTATCGCAGCAGGTCTATGCTCTATCCATCTATAGTGTTGTTCCATACGGTGTCTCACTCCTATCTCACTTTCTATCTCGCTCTCTCTCTCTCTCTCTTTCGCTACACGTATCTATCTATTTTTTTTTCACGAGTTTCTCATTGGTAATCACACTATTACAACCACATTCTACACAGATTTCCATTTATAACAGAGTGCACCGCCAAAACAAGAGACAGGGGATGTTAACTACTGTCCTGGCCAGTTTGGATATGTTCCAGTTTGAGATTGTCCTGGCATGGCACTGTTGTCCTGGCCAGTTTGAATATGCCCCAGTTTGATATTGACCTGGCGTGGAACTGCTGACCTGATCAGTTTGGATGGGTCCCAATTTCAGATTGTTCTGGCGCGTGCTTCGGTTTCATACTCCATGTTGCTGTTCTTGGTACCAGTTATCAACACACACAAAATTTTTTTTTATATAAATGTAACCCTATGGATTAACGGTTTGTTTCCGTAATGGTTCTGCCCTGCCCTAATGTATTTAGAAGTAACTTCAACTAATAACTTCAAAACCGACAAAAATTCATGGAAGAGTCTTGAACAAGACAGATCCGAGTGCCGTCGCAGAATCAAGAGCAGCCGCATATAACATCAGACACCAAATTGCACAACAAAAATGCGCTAAAATAAAAAGGCAAGATCTGCTCAATGTTCCACAGACTCCTCCCACACATGTTGAGAGTGCGGTGGCCAATTCCAAACACGAACTGGACCGAAAATCACAGTTGGGCACACAGCAGATCTTCATCATCATCCCAGTTGAGCTGAATAGCCATCGTCGACTATGACGAACGAACAGCAGAAGTAATAAAAATTGAAGTTTCAGCGCCATATTGCTGTTTCAGTGGCATATTGCTGTTTCAGCGACCTATTGTTATTACAGCGGCCTTTTGATATTTAAGCGGCCTATTGCTGATTCAGAAGTTTGCCACATATAGGGGCCTGATCATAAATGACGTCAACAATGTGATGGGGGTCCTGAATTTTTTTTTTTTTTTACAGTCGTTGACAGGAGTTAGGGGTTAACAAAAGTGGACATCAAAATACTGCTTTATACACCAATGAAATTGTGTGAATTAGAAGCCCGTTTGGAAAAACAATGATAAAATCGTGCAGTTTTCGTAGTTTTTACCAAAAATAATTTTGAGGCGTTCGGGGGGGGGGGGGGGTTATGTATTAAACATTTTAGACATAATTAAGCAAGGGAAAGCCATGAAGCATGGAAATTTGTTGACAAGTGAAGGAGAGAAAGGGGTAAAAAGTGACGAAAAATTATTGATGTGATTTATAAACAGCCCTTAGAAGTAATTACATCATGACCTTCGTTTTACAGGCCTGAGTGCAGGTCTCTGCGTAAGATGAATCCGACTTCTCACATGATTTTCAATGGCCATTTAATTATACCATTTAATTAGGATATTAGTGTTTTCTTTGACAGGAAAGGCGAAAATTATGTGTGCAAAAGTCCATCTGATGAAGGTCGGTATAATTTACGATTTTTACAATTCATTATAAGAATTATCAAGAAATTCCCGCCTAGCACACATACCAACAACTTTTCTCCGTTGAACGGGAATTCCCGCACGGGTGAACGACAACTCACTGTCCAGTATATTCGGAAATATCTGTTAGATATAATAACAACGCTAGAGCTTCAGCCCTCACAGTTCGTGGTCGGGCACGGCGTAGTCAGCCGGAACAACAAAGAAACATGTCGCAAGGACCAGAGATGCGTCCTGTTGTCGACGTCTGTTTCAGCAGTATTAGACTTATTGAACAACACAGTTGTCCAAAGAATTACATGGATATTCTGCCCTGGTCATGCTGGGGTCAGAGGAAACGAGAGAGCCGACTTACTGGCAGGCAATGCGGCGATAGACGGCACATTGCGAGAAGAGATAAAGCAGATTTAATAAAGGCAGTAATAAATTCATTTCAAGATGCAGATGATGTCAATGAGGTTGAGAACGTACACATACAGAGAATGTTAGAAATGGGAGTATTCAGAGGTGAGGGGAGGAAAAGTAAATTTTTTGAAAGTCCCGAAGATCATACAATCAACACCTGACCGGAACTGTGAGTCAACATACACTGGGATGGCTGCTGGAGCGGAGGGCGGAGCACTTATGGGAATGTCCCGCGTGCTGTGAAGCCAGTTTCTAATCAAGAATCAAGAAGAAGAATTAGGATATCTCCGGAGAACTCTTCTACCCCTGACGCGGCAAGGCATACAAGGGATACAGCGTATAGACAAGTAGATAGATATATTTAATTGTACTTTAGGGCCTATATTGCCACCCAATGAAAGTCATGGAAACATTCGAAATGGTCTTATACAGTGATATAAAACTCAGTAGCACTCAGTCTAACTAAGGACACGGAGTTCCTCGACCTACTTAACATCTACATTCAAGATTTTTAAATGTGTAGGTATGTGCTTTAAATTTATTTGATATCTATGTTTTTTATCAACGCACACAAGTTACTTGATATTTAACATAAATCCTCCACCTTTTTCTTATGGTCCATGCCATGTAGTGTTGGTTATCATATCTTTCCATGGCCTTCTATTTCGTGTGCTGTCAATAATTTCCAATATCGATGGTCTCCCCTTGCCACAATGCTAGGTAGTTACGCATCTTCTCTTTTGGTCTTTCTCTACCTCTCTTGTTCTTCAACTTGCTTGTTGTTACAATGTATTCCATCATTTCTCTTCTCATGATGTTTTCAAAACATGCGGACTGTCTCTTTCTGATGTGGGTAAGTAGCTCTCTTTTTTAATTAACTTCTGTCAAGATATCTTCATTTCGCTTTTTATCTGTCCATGGTGTTATTCTGTCTATAATATTATTCTATAAAACCATATCGCTGCTGCTTCAATGTAATTTTTAACTATTCTGCTGAGTGTCCAAGATTCACTTCCATACATCAGAATTGATTCTATATAACTAATAAAAATTCTCTTTCTCACCTCAATTGTCAAAGATATATTACATATGATGCTCTTCATCTTGTGAAGTGTTGTCTTTGCCTGGGCAATTCTACCTTTATCTTAATACATTTTACATCTGATGTTATTAATGTTACCCAATTATTTGAATATGTGGGCTTGTGTCAGAATGATCGCATCTACTTTGATGTTGCATTCTGAAGGACATTTATTCTTTGATATTAACATTACTTCAGATATTCTGCTATTCAGACTAAACACTTTGTTCTGACTTTCTTTTGCAATACATCCTCCATAGGGTCAGTATTACTATTTCAACTAACATAAAATGATGCGAACTTGTAAAATTATCCAGTAAAAGTGCAATTTATGACAAAATTATTCAAAAATTCTCAACTACTCATTTCCAGCACAGCACCAGTTATGTTAGTATTAGCCTGATCTAGCAAAGAGCCTGATACACCGATGATACAACGTAAACTCAGTATGGACATTTTCAGTGTAGAACATTCTTCCAGCAGGCAGTGGCTGATTCAGCACTTGACGTCAATGTGGTATGTCATTCGTGCCTTTTGCCAAATTATCATTGGAAACATGTTTTATATGAAGCGTTCATTCTCAACTCTCGCTGGATATTTCTTGGTGCAGGATAATAGTTCTACTATATTTCTAATAGGATGTAGACCTGAAATAAATATAGTCTCTGACTGGGCTGCAACATTATAACAAAACTAACTTTCCTTAGAGCCTACATAAGAATATTCCCAGCTGAGTTGCAAAATGTGAATGCCAATCTTAGACAATCACCAAGAAGGTGATAAACAAAATGATAACATTTTAAACAAAATGTTACAGATGAATCTTTAGAATACCATGGACCAGAAAGATCACCAATAGGGACACAGAGATTTGAAAGTAAAAGAAAACGGACCAACAAGGTTCTCTCTCAAAACTTAAAAAATATTTTGCCCATATCACCGACATGGCAACCTGGAAACAAAGCCCATTATTGTGGGGATGGTGTCAGGGAAACGAACAAGAAGTAGATCAGGAAAAAAAGTAAAAACATTAAGGACCACCTGAACATGACACGGAAACAGAAAGATTGGTTAAGATCAGCAGGAGTTTCGAAAGGTTGTGATGACTGATATATCCTGTCCAGGACATTCTACCTTATGATGTCTAGATAATGTAAATGCGTTGCGTCGCTATTTAATTTGCAGCAATAACCCGACATATCCGAGCTTCAATATTTTTTTAATCAGCGTCAAAATAATATTTAAATATAGAAACTACTGCATGTTGTCTCAGTGGTAAATTGGACAGTTAGTTTGCTTCATAAATCCCAACGGATTGATTCAGTTCATGATCCAAAAGCCGATGGCCCACATTGTACTGGCAATACTAGTAAATGTATTAGCCAGTTAATTCCTCCTATGCCATATTTTAATTGCTCATCACAAGTCATGATGGCCGTTTGTTACATCCACTTTTGAAATTAAGTAAGTTATATCATTGACTATGAGTTCGTAGATGGCTAATAAGGGCATAATCCCTATTCTAGCCGCAAATGTCATTGGACAGCTCGGGAATGGGATAGTAAATGGTTTTTTTTTATTTACTCTTGACTTTCTAGCTACTCTCCGATGTTTAGTGAGGAATTATTTATTTTTTTTAAATTACTGTAGAGCGCCATGTAGCTCTATTGTGTGCAAGTTCTTGCCATGAATCTTAGTCTAGTTTAAAGGTTTTCAGTGAGACCTTTAACGAGTCTTTTTAGTGCTTATTTTTGGACATATTAAAAGTGTATGCCCTTTTGCAATTCTGTCTGTATCTATATGTATATCTATCTGTCTAGCGTAGCAGTTTTTGCACGCGAATATTTTCATTAGAAAGCACTCCTCATAACTGCAACACGCGTATCCATCCATCCATCCATCCATCATCTATCTATCTATCTATCTATCTATCTATCTATCTATCTATCTATCTATCTATCTATCTATCTATCTATCTATCTATCTATCTATCTATCTATCTATCTATCTATCTATCTATCTATCTATCTATCTATCTATCTATCTATCTATCTATCTATCTATCTATCTATCTATCTATCTATCTATCTATCTATCTATCTATCTATCTATCTATCTATCTATCTATCTATCTATCTATCTATCTATCTATCTATCTATCTATCTATCTATCTATCTATCTATCTATCTATCTATCTATCTATCTATCTATCTATCTATCTATCTATCTATCTATCTATCTATCTATCTATCTATCTATCTATCTATCTATCTATCTATCTATCTATCTATCTATCTATCTATCTATCTATCTATCTATCTATCTATCTATCTATCTATCTATCTATCTATCTATCTATCTATCTATCTATCTATCTATCTATCTATCTATCTATCTATCTATCTATCTATCTATCTATCTATCTATCTATCTATCTATCTATCTATCTATCTATCTATCTATCTATCTATCTATCTATCTATCTGTATACACACACACATATATATGTGTGTGTATATGTATATATAGGTATATATATTTGGAACTGTACGATGTCAAGGGCTTACCTGATATTTTGTTTATAATTGGAATGTGGACGAACTTAGATATCTTGCACAGGTTGATTGCAAGTACGTTATGGTGCGCACAGTCTTCGCGCGGTCAATGAAATTACATCACGTGCAGAGCGTGTTGCCAGAAATTTAAACAAATTACCAATTTCAGCGTAGGTTGAATTATGCTATGATTTAATGCCACGAGTGCGCATCGCAAGAGAAGGGATACTGCTAGAATTTAGAAGGTGGAGTTGGATATTAGGTTTTAAAATGAATCATAACCCTAATACACAATGCAGGGGTTAGTGGATTATAGCTGTGTTGTCGGGTTAGTGCTGACCTTCTCACTAATTCGTAGTTTGTGCTTTTTTTAACGTTGCATTTCCAGCAAACTCTTCCGTCAACGTAGTAGTTTTTGTGCGCATATATTTTCATTTTCAAGCACTCATCATAACTGCAACAACGTATTTATATATTCAATGTATCTATCTATATATCCATTTATAATCTCTATCTATATATATGTCTATCTATCTGTGGCCATATATATGCTCTGCTGAAGGATGGGGTGGGGGGTTTACCTAAGATAATTTTATGGCCTTTTTGTGAAAGATGACGAAAAAGGGGGGAGGGTAGGCATTTGACCCATCTTTTGGCTAAGTTCTTAGTACACAAAGCCATGTTCCGATTTATTTTTTAAAAAGAGGGGGGGGGGGCTGTGTGGGGAGGTTGGAATACCTGATGGTTCAATTTTCAGTTTCAGTGAATTTTTTTTTATATCGTAAATTCACTGGTCAAGAATTTACAGATTTATAATTTGGTAATTATCAGAAAATGAGCAGTCTAGCTTCTTCGTATTTCTCCTGTTGGAGTCAAACGCTAATACAAATTTTTTCAATGAACTGTGATGTGACCTAACAAAAACCACACTATACATTATCAATATTGGTCTGGTTGTTTAACAATTGAACGCAGAAGTTGTATAATAGCAGCATAGAAGCATCATTTGTTGTGTAGTAGCATAGCCGCGTCATCAAATGTTGGGTAGTTTCAAGAATACAAGATGACCTAAAACAAATACCAATATTGGACTGGATGTTTAACCACTGGATTGGATGATCGCAGAAAGTTAGTAATAGCAGCATAGAAGAATCATCATAAGTTGTGTAGTAGCATAGGCGCGTCATCGAGTGTTGGGTAGTATCAGGAATACAAGATGACCTAAAACAAACCGCTCTATACATGATCTATATTTTTCTGGTTGTTTAACAATTAGTCGCAGAAGAAGAAGAATGAACTGTTATGTGATCAACAGTTCTGAGACAGTGCTGTCGAGCTTGTCTATAAGCTGTTTCACATAGATTTTTTTCTTGTTGTGTTGTGGTACAGTGGGCAGTTCTGTAGAATATGTTCAGTGATTTCTGCAGAGTGTTCACATTATGTGACCAACTCCAAACTTCCCATACATGCATTGTTGTAGTACTTATGGCGTGCTATCAATATGTAAAATTATTGTTCCTTTCTTCCAAGCGTGTAGATAGCGTGGTTTTTTTTTTTTGGGACTGTGTGAGTGAGTTCTATTCCATGTTCATGGGGCTATTATTGATGGACTTCATTTATGGAAATAATACCTAATCCTCTATCTGTTGTCGCTGATAAAGACTTACAGTTTTGGCACAAGAACAAACATGTTAAAGTAATGGCGATGGTGACCACATTATCCCTAATATGCCATTAGTTATAGAAAAATACTAGGCTAATACTGTATTCCAATATAATTGAAATTTAAAAACCAAATAATCACGTCTAAATCGTTGTCCGTGATTTGTATGTACTAGATATTTCATTCTGCCATCAGGAGGTACCACATTGCAAGAACGTCACACAACATGCTAATCTTTGATAAGAACTGCTCCCCAATTCAAGAGCTTATCCCTTCCAGTGACGCATTTCTAAACACCAGCTGTAACATGTCCAGATCAGTGGATGACTTTAAGAGGTATCCAGATGCCTTCACACAAGCACTGGCAGAGGAAGGTTTTTTGACATACAGGTGAATCAACTGCTTCTGTACTGGCTTATTTGCATCTTTATCCCACTAACAGCCATGTTTGTTTGTTTGTTTGTTTATATGTACTTATGTTCTTTCAACGCTGAATACAATGCATAGGGCCAAACCAGTGCTCTCCAGTGTGGGCGATATGATGCTGTTGCTTGTTGTTCTTGCATGTTGTTGAGGACACACTGTTGACTACACACTGACAATCTATATCTTAAGTACCCCGTGGAGCACAGGGCTGCAACTGTCACTCTCCAATAATGTATGTTATGCGCTGTTCTCTTTATTTGTGTCCGTGTGGTCACATTGATTTGATCTCTTCCACTTTTCTTCCTCGGGTTTTCCTAAGTTCTCCAACTCTCCTTTTTCCCTTTGGGTTTCATTCCAAACCCCATCTGGTTATGTGGTCATTTTATTTTCTGTGAGTGTGACCTATTCCTTTACATTTTCTACTTTTTATCACCTCCACCAGGCGCCGATGTTCTCATCTACAACTCAACATTTAATATCAACTCTGGTCATCTAATGCAAAGTAAACGATGGAGACATCTATTGATAAATATCATGTCATGTTTCTAAGCCATAAAACAATACATACATGATATTTGTATTAAACAACCTAACCTTGTTTCTCTGGGAAAGGGATGAGGAATTATATAATGGGCAAAAAGTATTGATAGCAAACCTTTCCTTATTAAATCTGTCGCCAACATCCGGATCCTTCCCTTATTGCCAATGATGCGTCCAAACAGATATAATTTAGCATCTCTTCAATTATACAGTGACAATAGACAGGATAAATGAGGATAAGAGAATATGCTGGAAAGTTTAGAATAATGGCATGGAAGATTAACAACTTGACTGAAGCGCAAGGAATGGGTTTTAACATTATGGAGATGTATCATGTATACCAGCAATCTTGACAAATTATTGTGCGATATTGGTATGGGGAAGAATGCAGATCCAATAACAATGTTAACAATTGAAGCACGTCTGTTTCTGGGGTTTTGAAATTGTAGCACAGAATTCACTTCGAGGTCAGTTCCTTGACGAGGAGATGCTACTTAGTCCAACCAGCAGAGGCTAGAAATTAAGACTGGCCAGGCCCTCCCACATTCTGGCAGGACCACAGTCTTACATAGCAAGTAAAGGTGCTGAAGTCAGCGACATTTGGCCAGAAGGCGCAAGGCCACAAGCAGAATGCCATGCATTATCGCACATGAATGTCTATATCTACATTCTTTTATTTCGGTGGTCCATCGTTTTCGTGGTCGACCTCTAGGTCTGCCTTTACTGTATCTGTGTAGCATAGCTTGCGGTGGTATGCTGTCTGATGGTAGTCTGCTGATGTGTGCAAACCATTTTATCTGTTGTATCTTAATATCTCCCAAGATTGGAGTGGTACCGGTTCTTTGTCTAATGTATTCATTTCTCACTTTGTCTCTTACCGATATTCCTAGGATTCTGCGCAACCATGCCATTTCAACTGTCACAAGTTTACGTTTATATTGTGCTGTCGTTGTCCATGTTTGGCATAGATAAAAAGCACGGATATCAGTGAAAAATAACCCAAGCCAGGAACATCACAAAAAGCATCAGCATGCAAAAGCTAAATTCCAAAGAGCCAAACTAGAAGCTAGAAGAAAGAGCTGGAAAGAGAAAACAGAATCCTTAAATTTTGAAAAGGATGGAAGAAAACTGTGGCAGTAGGTATGTTCTCCAAAAGGCCAATGGTTAATTCTAGCAACTTACACCACTATCTAGACATCTGAACATCAACATAACAACTAAACGAACATTAGGAAATATCAATTCCATACCAACATTCTGCTACTAATGCTAAACATGGACCCTCTTTAAAGTAGAAGAAAGATTACAGCATAAAAGGTGAGATGTTTGAGAAAAGATTTTCGGTGTCACAAGAATGAATAAAATGCGGAAAGATGGCGGAGAAATTGTAGGATACACACGAGTCAGTGACTACACCAAGAGACAAGTCAAATTGTTTGGACATTTAATGAGAATGGAGTCTGGCTGCCACCGTCGAGAGCGTATAACAGCAGAATATCGGGGATGAGGGCAAAGACCAAGACGTAAATGAATGGACAACATCAGTGACATTCTACAACCCCATCGAATTACAACAACAGCAACACATTTGGCAATAGAATATAGACTTCGGCTACCCACGAGGCTTCACGGCACAAATGGGTGAGACAGGCCCGTTCTCCTCAATGGGGAGGGCGTTGTGACACCACAAACCTCTCTCCTATCTACGGGCCTGCGTATAATGATGATATCACATTGTTTGAAGGCTAAATAATGAATTCCTGAATACTTACAAATGATAATGTTTCGTCAAAAACATTTTAAATAATTGCATTGCATTTTTGCAGTAACCCCGTCAGCAAAATACCAGTCCTGTCTGTATGTCATGGTTTCCTTGACGCAGAGTTAGCAGCATTAAATCTAAGTTATCAAGATGAGAAAAGGTACAAGGTAAGACTCTATACTTTATACTTCATGTTATCCTATATGTTTGTGCATTTTTCTAATATATAAAGCTTACATATACATAATAGATACAGAGACTAATGAATATAAGCAAAATACCAGACCAGTTAAATGTATCTATCAATGGTACAAAATTTAATGAATAATTTCATATAGAAGCATCGCAGCTGTGATTTTAGTCCAGACTTTCAGCGTGTATATTCTCAAGCTACTATGAATATATATATATATATATATATATATATATATATATATATATATATATATATATATATATATATATATATATATATATATATATATATATATATATATATATATATATATATATATATATACATCGGTTTATCGACACACGGACAACAATAACACACCCGCTGCACAGTTCGGTTGTTGTCTTTTGTTCTGATGAAGACTTTTAATCGGAACGTCGTCTATCGCTGTGTTTTGCTAGTTTGCTTGTTGCTTATTTGTTTTATTGACTAATATTGGTTACACTTGTACCTATTTACGTTCCTTTTGATATGTAAATTCCAGTAGGACCACAAACGTTTAACATTAGTAAGTGTCATGCGGCCTCAATAGTTCAATAATACAATGACCGAATTAAGCCTACTTGTAAATATAAATAACACATAAACCTAAACAAGTTTTCTTTAGATACGACATGCTGTCATGTGACTTATTCTTTCCAGAACGTTGTTTTCCCAATGAACTCACTGAACCCTTCTCTGCCTTGAGCCATGCGGATTGCATTTTTCAACGACGTATTCATGTTATCTTTAATGTCGTCAGTCCATCGTTTTCTTGGTCGGCCTTTTCTCTTCTCCGGGTGCTCTGCCATCCATTATTTGTCTTTGTAAACAGTTGTCTCTTTATATGACCAAACGGGTGTAGTTTTCTTTTTGCTATTGTATTTAGTAATCAACACTCTGGAATCTTCAATGTGTTTATAATATTCGAGTTTCCCTTTTTTTTTTCCTTCCATGATATTCTAAGTATCTTTCTGTTGCATTTCATCTCAAAGGCGTTGATCTTCTTTGCCGCTGTTTTACTGAAGGTGCAAGTTTCGCAGACGTATGTTGCAACCGGAAAAAATAAAAGTACTTAGCATTAGCAGTTTCGTTTCTATTGTGTTGTTTTTCCATATGTTTCTCAACCGTGTTATTTTACAATATGCCATTGCCAGGCAAATCTCTTCCTTATCTCTGCCATGTAGTCTCCTGCACTGTTGATGTTTGCTCCTCAGTATTCGAATTTATCCATACATTCTATCTCGATATTATCTATTCTGTGTTGTTTTTGGTTGTTGTTTTGTTAAATCTGTTGATATGATTTTTTTTGATTTTTTTTTTTTCACATTTTTGTGAAGTTTTGTGATTCGCTGTATTTCTTTGTGTTCTTCAATAGTTCCATCCCTTTAAATAATTTGAAAAGAAACACAGTGTCGTCTTCGTAGCGTAGTTCATGGATTTCAAAACCACCGATGTTTAAAGTTAAAGCGTAGTAGTCTGAGTTGTGTATGTCTTCTCTCACATTCCTCATTATATTTTCTGAGTAGATGTTGAACAGGTATGGGCAGAGTGTGCATCCCTGCCTTACTCCACTCTGTACTTCAAACCACTCTGAGAGATCGCCCTAAAACTTCACTGAAGCCAATTTGATCTTGGTAAAGTTCTTCTATTAGATGAATGATATGTCTTGGGAAACCCATATTGTTCATTATCTCCCACAGTTTTTGGTGTTCGACGCAGTCTAACACTTTTGAGTAATATATCAAGCACATGTGCAGGTCAGTTGAGAATTCCCTACACTTTTCTATAACAAGCCTCATGTTAAGGATGTGATCTCGTGTTCATCTGCCAGATCTGAAGCCGGCCTGTGTTTCGTTTGTCTCCAACTCTAATGTTGGTTTGATTCTTTGCATTATGATGTTTAGTATTATTTTACTTAATTGGCTTATAAGGGCTATAGTTCGGTAATTTGTGCAAATCTGAAGGTCGCCTTTTTGGGGGAGGGGTATATATCGTGATTTTTTTCATTCCTAGGCCACGTGCCGTTTTCCATATTTTGCAGCAGAGTTTGTGGTAAATCTTGATTCAGGCCTCGGTCCCTGCGTGTATAATTTCTGTTGCTAAACCATCGTTGCATGGGGGTTTCCTTTCTTTAAATTTTCTATTGCGTATTTTACTTCTTCCTTTGTATGTTCTGGCTCTTTTTCATAATCATTTATTGATTTGTTTTGTGTGTGTTTTACTTGGGTAATTGTACATCTCATTGCAGTATTCTTTCCATCCATGTAAGATATGCTTCCCTTCCGTTAGTATGTTTCCATGTTTATCTTTCAGCACTTTTAATGATGGTTGAAGTTTGTTGTCTTTTAGGTGTCGTACATTTTCTAACATGATTTACTGTTAGCTTGTTTGTTTTCTGCCCTTTTATTTCAATGCATATTTTGCTTATGTAATTTTGTTTGTCTTGTCTAATTCTTCTTTTAATATCTCTTGACAGTTCTATAATTTGCTCCAATTTTACTACTGTTTTTTATTTGTCTTCTTTCTTGGATAATGCGCATAGTTTCTTCTGATATATACTCTTTCTTCTTCTTGCTCTTTGTGTGTAGCATGTTTTTTCACAGTTATTGAAAATGTCACTTATTTTGTTTTCAAGTTCATTTAGAGTGTATTCTTCTTGTATTTTAAATAGTGTTTCGTATTTGTTTTGAATTTCCATGGTGTATTCTTTCGGTATAGATGTCTTATCGTATCTGGAAATGATTGCATTTTTTGTTGTCTTTTTTATCTTTGACTTGAACTTTGCGATGAGTAACTCATGATCAGTGTCGCAGTCTGCGCTTGGTAGTGTCTTGCATTGAAGGATGTTTGTTTTCCATCTTTTTTCTATTAGTATATAATCAATTTGTTTTCTTTTGTCTTTCCGGACAGTTACCTTGTTTGCTTATTTTGTCGAGGGCGAATTGAAGTTGATAGTAAAATTCTTCCATTTCGTATTTATATGTCACTGATGTTGGGGCATAAATCTGTATAATGGCGATGTTTCTTTTTTTTTTCTTCCTTTATTCTGATATTGATTATACGCTCATTTATGGGGTAATATTCCCATAAAGAGGATTCGATATTTTTGGACAGGTAAAAATATTTGATGTCATGAGTAAATATATAATATAATATAGAAGCATCGAGGAAAGTATTAATAAAGAAAAATCATGCAGCAAACGGGATTTGAACAATATTTGTTTTCTTTTATGTACAAAACTAAATCAGGTCTCAGAGTTCAAATACTTAGGAAACGTTTTTACAGAGGATGGCAAACTTGATAGAGATATAGAAATAATATTTTAGAAAGCAAATGCTGTGACTTACCGTCGCCAATACTCAAACATTCTTCACGCTGGGTGGCTATAAACCGACAAGTGATAACTATTACTTTATATTAACTATGTGTTACCAATTGTTATGTGGCAATTTATTTTACCAATGGCCCTTTGCACGGACACTTAAAAAATCGGTAGCGTATGCCCTTCGTGCATACAACAGCAGAAAATCGGCTACAAGGCATGATGAAGACCAAGAAGTAGATGGGTGGAGACAATAAAAGAAACTTTAAACCAATAATCCAAAAATCTCGATGAAGTCCCGGATGTGTCCGGTCAAAGGCACTGATGTTGCAGAAATGATGTAAACCATGACATAACGTATTTCTTCTTCTTCTGCGTTCATTCTCAAACTCCAACTGGATCTAGCTGGATCATGGTCCTGCTAGATTTCCAGCCGGATGTAGTCCAGAAAATGGAAATGCGTTGTGTCGCCGTTTTATTTGCGCCAATGGCTCGACACATCCGTCTTCGGCGGGGTATAACGTATTTCATTCCCCGGACTACCTCCTGCTAATGTGCAAGAGTTTAATACTCAAAATAAGTAACAATAGGCCCTAATAGTACATTCAATATTATTGGCATCTTACAGAACAGCATCAAACACTTATCTGAAGACAAGCAGGAGAACTATATGCGTCTGTTCTCTACCCAGTATCCTTTGGAGCCTCTAGTTGACGGTCTACCTGGATCAGTGTGGCTGGAATGTGTTGAACCAACGCTTTCTATACTGAAGGTGCTGAACGCTCTCAAACGGAGAAAGTGTAATCTCAGCATTCGAAAGTGTGCAATGTCAACAGCAGACAGGTGATGTGTTTGTAATTGTTGTTAAATTTATTAGGTTGTAGAAGTGATTTGTTGATAAGTTTATCAGATTATAGAAGTGACTTGTTGATGAGTTTATCAGTTTGTAGAAGTGATTTGTTGATAAGTTTATCAGATTATAGAAGTGATTTGTTGATGTGTTTATCAGTTTGTAGAAGTGATTTGTTGATAAGTTTATCAGATTATAGAAGTGACTTGTTGATGAGTTTATCCGTTTGTAGAAGTGATTTGTTGATAAGTTTATCAGATTATAGAAGTGACTTGTTGATGAGTTTATCAAGTTGTAGAAGTGATTTGTTGATGAGTTTATCAAGTTGTAGAAGTGATTTGTTGATGTGTTTATCAGATTGTAAAAATGATTTGTTGATACGCTAAGATTGTATAAGTGATTTGCAGATTTTAGAAGTGATTTTTTTATTGAGTTAATCAGATTGTAGAAGTGATTTGTTGATACGTTTATCAGATTGTAGAAATTATTTGTTGATAAGTTTGTCTGATTTTAGAAGCTATATGTTGATAAGTTTATCAGATTGTAGGAATCAGATTGTTGGAATATTATTTGTTTCTGTGCCAGGAAAGTGGTTCTCAATCTTTTCTTCTCCTGTGGCATCTTTATGAAGAACTTTTACTATAGTGATGAAAACAATTTTTGTTCTGTGGCCCACTTATGGGGTAATTTTTGTTCAGTGACCCATTTATAATGCAATTTGTTTATTATGTGACCCAATTGTGAGGTAATGTGTGTTCTATGGCCTCCTTATGTGCCATTTTTTGTTCTGTGGCACTCTTTATGAGGCGATTTTTCCTCTGTGCCCCCCCCCCTCTGGAACTAAAGAAAAACTTAATCGGTTTATGAAATTTGTTATGTTATTGATTATTAAGCATATCCAAACAGTTACCTTTCTATGACAACCGTGGATTGGTCTGTGGTCCCAAATTTCCTAATTTTTAAAAATCTGTATAACCAAGCAATACATTGTGGTCCCCAGGAAAGTATATGACTCGCACTAAAAACCATTGTGCTACGACATTACTTCCACTGATGGCCATTTGTGGTCCAAGCTCTTTCTTAAGCAGGATGATGTCTACTGGTGAAAAATACAAACATAGGATTACGCATGTATCTATGTTCCTTCAGCGCTGAATATGGTATATAGAGCAGAAACCAAAGCTCTCCAGTTCGAGCGATGCGATGATACTGTGTGTAATTCTCGCATATTATTGAGATCTACAGTCATACCCTCTGTAATTGTTGTTCTGCGAAAAGTCTCTCTTGGTTTTTCACTTTTTTCTGTTGCCATCTAGTACCAATTTTAATTCTCGTAGTGACAATCTTTTTCATTCATTCTAAGTACATGTCCGATATAAGTCTATTGTTTGTTTTCTTGTTGTTGTAGAAACATAATGATGCATAGTGCCTTCTCTTATTTATTTAACTTGGATTCTTCCCAACAAATATTTAAGAGTTTTCCAAGACATTTAATATCAAATGAATTTAATTTCTTCTCCAGTGCTTTTTTTCAACTTTCATAACCGTATGTTAATACGGATATTACATTGGAGTTTAGCAGTCGTAGTTTGGTATATTTACATATTGATTTTGATTTCCAGATGTTTGTTAGGTGGTTGAGTGCACTTGATGCAGGCGCAATTCTGGTAGGAAACTCTTATGTTGTCTCTCCATCTTGTGTCATTTTGCTGTCTAAATATGACACGTTATCAATTGTCTGAATTGCTCCTCTGTTGAGAGTGACTTTAAAATTACAGTTAGTAAAATTTATGATCTTAGTCTTGGAAGTGGTGGCCTGAAGACCGATTTGTTCTGTAAGATGACAAAGTCGGTTTTTGCACGCCAGATAATAAAATAGAGGTGAGCCCCTATATACATGTCCACAAGAACCATTACTTTGAATAGTGAAACGAGAAAAATTTGCATGGTTTAGATATATATGTCGACATGATTCCTTTGTCAAAAACTATATCACAGGGACAGTCGAAGGAGGGAGGAGCAAATTTTGACAAAGAAAATCATGGACAGACAGCATCAAAGACTGGTCAGGTCAGGATTTTTCCTCACACGTCCGCATCGTTGAAAATCTAAATCGCTGGAGGACTGTGTGTTTCTTTATCCAATGTGGTACCCCTACGAGCCTGATGGGTTATGGGATTATCGGTAGGCCCCCCCCCCCTATGGCATGCAAGGGTCCAATATGGAGAACTAAAATAGTAAGACTGTCTAAAATAGCCTGCCGTACTTGGTAATTAAGGTTGTCTGGGTTAGAGTTTTCTGCCCCATCTATATGTTAGAGTGACCTAAATTATATTCTGAAGTTGGACGTATCAGACCGAAAGGGTAAAGTGGCTTGTAGAACAATGAAGTTAGTTCTACAGTAGATGTTGGAAGTGCCCAACATTGGTCTTAAACCACATCGTAAAGAGTTAGATGGACTCTGGAGAATTCTGTTTTGGATCTCAGTGCATATTCTTCAGAAATTGAAGGATGTCCGGGTCAGTGTGCATCTTCAACATACCAATATGACAGAATTGGTTTATCAACTTTCTAACAATATTACAGTGAGGAACTTGTTAATCAGCAAAACTTCAGCACGATTTCTCTAATAACATTTTCGTATATTTATCTCCATTATTAAATACTTGTTCCGCGACAAATACTCTTTGCTGAGAGGTCAGTACCATTCGTGGTCAGGGAATACAAGTTAGCTCTGCATGTTACAGCAATCTGCTAGCTGTGCAAATACACGAAAATACACAACTTTCAGTGGCGTAATATTGAGCACATAATTTAAAATTCTTTATAGACACCTTTTAGTGAACTCTTCCTGATTTATTTACAGTAATGCTGCTAGCCGAGGAGATTTCCAACACATTCCGCACATGTTGAATCACTTTATTAATGGTCATCATCATAGGCTGATGAGAGTACAGTTCTTAGCACTTGAGGGTACTCTTAGCGTTCAGTCGAGGAATAACCAGGTTATAACGTTTGCTGAATTTAAGGCTATGTAAAAACGTGTTACTTTTCTTTAAAGTGAAAATAATATAAATAATTGAACCCTCTATGAATTTGACTATTCAACTTTTTGTTGAATTTTTATGACTTAATACAAACAAACTAAAAAATAAGATATATAAAATGGTATAACTGTCTGTCTATGTGACTTGTCCTTTATTGAACGTTATCATCGCGGCCACTCTGAACGTCTCTCGGTTCTGTGCACGCTGTCCAGTCTCTTTCAGTATCATATTCAGAAGGTCTTCGATATCATGTGCCCATAGTAGCCTTTGTATGTCTCTTATTTGCTTCCCTAAAACTTACGCCACTATTAATCTTTCTAAAACAATATGTCTTTTTATGTGTCAAAAATATGTTAGCTTGCGCGGTTTTTTTTATAGTATTGTGGATCCATTCTTCTATGTTCATTACTTTGCTAACGTCTGCATTGGTTCATCTTTCTGCCATGGTATTCTTAGAACCTTCCTATAACATTTCATTTCGAATGCTGATATTTTCTTCTCTAATGCGGATGTCATTGCCCACATCTCACAAAAATATATTGCCTCTGGAAAAATAACTTTTCAATAGTTGTAACTTTATTTTTCTGTTTGCTCTTCCCCATATAATTTTGTTGGACTATTTGCTAAATATCACCTGATGATGGCGAATACATCCTACAGGATTGCCAATACAGTGTGGATGGTCGGATTTCAAACAATGACCATGTTTTATTTGTAAGTCACGTTCACATGCCAAAAAGGGATGTGCTTGGCCTAAAGGTAAAGGTAGGTCCAATGGAAGCAACCTGCCGCCGGGGATAAAGATAACTCTTCATGTACTAAGTCGCAGCAACTATTATGTTGAGTAGGCAGTTCCTTTCCTTCTGTGTTTATCTTCCCTAACTCATGCGTCAGGTAGCTATTTACAGCTGGGTCTACTGAAGGAGCTGTCGTGTCAGGCGAAAAATCAAGACTCTGGTTTTTTTGGTGTCCAGTCGTGATTTCGAACACGCACACTGTACCCGGTGATAGTAAGCAAGCTGGCTAAGATACCAATCACCTGCTAAGCCTACATGGCGTAATAAAATAAATGGTAGCACAATGTATTCCTTTCCCCCAGCAGAAACCACATGAAAACTCGTGCTGGTTAACAGAGAGCGAACACAGAAGAAGAAGAAGAAGAGTCAAGTCCACTATTCACTCTGTCCCTGAGGCAACAGTGTTTTTATTATACAATAATATGTGTGACGATGCTCGAAGTACTGCTACATTGGAAAGAGATAATGAAAACGCGAGTGCAATAAAGTCAATCCTCTATGCCTTTTGAGTCTTATTTTTGTTTGTTGTATATATAATTTGTTTAATGCAGATTTTATTAAAATTTGGCCCGTCGATGATAGATGGATGTGTCGGGCCAATGGAGTATATAAACGGCAACACAACGCATTTCCATTCTCTGGACTGCATCCTGCTGGATATCTAGTAGGACTTTTGCTGCAAGAGAAATCTAACGGGAGTTTGAGAATGAACGCTGAAGAAGATAACAACTTTTATGGATTGCTCAATGATTTTGTTTGAACACCAAGGCTTTGACACTTACTTTAGTAGACGTCTATAGCAAAGTCAGTAGTGAAACAGCCAACGGCAACACGTTTGACCTTGGTTAGCCTTTAGAGTATATGTACTTACTGCGCAAAATGTAATTCCAACAGGTAAATCCAGGAATAGGATAATGAAGTTTTGCTAATCATCACTAAAGACACATAATAACACACACAAATCGACGTTTTGACCAAAAGGCATTTGTCAAGATAAAAATTAAAACATACAACGGAAAACGGACAGTAAGGATATGGACGTTCACATTGGCATGTAATGTATAATAGAAGAGGTGAAACGACACCGGACAAGGAATATACACAAATGACTACAAACATGTGACACGAAACGAACAGAAACTATGGAATAACTATAATCATACATGAGACAGGCGTTCATTGATGACGTCGGGTTTAAGAGAATGCCAATGAGCGCCTGTCTCATGTATGAGTCTAGTTGTTCCATATTTTTTGTTTGTTTCGTGTCGCATGTATGTAGTAACTTTTGTATACTCATTGTCCGGTGTCGTTTCACCTTTCTCGGTCAATCTACATTACACATGCCAATGTGAACGTCCATATCATTACTGTCCGCTTTCTGTTTTGTTTTAATTTTGCTTTAATTTTTGTCTTGATAAAGGCCTTTTGGTCAAAACGTCGATTTGTGTGCGTTATTATGTATGTCTTTAGTGATTAGCAAAACTGCATTACCCTATTCCTGGATTTGCCTGTTAGCCTTTAGAGTGGTGACTACCAGCGTGATAAATTATTATAAACAGATTGCAACGTGGTCTATTCGTGATATAGCTACAGACATCCACCGTTTAGTGGAATTAGTAACAAAACAAAAATACTGAACACATTAGTTACCACCACCAAGGTCAGATGTGTTGGGCCATTGGTGTAAATAAAATGGCAGCACAAGGAATCTCTATTCTATAGACTGTATGCTGGACTATTGTACAGCTACAAGAGAGATCCAGCGGGATTTTGAGAACAAGCGCTTTGACACTTCATAGACACGTAAGGATGATGTTCTTCTTCGCAAGCAAGATGAGCGTGATATAAAGAATGGCCAAGTTTTGTTTGATTGTTTGTACGTCCTCGGCTAATTAATCTAATTTGGGCCGGCTCTGAACGACCTTTTTTAGTGCGAGTAGAAGTGTAGTAGGTCTTGAAAGGAGGGAAACATTCTTATCTCTCTTTTCGGTTTTTGTCTCGTTTGAATTGCCTGCAATGTTCTACTCTTTCTTATTTGCACTTGTAATTCCCTCACTGGTCTGATTGAACCAGGCTGGGCGGTCATTAGCTGGGTATATCCTGCAGTGCTTGAGGGATGTCTTCAAGTCGTTCCTGAATCGTGTATTGTCATCTCCGATACTATGTACTCTCTACGTAATACTGAAATCCAACATGTAAAGATTGGATATTCTCACCTTAGTTTACCTGCGCACAATTCACCGTAGAAGTCTCTTTGGAAGACGCTTGTCTTGAATACAAATGATGTGACCGGCTCAACGATGTTGAGACCTGGTCAACAAGAATTACGTTGTGAGGAATAATAAAAACAGCTCAGAGATCGCTGAGACAGCTTGAACTTCAATATTCAATGTTTAAAACATTCATATACACCATATTGCCAAATTGGATTTGCGTCTATGGCATAAAAGTGACATGCCACACTAGAACGAGTCTTGAATCCTGTGCCCACGAATCAAATGCTAGTATTATCATTTCTCTCATTGCTATTTATTTGCTGTATTTTCTTACCAAAAGCTGTCAAATCGTCATCAGATTACAGTTGTGATATTTCTGCATGCTGATAAGTGAAGGAGAGGAGATGAGCGCCACCAAGGAAAATTCAGTCTATTAGCTTACTACAATTATAGTATCTCTATAGTATGAATTGTTTCCTCTAAAAAATAATTTGTAAGAAACGTTGATGTTAGAAGGAGAAGATAATACAAATAAAATATGGGATTGACAGCAACAAATGGTCTGGGATAATTTTTCTACACTCGACTGAACAGCTGAGGACAGTTTTATTTAAAGTTTTTTGGTACCGATTCTCATATATGACACCCCTGTAACTTCTTATGCGTACCCTCTAAGATAATCGTCACGAGTTTCCGTGGTTTCATTCGGAGAGCATGGTCATCAGGTGCCATGCCGGTTGGCGTAGGAGGTCATGGTTCTCCACAGCTCTCTGTCCACAGTATTATGTATCAAGGTCGTTGTTGTTTCCTTGCCGTGCCAGGCTGTCAAACTGTCTAATATTTTCTCACGCTGTCGCCCTCTGTTGCCTTCAATTTTGCCTGTTGTGACTATGTTCTCTAAACCTGCCTGTCTCATGAAGTGGCCAAAAAAAAGAAGATATGAGAGCATAAGCATGTTTTATTGCTAGTTTTACAGCGAAGCTACGTTATGTGCACATATCATGTGTCTCTACTTTAGTGGGCTTCCCTAGCCTGTGATAACCGTTCTGTTTCCAGAAAAACGAGAGTATATATTCTTATAACTTTGATGGTTTTCACCCACTGTGACCTTGACTTAAGACCAAAACATGTCTTAGGGTGACATGGTGTATCCAATTATTACATCTGAAGCAACCTTGTCTCGGTTTATGTTTACAAGAAGGCCTGAAGGTCCTTGTGGTGCGAATGTCCTATGGTATGTACTAGCATTAAATATTTGTGGTCCTTTAAATTTACGCCTCTGCAATGTGTGTGAGTTGTCGGTCTTTCTCATCCTACTTGGATGTCTTAACTTCTTATTTTTCTGCTTTCGTTCGCCTGGAACGTGCTTATATCTGAAGTTTTACCTCATCTATAAACTTGGCTGTGTTTTGTACAGAGGTCAGATCTAACTAAAATTCCATCTTTGTTATGCTGTCGATTCGGATAATGTGGTGACTCAAGTTGCGAGGCGAATCGGTTTCAATTAAATTGACCTAGTTTAAATCCCGCCTTCTGCCACAATTGGTTGTATCCAATGCGTTTTGTTGTAGAAGTTATACTATCTGGTCGTGTTACGTGATACCATGGTTGCTGGTGCGCCTGGTCTGTTATCTCCGACATCAGTGCATATGCTTGTTGGGCGAGACTGTGGTCCTGCTCGATATAGGGACCAATCTTAGTTTTCCAACTTGAACGGAGACTGGAAACCAATCTTAGTTTCCAGCCCCCGTTGGCTGGACTAAACCCCAATCTCTACTTAAACGAGGTAGCCTCGATGGGGGCTGTAGAATTTTTATTAACTTAACTTGTGCCTCTGTTCGTTGATCGCGAAGCTAATAAACAATGTTTGCTGTTTCTCACAGAACAATTCTCAGGAGATTCAAGAAGGAAGATCTCCCACACGACCTATTTTACACGCAAGCAATAGTCATAGACGAAGACTTCATCGACAGTACCGGCCTTACGATGTTCTTCAAAATATGTCAAGAGGTTCAAATCACATCGAAAACGTCCACGAACTAGGAGGTATCATCAACAATTATGACTATGGTGCTGTGGACTTCATGGGAATATAAACATATTCATAAGAACTATTTTTTAATGGAGTTTGATAAAAGCGTCATTGATTTACTCTTACAAAAACCAAACACTGTTAAATCTCTTTCAAGATATACATTTTCCTTGCAACTGACATACTTTAAATCTGAAATTCCAAGTACAAGCATACAATTTACTAGTGTTCTTCTTCTTCCACGATCATTCTCAAACTCTAGCAGATTATCTGGATGTAGTCCGAAGAACAGTATGCATTAAAGTCATGGTTTACAGTTGGGTGCGATTTCTGAGCTTTTCAGTCTGAGACATCCAACTTCTGGGTCACTTTGACCCTCTATTGCTTGAGATTGCCAGTTCCGCCTCCAAATCATTCTTAATCACCTCGTTCGACATGCATGACAGGTAACATTACTATTCTTCGCTCCCCGTTCACTCGTCATCGCACGGACATACTAGAAAGTAAAGTGCTTCTTTTTTTCATCGCTCTAGGGACTGTGTCACTCTGCGATTTGAGTTATATTAACATACATAAACTGTGCTTTTGGTGTAGATCATACTCTTCTGTGTGCGTTCTCAGACTCGTGTTCCTTCTTCTTCTTCGGCGTTCATTCTTAAACTCCCATTGGATTTCTCTTGTAAAGAAAAATGGTCCTACAAGATTTCCAGTTGAACGTAGTCCAGAGACTTGAAATGAGCTGTGTCGTCGTTTGTGTGTGCCAATGGTCATACACATCCGTCTTCCACGGACGCAATCATTAAATTCCAACAAGTATATGTTTATCAAATGTAATTGCTTCGACTGTTGAAATCAGATGTGCTGGATCATTGACGCAGGTAAAACGATGACAGTTTTCTTCTGTGTTCACTTTACCAACACAACGTAAGAGATCCAGCTGGAATCTAGTAGGACCTCTGTCGTGCTGCAGGAAATATGTGGCAGTTTGAGAACGAACGCCCTTAAATAGGATTCCTTCGAAGTTTTATCGTCTCTCAATAATCTGTACTCTTTATGTTATTTAAGATACAAATGTGTCTTAAACACACTGAGAGTTCTGTTTAGTGATTAACCTTGTCTTCTGAAATTCAAGTCGTATTACATTATCAAAAATAATTCATTCTGAAGCTAAGCCAAGTTGTTCTTAGTTCATGCAATATAACGTTGGTTATGTCTTTCCTCGGCCTTCTGTCTTGTGTACTGACAATTATTGCTGATAACGTTTTTTCCCATGATACGATTTCAAGTTATCCAGTATTTTCGCTCACGGTCTTCCACTTGCTTGTTGCCTGGATATGCTTCACTTTTCCTTTTCTCACGAGGTGTCAAAAGAATGTTAACTTTCTATATCTGTTGCGAGTAAGAGTTTCTCTTTCTGATGATTGCTCAGAATATTGTTCATCTTGTGAAATAGCCAAGATGTATTGTATGTGAAATTTAATGTGCTGTTTTCTATTCTGGCCTTCTTAAGATCGTGTTACAGTTTCATTATCACTTACATAGTTATTATTATAGCATGATTCTCTTGTTTGATGTCTGATCTGTCATTCTGGGTGAACTCTAGTCTGAAATTCTTCGTTTAATTTCATATATCTTTGGCTGGAAATTTGAGCCAACATGTCTTTTCGGTTGTTCATTCTGGTGTCTGTTCATCTGTTCCATACATTCACAGTGTCGTAGAAAGTAGTCACATCCTACGGATGTGTTTATTTAGTTCGTTATGCCCTGTTCCTGCTGGTCTAGATTGCATCAGGAATCTTTTGTCCAATTATTTTTTCTTGGTGTGTATATCTCTCATCCCGATATGAGACTTAACTGCTTCCCTTCCCTTTTCGACAGCTCCTAAGCCGTTCTCTTACCAGACACGCCACATTGTGACGTTATCCACTTAAGTATAATTTTCCATTTACACTGCTGGCTGTTAGTTACTCAGGTGCTAAAGTTTACCATTCTTGAGTCTCCAGAGCACAGTTCATCTGTGAAGATGGTCACTTGTTGACACTCATACATGATCACAGATCAGGGCAGCCTGTTCCAGTGCTTGAACTTCAGCAGTGTAATTGGATCAGAACGTTTCTGTGGGATATACATGTATTTTGTTTCAGGACAATGCGCAGGGTATGTTATAAAGATGCCACAACCTCCTTTTCGTACTGCATTTGTAGCTCTTTCCAGCAGCGTTTTTTTTTTGCATTTGTCCTCCGCCGCCTGCGGAAGACGGACGTGTCGGGCCATTGGCGCAAATAAAACTACGACACAACGTATTTCCATTCTCTGGAGTACATCCTGTTTGAAATCTAGTAGGACCATAGTAGTCCTACAAGAAATGTCTAGCGGGAGTTTGAGAATGAACGCTGAATAAGAATAAATTACCACCTGTTCTCTCTTATAAAAGAACAATGGTCCTACCAGATGTCCAGCAGGATATCTTCTGCGTTTGTTCTCAAACTCCTGCAGATAAGCAGGATGTAGTCTGGAAAATGGAATGCGTTGTGTCATGGTTTACAGAATTGCTGCGATATCTGCGCTTTTCAGTCTGACACATCTGACTTCAGCATGGCTTTGGGTCATTGACCCTATATGGGATGGGACAGCAAACTCCATCCCATAACCTCCTTAGTCGCCTTTTACAACATGTGTGGAAGGTAAACAGTGTTCCTATTCTTTGCTCCCCTTTCGGGCCCCAGCAGGATATAGTTCGGAGAACAGGAATGTGTTATGTTGCCATTTTATTTGCTCTAATGGCATGACACGTCCAACTTCTGCATTGGTAACTAATACAATACAGTCAGAGTTTTTAACCATTTCCAATGAATGTCTGTATATCGATAGTATAATTGGCAAGCCGTACAAGGTTCCTGTACCCACCAGCTGGTCACCACGCTTAAAGGCAAATCCTTTAGCATATACTTGCAACTTTTTTTTTCTTGCACTTATTTTCAAGTCAGGTATACTGGGCCATTACGGAAATAAAACAGTGACGCAGCTCATTTCCGTTCTCTGGACTATATCCTGCTGTAAGCCTAGTAGGATCATTGTCCTGTTTTTCTACAAAGAGATCTGAGGGGAGATTGAGAACAAAGGCCCAACAAAATACCACCATTTCTTTCAATGGTCCTACTATATTTTAAGCAAGATGTAGTCTAGAGACCAGAAATGCATTGTCTTTGTTTTATTTGCGTCAATGGCCCGATAATCCAACTTCGACAGGAAATACTTTTATCTAAGGTTCCATGATTAGATAATTTTTCTCTAATTAGATTAGAGAAAAAGGTATTGATGATTAGAGAATTTTACTTGATCCATATCAAGATCATATCAAACTACAAAGCATAAATTCATGGCATTTCAAAAGAAACATTTATTGGATTATATTACCTTTCCTTCAGGTGACATTATTTCCAAAATGTAGTCTTCTTTATAGATGTTCTAAACTGCTCATAATTCTGGGTGAGTTGACCTGCTGCAGTCAAGGGCATGTTTAAAAAATTTGAGATGTGTCTTGTCTATCATCATCTTTGGAGGTCCTTACCCATTACCAGAAACCATGCCTTTCATTATTAATTTTTTCCATGCTATTTTTCTTTATATGGCCCAAAAACCTCAGCTTTCTTGTTAAAATGTTGTTTAGGAGTCAACCCTCTTGGACATTAATGTTCTTAACTCTTGTTAATTATTTTTTTATGCTGTCCATTTTATTCTTAACCCCTTGGCTGCGCGGGGTAAAAAAAAAAGGTCAAATCGTAATTGCAGTGATGAGAAATTGTAAGGATTGTTGAATTTTTTTTCCCCTAACCAATTTTCCCACTGCATTCTTGCATTCAATAATTTTAGTGTATTATTACTGTATACTTTCATTTATGAATTTACAAACATAGTGCTTCTTTATATTGTGGAGGAGACGTAAAAAACTTTATATACATTCATCTCACAAAAGAAAAAATTATTTCAAACAAATAATCATTATAATCCATTTTATTCAGGACGCAAAGTTTTTCTTATCAGTGATATGTTTGTAAGCATATTTCTTTGTCTCATCACAAATATGTTGTATGATAGTATCATGTGATACACATTCAAAGATTCTTAGAATGTCTGCATGATCAATGTTTTGAACTACTACACCATTATTGCCAGAAATGAAAATATTGACATCTGAACATGAATTTACATAATCTCAATTGCTAAATGACCTTTAGACAGCGTGAACTAACTAATCAGAGTATTTTAACACTTTGAGGTGCTTTCAGGGGTAAATTATACAAATACATGGTCTATCGCTCCTTGCTGAGATGTCTGCAAAATGGAGGTAATTGTTCATTGTTTCCTTAAGGATGACTCTTCAATCAAAGGATTAATTCCTTATGTACCAGTAGTATATTATTTTGAAGGCAGCAATTCTCTTCACCACTGATTTGTTAAGTATCCATGTTTCACAGCTGTAAATTCTTACTAACAATATGCTCCTGATGTTGTCTGTCCATGATTTTCTATTTCAGCCAGTTTCTCCACCTTTGACTGTTCCTTGCAATATCGCTTTTGACAAGGAATCATGACAGCACACATGACCAAACAATTGACATTTCACAAATGAAAGTAATGATTTTTGTGAACCTGTATACATCTCTACTTATTTCTTACTTACACATTTATCTCATGCTTTCTATAGGATATGTGCAGAATTCGCCTGTAATATTTATATTTGAAGGCCTGTAATCATCTCTCCATGTTTGCAGCAAGTGTCCAACTCTCACAACCATATAACACAATAGAAAGCATTAGTGAGTTATACTGTTAGATTTTCACTCTAACACTAATGTTGATTTTCAAAATTACGTTTAGCCTTGACATAGAAGCTAAAACCATCTGCATCCTTACCTTCAATTCTATTTTTCATTTTCTATTGCTACATATACACATTCCGAGGTATTTGAATGTATTCACCTTCTCAAGTTTATACCCATTCATCCTAATGTTGGTCTGTGCTTCTGTGTCTCTGCTGTTAGCCAAGATCTTGCTCTTTTCGTGTTCATTTCTATTCCGTACTTAATTATAACTTTTTCCAACTTTACTGGTAAATCTTTTAGTACTTCTGCTTTAAGATACCTTCAGCAAAGTGCAAATTTATATACATATATTATATACTATTGTTTATGTAGCAACATTTATTCAAACCTTCATTAAGGAAGCACCAACTATGAAAAATAAAAATCAAATTGTGACGATACAAAACTGTCAGTGTTTTATGGTGTACACAATGAAAAAATTCTGTTCAAGTTTATTTCAATGAATAATACAATCTAAAAACTTGAGTGTTTCATCTTCAACAACACAATATCCCTAAAATAAAGATTCAATTTTAGTCAAGACTTTCAACATGTAATTCTCAAGTCACAATGAATATGGACAGGTCGACTGACACAAACAGACAACAACACACACATACTACTTTGGATGATTAACCGATCACATATAAAATTCTGTCATTATATGAATATCTGTTAAAATTCTTGCAGTGTGCCATTATTTTCATTGTGCTTCCGTAACTCGCAGATAGGAAAACGGCAATCATTTGTAACACTGAGAGAGCCAGCCACCCCAGTGTATATAGCACACAGAAGAAATGTAGAGTACAGATATTATCAACAGGTAGTACTTTTTCTGCTTTGTAGAAACACAACCGATTCCTGCTTATTTCTGGGGAGACTCAAACCGTCATGTTTGAGTTAGCAGCAGCCATATATGTTATTTTATGTAGCAACAAATACCAGCGAATTGTCATGCGCTGTGACTATCTAAAAAGTGGGATTAAAAACGTGATTGGTATATTGGCGTCTACTAGGACACAGCCTGAAACTCCTACAGATTAGCAGGATGTAGTCCAGAATCTGTTGTTTGATAGCTGACAGCTTTGATGAGATATCTGCAACTTTTTGCCTGACACATCCAACTTCAGCATGGCTTCTGGGTTACTTTGATTCTACGTGGGATAGGACAGCCAACTTCATCCCATAACCTCATTAGTCACCTCTTACAATATGACATATATGGAAGGTCAACATTTTTGCTACTCTTTGCTCCCCTTTCTGGTCCCGGCATCACGCTGGCAGAAGGACACTTCTGACTTCAGCATGGGAATTGATCCCATCTGCTATATTTAACATTTTCACTGCCACAACTTTTTAAATCCCAAGTCTTTTCCATGGCCATGCCATATTTTTAGGCATGATGTGTTTTGCCAGTTTTTTTTAAGAAATTTTGTAATCAACCAATAACGTTAGGGCTTTTAAACTTTCAGAAGATATTCAGACAAGAATAAGCTTCCAAAAATTTTTATCAAAAAGGTTTCATTTCCATTTATTTTATGAATGATTTTGTCTAGCAATGAATGTACCAAGCTCCTATTTTAGATATATATTTCCATCACTCGATCCTGGAATCAAAGAACTATCTTATATCACCCTATGACCATCATTACTTTAATCATAATCTAATTCTGTATCTAATTTTATTTGTGATTTATAAATATTACTTTATATCCATGATTTATTAAGTCAGTTTTATCAATATTAATTACTTCAAAAGTCAGAATAACCATCACTCTGGATTAAGTATCATCATCTACATCATCCATTTTGAAATGTTTGCAGAAAAAATACAATAAAATAATTGAATCTCCACTTATCAACATTAAATCGATCTAATAACCGGCTGTTCCACATTGGAATGACATTTGTAATAAACTTGAATTCCCACACTGAATAATACCAGTGTAGAGTCACAAACAATCCCAACAACAAAAGGCATATTCTACAATGTCTAAGGTTACAGTGAAAGAACCTTCATGCTTTGATGATGTCAGCCATGGCACTTTCACTTCATGAAAGTATTAAATGTTTCATCTACACAAATTCTTGTAAAAACATACACAATTTTTTTACAAAAAAAAACAAATTTACAACAATATAATAGCTATCTGTCTTGAGGAGAATTAATTGCTTGCAGTTTATGTTTTTCTTGTAAACAATCCAGTGTAGCTTTATGTGCACTGAAAAAAAAACCAGAACAAAAGCACTGTGAAAATCTTTGTAATAAATACTTTTCTTCATCTTCAGAGCTAATTCTCAAACTCCTGCAAACCAGCAGAATGTAGTCCAGAGAACGGAAAGTTATGTTATTTGAAATGAGCATTGAAATTGAAAGAGAGTAATGTTTAATTGATTTAAAAAAACAGATAAAACAATTCCAAGAAGATATATATTAAAACAACAAATATTTGAATAAGGATCTACAAATCTTAAAGTAATGGATTATGATTAAGTGAATCTACACCAAAAGATGCAAACGCATCTTACAGTAATAATTGAGTGAATTATCAATAATAATTATAGTAATAGTTTATATATAGTTTATAGTAATAGTAATAGCAATAGTAATAATTGAGTAATACATAGATAACCACAAAATTAATATCAATCAGATATGAAGTCATTTTGATTTTCTGCTACCTGTGTATAATGTATTACCAATTAAACAAAAATTAATTAAGCCTCTACGTTTAAAAAACAAACTTTATTTCAAAAGACGTATGTGCAGTTAAAGCTTTTGTTGCCTCCCACACACATACAAAGGATCCAGCAGACAATGTCTCCACAAATCTATTTCATTCAGAACATTTCAACTTCCAACATCAACTGTTTGAAGTAATCATTTCCTCTTTATCTGTTTAGTGTTGTGGTTTACAGATGGCTTCAATAGCTTGTGATTTGATATTTTGTGAGCTCAGGGGCAAGCGTATTTATTAATTTTAAATGAGCCTGGCAGTCCATATTTTTTTCACTCTTGCACACATCCTTAGTCAAGCTGAGTTATGTAGCTCTCTAGTATTTGAATGGTATAATAATAACAATAATAATGATAAGACCCATATAACCCGTCAGGGGCGTAGAGGTGCCACAACGGGAAAGTTAACACAATAAAATTTAAAAACATCTCTATCCTCAGCCATTCAGAGAAATGTAGAAAAATCATGCCCAGACGATTCCTTGGTGTTATCAATTCAACCGATACTCCAGTGTAGCATTTTCATAAGCAGAATTTTACTTGGTGGCGCCCAAATCCTCTCAAAAGCTTGGCTTATCGGCAAGCACAAAAAAAAAAAATACAGTTGTTATTCTGTGCCATTTTGACCAGAAGTTTTTAAGAAAGGTACTTAAATGGAACACAAGGTAATTATTTTACCATTAACAAAGAAGCTATCAGACTAATGGACACGAAAGAATATAAATGACAGTAAACAAAACAGACTAAATCAATGTTTCAACTATAAGGCCTTTCTCAAGATAAATACTAATATAACAGTAAAATCATAAAAAACATATTATGCTCTTGAAAATGGTTTTATACTGCAATATGGTACCTTTAAGCCATTTGGTCTTTATAAAAATCATTCATTCATTTAGACTGGGGTTTGAGAGGGAGTGAGTGAGAGGGAGGGAGTGAGAGCATGCATGAATGTGTATGTGGAGAGGGGGGGGGGGCATCTTACGTTGTCATTCCATTTGGTTTCAATCATAGTTGTTTTATTTCATTCTCATTTCTCCATGTTTCAAACTGGATTCTTTATAATAGTACATGAGTTATTTATGTATGTACATCACCATCACCTAGGATTTTCCTATTGTTAAATGTCTGCAATCTAATCTTTGTGCTTTTATTGTTATATTTATATTTATCATATTTTCTCTGTTTATCTGTATTCATCTTAAGAAAGACCTTATGGTTGAAACATTTAATTAGTCTGTTTTGTTTACTGTCATCTATATTTTTTTGTGTCCGTTAGTCTGTGTCTGCTTGTGAACAGTAAAACTAACTACCTTGTGTTCTGCACAAGCAACTTATTGGTTATACAGTTTCACTGCAGTCTCATGTTGTTTGTTTGTTTTGTGTTCGCTCCATTGTAACCATCACGGATATCCGTGCGATTTCCGCCGGGAGCGTGATTACGTTGTGCCACCGTTATGCGCCTTGTAGGCCTAGCACATCCGATTTCGGCATGACTGCAGTCTCATGTATTATTGATTGTAGAATTTGAAAGAGATCTCTATAAAATTGTGCATCATAGTACCAGGAAAAATACCTTACACTTGACACACGCAACACGATTGTCAGGAACCACATGAAAAATGTAAAAATATTACATAGAAACACAATATATAAAATACCTTCCAGGTCTTATAATGCGAAATTTTCCTGGCACAGACAGATCTACTACAGTTGAACCTGCACGAGACTCCTCTGTGTCGCTCAATTTCCCACCATTTATAACAAGGTCAAGTTTGGGCCAAAGATTTTCAAACTCCTGTCATAACCGAATATAAAAGTTATTAATAGTACACTCTAGCCGTTAATTCAGCTATTCTTGCCACCAGACTGTTCAACACAACAAAAACATAATATTGAAAGTAGAGTAGTAAGTGATTAACTAGTTTTCCAGTTATGTAACAGAAGATAAGTAGGCTCCTGTGTTGCTGAGGCTCAAAAGGGGAGCAAAGAACAGTGACACTCTTACCTGCCATGTCCATTATAAGAGGAGACTACAGAAGTTTTGTTGGTTCTTCCATCCAATAGAGGATCAAGTGACCCAGATGTAGCAATCAAGCTGTAAACCATGACAACATATTTACTTATTTATCCAATTCCCGTGGTTGCGAGCTTTCACTTTATCTTCACAGTGCCAGGTGGTGGTATGTGCAAGTCTTCTTCACCTGTGTTGTGTCTGTATAAAGGGTGTTAGTGGTTAACAGGAGGGAATTGGTGGTTAACAGTTTATTTTGTAGGTCTTGTAGAATAGTTTATTTGGCAAAGCTACAGGACCCAACAATATCACATTAAAGGAATTAGAAGCTTTGGAGAAGAAATAATCACCAAATTGTTGAATGATATATATAACAATGGCTATGTGCCCGATGAATTAATGAGATCCATTATTTATAGCCTTACCAAATAAACAAGGGACCACCGAATGTGAACAGTACTGTATAATCAGCCTTTCATGAGCCAAATAACAAAAATCATTCTTAGAATCATTATGAAGAGAGTGAGAAACAAAATAAAAACAGAAATAAGTCCAGAGCAATGTGGCTTTGTAGAAGGCAAAGGTAGCAGCAATGCTATATATATCTTGAGAACACTAATAGAGAGGACGTTAGAGGTAAAAACAGACCTGTACCTCTGTTTTATGGACTACACAAAAGCATTTGATAAAGTTAAGCATAGTGAAGTTATCCACATGCTAAAGAATTTGAACAACAGTAAATATTTAAGAATCATCAAGAACATGTACTGGCAAAAACAGCTGCAATACCAGTAGGAAATCAATTTGGCCCCTTTCAACAAATAAAACAAGGAGTTAGGGATGTATACTTTCACCAGACCTGTTCTCTTTATACTGTGAAAATGTCTATCTCTATCTATCTATATGCTGTGGCCTTTGCCTTGCAGCGTCAGGGGTGGAAGAGTTCTCTGAAGATGGCTTTCTTGTGTGCTGTTTGTAAGCTTGTTCCTGTGGCTTCTTTGATTTCTGTAATCCATCTTTTACATGGTCTGCCTCTGGCTTTATAACCGTTATGTCTATGTGTCATGGCCATTTGTGGCATGCTATCTGTTGGTAGTCTGAAAGCGTGTGAAATCCACTTGATCTGTTGTCTTTTGATGTGTTCCAATGCTGGTATTGAAAATGTAATGTGTGCAATTGTTAATATCCCAGAAATATCAGTGAGGATATAACATCAATAATTTAAGATATGCGGATGACACTGTTCTGATTGCTAAAAGTGAGGAAGATCTTCAAGAATTTATTAATGTAGTAGTGGCAGAAAGTAAAGAGTAAGGCCTGTTCTTAAATATCAAGACGACAGAAGTAATGGTTATTTCAAAGAAACAAAATACCACAGCTTGCAAGATCAAAGTGGACAACATAGTATTAAAACAGGTTTACCATTTCAAGTATCTAGGTGTAATGATAACATCAGATGGAAGAAGTTTGACAGAAAGAAGCAGAATAGGGCAGCCAAAAACAGCATTCAAAAAAATGAAACATATATTGTATAATAAGACCCTGTCATTCAAAGTATTCTTTATGAAAACTCCTAAACTTCAAAGCTAGGGCAGCTCATAAAGTTATTAAAAGATTCAAACACACCTGAACTTGTAAACAGCTGCTTGCCCCACTGATGTTGGCACTTGTCAAAGCTATGGGAGTTTTGCAGTTTTTAGCCAGACTTTGTATAAATAGGTGGTCTGGAATTCTAATCCCAACAAGATTTGTTTGTGGATTCAAGGCTGAGTTAAGTTCTGGACTCCTCTCAAACACCACTGTCACTGGGCCAGGAAGAAGGTCACACAGAACCTCTCTAGCAACTGTGACTTTGCTCCATCTGGTAATAATACATTTCAGAATTATATTGAAATAAGTTATTCAAACTGGGCAAATACATCCAATGAAATATTATAGTGGGTGAAAGGTTCAACTGGTGGCACCAATCTCCTATCCAGTTATTCTTACAATATGATTACATAATAAATGTTTTCTGGAGAATGTTTTACCTATTATGTACAGGTTCAGCTTAATTTGGAAAAGTAACATCAGTGTTATAATGAAAATCAAACTTTTTAACTTAAGTAGTGCTTGCTATTGTGTTATATGGTTATGAGAGTTGGATGCTCACTGCAGACATGGAGAGATGATTACAGGTTTTCAAATACAAATGTCCGCCGAAGACAGATGTGTTGGGCCATTGGCACAAATAAAATGGTGACAGTTCATTTCCATTCTCTGGACTACATCCTACTGGAAATTTAATATGACCATTGTACAGGTACAAGAGAGAACCAGCAGGAGAATGAACATAGAATAAGAAAAGATACCCCTAGATTCAAACTGTCAAGAAAATTACTAGTCTAAAAATGCTGGGTTGATTGTTACAACCTGTATAGGATATGCTAAAAAAAAGATCATAGTGCAACAAATGGTATTTGAACTTGGTTCTCTCAGATGGCACCTACTCGTTTCGAAACTTGAGTCAATACATTTTCCATCTTCGTCCACACCCCATCCCTAAAACAGTTCTCTTCTTTGATGGTCTTCCCTACATGCTGAGCTGTGATGGTCCAAGCACTGTGCACAGGTCTAACAAATTAACCAACTGTGTATATAATTGTGTCCCCTTCCTTTGAATTATTGCTGATCAATCCATATCCATAGACCCATAAGGATACCACATTTGATGAATCAACACACAGAGTACCCAATTTATATCTACAGCAATGTGGATGAGTGAGGAATAATTCCAACATGTCCAATCCTCAATGTTGTCAGTCCATGATTTTCTTTGTCTTCATCTCACTGCTTCTTCCACCTTCAGCTGTTGCCTGCAGTATCATTTGACAAGGAATCATGTATTTCTTCTCTTTGTCTGATTACTTGTTGCAATATTTCAATGGGTGGGGTATATAACTAGTGGTGCCCATCTCCTCTTCAGCTGATCAATGCCTGCAACTCAAATTCTACAGCAATAGGGTACCACTCTCTTGCATTGTCTACTGATAGTTATTACTCAGAAGTAAATCTGACAATCAATGACACACTTATCCATTCTGCATCAGGTGTCATCTCAGAATCCTCTGAAGTAAGAGGGAAGGTTTTTGAATGTCCATGTGGATCCAGAACTCAAACTCCTGAACACATACTTCAGGACTGCCAAACATAAAAATAGCAGAGACAGCAGTTCTGGCCAGAGGATACAGATTTGAAGCAAATGATATGGGGCAGTCACTCTGACCTGGAAAAGACAGTGGACTTTTTCCTGATGACAGACCTGAGAATATAATATGACCACAGATGCTGAATGCAGAAAAAGAAAAGTTTAACCCTAAAAAGAGTCATTTGCCTCTTTGCGTATGTGATTCCCTCTGTTACATGAAAAAGTTGATGACCTTATTGTGGAAAAAAAAACATTTGGGAGGAAGGGGTGTCTTCTTCTGCATTAGTTCTCACACTCCTGCAGATTAGCAGGATGCAATGCAAGAACAGAATGTGTTGGCATGGTTTACATCTTAGCTGCGATACTGCATCTTTCTGCCGGACACATCCGACTTCAGCATAGCTTCTGGGTCATTTTGACCATACATGGGATGAGACAGCCAACTCCACACCATAACCACTTTAGTCGCCTCCTCATGTATGGAGGTAAACAGTGTAGTGCTGATAGATACTACAATCCTGGTAAACAGTGTTGCAATTCTTTGCTCTCCATACAGACCTGGCAACACATGCACAGTTGAGGGGGTGGAGGGAAAGGGATTGACGTTCTACTTTTGCCAAAATTCTTAGTACTAAAAGTAATGTTCTGGTTTCCTAAGCGGAAAGGGTTTGAAGACCCCCCCCCCACCTTTATCTAGGGACTTGCATGTCCTTCAATATGCACAAACTTTGTACAGCGCCCTCAGTACATTCCATCAAGAATTTTAATCTACTGCCTTTCACTTTCTGGACTTCAGAATGCAGTGAGTGTTATGTCATGAGACACCGATAATAAATAATACCAAGGGATCAGCGCTAGTGTAATGCCTGCTGACCAGCAAACCCCAGCATCAAATATACTTGTTATTCATGGTTTAAAATAAAAATTACTTCTGTGGTTGACCCAGTGACCAGAAAGTAGGGTACCAGGACTCATGCTCTAGGAGGGTAAAGGAATGGCACCATCACTACTGACCAAGTTTGGTAGGCAACGATAGTCTGGCAATTTATGTCCAAGTACTTAGTAGGCAGCTGATCAATTATGGGAAACCATGTGCTACGATGCTGGTAACTCATCTTACCGTGACCTCATCTTTAGACCAGTGAAGCTGAGAGGTAATGGGTGATACAGTACAATCCTATTATTCAAAACACAATAAGAGGCAGAAGACCAAGATGAAAGTGGATTGAAGGAATTACCAATGTTCTGAAATGTCACAATATTACAGCATATAAGGTGACCAAATGTGCCACAGTCCGAAAACTGATCATTCAATCCTGCGAAGCCTTACAGCAAAAGCACAGACAAGACAATAGGTAGCTAAATTCAAAACACTGAAAAAATATGCTGCTAAAGTCTGATGTGTCTGGCCCTGGCACAAATAACACAGCGACAGAATGCATTTCCATTCTCTAGATTACATCCTGCTGGAAATCTAGTAGAACTGTAGTCCAGCTATGGGAGAGATCCAGTGGGACCTCGATAAATTGGGGGGAGTGAGCTGAAAACATATACATATTACATAAGTAATGACATCCTACATAATACACAAGTTACCTGTAAATGTCATCAATGCACCCCACACTGATAGCTACTGGATTCTGGAAGTTTCTGTTTTTTATTTCATATATCCTACCAACTGCCTCTGTATTTTGAGCTAAACAAGCAACCCCATAAATTGTATCTGTTGGAACAGCAATGACTCCTCCATTTTGCAAGCATGCGGCACTGACAGATACTACATCACTGAACGCTGAAAGATAAGTCATTTTAATTACTATTTATTCCCCAAAAATGGAATTGGTAGGTTAATTTATTATGTTCATTCTGTGCAGTTTCACTTTGAAAAATTCTAGCAAGAAGTATTGTGAGCAATCATGCAGAAATACAATTTATAACACAAACTCATTCATTCTAATTTTCAAGATGAGTTCTATTCCCCATCAATGAGAATTAATGTCTTGGACTATGACACTGGTTTCATTATTCTTGCTTCTGGGACTTAACTACATATTTTTCATGACAATTTTAGGACACAGAAATTTTTTATGGACAAAAAAAATATAAAAAAGAAGACAGAATTGATGCATTTGAGATGTGGATATGTAGAAGAATAAGAGAACATCATGGAAAGAAAAGAAAACAAAGAAGTTCTAACAATACTTTGTATGAAGAAAGTACTATTAAAATCAATAATAATTAATTATTCATTAAAGAATTATTAAAATTAAAATAATTATTTAAGGAAATAAAGATCAAGCAAATAAAATACATTTTGGACACATTAGAAGACATGACACCTTGCTGAAGTGCTTACTTGAGGGTAAAGTCGAAAGGAGGTGAGTAAGAGATAGGCAGAGATACAAGTGGGAGAGTAACATCACAAGATGGACAGGTTACAGCTCAGAAGAGTACACCACCAAAGCAAGAGATAGAAGATATTGGAGGTCTGTTGCTGCCAACCTTCTCTGTGCAGATGGCACTTGATGATAAGACCTTTCCATTCCAGTTTTATGATACAGTGAGACCTTTCCATGCCAATTTTAGGATATGGTGAGATATTTAGGTTACCCACAGTGTCCAGAGTCTGAATCTCAAAACTTCTGTCAGAAATTTTAACAATGTGCTCTCCGACATTTGTTCAATGCTTTTCCTTTGTGCAATGGGGAGCCGCATTCAAAACTATTTTCCATACCCAGGAGTACGTGTTCAGGTTGACGAATCCAATATAAGAGTTGAGACTTCTACTTTGAATGGGGTCAATTGTGGTGGGACATGTGGACTTTTGTGTGTTCTGAGAGCATGAACAGCACTTCCATCTACCAGTCTCATGCTGGACAATTGTGTCTTCATTGCCACTTTATCATTTTCATACACAATGCTGCCCTCTAACGCATGTTGCTGTATCCATATTCAGTGTATACTCTAATGTTCGCCATATCTTAATGAAAACTACCCATATCAGGACATTGACACTGGCCGCCCCACCAATGCTTCTGCATTTTGGCTGATCAAGCCACAATGCACAGGTGCCTTGCATCGTTGTGTCGACAGTGTCACTAGATGTGTTACCGATAGGTGTCCGAGACATTACTTGTTTATTTGCAGGCATGCAGTGGTACCTTGAAAGTGAAAACCTTCTGGTATCACAGCAAGCAGGTTTCAGACAGTGCTACTCTACTGAAGATCAGGCAACCTACCTCTCCCAAGAGATTGAGGATGCCTTCCAAGAAAAGAAACTGGTACTAGCAGCATGGATAGACCTCAGGAAAGCATTTGATAAGGTCTGGAAAGAAGGGCTCCTAAAGAAATTGCGAAATTGCAGGGTTAGCTCAAGAATGTACAAATGGGTAAAAGCATACCTGCATAATAGAAGAGCCAGGGTACAATTAGATGGTCGCAAGAGCAAGAAAGTTCTACTGCGTCATGGAGTCCCCCAGGGAGGAGTCCTGTCACCCACACTTTTCTTGGTTTACATCAATGACCTAGTTGCTGAACTACCACACGGGATCAAAGTGGCAATGTATGCTGACGACCTGGTGATCTGGTGCACGGAAGAACATGCAACAGTGGCCACTAAACAAATACAAAGAGCTATCGATGCCCTAACCTTATGGGCTAATAGATGGTGCGTCAGCATTAACACAGATAAGTGCAGCACTACACTCTTTACCCTCTCACCAAAACAAAAAGCTGGTCATATCAAGATAGATGGAGAGCTCTTGAAAGAAGACAAACAACCCACATACCTCGGAGTTACTTTTGATGATAAGCTGACATGGAAGCAGCACATAAACAAAGCAACAACAAAAGCCAGGAGGAAGCTAGCTATCCTGAGAAAACTAAGTGGAACCACATGGGGAGCCAGTGGAAATATACTCAGTAAAGTTTACCAGAAAGGCATAAGACCACACCTGGAATATGGTTCAGCTGCGTGGTGTCCTGCATCAAACACCACATTACAAGATCTAGATAAAGTGCAAAACCAGGCACTTAGAATAATGTTGGGAGCAATGAAATCAACACCCATAGCAGAGATGCAGAAAATGGGAAGAATGCAAACACTTGGCGAACGCAGAGACACAAAAGTACTAATTCAGGCAGAAAAGTTTCAGTGTATGCCAAGTCATCCAATGAAGGGAAGATTCCAAAATCTAGCAATGGGACGACTGAAAAGGAGCAGCTTTATCCATCAAGCTAAACGACTCCGTAGACAACTTACAGACCTACCTGAAGTTGACAGCCCCTTAAGGTCTGTACCAGAGCAAACCCAGTGGAGTGAAAGCCATGGAATGCCAATATACATTCAGACCCATGTGAAAGGAATACTAAGCGAGGACGAACAGAACAGTGTGCAGCGAATGACAGTCACCCTCAGTTTCCTGGATGAGGAATATCCACAAGATATATGGGTCAGAGTGTACACAGATGGATCAGCACAGAATGCTGTGAGGAATGGAGGTGCAGGTGTATATATAGAATATCCACACAAGCCTAGAGATACAATCAGAACACCAACAGGAAAATTCTGCAATAATTATGATGCAGAAATCCAGGCAATTAGTGTGGCAGCTAAAAAACTGTTGAACTCCAACTCTGACCTACAGCCTGTGGTATTCCTGACAGATGCAAGGTCAGTGCTTCAAGCTCTTCAGTCTGGAAAACTAACAGACTTAAAAAAACATACTTAGCGAATTGTCTTACCAGTATAGGGTAACCAAGCAGTGGATACCCTCTCACTGTGGAATACCAGGAAATGAAAAAGCAGACCAACTGGCTAAGGAAGGTGCTGCCGAAGACCAACCAGATATACCAATCACCTACCATCAGAAAAAACAGATGATAAAGTCAATAAGAAAGCCACAAACACCAACACAAGATGACTATCACAATATGAACAGATCAGAACAAGTTATAATTCTACGTCTCAGAACAGGACACAACCGACTCCGCAGTCACATGTATACAAAGTTCAAGATTGGCAACACGGCCATGTGTACATGTGGACAGGCAGCACAGAGTGCCAAACATATACTTCAAGAGTGTTCTGAGCATGAAACGCTGAGACAGACATATTGGCCAGAGGAAACAACACTGGAATCAAAGCTCTATGGGACACTGTATGAACTACAAAAGACAGTGAGTTTTATTAAGGAGACAGAATTACAGATATAGACATGTTTCAAGTGAACGAAAGAATAAAAATTTGCAGGCAATTCTCATTGAATCTACAGTCTGCACATATCAATGGACACGATCCCCAAAAGTGTTGGTCAGGAAAACAGCATGAGCAGCTGTATTTCAAGAGTGCATCATGAGGAGGTATGTTTAGGATCTTGGTTATCTGCTAACTCTGGGTCTGCACAAGGGCAATGTGGGACCAATCACACCCAAACCAATGGTGTAGATCTCATTGCTTCACTAATATTGTAGTGTAGGGCATTGTTCTGCACTCTATCTAGGGATTCTACATTTGTCTTGAAGCATGTTGACGTTGTCAGGAATGCTGTCGTCGTTGTATTCTAAAGCAGAAAGTATGTAACCAACAATCATACATACCAGTATCTGAGTATCATACAGGTTACCAAGATACAGGCTCCTGATGGTATCTTTGTCTGATTCCCAAGAAGTGCCAGTTAGCCTTTTCAGCAGCTGTAACCGGTTCAGTGTTAAATTTCTAGTTACATTTAGAATTTAGACTGACTGACTTTAGACTTAGACTAGAGTGTGTAAGTCAAGTTGTTAGACAGGACAGACTAACCTTTCGAAATTCCATTTCCTCCGTTCTTAACCATCATAAATTTTTGGTAACACAAACTCACATCATGTATCGGAGCATTATTTTCAATGTTTAATGTTGTTTCCATTTTTGAACAAAAATGCTGCTCTTGAGAAAACTTACAATGTGAATTATGCCTACAATTATTTGAGTTGCAAATCCAAAACGATTGTTTCCAGGTCTGTGCGAGTGTTGGCTTTTGTAACGATAAAATGTAAAAAATATTTACTTTGCAGAATAGGGCTAACGATCGTAGACCCATGTATATGTATTATAATCTGTACAATATAATTTAAAATTATCATGTGGAAAATGTTACGTCATTATTCGCAATTCAGCACACGAGTCATTCTCATACATTTTAACTTATGGTGGCAAGTGCCATTTTGTTTTCTTTAAAATTCATCAATCTTTCGTTTTCCGTATATATACACCTAGTTACCATTCAACATTGTGAAGAAAAAAATTCCAGACTACCTAGTGACGCAAATACAAGATGCTAGATTTTTTCCGCCGCCGCTTGTACCCAGAAGATGTCATGTTCTCAGCTCTGCAACATGTTCTACTTATTTCATGTTCGGCTGCAATTAAAACCACTCCTCAAACATAGGCTGACGGCCCTTATCTGGTTACTTTTCATTCTCATAATACGCCGGCTCTTCGTACCCTTTTACGGAATTTACCTATTCACCATATCCATCGGTACATAGGTTCTATATATATATATATATATATATATAACAATTAGTCAACCGTAGGCCTATGTCAACAAATATGTCAACTGACAGTATTATTTTCAGCATTTTTATTTACTTCAGCCCCATTCTTATTGTCATATAATAATCCTCGAGGTTAGCTTGCCTGGATTACCAGAACCAACCTCTACTACTTTGTATGGTTAGAAAGCTCTGATATAACCTAATTTGACGTATGTCTGAGGTTGAAAGTGGTGTGCCTAACCATATGAAGTACATTTTACTTAACCTTGTCAACTACTGACCACATTTAAAACCAAATTCCCTTATTCTAGTCATGGAACAAGAGTCATCGTCACTTATACAGTCATTTGCTCGTGCGTTTTACCGTAGGGCGTTCAAAATGTCTGTTCGACCCATCGCTCCACCAACAGCCGTAGTAGCAGCGTGTGCGGCCAACCTATCTGCTCTCTCATTACCCCTGACTCCCGCATGTCCCGGCACAAAAATGATAGTCACTTTACGCATACAGGAATTTTTCACAGCTTCCAGTCGCCACTGTTCCCGAATGTATCCTGTCTGAACTTTCACAATCATGCTCATCGAGTTACTGAGTATGCAGGCATGCTCGCAGATAGTCTGCGAGCAGACCATTGCAAAGCTTTGGTTACTGCTAAAATCTCCATTGTCATGCTGCTTGCCGTCTGAGCGAATGTACCACTTTCCTCTCTGATGGTTTCCCCCACCTTTGAGCCGTGAAGGCCCAGGCACTTCTGATGTGTCTCTCAACTGACCCATCTGTATATATAATTATATCACCTTCCCTGGAATTTTCACGGATTAGAGCGAGTACCTCCGACTCCGCCACTATCGGACACCATTCTCTGCATTCTCTATTGAGTGTAATTATTACTTTGAAGGATGTCAGACAATCTAAGGGCGCACGACTCCATTCATAACTAGGTAGCACATATTCCATTCTGCACACCCTCTGTATAATATCCTCTGCGCGCCCCATCCACGATTTTCCTCTCTTAAGGCTATTGACAATTTACTTTCTTTAGTATTCCCAATTGTACTTACGTAAAACACAGGTTTTTAGAACGTTCCACTTAGGCAAGGTGGACTATCACTAAAACTAGGGGGTTATGATTTGTAAATAAGAAAACATACAAATTACAATACACAAAACATTTTCAACGTTTTGACCAAAAGGCCTTTATCAAGATAAGCACAAAACATCAAAAGACTACTTAAAGGCCTTTTGGTCGAAACGTTGGAAATGTTTTGTGTATTGTAATGTGTATGTTTTCTTGTTTACAAATCATAACCCTCTAGTTTTAGTTATAGTCCGTCTGTCTAATTGGAACGTTCTAAAAACCTGTGTTTTACGTAGGCCCTTAAGTACAATTGTTTTTACTTTTCACGCAGTATTACATTATGACATATGAGTGTTCCTTTAAAAAAACCGCTAAGAGTTAGCTTTAAAAGAAAATAAATAGCAATACTAGATCTGGTGCAAAAAGCACAAAAATGGAAACCTGGTTTAGGGTTATGTTTTATTTTATTGTGACAATTTCTAATTGAATGTAAACAAAGATAATTAGATTATTACACAAGACAACAAAAACAGTGAAGAACAAAAAAACATAACGAATATAAACAAAATGGCTGGGAGACGGATTTCTCTCACCAGGAAATCATCACCAAGTAACAACAGATCAAGCTCAACACAATTTTAATAAGTGCATATTGATGCGTTCAATATGTTTAAATTATGAAATACTAAAAGATGAAAGATGCAAAACTAAAGAAAGGGGGACACCAAATAGCATTGCCAAGAACGGGGAGGGGGAGGGTTAAGTGGGCGACGGGAGATAAAAGGGGAAGGGGAAGGATAGAGAGAGATAGTCCACAACAGACAAAAGAATACAACAATCAATTGAACATCACATTTTATCGACCACAAAAATGTCTTCGAAAGGGTTAACAGAGACATACTGTGGACCTATTTAGAAGAATACGGGATTCACGGTCATCTCCTTGAAAACGTCAGAGCACTATATCAAAACTGCAAAGCAAGTGTAAGAACATCAGAAGGAATGACAGACTCATTCATAATAACATCTGGAGTCAGACAAGGATGCGAATTATCTCCGCTCATTTTCAACATCTATATAGACAAAATAATCAAAGAAACATTAAAAGCAATAGGACAAGAAAACCAACATGAACAATAGAACGGAGAAAAAGAAGACAGTAACATTACAAACATATTGCTATTAGCAGACGATCAGGCGTTGATATAGGTCTACAATGAAATATATAAGCTGGAAAAAACACATAAACGCATTAAATACACATTGGGAAATCAGCAACACGAGTATCAACAACATGAGAATTAACAAACCAAAATCAGAATCACTGAAGGTATGCAGAAATAAATCCACACTAGCAATTTACATAGACGGCACAAAACTCAACTAAGTAAATGAAATTAAGTATCTAGGCAGCGTGTTCTCGGAAGACGAGACACATTTATAAATAAAGACACGAAGCAAACGCAGTTTTATATCAATTAACACTACCGCTGAAACACCAGAACACTGACACGACTTTAAGAGAACGTCAATAAACACAATATTCATGCCAATACGTTGCTATACTAATGCCAAACCTTAACTCTGATAGAGTTTTTCTTCCATTGTTATTTCTCTGGGTTAGTGTATTTGCCTCAGCATTTCGTATTACTGGAATTTCTGAAGAATATGTTTTTCTGTCTGAGGTGCCTGCCCATGTGTAATAATGTCCATGTTGCCAATTTTGAATTTTGTATAGCCTAGATGTGGCTGCGGCGTCAGTTATGTCCTATTCTGAGGAGCAGAAAGAGAATTTGTTCTGGTCTGTTCAGAATTTGGTAGTCATCCTGAGTTGGAACTGACCTTCTAATTGCCTTGATGATCTGTTTCTTTTGAAGGTATGTTACTGGCACATCTGGTTGACCATCAGCAGCTCCGTCCTTAGCTAGCCGATCTGCTTTCTCGTTTTCAAGTATTCCACAATATGATGATGTCCACTGAATAGCTACCATATGTTGACCTCCTAGTTCGATCAGCAATATCTTCAGGTATGGTAGATTTCTCGCTTGCAGCCAGTACTGATCTTGCATATGTCTGGAATATTGCAGGATTTGATTCAAGATTGGTACTCAGCAGTTTATCAGTTGCCACCTCATTGCCTGGATTTCTGCCTCGTAGTTATGACAGAATTTTCCAGTTTGTACTTTGTTTTGTTTTTCGTTCGCTCCATTGTAATAATCACGGATATCCGTGCGATTTCCGCCGGGAGCGTGATTACGTTGTGCCACCGTTATGCGCCTTGTAGGCCTAGCACATCCGATTTCAGCATGCCTTGACAATTCGGGTGGGCTACCCTTAGCCTGTGACAGCCTCTATATTTGTCTCCAGGCACGCGTAGTGGAGACTCTTCGCCCAGACGATTTTTTGCTCTCGTCTGACTCGAACGAGGTGTTCCACTGTCTATGAACTTGCCTCGTGTAATTGGACGTGCTGTGCCTGTGCCCATTGGGTACTGAACCGTTTCTCATCCGTGAGCCTGGTTCCTTAAGGAGAAGAACTCAACAGAGGAGTTGGACCCTGGCTCTTTCGCCCTCTTAGCCGAGGTGTCATTCACCGACATCGTGTACCCCTCGTCCAAGTTCGAGTCTCACACCACGCGTTTGAGAGCAAGGCGTTCTCGAGCTGAGCGTCCTTGTCCCAATAGCGCCCGAGCCCATCAGGTACTGAACCCTTTCTCTCTTCAAGTGTATTTCCGGTATAGGAAAACCTGACAGTAGAGTTGGGCCAGGGCTAAATCGTTGTCCCTTTTGTGCCTGAGCGCATCGAGTATGGAACCCTTTCTCTTCACGAGCATATTTCCGGTTTAGGAAGGCTCGACATTAGAGTTGGATTAGGTCTTCTTGCTTTACCAAACGCCAATGAATGGGTCTGGGTCTCTGCCTGTAAGGAACACAGGTAACTAGAAGCTCGACTCGAGCTGACGGTGCTTGTAGTTCCCCTTTCCTAGGAACTTTTCATTTTCTATTTGCAGTTCGCGCTGCCCTCTAGCGCTGTTCTGCCCTTTCATTGTTTCATTGTACTCGGTATGAAATATATTTGTCTCTCGCCATGCATCTACCTTTACGTGCATTTTAGATTGGCCGCCCCTCCAATGTTCGGACTGGACTGACTAGCTTCACTGTATGTCGACAGTGTCGCTATCTGTGGTGCTGCTGGTGGTGTCGGAGATATTGTCTGTCTCTTGTGCAGTCAAATCTCTTTCCATCTGCTACCTCCACATTATCGGACACGATCCCCAAATGATTTGGCCAGAATCAGCTCGAGCTCTGTATTTCTGTTTCCAGGGTGAACCGCGTGGAGGTACATTTGGGATCTTGGTTATCTGCTAACCCTGGGTCCGCCTAGAGCAATGCGTTCCCTTTGCACCCCAGTTTGTACTTTAATTGAATACTTAAATTGTTTGGGTACTCTCTCTCTCTCTCTATATATATATATATATATATCCTCCATTTTTCACGGCTTTCTTTGCTGACCCATCTGAATAGACTGATCCATGTCATGTGGGTATTCATCACCCAGTAGACTGGGAGTATTGTCTGACTGTGATTTTGCATATGCCTATCTAAAATAACATTAGGTATAATTTTAACTGATACTAATAAATTATAATGTTATAGCTTGTAATATTTTACTGAAAAAAATGGTACGTGCTTTTTCTACTTCTAAATTATTTCGAGCTTTCCATTGGTTTTTTTTAGCACTCGACCAGTGCTTTTCGACGAAACGATTTGGCAACACTGACTATATGCTATACCTTCATAATTCAGTTTTAATCAATATTTGTATGATCTGAAATATCAATTGAATAACAAAATAAACCAAACATGACAATTTTTAAATGTTTCACTTGTGTGCAACTGTTGCGACAATCATCAAAATATATATCGTCATTGAATCGGAAGGCCGTTGCTAAATACGGCTTCCTACGTTTCACTTCTGATAAAGATAAACACACAATTAGTGACAAATTGATGCCAGTTCCAAAGCCAAAAGTAAGCTCAATAACACCCGAGACGAACACAGACGAGAAAACAGTAAAAGGGTATGCTAATCTGTCATATCATATTGTTATAGTTCATAAACTTGTAATGACCTATTCTTCACGTCATTCCGTCTCCACATCAAAGGTTGACTAATAGTAGTAAGTTAAGTAAGTAATAATAACTGAAACTGTAACTTGCGGTAATTATAGGGTCTAACTTAACGTTTAATTAAACTTATCCGTATGAATGATGATCCCATTTCTAAAAATATCCTCAGAGGTGAGGACAGTTGAGGATGAAAAAAAGTACGGATTCATCATATGAATTAAATTAATTAGACCAGATAAGATGAGATTAAAATCAAACAAATAGTTGCTTGCTTCATGTACTTAACCTATGATCATGATGTATAATGATAATGTATCGCCCGTGTGTTGCCAGGGCCCGAAAGGGGAGCAAAGAATAGCAACACTGTCTACCTTCCACTCATGTCGTAAAAGGCGACCAAGGAGGTTATGGGATGGAGTTGGCAGTCCCATCCGTAGGTACTTGGACATCTGGGATTAGCGTGTTTGGAAAAATTTGCCTAGGCTATACATTTCTTGTGACTCTTACTACTTTTTAGTGATGTCGTCGCATGTCATGTTTTAAACTAGATTTATTAATTCTTTAACCATTTTTCTTTTTATATATGTAACTTTTAAGGATACAAGATGATGCATAGAACAGCAGTTAATTTTTAAAAAACATCAACATCTGTTTTAATTATACAAATTGGCTACCATTACTAATATTAATTAGTTGTACATGCTTCTGATAATCACAGCAATGTGATCAACAGATGCGTCTTGTCTTTGCGAAAACAAAAATATATAATTTTGTGGTATTTTATTATGTTTTATAGATATTTAATTTATTTTCATTATAATTATGCAAATTAGCAACCATTTTGAATATCAATTAGTTCTGTGACCATCTGAACATTGCAGAAATGTGATCAACATAAACGTCTTGTCTTCACGAACACAAAAATGTATAGTTTGTGTATTATATTATTGAAAATAACAAAGATAATTCAGAAATTATCAGCTCAGCTACACTTTGTGGTCACAAGTTTTATTTATATTTTCCTATATGTTTCATGTAAATTATTTTGATGTCAAATTAATTCGAAAAAAATTCATAACTTTTTTCAGGGTTGACGTACAGACTTGGTTGAGGTCAGGTCAAAAGGCGCGGATATCGCAGCAATGCTGTAAACGATGACATAATGCATTCCATTCTCCGGACTACATCCTGCTAATCTGCAGGAGTTTGAGAACGAACGCAGAAGAAGAAATCATGATGTATGTGGACACAATTTGAATTTTAAAAATAGGCCCAGTAGCCCAGTACTAGTCGCCTCCCCTTGATTTACTTTACCCTCAAGTAACTTCTTCAACAACTTACAAGGTTGTTTTTTAATATGTCTAAAATATTTTCAAAATGTGTTCAAAATATATGTTAAAATATATATGTTCGTTTGATCTTTATTTCCTTTAATAGTTCTTTTTCCACATACAAATTGTTATTAGAACCGCTGTTCATTTTCTTTTCTTTCCATGAAGTTCTCCATATTCTTCTTAGTCTCACAACCATATTTCACTCGGACACGCTTGTTGTGGTGCATTCATTTCTACTTGTGGTATTTTTATGTTTGTATGTTATGTGCGTATCTTGAAAAAGGCCTTTTGGTCCGAAACGTCAATTATGTCCTGTGTATTGTAATTTGTATGATTATATTCTGTGTTTTGTTGTGTATACTATATTAATTCATGTAGGCATCCGACAGTGATAATGTGTCCGTCTTCATCCAGTAGAACTCCATTACCTGTCTCCCATGTCAGTAGGCCATATTATTTTCATTCTGTTCTATTAGCAGTACTACTTTTTATTGATTATCATATTCTTCTTAGGCAGACTTAGGCCCTATAATCAACTATAGGTACTGGGACAACATTTTCAAAATAATGCTACATCATTAAAAAAAATACTGTAGTTAGATAGCTCATGAAAATTGCAATTCAATTATACCTAAACCAAGTCTGTACATCAACCCTGAAAAAACCCTGAATCAATTTGACATTAAAATAATTTACATAACACATATAGGAAAATATAAATAAACTTGTGACCACAAAATGTAGCCGAACTGATAATTTCCACATTATCTTTATTATTTTCAATAATACAACACACAAACTCAACATTATTTTGTTCGCAAAGACAAGATGCATCTGTTGATCCCATTTCTATAATTTTCAGAAGCAAGCACAACTAATTAATATTCAAAAATGGCAGCTATTTAGCATATTTAAAATATAAATATCAATTATACAGCAATTAAATATATTTAACCTTCACCGCGCCTTTATTAACACCAGTCGACCCAAAAAAATTTGCGCCGCGTGCCATTGGCGGCATACCCTAAAAGACAAGATATCGTGAGATTTACACGTACGTGCACATAGCTGGGGACATGCGCAATCGAAGCCGGTACATCCCCACATCCGAAATTATCGTTTTTGAAAATGGCTAGCTAGAAGGCACACGTTCAAGAGCAATTAATCTGACCACATCTGCACACTGGTACGATGCCATGATGGTGGATCGGTTGTATAGACCTTTCTTTCATCGTATTTTGAATAAAATAACATTGAATTGTGGCTTGAATCATGAATTATTAGGTTATTTAGTTTCACAGCAGTGAATATACAGAATGCTGTGTTGGTTTGGGGACTTGTAGCCGTGATATCGAATATGTTGAAGTGGCACCAAAAATGACTCTAGGCCTAAGCTCAAAGAGCGATTTTACTGCAAATCTACATGTTTTATACAGTTTCCCTGGCAATATTTTGATAATTTTGTAATGAAAGAACATAAATACAACAGATTTACGTGTGATTTAGTGTGTACAGTGTTGCCAAGCAATTCGATAAGTAAGGTAAGTTATTTGTTTACTAATTTTTTTTACTCTTTATTTGTTATAAAATATATGTTTTTTTGTTTGTTTGTTTGTTTTTCGTTCGCTCCATTGTAACCATCACGGATATCCGTGCGATTTCCGCCGGGAGCGTGATTACGTTGTGCCACCGTTATGCGCCTTGTAGGCCTAGCACATCCGATTTCGGCATGCCTTGACAATTCGGGTGGGCTACCCTTAGCCTGTGACAGCCTCTATATCTGTCTCCAGGCACGCGTAGTGAAAACTCTTCGCCCAGACGATTTCCTTGCTCTCGTCTCACTCGAACGAGGTGTTCCACTGTCTATGAACTTGCCTCGTGTAATTGGACGTGCTGTGCCTGTGCCCATTAGGTACTGAACCGTTTCTCATCCATGAGCCTGGTTCCTTAAGGGGAAGAACTCAACAGAGGAGTTGGATCCTGGCTCTTTCGCCCTCTTAGCCGAGGTGTCATTCACCGACATCGTGTACCCCTTGTCCAAGTTCGAGTCTCACACCACGCGTTTGAGAGCAAGGCGTTCTCGAGCTGAGCGTCCTTGTCCCAATAGCGCCCTAGCCCATCAGGTACTGAACCCTTTCTCTCTTCAAGTGTATTTCCGGTGTAGGAAAACCTGACAGTAGAGTTGGGCCAGGGCTAAATCGTTGTCCCTTTTGTGCCTGAGCGAATCGAGTACGGAACCCTTTCTCTCTGCAAGTTACTTCCGGTATAGGAAATCTTGACAGTAGAGTTGGGCCAGGACTGCCATCGTTGTCCCTTTTGTGCCTACACCCATCGGGTACAGGACCCTTTCTCTTTGCAAGCATATTTCCGGTTTAGGAAGGCTCGACATTAGAGTTGGGTTAGGTCTTTTGCTTTACCAAACGCCGATGGATGGGTTTGGGTCTCTGCCTGTTAGGAATTCTGGTAACTAGAAGTCCGTCTCGAGCTGACGGAGCATGTAGTTCCCTTTCCTAGGGACTTTTCACTTTCTATTTGCAGTTCGCGCTGCCCTCTAGCGCTGTTCTGCCCTTTCATTGTTTCATTGTACTCTGTATGAAACATATTTGTCTCTCGCCATGCATTTACCTTTACGTGCATTTTACATTGGCCACCTCTCCAATGTTCGGACTGGACTGACTAGCTTCACTGTATGTCGACAGTGTCGCTATATGTGGTGATGCTGGTGGTGTCGGAGATATTGTCTGTCTCTTGTGCAGTCAAATCTCTTTCCATCTGCTACCTCCACATTCTCGGACACGATCCCCAAATGATTTGGCCAGAATCAGCACGAGCTGTTGTATTTCTGTTTCCAGGGTGCACCGCGTGGAGGTACATTTGGGATCTTGGTTATCTGCTAACCCTGGGTCCGCCTAGAGCAATGCGTTCCCTTTGCACCCCATGTTTTTTGTGAAAAACGTCTTTAACACTTTCTCATACGTCTGGTATCACACACACATGTACATAAATTACACCAATATATGCAGAATTCAATTCTTTCTTTATATGTGAAAATATTATTTAAATATCTCTAACACCAACAAATTATAACATTTTCAAAACAGTCACCAGGGTGCAAAGGGAACGCGTTGCTCTAGGCGGACCCAGGGTTAGCAGATAACCAAGATCCCAAATGTACCTCCACGCGGTGCACCCTAGAAACAGAAATACAGCAGCTCGAGCTGATTCTGGCCAAATCATTTGGGGATCATGTCCGAGAATGTGGAGGTAGATGGAAAGAGATAAGTCTGCACAAGAGACAGACAATATCTCCGACACCACCAGCATCACCACATATAGCGACACTGTCGACATACAGTGAAGCTAGTCAGTCCAGTCCGAAGATTGGAGGGGCGGCCAATGTAAAATGCACGTAAAGGTAGATGCATGGCGAGAGACAAATAGATTTCATATCGAGTACAATGAAACAATGAAAGGGCAGAACAGCGCTAGAGGGCAGCGCAAACTGCAAATAGAAAGTGAAAAGTCTCTAGGAAAGGGGAACTACAAGCTTAGTCAGCTCGAGACGAGCATCTAGTTACCTGTGTTCCTTACAGGCAGAGACCCAGACCCATTCATTGGCGTTTGGTAAAGCAAGAAGACCTAATCCAACTCTAATGTCGAGCCTTCCTAAACCGGAAATATGCTCGCGAAGAGAAAGGGTTCTGTACCCGATGGGCTTAGGCAATAAAGGGACAACGATGGTAGTCCTGGTCCAACTCTACTGTCAAGGTTTCCTATACCGGAAGTACACTTGCAGAGAGAAAGGGTTCCGTACCCGATGGGCTCAGGCACAAAAGGGACAACGATTTAGCCCTGGCCCAACTCTACTGTCAGGTTTTCCTACACCTGAAATACACTTGAAGAGAGAAAGGGTTCAGTACCTGATGGGCTCAGTCGTTATTGGGACAAGGATGATCAGCTCGAGAACGCCTTGCTCTCAAACGCGTGGTGTGAGACTCGAACTTGGACAAGGGGTACACGATGTCTGTGAATGACACCTCGGCTAAGAGGGCGAAAGAGCCAGGGTCCAACTCCTCTGTTGAGTTCTTCCCCTTAAGGAATCAGGCTCACGGATGAGAAACGGTTCAGTACCCAATGGGCACAGGCACAGCACGTCCAATTACACAAGGCAAGTTCATAGACAGTGGAACACCTCGTACAAGTCAGATGAGAGCAAAATCGTCTGGGCGAAGAGTTGCCACTACGCATACCTGGAGACAGATATAGAGGCTGTCACAGGCTAAGGGTAGCCCACCCGAATTGTCAAGGCATGCCGAAATCGGATGTGCTAGGCCTACAAGGCGCATAACGGTGGCACAACGTAATCACGCTCCCGGCGGAAATCGCACGGACACCCGTGATGGTTACAATGGAGCGAACGCAAAACAAACAAAACAGTCACCATCAATAACGCAAATTTTCAAAAAAAGAATCCGGTGGCAGGGAGACGTTTCGTATTTTTTATATCTGGCTTGCTAAAGGTTAAACACCACATCATATATATAATTTTATGTTTGCAAAGACAAGATCTATTGTTCACATTTCTCTAATTTTATTATGTGTGAAAAAATAATGAATATTCAAAATGATTGATAATTAAAAAAAACTAATTAACTCTTAAATAGAATAAAACCACAGAAAATGTATATTCTTGTGTTTGCGCAGCAAGATACATCTGTTGATTACATTGTGCTAATTTTCATATGAAATTACGTTAATAAAAATTCAAAATGGTGGCTAATTTGTATGACTAACATTGAATTGAGTGGTCTAATTATTAAATGTTTCAGTTATTTACAATAAAATATTTTACAAACTATACATTTTTATGTTTGGGAAAACTAGACGAATCTGCGGATTACACTGCCATAATATTTAAGATACAACCAAAGCTAATTAATATTCAAAATGGCTAATTTGCATAATTTAAATTAATTTTAATATAGAATTGTTAAATATCTTAGTTATTTATGATAAAATGTTTCTAATTTTTGCTTCGAATGTGACAAAACCTTCATGGATTATGTGCATAGTGATGTGATGTGTTTAGTTATTTTTGTGAGCAGCTTGTGTGGAGGAATATTATTCATGTGCATCTACTAGTAGGTAGAGATTTTATTTCTGCTGCATTATTTCTCTCCCCCCCCCCCCCTCCAAAAGTCACATTATACATATAATTATTGGTAGAGTTATTGTGCATAGTCATGTTCTAGGAAAAATAGTTGAGAAATTTGAAGAAAAAAAATTAGTAACAATTAACTTGTAGGCCTTAGTCAGATTTTGTGATTATGAGCGTCATTTTGGGATTGCATGTTTCCTCAGATCATCTTGTTAGATGCCCTATAGGCCCATGTTTCACTACATAGATTTTCATGCAACAGCAAAAAATTATTTTTTATCCTTAAAGCACACTAGTTTACAATTACATAATATTCTCTCCTGCTGTGGTTTCTTTTTTGAAATTGTTGCATAATAGTGAGTGAATGTTTTGAAAACGTGACTTTTTTGTTGTTAGAGATAATGAATTAATATTTGTACATATAAATAAAGAATTGAATTTTTCATATATTGGTGTACATTTTGTATGTATGTGTGATACAAGATGTGTGAGAAAGTCATAAAGACGTATTTACCACACAAAAAACACATTTTAACCAAAAATTTTTTTTTAAATTATAAAAAATTTCTGACCATTTTTTGTGTGAATTTTCTGGAGTTGTAACACTATTATGCAGACTGAATTCAAAAGTATTTATGGCTAAATTGTCATAATTTCAAAGGGAAAATGAATAAACCTTATAGATTTGTCAAAAAATCGTTCTCCAAAGCTAGATCTAGTCTGAAACGGAATAGCTTATAAACAGTTTATGTCTAACTCAAATTATAGAAAACAATGCGGTCTAACCTATTTTAGAAAACAACTTACCTCTCATTAATTCATCATTCGAATAACAATCCACAATGATTTTACTGAAAATATGATAAAACAAAAGTCTATAAAACCCGATTCACTTTTATGGCGATGCCTGTTTTGAAGATGTTGACAGATTGCGAAAATCTTGATATTTCATTAAAATTCAGTTGATAATTGCCACTAAACTTGCAGAAAAATGTTGTCAAATGAATAACTTGCCAGATTTCAAATAATCTGGTAACAAAATTTTAGAAATTTTGCTTCTTTTATTGATTACAGGGACCTAGCAACGGGGCTTGAAGGGGTAAATACACTCACCAGCCGTTGAAAAGATATTCCTTGTCCAGAAAACTGAGGATGACTGTCTTTTACTGAACACTGTTCTGTTCGTCCTCGCTTAGTATTCCTTTCATGTGGGTCTGATTGTATATTGGTATTCCATGCCTTTCACTCCAAGGGGTTTGTTCTGGTTCAGACCTTAAGGGGCTATCAATTTCAGGTAGGTCTATAAATTGTCTATAAGTCGTTTCGCTTGGTGGATAAAGCTACTTCTTTTCAGTCGCCCATTTGCAAGATTTTGGAATCTTTCCTTCATTGGATTACTTGACATACACTGAAACTTTTCTGCTTGTATTAGCACCTTTGTGTCTCTGCATTCACCAAGTGTTTGCATTAATCCAAATTTTCTGCATCTCTACTATGGGTTTCATCTCTATTCATTGCTCTCCACATTATCCTGAGCACCTGGTTTTGTACTTTATCTAGTTCTTGTAGTGTGGTGTTTTATGCAGGACACCATGCAGCTGAAACATGAGTATATTCCCACTGGCTTCCCATGTGATTCTTCTTAGTTTTCTCAGGATAGCTAACTTCTCCTGGCTTTTGTTGTTGCTTTGTTTATGTTTTGCTTCCATGTCAGCTTATCATCAAAAGTAACTCAGAGGTATGTGGGTTGTTTTTCTTCTTTCATATGCTCTCCATCTATCTTGATAACACCGACTTTTTGTTTTGGTGTGAGGGTAAAGAGTGTAGTGCTGCACTTATCTGTGTTAATGCTGACGTACCATCTATTTTCTCATAAGGTTACAGCATCAATAGCTCTTTGTATTTGTTTAGTGGCGACTGTCGCATGTTCTTCCGTACGCCAGATCACCAGGTCATTAGCATACATTGCCACTTTTATCCCATGTGGTAATTCGGTAACTAGGTCATTGATGTAAACCAAGAAAAGTGTGAATGACAGGACTCCTCTCTGGGGGACCCCATGACGTAGTAGAACTTTCTTGCTTTTGCGACCATCTAAATGTACTCTGGCTCTTCTTTTATAAATAACCAAATGGTCGGAGGGTGTCCGACAAAGTGGAGGGTGCTGCAGTAACCGAATGAACAAATAGTAAAGCAAAATGAATTAAACAGGTTACTAAAAACACTTACCTTGCCTATGAATAAAAAGTATATATAAAAACATACAATAAAACTAAACAGGACAATACTCCACGTATCGGCTCAAATGGAACCTTTTTCAAGAGACAAACAACAGTAAACACCTTAATAATAAACAAAATAGATATGATGACTTAGATTTCATCAAGCCACGTCTCCATGACACAGGAATGGAAACGCATCTAGTAAAAGAGAAAATGCGTGCATTCATTATAAACAAACTGGAAAGTGGGAAATTAAAGGCAATATAGATGTGGTTGGGGTGTTTATAATGAATGCAAGAATAATATAAGAAAAAGACCCCTTTTGACACTTTATCAGACAAGCAGGTTTTAAGAACATAGTCACAACAGGCAAGACTGAAGGGAACAGAGACAGATGGGGGACAACGTGAGAAAATATTAGTTTGACAACCTAGCAAGGATGCATGTATGCTTTTACCCATTTGTACATTCTTGAGCTAACCCTGCAATTTCACAATTTCTTTAAGAATCCTTCTTTCGAAACCTTGTCAAATGCTTTCCTGAGATTTGTCCATGCTGCTAGTACCAGTTTCTTATCTTGGAAGGCGTCCTCAATCTCTTGAGAGAGGTAGGTTGCCTGATATTTGGTAGAGTAGCATTGTATGAAGCCTGCTTGCTGTGATACCAGAAGATTTTCACTTTCAAGGTACCACTGCATCCTAATATTGAGAATGTGTTCCATTGTTTTGCATAGACATCTTGTGAGGCTGTTGGGCCTGTAGTTGGAGACTGTGTTGCCATCTTTTCCTGATTTGAGGAGTGGTATCATTATTGCTTCCCTCCATGCCTGTGGAACATTACCTATGGTCCAGCTTGTATTGAAGATCTGCAGTAGCTTTGCTCTTGCTGCAGTTCCTTGGTTTTTAATCATTTCATTGGACACACCATCAGTTCCTGGGTACTTTTTCATTTTTAATTTGGATATTGCATGCTCCAGTTCTTTCATGGTGATTGGTGCCTCCATGACTTCTGGTAAAGGTTCATCTTGTCTAATGTTCTGCTGGTTCTCTAATAAAACAGTGACATGCATTTTTATTCTCTGGGCTACATCCTGCTGGAAATCTAGTAGGATCATTGTCCTGCTATAAGAGAGATCCAGTGGGAGTTTTAGAATGAACTATGAAGAAGAGGATGATATCAAGTTATTGAGTCATGTCTATGTTTGTCTTGTTTCACATGAATGTAGCTGTGTTTTGTATATTCTTTGTCTTTGCTGTTTCACCTCTGACCTAGTGTCAACACTTTCGGTCCATCTCCACATTACATTGAACTCAGCTGTGTGAACATCTATAGTGTCTTACTCATCATTTTCTCTTGTGTATGTAGTCTTGATAAAGGCCTTTTGGTTGAAACATCGATTTGTGTGTGTCATTATGTGTGTTTCCAATGATTAGCAAAACTACACTACTCTGTTCCTAGCTTTTCCTGTAATAATATCCACATCTCAAAGGCATCAATTCTGTCTTTTAGCTGTTTGTTTATTGTCCATGTTTCTGAGCCATATATTAATATAGAATAGATATAGCATTTTATAACTCTCAAAGATGGTTTAAAATCAAACAAATAATATGCCTAGGTATTTGGATAAAATTTGCAAAGTAAGTCTAGTACAATAATCTATATTATTTTTAAAAAACTTAGCCACTTATATAAAAAAATTGAAAATTGAAATTCAACAAAGCCTCAATCAAGTCTGTGCATCCATTCTGAAAAAAGTTATGAATATTTGTTAAATTCATTTGGCATCAAAATAATTTATTTTCTTTTTCTGTGTTCATTCTCTCTCTCTTTGTTCCAGAATAATGGCCCTGCAAGATTCCCACAGGTTGTAGTCCAGAAAATGGGAATGCTTTGTTCCGCTGTTTTAATTGCGCCAGTGGTCCGACAGATTAATCTTTGACATGCCTTTAATTTTAGTGGATTTTCCTAGCCTGTGACAGCCTTGCTATCTATCATCAGGCGGCAAATGTATATTGACACTGGGCCATTTATGTCTATATCGCACCGGGTATTCCACAACCAGTGAACTTGTCATTAACTTGTAAGTGAACAGCCAGTTTTAAAAAATGGCATTGAGCTACCAAGAGTAGAATTACTTGTAGGGAATTGGACATTGACAACAATAGCAACATTGCATGTATGTATTTTAAACTATTATGTATCTGAAATATTTTTTTTCTACACATTTCCTAGACTTGCCAGTCATCTTGAAGGCAGAGACTTTCTTAGTTTGAACCACTTTAGCAGTGATGATATAAAACAGTTTTTGTGGACAGCCAAAGATCTCAAGACAAGAATCAAAGATAATGGAGAGGTAATTATAACAAAATCTTCTTGTTCAGTTGTCTACATGACTGCTCAGCAATTTCAGTTTCCTTGATAAATATTGCTGTATTTGATAGCAACTCAAAGCTCCCATACAGCTTTCTGTGGATGTCTGTCTCTGAGGGCATAAACAATTTATCTTTATGGGCTGTAAGATCCCTTAGTTGCTAGTGCATCTTTTGGCAGGTATCTCTGATTTCAGTATCTGTGTTTGCTAGTGCAAGATTGGTCCTGCTTGATGTAAGGAATGGCCAGACATGTTTCCAGCCTCTGTTGACTGAACTAAGCTCCATCTCTACATTAAGGAGCTGGTCTTGATGGGACAATCTATCACCAGACACTGACATAGCTGCATGGTAACTCAGGAACATCGCTCTGTATATAGTGGCCCCGGCAAAACAAAATAAAAATAGACTGTTGCAAACATTTTGCATACATTTTTAATATTCCTTTACAAATGGGTAGTCACATGACAGAGAGCGACAATGTGAGAGAATATTAGTTTAATAACCTGGCACGCGATCCTGATACATAATACTGGATATAGAGAGCTGTGGAGAGCCATGATCACCTATGCCAGACGGCATGACACCTGATGATGATAATGAAACGCCTGGCCCAAAAAAAGGAGCAATGAATAGCAACACTACTACCTGCCAGGCATGTCATAAGAGGTAACTAAGGATGTATCAGGAAATGGAGTTGTCTGTCCCATCCTTTAAATTGTCAGTGACCCACAGACGCATTTGATACAAAAATGGGAGTGCGTCAAGGTTGCATGCTCTCACCTTTGCTATTCAATATTTATATAGACAGAATAATAAAAGAGGCAAAAAGTACAGAGGGCAATATCATCGATTCAAAACAAGACAACTCAGAGCAACTAAACAATGAAATAAATGAACTGCTTTTCACAGACAATCATAGCCTCATATACGAAAACTATCTGCACTATCTCACTATCTGCAACATGTAGAAATTACAACATGAAGATCAATACACAAAAGTCAGAAACTAAGAAAATATACAGAACACTGAGTCCACTAAACATACAGATAGACAATATAGGAGTAAAACTAGTAACAGAGTTCAAATATCTTGGTAGTTTTTTTTTACAGAAAATGGAAGCCTCAATAGAGAAATAGAGATGAGATTTCAAAAGGCAAATGCAGTAACATACCAACTGTCACCAATACTTCTTCACCCCAAGATCGAGATGAAAGTTAAGAGACAAATGATCTACAGTATATTCTTACCAACACTGTGTTACCAGTGCCAAACCTGGTCTCTCTCATCTTCACATTACAGAAAGATAGTGACATGTGAGATGAAATGCTTGAGGAAACCTGCCGGGGTCACCAGGCTTGATAGATTGCAAAATGAATATATCAGGGAAAGAATAAGTATAATATCTTGTACAGATTACATAGAGAGAGAACAGATCAAGTGGTTTCGCCACATTATGAGAATACATCACGAAAAGTTGCCCGCACAAGCATATAACCAAATGAGATCAGGGTACAAAGCCAGAGGAAGACCACGGAAAAGATGGATAGAAAACGTCAGGGACATCCTGAACAGACACGGTCATAGCACAGTCGAGGCCACACATCTGGCTTTAGAACGCAAGCTCGAGTTCCAATCACCCCTGCGCTTAATGGCAAGAGTGAATCACAAACCACTTGGGGAAAGACAAAAGACCCATAGATCGTTCTGATGTTGAATATGTCAGACAGAAAGGTGTATATATCGCAGCCAAGCTGTAACCCATGACACAATGCATTTCGTTCCTGTACTACATTCTGCTACCCTGCAGGAGTTTGAGAATGATCGCAGAAGAAGAAATTGGTAGCATATCTTATTCAGGACATAGTGATTAACCCAGCATATATTAGCTGTAGGGATTTTCTAGTCAATATTTACATCTAGTAGCTTGTCATTGCTTTCTAAGGGTGTGCATTTTCTCAATGCCCAACTGCCTGCAGTTAAAATTGATATTTCTACTTTGTTGTCTGTGGGGAACTGTATAACTCTACCACTCATTTATTAACTCATGCAGGAATTCATATCTTGTCTATCTTAGATCTTTATTAGTGGGGGGGGGGGATTTGTAATCTTCTTCTTTCGTTCACTTAAAACATGTACTCACTGTCTTTTGTAGTTCATACAGTTTTTGATAGAGCTTTGATTCGAGTGTTGTTTCCTCTGGCCAATATGTCTGCCTCAGCGTTTCATATTCAGAACACTCTTGAAGTATATGTTCGGAACCCTGTGCTACCTGTCCACTTGAACAATAACATTTTATTGTTATTTTCTATATTTTATTATTTTATATTGACAGTTTTCTTCAGTAACCTTCCTACCTTATTTGTATTTACCTCTATTTGTTTTGTTACTATGGCACTTCCATTTTGTCTGACATCCTCCGATATTTGTTATTTATATTCGTCTTCTAGCCGTTACTTTTCATTGTTTTCGTCGTCTTCTTGTTCTTGTTTCTCATTTTCACTTAGCTTAGGTTTATTATATCACTCCACTATTTTTATATATTTGTTATGGTTTTGTGTTCTTAACTGTTTTTGTTGTCTTGATAAAGGTCCCAATTGGACCGACACGTTGACAATTGTATTTGTTCTTTGTTTTATTGTTATTTTCTATATTTTATTATTTTATATTGACAGTTTTCTTCAGTAACCTTCCTCCCTTATTTGTATTTACCTCTATTTGTCTGGTTACTACGGCACTTTCATTTTGTCGGATATCTTCTGATATTTGGGTTATTTATATCTGTCCACATGTACACATGGCTGTGTTGCCAATCTTGAATTCTGTGTACGTGTGACTGCAGCGTTGGTTGTGTTGGTGTTTGTAATGAAGGGACGCCATCAAAAGGTCAAGCATTCATGTCCCTGGTTAGCTGTGAGCTTGGTGGCCAGTGGGTATGTGCAAGAACCAGTTATCTTGTACGGCCAGCAGACTATACTATGAATATGGTTACAGACATCCACCATTCAGTGGAAGTAGAAGAAACAATGAATGTATTTGTTTGTTTGAGAACCCCAGGAATTGTGAGTGATTAGCTCCTACTTCCAATGTGCAGTGGGGTGGTTTTTAAAACTTTTTTTCATACCCAGGAGACTTCAGCTTTTGGCTTAGTGCAATACCTATTGAAGATGTTGCAAGGTGATTCAGTGATATTAGAACGGATCTGGTTCAATTCCCGTCAGTCTCAAGAATTTTTAATTTATCCTCTTGCTTCCTACTTGAATTTACTTGTATAAGCTATTATTTGAAGCAATATTGTGCTGTCTCTATGTTATTTATGTGTAGATTTATTGGCCCTTGTAGGATGAATACGCATGTTATATGTTTGTGTTACTGAGAATATTTCAGTACTTGTACGAGATATTCGTTGTTGTTGTAATAGTCCTTGTCTTGATTGGTCCATTCTTAGTGACTTGAGTACACAAGTTTGAATGTCTTGACAAAATGGAAATTTTTTTTGGGAGATGCGGTTGGTCAAGTACAGAAAAACCTGTTTACTCAAATTACAAGACGGTTTGGTGCTGTTAGAATGGACCTGGTTTAATTCCTGTTATCTCGATAATTTTTAATGTATCCTCGTTTCCTACTTTAATTTACTTGCCTATTGAAGGAGCCTTCTACTCAGAGGTGGTCTATAATATATAAATGTCATAATACAAAGCTTCCATAAGAGAGCCTCAATATAACAGCATCTCATCTACTTAAGGGTTTCTGTTGCATGGGTGGTTTGTCTAGTGGGCCATTGATGAGACCCACAGATGAATGTATTTGTTATCAACGGTGATGTGTTGGAACATTGGCATAAATAAAACAGTGACACAACACATTTCTGTTCTCTGGACTACATCCTGAATTTTCTTGCTGTAGGAGAGGTCAAGTTGAAGTTTGAGAATGAACATAGAAAAATAAAGATCTCTATTTGTTCACTTATTCATTGATTGATTTTCAAGCAGGCATGCCCGTGGGACAACTGGGGCCTGGACTTCTGTTCAGGGTGCAAAGAATAGGGCCACTGTCTTTTCAAGCATGTCAGTGAAGGCGACTTAAGAGTTAGGGAATAGACTGACAACCTGTCACCCTTGAAAAAAAATCATGAATGACAAAGAGAAGTATTTCAGTGAATATTGCTTCTTTGTTGTTTTGTGGTGGACTCCTAGGTGACAATAAATTCTAAATATGCAGTCACTGAAGATGGGTCAACAAATCTGGCAGAAGAAAATTGAAAGAATATGAACTATTTGGCCCAGAGGAGTATGCTGCACTCCTGGCATGACATGATGATCCTGGAATACTTCCGCACTGAAATGCCTCCCTTCAGGAACTAAATATGCATCTATAAATCCCCCTAACATACTGAGGAGGACCTGTACTTTTATCAGAAAGACTATGGGCTATCAAGATTTACCTACTCGCAGCTAAAGGGATTATTTCATCATCATTAAATCACAGGCTATAGGCATGGACAATGAAGACACAGTCAATACACTGGATGATGATATATATGATGATGATTATGCACATGCTGATAGTTTTCAGGGTCATAGGATACAAAAGTGATAAATAATACATAACAGAGCACAATACACAAAATTGCAGCTGTTCATCCGTCATAGTCGATGATGACCATTCAGCTCAGCTGGGATGATGATGATAATGATATCTGCAGTGTGCCTGACTGTGACTAATGAGTTCTATGCATGCTTGGAATTGATTACTACACTCTGAGTATGCGTGGGAGGAGTCTGTGGGACATTGAACAGCTCTTGCTGTTCTTCTAGTGTGTTTTTGTTGCACATGTTGATGTCTGATGTTCTCTGCAGCTGCTGCACCATGAATTTGTGTCTATTTTGAAGTGAATCAGTGATGTCTTAAGTGTCTTTAAAACGCTTCTTCTGTCCTCCTGCCTTGAATGAGTCAGTCTTGAGTTCTCCATATAACAACTTTTTTGGTAGATGATGATCTTTCCTGTGGACCATGTGTCCTGTCCAGCATATCTGTACCTTCATCAACATTGTAGTGACTGAAAGTGGAAGAAGAGGACAGAAAATTTGGATTGATAACATAAAGGAATGTTCTGTGCATGATTCCGTATGGCTGAGGATAGAGATGTCTGGAGAGCTTTTTATGCTGACGTCTCCAGCGTAACACCCCTAAGACCATGACAGGTTATGGGTCTTATTATTATTATGTATTTAGGTCATCTTGGGTTCCTGGTACTGCACAGTGGATGATGTGTCTATGCTAGTACATAACTTCTGTGAACAATTGTTAAACACCCAGTCCAATATTGGTTATGTATAGAGCGGTTTGTTTTATTCTTTCTGTGTGGATTTAATTGTGTAGCATAGGTGTCCTCTTTCAAGTTCCGAGCCTTGTGTGTTTTCCGACTTCGATGGTGGGGAGTCTTATGATACCTATCTCAAAGCTGGTTTTCAGAGGACTTCTGCAGATTCGCTTTTTGTGTGGAATACAAAACACGTACTGTAACGACAAACATTTTCTGACTGAATCGCTATCTTGGTGCAACCTGAAATTGTTTGTATTTCCTGGAGATTCGAACCAAAAAAATCCCTTTCTGTAAGTGAAGGTTACTATAAAAAAAAATACACTTCTTGAAAGTTTCAAATAATTTGTTATTTAATTCCAGACGTATCAGCCATTTTTGGGTAAAACTGTTGCCTTGATCACTCAGAAACAAAGTCTACATACACAACTTTCAACAGAGCTAGGTAAATGTGAAAGGGTTGTGATTGTTTGCCTTTATTGTTTATTTATTGTTAATTGAGTTTTTCTTCTGTGTTCATTTTCAAACTCCTGCAGATTAGCAGGATGTAGTCTCGAGTGCAGAATATGTTTTGTCATGATTTACAGCTTAGCTTTCAACATGACTTCAGCATGGCTTCTGGGTCACTTTGGCTCCATATGGAATGTGACAACAAACTCCACTCCAAAGCTGCCTTAGTTGCCTCTTATGCATGGAAGGTTAAAAAGTGTATATATTATATGCTCCCCTTTCAGGCTTAGATAACTCACAAGTGCAGTTCATTGAATTATTTTGTGTGGCATTAGTCATTTTTATCAGATATAGACTTAGATGAGCCATTGCGATGCAGTAGCTTGGTGGTTAATGCGCTTTCATTTTTTTGTTTAGTGGGTTTAGTTTTAGTTTTTGGAAGTGCCTGGTTAAGTGGTTCAGATGCTTGCTTTGTGCTCAAGAGGTCATGGGTCTTGCTTCTACATCTCGTTTGAAAAGTGGATTTAAAAAAAAGATCCTTGTAGATTGTCACTTGAAGCTATGGAGTAACATGCTATCAGTGGTACTTTCAGCAGATGGCGTGCCGCTTCATTGATAGGGACAGAATACATATGGGGTAACCTAAGTACAATTAAGTTAATGCTCTATGTCTGTTGGGCCCCTTTTTATTTTTAGTTTTCTGAATCGATGTTGATGCACTCTGGATAAACCCATAGGTTCTCAGTCTCTTCTAGCACGATGAATAATTATGCATGCTGATGGTTCCAGTAGCACGCTGGCTACACACCTTAGTCACCCCTCAATATCCCTGTTCTGCTCACCCCAGAGGGTATTTCCAAATTCTTTAAGTTGCAATATCATATCTCCTTCCAGTGAAATGTCCTCATTTAGAAAGTGCCCATGAAGTGTTTAGTTTGTTAATTATAAAAATCACAAACTTCTCCTAGATTTCTCCAGAAAATAAATACTACATTTTCTCAGAAAGTAAAGATATGATGCTGAGCATATCGCACTTAGGTAGGCTGTTTCAAGTGTGGCTCCATGACTTGCACTATGACAATTGGATGAAAGTAAGGGAGAGTGGCACAATATCATCAACCTCACTCTCTAATCCCTTCATACATGGTTTCAGTGGCAAGATGAGGTCAAGAAGACTGAGTGTGCATTTGAGTGTAGAAGATGACGGGTACTTTTCTGTCTCACTGTGCTCACTACGCTTGCGAGGTGATGCCTTTCTTCCCATTGTCCCAGTACGATAGAGTTCCTTTGTGGAGTCCACTGCATCCATACTTTACATACTTGGGCCCTTAATTAGATGACTAGGGGTGTACAATTCACAAGCTGCCGTCACAGATTTTAATCGCCATATTGGTTTTAGAAGTGTGACTGCTGTCACATGCTGACAACTGTTATGATCCACAAGCGAGGGCTGATTAGAAAGAGAAAAAAAAGATGAGAAGAGTTATAAAGTGTTGTTTCCTTACTTAGAAGATTTTTACGTAAATAGTTCAGTGCCTGGATCTGTAGGAAGCACTTACTATCTTAATTGCAATCGCCCCTCACTAAGAAAGAAAAACCCGCCGACAAAACTACTTGTGTACATGTATGTCTCCTTGGAGGTCGTACTGTTTAATGTCTGTGTTCTAGTGCCTCAGTGATAAGTACCATTATTTTTCTTGTTTGTTGTGTATATTCTTCACGACCTTACGGTTGAAACATTGAATGTGTCTTATATACTTTTTTTTTATGTCAACACTCCTCGTCGGAAACCATACTTCATGCTGGTTATCAGAGAGCTAATGCAGAATAAGAACAACATACATAAGAACAAATCATACATACATATGAACAAGAACATACATATGAACAGGAACATACATAAGAAAAGGAGCATACATAAGAACAAGAACATACATAAGAACAGGAACATACATAAGAACAGGAACATACATATGAACAAGAACATACATAAGAACAAGAACATACATAAGAACAAGAACATACATATGAACAAGAACATACATAAGAACAAGAACATACATAAGAAAAGGAACATACATAAGAACAGGAACATACATAAGAACATACATAAGAACAAGTACATAAGAACAGGAACATACATAGAACAGGAACATACATAAGAAAAGGAGCATACATAAGAACAGGAACATACATAAGAACAAGAACATACATAAGAACAGGAACATACATAAGGAACAGGGAACATCACATAAGAACAGGAACATACATAAGAACAGGAGACATACATAAGAAAAGGAGCATACATAAGAAACAGGAACATACATAAGAGACCGGAACATACATAAGAACAGAACAACATAAGAATAAGACATACATAAGAACATACATACGTAAAAGGAGCATACATAAGAACAAGAACATACATAAGAACAGGAACATACATATGAACAAGAACATACATAGAACAGGAACATACATAAGAACATGAACATACATAAGAACAGGAACATACATAAGAACAAGAGCATACATTAAAACAGAAACATACATAAGAACAAGCAGAACATTAAAACAAGAACATACATATGAACAAGAAAATACATAAGAAACAGGAACATACATAAGAACAAGAACATACATATGAACAAGAACATACATAAGAACAGGAACATACATAAGAACAAGAACATACATATGAACAAGAACATACATAAGAACAAGAACATACATATGAACAAGAACATACATAAGAACAGGAACATACATAAGACAAGAGCAACATTAAAACAAGAACATACATAAGAACAGGAACATACATAAGAACAAGAGCATACATTAAAAGACAAGAACATACATAAGAACAAGA